>NW_019167849.1:8277949-8496088 GCF_002303985.1 Durio zibethinus | reverse complement strand
CTTAATATTTTTTTCTTTAGGATCCAACTAATCTGGGCTTACATTCCCGAAAATTGATGATCTCTATTAGAAATGAAAAATAAAAATTCTTTTCAAATGGGCTGAATGGTTCTGTATATGAAGATTTTTGTTTATTTAAAATGGTTTCGGCACCTGCAGAAGATAAAAAAGGTATATACTTTTTTCATACAAGTTCACAGATAAAACATATATTTTTTCAAAAACATGAATTCCTTAAAAATCAAACATGTTGAACACTTTCTTTAGTTTCTAAATGCAATATTTTGATGTATGTCAAAGTTAGCTATAAAAGCTTAAGATTTTGAGAGGTTTTTTTTTTTTTTTTTGGAAATGGACAAATGTTGAGATTTTCAAAATCAAGTTATCTCAGACTTCTGTGACTTTGATGTTTCAAATCTTTCAATAAGGTTTGGCTTATCTTGGTTTAGCATTTACCACATTTAGCATTAGGAGTGACCTTTAAGGTTTGCTCTAGACTGCTTTTTTAGGGTTTTCATCCTAGAGCCACCTTTATCTCTATTTTTTCATTTTTTGTTTTTTTTTTTTTTTTTGATTAATGCACCATGCACTTAAAAAATTCAAAACTAATTCGAAAGAGAAAAAATTTTTTTTCGAAAGAGGTTAATGGTCCAAATAGGAAATTATGTAATAAATGGGGACTCAAAAGATTTATGATCATTTTTCCAAGAGAAACCTTCAATTTTAAACCTCCATGCTTGATCAAATATGAACTTTTCAAAGGTTGTAACATAAGTTAAGGTTCAGGGTTGTCAAAAAAAGGATAGAAAGGCCCAAAACAAGTATTTAAAGGTATTAAAAACCAAAGATCATTATTCCATTTGAAGGATACACTCTAAGGTCTATTCCTTTTTGCTTACCACCCATTCATTTCTTTTCTTTTTCCTTAATTCCTTTCATCATTTCCTTTATTTTTTTATTTTTTTTCTTTCTCTTTTTATGTTTTTTTTTCTTTTTCTTTCATTTTTTTCTCTTTTTTTTTATTGAATGGATTGAGAACTTTTGTGAACTTTTATAATGGGCTTTTGCCCTCATCTCATAGGATTCCATTTGGACATCCCCATTCTTAACTTCTAACTGCATTCATTTTTGCCTCTCAGTGTGGAAGGTGATCCTTAGTTGGGGTTTATTTTGAAAAAATTCAATTAAGCTCAAAGGGGTAACAATGGATAAATTTCTACATTTACGAAAGGATAATGAAATATGGCCATTTGTCATTTCAAGTATAAAAACTTAAATTGAAGAACAGTTCCCTTTAGGAAAATGATATCGAAGAAAGGTTTTCACTAAACAGTTTATTTTTTATTTTTTTATTTTTTTTGTTTTAACATTTTTTATTTTGGGTTTTTTTCTTAAAATTTGTTCAAATTTCCTGAGTGCATGATGTCGTAATCATTTGTTTTTCTTTCCATTTTTTTTTACTTGCTCCCCATGACTCATGCATTTCATAGAAGATGTCTAATTTTAACAAACCACCTTTAATGAAAATTATTATAAGCAAAAGAATCATGTGAATGAATGAGGAAAGAATCATGTGAAATAAATCCATTTAAGGTATCAGATAATCTAAGTTACTCAACAAAAGGAAAACAAAAGAGTTGATTATAACTTATGTTGTTTTAAGGGCAATGACGATTTTTTTCATTGGCATGCCCCCGAGACGCATGGGTCAAGCCAATTTTGAGATAAAAAACTAAAAGGTTGGTAAGTTTCATGATCAACATGACCTTGATGACATGTAGGTTAGGCCAAATTTTTAGGTAAAGAGGCTAAAAGGTTTGTAAATATAAGAAACATGCCCCGGAAACACACGAGCTAGGCCAAATTTTGGGTAAATGACTGAATAGTTGGTAAGTCTTTGATTATTTTACAAGAATTGGGGTAGTTTGGATTTTGAAAATTTTTGGAACTATAGTGGAACATTGACACATCAAATTATCACATTTGAATTTTTAAGAAAAATGTCATATTTGCTTGATCTTTTAGGAATCCAGATTTTTTTCTTCTTTTTTTTAAAATTAGGCATTTCATTATTCATTGCCATGAAAAAGAATATCACATTTTAATATCATAACGTTATTATGTGAAAGCAAAGTTCATGAATTCAACTTTATAGCTTTTGAGGGATCATGGCAATTGAATGGAATCATTTGAAAGGCATAAGAAAAAGAGTTTAGGTATCTGACAAATCCTTAATAGTGATCGTCAACTCATACGAGACTCAAAATTTTCTTTCTCTTTTTTTTTGTCTTTTTTTTTAAAATTTTTCAGGGCACTTCTCTTTTTTTTTTTTTTATATATATATCTTTGGGACCTAACTATGTAAGGCTTTATTTAAATCTAACATTTTCCTTTTTTACCAACCACAAGTATAAAATTTAACGAAAATTGAAAATATGAAATGATGATATAAATCCATGGAACACACGATGCACAAGATCTATTCATGCAATGCAAACATTCAAACATGACCCAATAATTCATATTCCCAATAATATTTTTGAGATGACATTCAAACTTACAAACAAAAGTTTCCCATTCGATGATTCAACTTAGCATCATTGACCTGTAACTCTCCCATTATCAATCATCAAAATCATTGATCAATTCTTTAAATTTTATGAGATCTGCATCAATTGAAGCCTGAACTATATCCTTGAAGGGAATGCCATCTTTTATGGAATGTCCTTTAACCTCATCATGAAACTCACACTTAACATTGGAATTATACCACTTCGATTACGGAGGCTTTTTAGGTCTTGTAGAAATAACTGATCATATGATTCTTGACTAATAAGGTAAAAAGCTCAATGTAAGGCATTAAAAATGAATGATACACCTCAACTCTCTTTCTCTTACGGCTTCGTGAATGGCTTAAATTGATCTTGGGTTCTATAAATGTTTGTAACAAAGGAATTGGAGCACACAGATGATGTGGTTAAGAAAAATCATTGGCCTAAAATGTCGCTTAAGGACGATATGGTGTTTCTCAAACAAATAAGGAAAAAGTTTTCTAGATGAAATGGGGAGAAAATGCAACTATTTATTTTTCTTAGGTAATTTTTAGGCAACAAGTTAACTAGGAATCTTAGGATTTGACAGTGGTGCAAAAGGTTCGAACTTGAGCAATTGGCTAAATAGGTGGTTGGGGAATGGAAAGCTGAAGATTTTGGTTCAAATATAGACTTCTTGAAGGTTATATGAAGTTTTAAGGCCTGGTCGTAGATATTTGAAAAGGAAACCTGAAAACAGTCATGAGAAGAATTTAAGTGTGGGTTTGGGATCGCAATGGTTGGTGAGGGTTGTTTAGTTAATTCCCTCATTCCTTTCTTGAGCTCGCTTAAACTTTGGTCATTGTTTGAATCACCCAATGCCTTAGTATGCTAAAAAAAAGTATTAAAACCAACCAAAGCCAATTGACTTTGATTTGATGGAATCAAAAGTGACAACGATCCTTGAGCAGCAACAAATTCACCCACACCACTACCTTTAACCATTTTTGCTAATTGAGCGATTTATTGTTTCATCTCCTGAAGCTCGAGCCCAAATTTCTCTTGATTCAATTCCAATGCACTAATCTTTCTTTCCAATTGATCTCTCATTTTCACCATTCTAATTTCCACCAAGACAAACACTTTATTCCAAGACTTAGGCCAAAATTTTACATTATTACCCTTATTATATGAATGCCACAAAAATAATTTTTAACTTATGTGACACACAAAGCATGTTTATGAACACATGAATATGATAAAGATGTAAAAAATGTCATGAAATGCGAATATGCCTAAGGCAAATGAATTTTCACATGTACAGGCCTCAAATAATAAAAATTTCATTATCTATGAATGTGTATGCAAGGAATGTAATGTTATGTTGTAGGGATGGTGGTATATGAAATGTAATGCATGTTCCATAAAACCCTATCATCCATGAATCCTTGTGCATGAAATGGAATGACATACTTACATGAGTGATGAGATATATTCCTATAACTAATGCAACATACTTGTATGGAATGCATGAACCTATCAAGTGCACATGATATTTCTACATGGAACACAATGCTTATGTTATATCAACCTAATGAAATCGACAGTACCTTAAAATGTGTAATGAAATGAAGAGTGCGCACTATCTATTAAGATGCGCATAGGAGGCATGTGCATTTATCAATATGTGTATGAAATGGGTTGTATGTACTATCCACTATGTGAATAGGATGCAATGCATGTATTATCTTATTATGATGTGCATCAGATATGATGCATGGGATAGGGTGTATATACTACCTCATTATTTCTTTTCTTTTTTTTTTTTCAAACATGTTGAAAATGTAAGTAAAAGATCAAATGAAAATGTGAAAGATTTAAATTTAAAATTCTTTTTTTTTTGTTTTTTGGTGACTGTCCTAAAATAAATACTCCCTCTTAAAACATAATGCCTATATAATGTAAGTAACAAAATAAAATGACTCAATAATTCAAAACATACAAGTAATATAGCAACCATAGAATAAAATAATAGAATATATATAGTGTCCTAACTTTTGGTAATTTTCTCAAAAAGGACAGCATGGCTCTATCCTAGGCTAGATCTTTAGGGTTCATGATATGCTAGGTAGGGATTTAGATGTCTAAAGGTTTCCAAATTATTTTCTCACATCATTGTTTATCATAGACTAGTAAGGCTCCCTGATTCTCATCTATTACAAGCTACAAATGAAAAAGGGTTCAATCTGAGTAGAATTGTTTCGATAGCAAATGCAGAGGTTATCACTCACAAGAGCGTAGCTACTTCACTTCCTCCTAAAAAGGATAGAGCTCAGGTCTAGAACTTATGCATGTAAGTGCATATGCAAAGTGTGTGCAAAATGACATATTAATCAAAATATCTTTAATAAATCAATATCATAAATAAATCATAAGCACAAAATCAAAACAAAATAACTAACATGCAATTTATTTTATTTATTAACTTGTACATATTTTTTTTGAAATATTAAAATAAAGGGAATTAAATTAAAAATAAAATAAAACCAATTAAATCCAACAATTATTAATAGCACATAATTAAAATTTTGGCCTGACTCTCAAATATCCTCAGTGGAGTCACTAAGTTGTCATAACGTGTCGGTCTGGAGACTCAATCGTTAGATGTAAAAATTTGAAAATATCATGAAAAACACAAGGAGTCGCCACCAATCTTTTTTAAGGGTGTGATTGGCCACCTAAAAATTTTTTCTTTTCAATAAAACAATAAAACGGGTTTGAAGGTTTATTAAAAAGATGATTTTGGTCTGCGAAAATAAAATCGGGTTCGGGAGTCGGTTACATGTGAGAAAGGATTAGCATTCCCATCACATCTATAAAAGTGGTACGAATTAATTATGCACCATTGATAATTTTGGACAAATATTGTTTTCTATATGAAATTTAATTATAATTCCCTTTGTTTGTAAGAAATAAAATTAGTTAAAAAAATCTTTTATAGAGGAATATTAAGAAAATTTTCAAATTAAAGGAATACTCTCGAAGTCTCCGATATAAAGGTAGAATTCGAAGATAGTCCTTCCATTTGAGATTTATCATGACATTCCTTCTAAAAATAATACAATAACATTCTTTTGTAAATAATAATTATTGATGACTTTCTAACATTTAGGCAAAGTACCAATCAATTATATTTCAGATAATGCTATTTTAATTTTATTTGTTCAAAACTAAAGATTTTAAGAAAAATTCTGACATGGTAAAAAATATTGAATATAATATAATTAATGTTAAACATCCATTACTAGAGCAAACATATATAAATGCATTATAAATAAAGACATTAATTTAAGAACGAAACATATGCAAAATGATGATTAAGAGTGAATATAAGAATCAGGATTTCAAACATAAAGAAACCACATGGACTCTGCAACATCTATGTAGAGTTTGGATGTGAATTTTTATATTTAAAATCCCATCCGATTATCTTTTATTAATTTAACAAATTTATTTTGAGTAGCGAAAATGCTTAATGAAATAAAAATTTATAAAT
The DNA here is from genome assembly GCF_002303985.1 of Durio zibethinus. Next base: position 8,490,001 of record NW_019167849.1, on the reverse strand, counting down.
ATTCCAACGTCGAGACAGCATTCGGGAACAGATTACTTCACAAAAGGTTTTCAGTCATTCTAAATATAAAATGAGTTTTAGGTTTTAGGTAAGTTCAGGTTTAAATTTTAAGAATTTACGAACCTCTCTTAAAGTCTCCAACATCTAGGCAGACTTTTGGAGCAAGCTCGTTTTTATAATTCATTTGAAAAAGATTTTCATATGCTTATATATTTTATATATGTTTATTGCCTACTTGAAAATATATCAAACATGAATTTAGATATAAAAGATTAAATTAAAACAAGCATGGAGATCCAAACAATAAAGAAATCATTAACACATAAAATTAAGCTTGTAATTGAATTTAAGCTATCATGAACAAATTGCATGAGTATAATTAAAATCAAACACACCTAAAAATAAATTTTATTGAAAACAAACTTTAAATTTTATATTTTAAAAATTTATTTGTCACAATATTCTAAATGAAGAAAGTTACTATTTTATTATTTTTATTATTATATTCGTATCAAGGTTAAAAGAAATCTATGAGATCCATTACCGTGGTCCCACGTCATCCCCTTTTACTGCCTAAATGGTGTTAGCATTCCATTTTAAACCAATCCATTGAAAATGCAAAGAAGAAATAAAGAAAGCCACAATGGTCCCCACGCCATGGCCTTTGTTTCTTCTTCATATGTGGCTTTCTTCCTTTGGCACTATTCCTTTATAATGAAAGAACACAAGCAGCCTACATGCAGCAAGCAACGCCTCATACAATGACTACAAACCAAGAAGAGAAAACAATGACCCCATCAAGGTCTCCCAAGTACACCCATGATCGCCCTACCTTCCTTGAGACACTACCTACATATTCCATCTTTTCTATTTCATTTTTTAAAACCAATCAACATGAAACAGCGAAGAGACACTCAGCTTTGATAACAAGAACAACAAGAACCAAAACTAGATGGCACAAACTAGTAAAACAAATCAAAATGGCCTAAGCTTTCCTACAAGTAGATGCAAGGAAAATAAACCATAAGCAAGGGACATGTTGAAACTTTAAGTCTCTTTAAACACACAAGGCAGCAAACCTATGAATGATGGAGCTTTAAGACATGCAGCTTGGAACTTCATGGCTTGTACCAGACCCACACGTGAAACTAAGAGCTAGAAAAAAAAGAAAACTCAAACTTTTAAACATTTCTTCCCTTTCTAACAACTTACCCCCTTACTTTAGAAACCACCTTCTGTTAAACCCTTTTTTCCTCGTCCAAATGGGAAGGGCTGTATGCATAGAAAATCCAAACTGTGACTGTTTATGGAAGCTAAGCAGCACGGTTTGGCAGTCGCTTTCTAGGTCTATTCTCTTTTTTTTCAACTCATACTATCTAAAGGATAGCCATTAAAGATGGAAGAGAAAAGGACTTGTCAAGACTTGATGGATGAAGCTGATTGCTGCAGCTGCCATTGGATGAGGCAAGGAGCATTTGGCTAAACCAGAAAACAAGAAATGGAACTCTAACTATTTAGTAAAAAAATAAAGGACATGTAAAGCTTTAAAATTTATCAACATTCACACCAAACATAAAGTAAGGAGCAAAAGGAACGCTTTGCAGAAAAAACCATGAACGGTGCAATAATAGTGTAAAAAAAAAATAGAGATGCAAATGGTAGCATATGCCCATGCCCTTGTATGGGCTGTCACCTTTAAACCTTTTTTTTTTTGTTTTCAACTTTTTTTTTGTGTGTTTTCTCTCCCTCTTTTTTTTTTTTTTTTCAGATGCCTCTCCTTCCTCCCCCCTTGTTCCAGCAGCTTCCTTCTAGCCTATACATAATCGACCAAGCCTCCATGATCAAGATCCTAATCTTGATCAATGAGGGCCCTTGGATGAAATCTCATCCATGGGCCAAAGTTTCTCCTTTTTCTATTTTTTCAAGGAGCCAGCCCTTGGATCAAGAGGTAGCAAAAGAGCCAATGGCCCACATTGAACACTACGAAGGTTGAATTTTTATTCCCCTCAAACTTATAAAAAGATCATTTTACCCCTTGTGTAAATTTTCTGTTTTTATAATTATTTTATTAAAAATCAATATTCCTATGGTTATTTTTGGGAATTTTAAGTACAAAAAATCATAAAAATATTGTGAAATTGAGACTTGAAAATTTTCATGAAAATCCAAGCTTGGGAATGCCAAATTACGAAAATACCTTTATAAGGGTATTTTAGTAACTTCACTTGTTGTGATTTTAAGTACAAAAAAAAACATGAAATATTATAAAATTAAGATCTGAAAGTTTCATGAAAATCAAAGCTCGAGAAGATCAAATTACGAAAATGCCCCTTATAAGGGTATTTTGATAATTTTGCCCTTTTTGGGGCACCATAAAAATTTTAGTGTTTTGAAAAAAAATCCAAATTTTGATTTTAAACCATATTAATTTCAATTAGATTTTGAATTTTCAGAATTGATCCAAGCTCTCATCCATTTTGACTAAGTTTTGTGCAATTTTAACTTAGTTTGATCGAATTTGACTCAAGTTGACTCTGGGTTTCTGAATAGGTGAATTTATGAGCTCTTTATGGGTCATAAATGGTCTTCCTAAATGGTCTTAGCCTATGTTTGTAAATGAGCCTCGGATCAATCATGTTGAAAAAATGTCCTGGACAAAATTTGGTGCCTACAATATAAAAATGAATTTTTGTAGAATTTGTGAAGATTGTGTAATTGTGAATATTTGAAATCATTGTGGAAATTATAAAAATGAATTATTGTAGAATTTGTTGAGATTGTATAATTTCCTGTTTCCATTACTTTCCTTTCCTTTTCTTCCCTTCAATCCAAACATAGTGTAAAGTTGGTTCCATCGAAATGTAAGCATAAAACTACAGGGGTTTTGGTTTTTAGTGGTGTTTATTAATGCCACTATAAGGTTTGTGGCATCGGTGAAAAATGCCACGCAGAGTGCCATCTATACACGCTCGCGGTAAATAGCGGCATTTTCAAAAAAATGCCTTAATATTAGCGGCGTGTATATCTTTGAGACGCCACGACTTTAGAGGCGTTTGAATATGAAAATGGCTCAATATTAGCAGTGTTTTTATCTTTTAATCGCCGTTAATTCAGTGACATTTTTATGAGAAAAACGCCATTGCATGACGGCGTTTATAACAGAAAACGCCATTACTTTAGAGGCGTTTGAATATGAAAATGCCTTAATATTAGCAACGTTTGTAACTTGTAGGCACTACTGATTTAGTGGCATTGTTATGAGAAAAACGCCGTCGCTTTAGTGGCGTTTCTATAAAAAATGCCACCTAACCAGCGGTGTTTACTGGAAAGAGTGTCGCTACTTATAGTGGCATTTTATACTACAAACGCCACTAAATTATTTATTTAGCGGCATTGCCTAACGCAAACGCTGTCATTATGTAAAATTATATATATTTTTTCATTTCTTATAATAAATTTTATTTTCAGTGAAGAGCTTAAACTAAAATTAATATTAACTTCATTCACGTTTAAATATACATCTAATTAATACAAAGTTTAATAATTAGTATAATAACATTCAAATATTTTTAATACATTAACAAAATAAAAAATTAAAATATATAAAATAGATGATTGCATACATTTTGCTGGCTGCCAATTGATAAAAAAATTTTTTCACCTTAATCACTAGCATGCTTAAGAACCTATTGAATAATACCATATAATTTTTAACACTTTATTGTATCTTTTTTTAATTTAAAAATTTAAATATTTACTAAATATAATAGTTGAGTTGGTGGAGCACCAAGATCATTTCCTGAAAATTGTTGTTGCACAAAATTTATAAGATGATCAAATCGATCAAGAAACTACTAAAATTTTGCACGCTCTAGCTATATTCTAGCACGTTCTTCTTCAATTTTGGCATGCTTCTGTTCTCTTTCTACTTCCATTTGCTGAAAATGTTGTTACATAGTTTACAACTCTCCTTTGAATATTGAAATGTCTCGCGAAGATTGACTTGCTGAGAGTGTAAATTGCAAAAAGTTATGTCCACAGTAGGCAGATGGTGTTGGACCCAATCCAAGGCCTCATACCCGTCCATGCCTTTCTTTTCTAGCAATTTCTATGAATATCTAATTTTTCATTTCTTGCATGTTGAGAGAACCTTCAGATGCTACTTTAATTTCAGCAACCATTTTTTCTTTCGCTTTCTCCTATGAATTTGTCATATACAACTATCAAGTTTAATGATTAATTGATTTTATGTTAAAAACAGTAAATATTTACTTTATGTTAACATAGATGATACAAATTACCATAATTTCTTATGTTTCGACATTCATGTAAGATCCGTCTTTTTTTGTGTGTGTTATGTGAAAAAGTTTCACATGTCCAATTGTATCGCCCATCTCATTCTCCTATATAAAAACATATGTTATTTGATAGGATACATATCAACCGTAACTTATTTATGCATATCAATCATGGCAATCAAGTACTAAAATTTCGAATAATTTTAATCTCATTTATTTATATTTTGGCCTTGTAACAACATAATAGTCTTAAACATACACAAAGAATAAAAGCATTTTAGGCTTTCAAACATATCGATCATGAAAACCAAATTCAATTATTTTCTCCCGATTTAATATGAAGGATTGAAGCCATTCAATATGTTGAAAGGCGTCTAAAATTTATTTATATATTTTCCTTTTATATGCAAAAATATTCCTAAACAAACATAACTAACAACTTTTTCTCCCATATCAACCATAGAAACCAAGTTCAATCAATCGAACATACTTAATATCAAGTATTGAAGCTATCGAAACTATTAAAATACAACAATAACAACAACCAGATATTAAAGGAATAAATATACGTAAACAGTAACTTTTCATCCATATAATCTGTGTAACTAAGTTCAAAACTTTCGATAAGTTTAATATCATGTATTGAAATAATTAAATCTATTAAAACAAAACAACAAACGTTAATTTGCATATTTACCTTTTAATGGCAGAAAACGTTCATTCATTGGAATAAGTTAATTATCTTAAACTTACGATTTCTTTTTGCTTTCTTGCAAAACTTTTTGATCCACTTGTGTGGCTATATTTCTGTTGCTTTCTACTACCAATCCCAATATGTTCTCTTTCCTGTCATAAAAAATAATTATGTATATGATAGAAATACAAATATTACCAACTGAAACCATCAAACACTTTCATCATTTCATTATATTATACAAAGTTATAAACTAGTACCTCTCTTTTTCTTGAGAACCAAAATCTAACCAGTCATTCATATTGCCACTTAATCACATTATGGGGTAGATTTTACATCATCGTCTCTACAGTAGTATTTCGATCGAAATACTTATTCTTTAAACTATGCTTATAATCTTTCCATTTCTTTCCCAATTACTTAAGCACAAATGAAATTGGTATTTCAAGTACAAATCTTGACTATAATAATACAATAAGGAAAGTTTGAATAAGTAAACAAAATGTAAAATAAAAAATTTGAATATATCTAATTAAGTATACTAATGCCTTAATAAAGTTTAAGGTATTGGCCTTAACTTCTTTTGGAACATTATGCCATGTTTCATAATGAATAGGCAATTTCATTCCATTAAAGGCTAGCATGCCTAGAAATCTAGCTAATAGTTGAGCCTCTTCACCAATTGGTTGTCTGTCAAAGTTTGCAAACACTACAATACGCTCGTTAGGAGGTAGTTCAAACAATTCCTTTAAAGTTGTCTGGCCTCTGGTCCTCCGTTGACCATTGTTATCAATTGCAATAAATAAAAAATATATTTGTAAAATCGTAACACTTTTATCATTATACTCGAATTCTAAAATTGGAGTATATCATACCTACATTCAAATTTAAAGCATAATAAATTGATGGGGTACTATTTAAACTTAGACATCTCGTATTACCATATCTAATATCAGTTAAAGGGTTAGAAGTGATGGAGTTAGATCTGACAATACGTTCATTTGCCTCCAAAGGATTCAGTCTATAGCCAATATCTACAGGTGCTACAGACGGTTCTGAACTAATATCTCTGATATGTTTTCCTTTCAACCTACTTCTCTGTATTGTAGCTTACCTACATCATAAAAGCGAATATAGAAAAAATGTTAGTTCAAAAGATATATAAAGACATTGATAATTTAAGAAATTAAAACCTACGATATATAAAAAACATATCAATTTAATTAAATCAAAATATAATGTATGATTTAGAAGACAATAATTATACAATAATGAATGTGACATTATTTACATAATATTATTTACTACATTATGTCTTAAACACTCGAATTACAAATTATAGATGTTCATAATCATGGTTCGTAAATGTCTTCAGTAATATCTTCACAAACCCACTAAGCATAGGTACTGGAGATATTTTCATCCAAGTTTTATTCAGTAAAAGGATAACATTCAGTTCCATGTTCAACATCATCTTTGGTATCTAACCCCATATCAAATAAGTCTCTAGGTGTATTTCGAAGAACAACAAACCAACCCAATTCTTTCGGATCTTCAGAGTAAAATACTTGTTTGACTTGAGATGAAAATACATAAGGTTCATTGATGAGTTGTTGTCCAGTGTGAATTAATCGAGAAAAATTCATAAGTGTAAATCTATACTGATCTTTCTTAAAACCCCTCACACTATTCAGATCAGCCCTATCACACCGAAATAAGACAACTTTTCATTTACCATAATAATCCAACTCAATGATGTCATTAATCATGCCATAATAGTCAACATTTCCCTCTAAAGGGTTTGTGTCCCTAGCACTAGCATAGCTAGTAGTTGATGAAGTCACAATAACTCTTGAATTTTATGTATTTCTAAATCTCTCAAGGGATTTTGTGTGAAATCTAAATCCATTGATGATGAAACCTTTGTATTCTTTCACAATCCAGTTTGGATTGTGTGAAAGACACTTCACCTCTTCACTAACAAGCGTTCCACTCTAAACCTATAAAAGTGGAATAAATATATATATGTTATTAATGTTATTTTTACCATAAGCATTTTATGTAGATAAAAAATAATAGAAAGTATGGCATTACTTACAGTTGCTTCTAACCATTCATGAAAGTTTTCAGCGAACAACTTATCAAGGTTTTGAGGGTTTGATCGTCGATAATGTATAGGATCTCTCAAATTCTTTCTATACTCACTATAAAGCATTATGATAAAGTATTAAAAATAAAAAAAATAATAATAAATTATGCCTAATGTAATGAATAATTTCGTTGCTAAACAACTTACGTGCGAAATGATTCAATTGAGTTATGATGAAAAAGAACATATCGATATGCTTGTGCCTAAGATTTATCATCTAACTCCACCAATTTAGCTTTGCCTATGGGTTGTCCAAAACTTTGAAAAAGATAATTATAGGGTGAGTTTATATGCTACATACCAACATTTCTCAAAGCTCTATTAAATCTCATTTCAACACCTTCCAAATAACGAGAACAAAATGTCATACACTCATATGCTAAATATCTTTCAGTAATAAAACCTTTCAGATAGTGTTTGTTGTGACAATAAGACTTTAACCTCTCCAAAAACCTATAGCATAAAACATTAGTCATATGTTATTTTAAGTAGATTGGCTTAATAATCAATAAAAACATAATCAATCTATTAACAAATAATACCTTTCAATAGGATACATCCATCAATAATAAATCGACCACTGACTTTTACCTTATATGAAAGGTGGATAACCAAATACATCATAATAGTGAAGAAATTTGTAGGGAAGATCTTCTCTAAATGGCATAAAGTAATTGCGGCTCGATCTTGAACTTTGTCAAGCTCTTCCACATTCATACATTTCTGACATAGAGATTTAAATATGTTACTCAATTCAATTACCACAGAAGTCACTTGCTTTGACATTAATGAACGTAAAGCAATTGAAAGTAAGTCTTGTATCAAAATGTGATAATCATGTGACTTCAATAAAGAAAGTTTTCGCTCTTTCATATTCACACATCTTGATATATTTGATGTATAGCCATCCAGAACTTTGACATTTTTCAAAACCTTGCAAAACACATCTTTTTCAGCTTTAGAAATCTTAAAACAAGTAGTAAGCAATCGATATTTGCCATTAAGAAGCAACATCGGATGAAGGTCTGGGCGAATCCCCATATCAACTAGGTCAAGTCGACTCTTTAAGTCATCCTTGGATCTTTTATTCACATTGAGAATTATCCCGATAAAATTTTCACAAACATTATTCTCTATGTGCATCAAATTAAGGTTATGGCATAATAAATTATATTTCTAATAAGGTAACTCAAAAAATATACTTTTTTTTCCATAACTCATACCCATTGGGATCATCTGCTTTATCATCTTCTTCATCACTTTGAACATCAAGATCACCAACTTCTATATGACTATCACCAACTTGTATAATACGAGTCCAAACACCTTTAAAGATGTCTTTAACTCTTTTCCTTGATAGAGTCATTTTTTCATATGTGAAATTGATATCTTTTAATTTTGATAAGATATTAGACCCACTGATAGGTAAAGACGATCTCTTTAACTCTTTAGTTCCATCAAAGAGATGTTTTTGAAATCTAAATTAATGATTATCATCTAACCATCGACGATGTCCCATATAACAAAACTTCTTACCATTACGTAACCATGTCGAACATGTCTGTGCGGCACAACATGGATAAGTATAATGACTTTGTGTACTCCAACCAGATAAATTCACATAAACAGGAAAATCATTGATAGTCCATAATAAAGTAGCAGCATATTAAAGTCCTCTGCTTTTGATGCATTATAGGCCTCAACTCCTTCTTATAATTACTTTAACTCGTTAATAAGAGGTTGTAAGTAGATGTCTATATCATTACCCAAACCTTTTTCCCCAAGATATCATAGACAATATAAATGACTATTGCTTTATAACAATCCATGGTGGCAAATTGTAAAGAATCAATATAACTAGCCAAGTACTATAATATGTACTCATCATTTTGAACGGGTTGAATCCATTAGATGTCAGTCCAAGTATAACATTTTGAGGATCAGATGTAAAGTCTGAAAACCTAAAATGAAATGACTTCCATGCCAAAAAATTTACAAGATGCCTTGATGATTTATCATCCGTCTGTTTCTCATGATGCCACCTCATTGAATCTGCAGTTTTGAAAGACATGTAGAGTCGTTAAAGTCTTAGTATTAATGGAAAATAACGTAAAACCTTAATAGTCTTCTTTTTGATAAATGCCTCATCATCATCATCCCTCAACCTTTCATCGAAGTTTTTGTCGACCCAACGAGAAATACCAAATGACAAGAGTCTTGATTTTTTCTATCCCACTAATACAACAAGCAATCATTGAGACAACTATGAATTTTCTCATATCTGAGACCTAAATCTTTGATCATCTTCTTTGATTCCTTATAAGATTCAGGGATTTTTGCAAAAAGAAACATTTCTTTCATAAACTGTAATAATAAAGTCAGAGAGTTTTCCACCTATCCACATAAGCATTTCAAGTGAAAAAAATGAACATAGAAAGACAACCTTGAATGCTTTGATCCTTCAAAAAGTTTTTCATTCATCTTCTGAAACAACCTATAAAACTTTGATGCTTCTCTTCTAGGTTATTAGTCATGTACACCTGTCGCAAGTTCACCAAATTCATGTATTTCAACATTGGACTGATTAAATCCTTCATTTTGGGGAGAAAGATTATGAAAATTTTGGTTATGAATGTTAAAAGCATCTCGCAATATGCCTTCAATGTCATCTATTATAAAAGGATCATGTTGGTGATGGAGAGCCTTTGATGTTGAAGAAACTGTAGTGGAAAACCTTAATGGTATAGACTTTCCATGAAAATACCAATTAATATATCTCGATAGAAATTCAATAGAAATTAAATGCTCATAAACAACTTGACGCATGTGCCATTCGATATTAGCATATTTCACACATGGGCATAATATCATATTATCTTTACTTGTATTCTCAAATACAAAATTAAGAAAATTTTCCACTCTATCTCTATACTCTTGACTTAATCTTGACTTTTGCATGCAATTCTTATCCATTTATTAGTTGCTACATTATCAGACCAAATGTATATAAATAATTAATATGAAAATGAACATGTATAACACTTAAGTTTACTATATTTTAAACAAAAGATAATAACAAGATCAATACTTACACAAAACGAGAACTCATTGTTGTGAAGTAATTTATCAGCTACTAGATATTATGATTGTTAAAACTTTACAGCTAACGTAGATAGTACCTAAGAATATTTGTAGTTGGGGTTGACATAAGGTGAAATAAAGTGGGTTTTGGAGAAAATTTTGTTCACCAAAAAAAAAATCGTGAATTGCAAAAGTTGAAGGAATAGTCGAATGAAGTAAAAGCTAAAGTCAATAAGTAATGAATAGTCGAAATAGGGTTCTAAAAAATAATGCTCGAATACTAAAAGCGATAGGAAACGAAAAGTAAATTGTACTTAGTTTGGAAAGAGAAATAGTATAATAATGAAAATGAAACTTGAAGTTGGTGATTGGATGTGTTAAGTTTGGGAAGATTTTTATTGGACAGGATTATGGAAGGCATTTACTAACAAAAAATGTCAACAATAATTCCCTTCTAAATATTTTTTGAATATATTATAGGCACATTGAACATATCACCACACAAATTTTAACACGGTTATTGAAGGCGTATATCCAAGAAAGACGCCTTTAATAATTTCTATTCCAATTTATAGACAATTAGTGAAGGTGTTTTCTACATTAACAACTTTAATAATTTGCTTAACAAAAGTTTTTCAGCTTATTAAAGGCGTCTTTTATTATGAAACACCTTCAATATACCACGATGGTTATAGAAGGCATTTATTTGAAAAGGCACCTTTAATATACCTTTAAACTTAGTAATTCATTACTGAAGGCATTTGTTAATAATAGACACCTTCAAAATTTTTCCACTAAAAATTTTAGGAATCATTAAAGCCGTTTTCTACTATAAAATACGTTCTATATACCGCCACACAAATTTTAACATGGTTATTGAATGTGTATATCTAAGAAAGATGCCTTTAATAATTTCTATCATAGTTTGTAGATAATTAATGAAGGCGATTACAGATAACAATACCTTTAATAAATTGCTTAACAAAAGTTTTTCGGATTATTAAAGGCATCTTTTATTATGAAACGCCTTCAATACACCACGATGGTTATAGAAAGCGTTTATTCAAAAAGGCACCTTCAATATACTTTTAAATTTGATAATCCATTACTGAAGGCATTTGTTAATAACAGACGCCTTCAAAATTTTCTCATTAAAAATTTTAGGAATCATTAAACGTGTCTTCTACTATAAAATACGTTCTATATACCGTCACACAAATTTTAACATGGTTATTAAAGGCGTATATCCAAGAAAGATGCCTTTAATAGTTTCTATCATAGTTTGTAGATAATTAGTGAAGGCGGTTACAGATAACAATGCCTTCAATAATTTTTTAAAAATTTTTTTTCAGATTATTAAAGGTGTATTTTATTATGAAACGCCTTCAATATACCATGATGGTTATGAAAGGCGTTTATTCAAAAAAGGTGCCTTCAATATACCTTTAAACTTAGAATCCATTACTGAAGGCATTTGTTAATAACAGACGCCTTAAAAAATTTCTCACTAAAAATTTTGAGAATTATTAAAGGTGTCTTCTAATATAAAATACCTTCTATATACCGTCACATAAATTCTAACACGGTTATTAAAGGCGTATATCCAAGAAAGACACCTTTAATAATTTCTACATAGTTTATAGATAATTAGTGAAGGCAGTTACAGATAACTTTGGAAATCCATACTTATTGAAGGCGATTTTTACTGAAAATACCTTTTATAATTTTTAAGAATTAGAAAAGGCATTTTTTTTTTATAAAAAATGCCTTTAATAAGTTGGTTGGATAATTTTAAAAGCTTATAATTAAAGGCATCTTTTTTGTAAAAAATACCTTCAATAATCTCCAATAAAATTTTTAGGTGATTATTGAAGATGTTGTTTCATGGAAATACCTTTAATAATTAATTTTATATTCATTTCCCTACCTTGAACATAGAAATTTACAGAGGGTTAGTACACAGAATGATTAAAAGTTGCGTTATTCAACCAAACAAACCAAACTCTTAAACACATTTTTAGCATACCATTTGTTATATTCTCGCATTCGTCACCACCGATCCTCAACAAATCATCGCTGCGAACCTCTGTTTTAATTGGTAAGTCTTTTTTTTAGTTTACTGTATTATTTACAATATTCAATAAAAATTTTTTGTTTTTTCGGTTCCTTAATATTGACATATGCGTTTATATATTTTCATTAACATCACCGTCAGCATAGTCATCCAAGATTCTATTAATATTGCAAGTATGTTGTTCTATGTAGTACGTATTAAATATTATGGTTTACTGAACCTTGTTGACAGATATTGTATTACCGAATGGTATTGTATGATATTGGGGGTCTGAATCATATTTCATGCCGAATGGTTTGCTGAACCTTGTTGTCTGATATTGTTTTACTGAATGAGTTTGAACGTAATTGGAGGGCTGAATCATATGCTGAATGGTGTTTTTGAGTGGTTTGCTGAAGGGTGTTTATGAGCACATTGCTAAATAGTGTGCTAAATGCTGTTTTTGTACATAATATGGTATTAGTTGTATGAAATTAAGTACAATGATCAATTTAGAGGGTCATATTGTGTAATTCGTATAATTATGATCAATATTGCAGGTATTATGGACTCTGAACAACATCATTCTCCTTCTAATAAACATACAGAAGAAAGAAGTGTAGGTCAAAAAAGAAAGAGAAAGGGCCTAAATAAACAAATCAAAGTGACTGACATAAAAATTCATGTTAATTTTAATTAAAGTGGGCAGTCTGGGTCGGAAGGAGCTGCCAAGATGGCTACTCTGGAGCCATTGTCCATCAAAAGATTTCATTTACGTACACCGATTGGCGATGGGTTTTTGATGATCTCAAGGATGAGATATGACAGTCTGTTGTGGTATGTTTATTCAACTATTCTGTAAAATTTGTTAAATGATCATTTAATTGAAATTCAATGTGTTGATACTAATTGTGTTAACTTATTTAGGAATGGTTTCACATCCCAATTGAGTGTAAAAAGATTGTGTTGCAATTGCTGGGAAAGCTTTCAGGGACTTTAAAAGTAGATTGACAACCTAATATATTTTACTGCTGGCTGGTGAAGGTGATGTTTTGGTTGTTCCACCTATAACATATGCAGATGTCATAAGTATTGAAGATTAGACAAATTTTGTTCAATCTCGGCTTTTAGAAGATTTCTCGATACCCAAACCCATTACCAAAATAGTCTAAGTTTATAAGTCTTTATGCAATATAACCTTTGATCTTCATATGTGATTAACGTAATTTCTTAATTTTATAGAAAATCAAAGAACAACATCGAGACATTTGGGCCAAATAGCAATATCACCATCGGACAACAAGAAAAAGGATATGCAAATGTGAAGTATAAACTTGTATGTATTTTCACACTTGTTTTATACTCATTAAGGAATATTTATGAACATTCATTTCATACATTCTGATTCTTTTATTATGGTAATTTAATAGGAATTAGTGAGCTCAAACACAGAAGTTTTCAGATAAGATGTCTGGAAACAAGGACATTTACGGAAGGATGGATCTTTCACAGATGAAGCAATCGAAAAAATGGCAAAAAAGATTGTATGTATAAATATTTTTTTAATATAATGTATGATTGACATTGTGGTTGTATGCATAAGTGTATACTAGCTTTTGTATATTTGTTCTAATAGCCTAACTTATTATTATCTTTCAGGATGATTATACTGTCAAAGTAAAATCTGGTGAACTGACAATCCAGTATTGTGAAGATCCTTTGTCTTTAGCATTAGGCACTAAAGAAAGGCCTGGTTGGGTTTGTGGGCTGATAAATATGTCTTGCCATCAACGTATTTTGATAAACAACCAAAAAACCCCACGAATGAGAAATACATAATATGAAGCAATAATTGAGTAACAACAGCAACAAATTAATGACCAGGAGCAACGCCTCAATGACCAACAGTAAAAACTCACTGTTTTGGAGTCCATGTTGGCAGCAATGCAGTAGGTTATACGAGTAGCTCGACCTAATAGCATCATCCCCATACGAGAGGCTTTCGTTGCTCCTAAGGAAGCGATCCCATCATTCGCTACCACCCAAGAAGTATGATATTATTTATAATTTGAATATTAATTTGTTTATTATATTGATTGATTTGGTTTTAATACTTATATTTCATTAAATATTGCAGGAGGATGTTTAGACTCAAAGTATGACCCTTGCCCAGGCTTCCATGGATGAATTAACAAATTATTTGCTGGAGCATTTATCCGACAGAAACTTCATATCCATTGAGTTTGAGGAAGACTTATTCGATAAACAATCATTTTCTTTCATTGGTGTGGAAAAGGTGAAAGAATTTTGTGAAATGTATACATTATCAGCTGCTGAAATCATTGCTTATATGAGGTTAGCTTATAAATACAAATATACATATTCAATATGTAGTAAGTTAGTATTAGGGTGTAATACTAACTAACAGTGTTGATTGTTATCATGTAGCTTCTTATATAGAGAGCTGAAGGAGAGACAGTTGAAGAACATATTTAGATTCATTGACCCCAACTTCATTAGTGAATAGAGTGGCACAGTCATGTATCATGCTAATCATATGATCCTATGGATGAAAAAACCAACTGATTATTATTTACTCCCGTATAATGCGTAGTAAGCTATATTCCAACTTTAATTACTCTAACCTGCTCTATTCTATGATCTGATCCGTATTCTGAGTATATCATTGTTATTATTTTACAGTCATCATTGGGTGCTTATTGTGATTGACACCAAATCCTTAATGCCATACCTTCTTAATTTAGTTAATCCAACGTCGATGCCTAACCTCGATATTCAAACTTTTATAAAAAGGTATTACATTATTTTATTATATTATATATGTTTTGTTTCTTCGTAAGTAATTTTATTTATGTTCCCACTATTTTTTTTCTTTTCAATTTAGGGTATTATGTGCATTCAATAAGAAGATAAAAAAATCGAAATGGGTGTCATTACCGGTAAATGTGAAATATATTCTTTTAATGCTAAGTTTATGTAGATAAAAATTTTCTAAATTGACTCAATTTAATTTTCAGGTACCTTATCAACCCAATAATACTGAATGTGGATATTATGTCCTTCGTTTTATGTGAAAGATAGTGTTACATTATTTTATGACCACACCATTCAAGGTTAGTATAAATGTCATAAACTTGTTATATATTCTTCAAAATAAAATGGTACATTATGTTCTCATTTGTTAACATTTATTTCTGATTTTTTTTTTAGTGGAAAGGTAAAGAAACCTTCACGACAGAGGAGCTAAATGAAGTCCGTAAAGAATGGTTGATTATATATTGTCATTTATCAATGTTGATAAACCTTCATGTTAGGCATTGTTGGTTGAATGTAAATATATATGGAACAAATTGTTATAATGTTTTTAACATGCCATGTTGAATGGAAACTTTAAGTTTGTACATTAGGAGTATTGGTTTAATATTATTGTTATACATAATATGAATACATATGTGTACTTAATAAATTACTGAGTAAGATTATTTCATAAAAGTATATTAATATGACAACGTTATCAATTTTAATTTTGGATGTGTGGTCAATTTATTGAGATACAACAATGTTCATTATGTAAATTCCAAAATGTAATTCATAGTATCAGATAGATAAACCAAATGTTTTCTGGGCATAAATATACAACTAACAACAAACATTTTTTCAGGCATAAACTCACAACTGACTTCACATATACAGTATGAAATATGTTTTTTTATGCAATTAATGAAGGCATTTTTAGTAAGAAAACACCTTTAATCACCTCTAACAGAAAATATTGAAGGCATTTTTTACCAAAATCACCTTCAATAGTCCCTCTAGGAAATTATTGTGTGGAATATTAAAGGTATTTTGGGCAAAAAATGCCTTCAATAATACCAACTAAAAATTAATCGAATGGATTATGAAAGGCGTTTTCCTACAGGTAATGCCTTCAATTATCCCTAACAAAATGTTTATGAAGGCGTTTTTGGACATAGTCGCCTTCAATAATCCGACTATTAAAATTTATCGTTGGGAATATTAAAGGCGTTTTAAGCCAAAAACGCCTTCAAGCATCCCATCCAAGTTTTGTCTATGGAATATTGAAGGCGTTTTTTACAAAACCACCTTTAAAAATCACAAAAAAAAATTACTGATTGGATTATAGAAGGCAAGTTCGGCCAAAAATACCTTCAAGAATCGACTCTATATTTTTCCTATGAATTATTAAGGGCATCTCTCCATGAAAAATGCCTTCAATATTCTATGAAAATTTTTTTAAAGCAATTGGCGAAGGCCTTTTTGCCAAGAAAATGACTAGAATAATCAATAACAAATAATCTGTGCAAAAACCCAAAAAAGGCTAAAGGATGGATCGAACCAACAACCTTATAGTAAATATCCATACGATCCAAACAATTTGATAAGCTTAATATTGAATGTATTTTGGAACAAAATAAATTCAATAAGCCTGTAGAATTTTTTGGTCCAAATATTAAAAGCATTTCTTGTAGACAACGCTTTCATTAATCTCATACAATTTTTTATGTCATGATTATTGAAGGCATTGTCTGCCAAAAATACGCCTTAACTATTCATTAAAATTTTTAATAAAAAATATTCAAGGCGTTTTAGTCGAGAAACACCTCTAATATCAAGTCTTGGGTGGCATTTATAAGTAACAATGCTGCTATTTGAATATTTAGTGGCGTTTGGATAATAAATGCCTAAAGGTTTATAAACACACGGAAACTAGTGGCGTTTATAAGTGAAAGGCCGCTACAAAATTGTCGCTAATATGTCATTTTGCTATAGTGCAGTAGTTTCCTTCTAGCCTATACATAATCGACCAAGTCTCCATGATCAAGATCTTAATCTTGATCAATGAGGGCCTTCGGATGAAATCTCATCCAAGGGCCAAAGTTTTTCTTTTTTTTATTTTTTCAAGGAGCCACCGTTGGCCATTGGATCAAGAGGTAGCAAAAAAGCCAATGGCCCACATTGAACACTATAAATGTTGAATTTTTATGCCCCTCAAACTTATAAAAAGACCATTTTACCCCTTGTGTAAATTTTTAGTTTCTATGGTCATTTTCTTAAAAATCAATATTCCTATGGTCATTTTTGGGATTTTCAAGCACCAAAAATCATAAAAAATTTGAAATTGAGAACATGGAAATTTTCATGAAAATCCAAGCTCGTGAAGGCCAAATTACGAAAATACATTTATAAAGGTATTTTAGTAATTTCACTGGTTGTGATTTTAAGAAACCAAAAAAACATGAAATATTATAAAATTAAGATTTGAAAAGTTTCATAAAAATCCAAACTCGAGAAGATCAAATTATGAAAATACCCCTTATAAGGGTATTTTAATAATTTTACCCTTTTTAGGGCACCATAAAAGTTTTAGTGTTTTGAGAAAAAATCCATAATTTGATTTTAAACTATATTGATTTCAATTAGATTTTTAATTTTTAGAATTGATCCAGGCTCTCATTCATTTTGACTAGGTTTTGTTCAATTTTGACTTAGTTTGACTGAATTTGACTCAAGTTGACTTTGGGTTTCTAAATAAGCGAATTTGTGAGCTCTTTATGGGTTATAAATGGTCTTCCTAAATGGTCTTAGCCTATGTTTGTAAATGAGCCCCAGATCAATCATGTTGAAAAAGTATCCCAGACAAAATTTGGTGTTTACAGTATAAAAGTGAATTTTTGTAGAATTTGTGAAGATTGTGTAATTATGAATATTTGAAATCATTGTGGAAATTATAAAAATGAATTATTGTAGAATTTGTTGAGATTATATAATTTTCTGTTTTCATTACTTTCCTTTATTTTCCTTTCCTTTCCTTTTCTTCCCCTCAATCCAAACATAGTGTAAAGTTGGTTCCATTGAAAGGTAAGCATAAAACTAAGCTAAGTAAAATAAAAGAAATTATAAAAATAGCAACTAAAATAAAATGCATTGCACTATACATTAATTAAAATGGAAATCTAAACTAAGAACTGAAAATGGCAAGTAAAAAGTTTAACAAAAACGGTAACTAAGTGAACATAGCTAAAATAACTAACCTTAACTAACTTTAACTAACTTCAACTTCTAACTAAAGAAATTTCTAAAAGTACTCAAGAAGTAGTCAAAATAAACTAAAAATTAACAATAATAGTAGTTTAACTAAATATGAAAACAAAATTGAAATAAGGATTAAGAAATGAAATTGCAAATTTCAAATAAACATGCAAAACCAAAAATAATATGTAAACTTGGAAAACAAAAAATTAGACAAGAAATCTAGCTCTAAATTGTGTAAATTGACATGAATTGAATTGGAAATTATAATAACATTGAAAGAACTATAAGAGAAACAAAATTGAAGAACAAAAATTGATAAGGAAGTGCAAGAATTAACGAAGAAGCATGAAGAACCAAAACTAAGTTAAGCTTAGTAACTACCGAGTCAAGAATTAAAAAGGTAGATCTAGAACTTTTTGAGAAGAACAAACTGTAAATGGGCTAAGGCAAGCTAAATCAACAAGAATACAACATGAATCAATAAAGAAATTGCATCAAAAAATTGAAATTCAAGCCTAATAAACTAAGATTCAAACCAGAAACTAGAAATTTAGAGCAAGTGTAGGAAAATTCATCCAAACAGTAGGTAAATGCAAGAAATTAAATGCAACAAAATGAAAATTAATAAGTAAACATATGAATTGAAGTGTGTGAAGTGCAGGAATTTCAAACCAAATGCCAAGAAGGAGAGAAGCGCCTTGATATGCTATTAATGATTCAAAGTTCAACTCTGCCAACTAAGTTTAGCGAAAAATTTGGAGCTAGATCTAGAATTTTGTTGATGGAATTTGAACAAGTTTTTTTCCAAATTAAAATATATATGAGTTAGTAATCTGAGAAAAAATTTTGGCTCAAAACAAGTAAGAATTGAGCATGAACCAATCAAAACATTACAAAGAGGTCAAAACTAAAAATCAAAAAACAAATTTGAATAACACTTGAAGTCCATTGAAATTGAATAGGAATTGTAAAGATCTTGATTTTTTATTAAAGCAATCTTAAAGAGAATTTGAAAACAAAAGCAAAGAAAGTAAATTTACCAAAAAATAGACTTTGTTTTCTCCCTAAACAACCCTTGAAATGAATAAGAAGGAAATTGTTTTAAGAGAAAGAAAGTAAATTGAAAAAAAATGTAAAAACCAAGCTACTTCTCTTAAATGGCCAGCCCCTTTCCTCTATTTATAGATAAATGGGAGGTGCTTCAACCTTTAAAAATGCAAAAAAAAATCCAAGTAACTACTAGCTTTCTATATCCTTCTTCCTCCCTTCTTTCATTTATTTGCTTACTTGTTTGGCTCATTTAGTCCCCTCTATTTCAAGCCCTTTTCTTATAATCCTTTGAACTCCAAGATGTCCAAATTATGACCAATGGGAAACCTTCAAACAACCAACTCAACAACTCCATTTGATCTTTTTTGAATCTCCAAGAGTGGTGCCAAAATGCATTTAATCATGTGATGCTTACATATACAACACACTTGCACTTTTGTTGCTTCATTTTTGGTGGCAATTTGTTCATTCATCTTGCTACCAAAATTCAAGCCATTAAGTGAAAAAATTTTACATTATAATCACTAGAAAAATTTTGAAAAGTTACCAATTTAAAGTTAACTTCCAACTACCTAATGTATCTATTACCTTTCAAGCATGTATAAAAATACTAAAAAGGTAATAATTCATTATTGAGCTATGGAAGACAATTCTAAATGAAAATTATGAGAATTTAGACTTGAAATAAGGTTCCATGAAGTTCTACTGAGCTTAAGAAATCATAGAAAAAAAGGTTAAGAAAAATTCCCATAGATGATAATGTAGCACAAACACACTAGTTATGGCATTTTCTAGCTTTTAGCACTAAAAATCCTCTAAAAATTATGTACTAATACCATAATAAAAAATTATGTATAATCAAAATATCCAGTATGACATTAAACCATGGATAAACTACACGACAACATATGATTCCTAAAGAAAAAGAGATGTTATTGTCTTAGATAAGATGCTATTAAAAAGGAACATTATTTACTCCATTCTGCCATAATTATTAATTTTTTACAATGTGGTAAGGAATATTTTCAAAGTTTATCCAAGCATAATCACTTCCTTGAATGATCAATGGCTTAGCTAGAAATTCTCTTTAATAGGATAAAAAACTAATGAAATATATTATCTATCAGACATAAATATAACATTCCTCATATATATAATATTATAATAATAACAATATCATCATTAGAAAAAAATGCAAATAAAAAATTTCACATAAAGATATTCCTTTAACAATTGTTTACAACAAGTTTTAATGTTTTGAAACTATTGTATAATTGTTTCATTATCAACAATTTTAAATGCATATTTTTTTAATATATGTAATTAAACAATCATTTATTAAATTATCTTCTATTCAATTATACAATTGATTTTTTACTATTTTCATTATTGAAAAATCTTTTCCAACACTTTTAGTTGTAGCCTATATGACCAAAGCTAATTTTATTTGAAAAAAAAAGAGGATAGACAATTTTTTTTTTGTCGTCACTAATTTTTCAACAAAATAACAAATTTTTTTAACATAAAAAATTCATAATCATTGTGCATGTCAAGAATATAAGTCTCAAGTTGACTATCAAGTGCCAAAGATCCACTACTAAAAACTCATGAGCATAAAGCTATAAAATGAGCAAAACAAATTAATTTTTTCATGTTAAATCTAAAAATGACTTATTTAGATTAAGGCATACTGTAAAAAATGCAACTCAATGTGAATTTCAATGAAATGATTATTAAGCTCTTGAAGTTATCTGTCTATAACAAGATAAAATAAACAAACATGCTAATAATACAAATTTGAAATCCTTGTAACTTTATATCGTGACTTTTCAAGAGCTATATAGATTCCATTCATACTTAGAACAATAATGTCATGTTTTCATAGAAAGAAAAAAACTCCACAAGTAAAGGATCCCATTTATTATCTTTCATCTTTTATAGTCATTGCTTGTTATTTCAACTAATTTCATAGCATTAAGATTGAATCAGTTGTAATAACCCTTAAACTTTAACTCTCTATTTAGAATTCAAGCTATTTTCAACCACATTATCAAGTACATCAACAATAGATATAAAAAAAATGATATGTTTAGACACGTACTATTATTCGAATCCCGTCGGGTATATCTAATTGCATATGATTAGTTTCTTGGTTTAAGCCTCTTCCACTTGCAAGCTTTTCAGTCTTTAATACCTCAACTATTTCAATATCTTAACTATATCTGAAAACATCATAGTGTTAGCCTTAAATTGATTCCTATATTGAAATGACAAAACATTAAGTTAAATAAACTTGATTAAGATTTTGAAAAAGATTTCTTTAGTATATGTTCTCAAGTTTTATTATATTTTTTACTAAATAAATAATATGTTTTTCAAAGTGATATTGGAAATGAAAAATATCTTGCAAAAATGTTTTAGAAGATTGTTCTTAATGTTAATAAAAAAAATACAAGTTTCCAAGATTAACCATTATTTGAAAAATATTCTTAAGTTTAAACAAACCTTTCTTTATGTTTTTAATAATTTTCAAACCAAAAATATTTTTAAAAATTATTTATTTGAGTTTAAATGAAAGTCTAGTTGTTGCTTTTGAAGTGAACTTCTTTATCTTGAACTCTACATAATTTGGATAATATTGATTTTACGAAATGAATTAATTAGAGAAATTTGTTTAGTAAGAACAAAGTTTTCCGATATTGATGTTGATTTAATTTCTGTATTGATTAACAAAATTTTAATATTTGAATTATATATGGTTGAAAAACCATTAGAGTTTACTTTCAATGGACAAAACAAAATTAAAATCCAAATTGTTTTAGAAAAATTTTTGAATTTTTACTAGACATTATGTAGATTGTTTAACAACAACATATTGGGTAGTTTTGAAAAATCATTATAATTTTTATACATTGAATTAGATGTTGAATTTTATATGAATAGAAAGCCCTTTATATCTAGTTTCTAAATCTTTAAATGGATTATGATTTAGATTTGTATAATTGAATATACGGTCAAATTAGTAAGTAGAGTGTAAAACTAGATTTAAGGTAGTCAATTGCCTTGTCAAGCAATCAACTACTAATTCATCTAGAACCACCACAAATGCAAAATCAGCATGACTTGATCAATCCCTTATAAAAATGGATTGATCCCTAAGCCTACTATAGTTAAAATTTGAATGATATTCATGACCCAATCGATCTCTAATGGACCTGATCGATCCTCTTACCTCAGACAGCTTTCAACTGGTAGCTTTTTAAAAGATAAACATCTCATTTCTTCTTCAACTCAATCCTAATGGATCTAGTTTATTTTATCTATATAAGAAGGTCTTTCAACACCTATGAAGAAGAAAAAAACAAGGGAAAAAGTTCATAAAGCCATATCTTCAAAATTCTCTAGGAAAGTTAAGAGCAATAAAGAGTTTAAATATTAGATTCCATATTCTTTGTATATGTTGTATCCAAATCAATTTGTCTCTCATTTATGCTTCATTAGGCAAACACTAAACCTTTAAGAAGTGTTTTTAGTTTGCAAATGATTACAATTTAATTGAGATCAAGAGGGTAGGTATCTCTTTGAATGATTTTAAGAGTTTTTATAGAAACTCACTTGAATGATTAAGGGTTGCAACCTTAGCCTAAAAAGTTAAGGTACCAAAGGTTGCTATTTTAGCCTAAAAAGATAAGAAGTGAGTGGTTGTACTTTAGCCTTGAAAGGTAGTTTGTAACAATGTTTAAGAATTAGTGAATTTGGATTCCTAGCTAGAGAAGCTAAAGGAAAAGATGTCAATCTCCTTTGGAGGACTAAACCTTTATAAATTATAGTCTAATTTAATAATAGCTGTAAGTGCATAGATCAAGTAATAAAGTGAAAGTATTCAAGTATCATCTCTTAATATAGTATAGATTGTAATGTCGGATGACTTTTAAGTGCCAAAGTTGAAATCCTAACCTCTTATATCTAAATAGATGAAAATTTAAGATTACGTTACAAAACAAGAAAAAAAATATTGAAAACAATGTAAGCTTAGATCTTAGCTCTACCAACTGTCAGGTGGTAAGTTAAAAATAGTAGCCATACTAGATCTAAAAGAACAAAGATTAAAAATCTTAGAAACAAAAAACTTATGATTGCAAAAAAAAAATGAAACATAAAGTGAGATTGCATGAACTAAAATTTAGATGAAATGAGTATAAAAGATTGAAACTGAAAGTTGTATTAGAAATATAGCATTGATCGAAACTTATAAAGCATTAATGAATGAATGTAAACAATGTTGCCAAGTAGAAAAGAAATATAACTTTTAAGAAAACTAAAGCTTGAATGAATGGAACTTCGATTGAAGAAAATAGTTGAGAAAACAACATTGTATTGGCAAATCTATCACTTGAGCCAATAAAAAGAACTATACAAAAACTAAAGAACTAAAAAAAAACAACTAAAAAAAGGAAAAGAAAAATGAATTAAGAGATAAAAGATATGTGTTGCAATAGAATAGCCTCACTATTTATAAAAAAAGGGTTCAGCCATTGGGGACAAGTGTACAAGAGTTCAACTTCAATTCAAATGTTGATGGATAAAGGTTTATCTTGATCTTCAAATAAGGCATGCTGACTGTGGACTCTTCATTCTTGGAAGTTTGGCCAAATAGGGTTTTTAAAAAGCAATTTTGGGCTTTGATCTTACTAGTATTCATTCTTGATTAAAACTCCATAATAGGTTCGACTAAAATGAGATTGAAGACAAGCTATTTTCTCTTTATCCAAACTCTTAAAATTCAAAGAGATAAAGTCCTCATTCAATTTAAAGTCTTCAAAGCTAAGCAAAAGAATTATGATGAAGTTTAAACTCCTATAGTCGAATATACAAGAGCCATTTAATCTTGAATTTCTTGAAATGATACATCAACTCTTCTTGAAATAGGTGTGGCTAAATATGATAGAGATTAAGGAGTCCTTAAGCTTGCAAACTTCTATAAATGAGCATTATCTGCTCCTGTATTTGAAATGTCAAAATGAGATAGAGTTCTTATGCATGTCAAATACTTTAAATTTTCTTACCATAGCTGAATGGAAATAACCTTATGCATGTAAACTTCTCATTAGCCACATGGATGGATGATGAGAAGTAACTAAGGTTCAACTATTAACTTCCATGATAAAGCCAAATGTGCACCTTGCGAGCTTGCATGCATGGTTTTTGTGAAAATCAAGTCCACAATCCTTTAAGCCCTAAAAACATGAAAATAACATTAAAAGTACTAAAATCTATCAAAAATTTTAAAATTTAGCTTCAATTTTAACATGAAAAACACTATAATTCTAGGCGTTATCAATAAATCTTTATATTTGATCTCTTTACTCTACTCTTTTAATTTTCATTATTGTTCATTTATGCTTTAATTACATATATATTTTATATTTTTCATTTTTCATTTACATTTATTTGAAAATTTATTTTTGAGAAAGAATTTGGAAACAATCCAATTCACTTTCGTCTTGGATTATTATCTACATTTGAGCTAACATATAGTATTTGCATGAAACTCCAACAACATTTAGTAAAATACTAATATTATAAAAAAGTAAATCAACAAGATTTTCATTTCTTGCAATAGCTACAAGTGTTAATTAAAGTTAACAAGCAAAGCAATGAATATAAAATGCAAACTCATTTTCCTTTCAGATTAAACTTTTCAAACCATTGCACCTCACATATTGCTAATACTATCATAACATTGTCTATGTATTCTTAACATACTCAATCCACACTTGGAAATAATGAGTTAATTGCTACTTTAAATGACAATATAGTAGTATCATAAACAAACATAATACCAAAAAATCATTCAACTAGACACAATTTTATTCATAAAGCACAAAACAAATGTTATTTCTGCCTTATTTGACATATCGTTGAAATTCATTAACCAAGATAAAAAATAAACTATTTCTTAAATCATCAATGATATCTTTTATTACCTTACTTGCTATAGCACTTATAGTGTCATATTAAATATATCGAGTAATCAATTTCAAATTGCTTAGAGTGTTATTCAAAACAAAATTGATTGAAAATAAAATGGAAAAAATAAAAAAAAAGTTCTTTGGTTTCATAATTCTTATAAGTCATTATGACAATAAAAATGTAACCCTAAATGTAAGAGAAATTGAAAACAATTTACCAAAGGATCAACCTAGTGTAATACTTAATTTTGGCTTGATTTGATTATTTAACTAGAATAGATTGAATGCGTTGACTTTGATACATCATCTTTTGATAATTTTATAGCTTTATAGAATTATCATATGATTTTATGATTTTTTTCTTGATTCTTGAGTAAATTCATGAATTTATACTCTTAAATGATGAAATTTCTTATGTGTAGATACAATTTATAAAATTAAAGAAAATGAGGCAAATATGCTTAATTTGGAGTGATTTTGGATCAATTTGGAGCTAAATGTACAAAGTGGTTGAACCTAGTGATGATTAAAAGTGAAATTCAGCAATAAATGTGTTTGAGCTAGAATTAAGTTAAGCAAAGAAGCATTAGAGCTAAATTAGAAGAGTTCAAGTAGTGCTTTAAATGTTCAAATTGCTTAAAGACTTCATTGAACTAAGAGGAGAATGAAGGAATCAAAGGAAATTTTACAAGAGCTCAAGGAAATTGGTAGCTTGTATGTATGGTTAATGTGAGCTATTTGGGGTTGATTTATTTATTATTTTTTGCTATTGAAAGAGTGGCTAGGTGGCATTTCATGACCATTCATTAGCTAAATTATGAGAAAAAAAATCACAACATTTAGGAGCTAATTTGAAAAGAAATGGACAGCAAAAATAGTTTGGCAACTTAGGACAATTTTTCACTTGAAGTGTGAACACAATTTAAGCACTCCAAGAGATAAAGAAGAGAATGGTTGACCTAGCACTTCTATAACTTCCTATTGGCTAAATTTAGAAGCTTTTGGATCACCTAAATGTAGCTCAAAGCTCTTTAAGAAAAAGAAAAAACATAAGTTACTAAGAGAGAAAATAAGTTTCTTGTACACACTTCACTTGCTAAGTTGGGCACTTAGCTGGAGTTTGGAGCTCTCCCATTGGTTCAATTACACTCCCAATTGCTTATAAATACCCCTTATGTTGCCATATAAAGGGGAACTAGATTAGAGAACTGTTAGAAAAGTTAAATAGCTTAGTAGAATACGATTAGATTAAGAGTAGTGTAGATTTACTTTCTTGCACATTTTCTTTCATTTTCTTTTTATCCAAATGGCATTTTCTTTTCATTTTTTCTTTAATTTCCCAGCACTTTAATGTTCTTGTTACTTGTGTTTTACATTTACTTAATGTTCCTTGCAAGTTTACATTCAATTTTCTTGTAATTTTCTTTCAATTAAGCTAAATTTTTTGCTCTTGCAATTTTCTATTTTTCTTACTTTCTTATCTAGAAAAAACTTAATTTTCTTGTTCATTTTCTTTTCAATTACTTACCTTTCAAGTCATTTTCAATTTCATTTAATGTTCTATACACTTTTTATAGTTGAATTTACTTCATTTAAATGCAAGTTTACTTTGATTTTCATTACTATTTTTGAATACATGCTCTGCTAAACTATCAATTTTTGTTATTTTTTCTCACCATGATTTTCTTGTGTGTTTTTTTGAAATCTTTACTGCAATTTCTTAATTTCTTGATTTACATTACTGCAATTTCAAATTCATTCTACATTGCTTGCACTAATTTGTTGAAGTTACAGTTTTAGTTACCTATTTTCAACATAACTAGTTTTAGTTTCTTTGTTCTTTAGGTCAATTTTTCTTCTATTTTTGCACTCATTTTCGGTTATTACTTCATTTACATGGTCATGCATTAGCTACTCAACTTAGATTTAAATTTGATAGCCAAACACCCTAAAAATTGATAGAAAATCGAATGTGGAGAGTGTGAATGCAAAAACTATTTTCATGTTCAATTGCTTGATGTTTTCTTGATGATTCTTGGCTGTTTGGTGATCTTTCAAGAAGGTTAGTGATTCTTCAAGGTAGTGGCAGCGCTTATGAGGTAATCTTTAACCTAAATCAAGCTTGTTCATCATTTACTTTGCCTTTTGGTTTTTAGTTTTCTACTTGTTTGTTTAAGTTCCTGTTTTGCAATTCATACTTACATTTTATATTTTGCTTTGATTTGTTGTAATTGATGTACTTAATTTTCTTTGTTCATTTACATTTCATGTTATTTACATTGATTTGCATTTTCATGTTCAATTGCTTAACTTTCATGCATTTAATTTTCTATTTTTACCTTGAAGTTTAATGCTATTTTTTGTTTGTTAATTTTCTGTTTTCAATTCTTTGATTTGGTTCTTGTTGTTTTTGTTTAATTTTGGTTTGTTTACTTACTTGCAATTATAGTTGTTAGATAACTCTTAAATTTGATAGAACCAACCATGGTTAAAGTGCTATATCTAGGATAACCCCTAAATCAATCCTCATGGAAATGATAACCCTCTTATTACTATTATTACTTAATATGGCCTATGCAGTTGCAGTTTACACCAATCATTTTTGCATTTCCTATAAGCTTGATCTTACACACTATTAGGACCATCAACATGGGTTTTAAATCCATCTTTTTTATTCTAATTGGTAAAACCTTTAAGAATAAATGAGTTTCCACTTCATTCCTTTCCAATACCGATTAGTGAATCTTAATCAAACCATGGATCTAAACAATAATACGAGTGCTTAGGGTGAAATCCGTACCACTCATAAAGGCTAACTATATTGGTGTATGCCCTAAAAGTAAAATCAAATTTGTGCCAAATAAATTATTTTATTGTAAGAATTAATTACTAATGAAAGATCTAAATTTATCAATAAATATTTACAATATTATTATTAATGATTGGATGATAAAGTTCTTGGAATAAATAAAGTCTTGCAAGTGAATTACAATAAGATGGTAACTATGAGATCATCATTTCATAAAAGCTATAATGCTCAAATGTTCATTGTCAATGCTTTGTCAAGAAAGCACATTGATAAAAGTTGTTGAGATCGACACATAGTTATGCTTTTATTTATGAAGCAAGTAACCGATCTCAAGTATTAAAGTTTGGATAAACTTGATTACCATGTCGGTGCTTGTTATAAGAATAAGTTCACTAAACATGATTTGATATAAGAATGCTATTTGGTAAATTACATAATGTTTATTGCAATATTTTCATGTGATACCTATATAAGTGATCTTTTAACTTAAGATTACTAATGATCTTATATGATAAATATATACTTTGATTTTACCTTACTAATGGTTCTAGCCATGGATGCTCAAGTTAGGTATTGTTGGGTATAACATAGGCATATAAAGATGCATAAGTAATAATTATAGGATTCATCACATTGTGTGACAAGAGAATATATCACTTAGTATTGAATGAATTAACTCAAAAAATCATGGGCCAAAGTGAAATAAAGTTTTAAAACAATTTTAAAGCTTATTCGACAATTAATGTCAAACCTAAAACTTAATATGGGTTGAAGAAAATTAAGTAGACAATAATACATACTTAATGTTAAACTAAGTATGAAAGGATATTAATTATACTGAAAAATCAAGCACAAATAGGTATGTCAAACCATATTAACCTTCCTTGATAATTAAGGATCACGACATATTACTAGATGATAACTAAAATCTATAAATATAAGATTGATTAATTAGAGAATTAATGATGAACACAAATGGTTTGATTCATCTAATTTGAATTCAATTAAAGATTATAGTACTTATATTTATTTCCTATATGTTAAGAACTTAAAGGGCCATACACAATAGAATGTGATTTGTGATAGATTAAAATCGGGTTAAATTAAGTTAGACTTAATTTATTAGTTCAAGTTATATGAAAGTCCAAAATAGGGAAATTAGTAAAGGTCCAAACTTATTACCAAATGGTATGGTTAGCCACACACTAAGTTTCCTATTAAGAATACTACTTGGTTAAAAGAGTTTTATTGAGAATAAGACTTAGTCAAAAAGACAATTCTATTTGGAATAGAACTTGGCAATTACAATCCTTTTAAGAATATAACTTAACTAAAAATTCTTTCTCTATTTAAAAGAGTTTTAACCATCCTTTTTAATGCAATTTAAGAATTAGAATAGGTCTACTTTTATCTTATATGTTGAGAAAATTTGAGAGCAAACACAAAAGAAGGCAAGTGATATTTTACTAGCATAGGATTTGGCTAGAGATTTTCCCATTCTTTGAGAAAGTTCTTTCCTTTTTGTTCATGTGGATTACAATTAAAGGTTGGACACTTGGACAACTGTTAGTTTGCTAAAACCAACCTTAAGGTTCTTAAAGAATTGCTCTTGACATCAGCAAGAAAACAAAGTAAGTAAAATCTATTCTTACTAATTTTTTCTATATGATTGTGTTAGTTCTTGTCAACGTGATCCATAATTTTAAGAATTAAACCAATTTAAAATTATACTACACTCTACATGTATCTTGTATGATCATTTTCTAACGATCCTATTGGTTGCCATTTTCTTGGCCTATTCTGATCCAAAATTGGCCCAAAACTAACTCTTTCTTCGATTGTAAATTTCTTACTAATTCATGTTGTAATATGTGGGTCCAAGAACCCGATTATAGAATATGGTAAAATAAAAAATTTCCAAAAGCATCAAATTATGAGTTACCATCAATCTTTTTTAAGATATGATTGGTCACCTAAAAAAATCATCATTTTAATAAAACATTAAAATGAGTCTAAAGTTTATTACAAATATGTTTTGGTCTGCAAAAATAGATTTGGGTTTAGGAATTTGATTACACGTGGGAAAAAATAGTACACCCATAACGCCAATAAAAAATGATACCAATTAATTACATGTTATCCTTGAGTTTTAGTAAAATGATCCCAACTTTAGTGCTTACAAATTAATTCCTTAAATTTTGTTAATTTCTTCCAAATTTTTTCTTGAAAAAAAATCACTTTGAATCATATGTTTTATAAATAAAATATTTATTTTTTTTGAAATCTTGAAAAAAAAGATGACTGATTATTTTGGATTAAGATTAAAAAAGATGGAATTTCAAAAATGTCCCTAACTTTAGAAGTTTTCAATATGCCCCACAAAACCAAGATAATATTTAACATAAATGATAGCTGTTGAGAATCCCCTTATATTTAAGCCAGATTTCAAGGGTTATTTTTACTTAAAATATTACTTTATTTTATTTATTTATTTTTGAAACATTTTCTTAAAGCGCTTTAGTCATAAAGCATTTGAGCAATATGCATGAATATCATGATATATATGCATGATAATAAAAGAGAGAATGACAAATATAAATGCATGATTGTAACGACAATTCAAGAATGTTAATACACGTGATAATTTATCAAAAAAAAATGAAAATGAGTCTAAGGTAGGCTTTTAGGGTTTAAGTTAGTTTAGAGATTGGTTTAAGATTTCAATTTAGGGATATGACGCTCGGTTTAGGGTTTAAGTTTGGTTTAGGATTTGGGTTTTGGGGTTTGGTTAGGAGTTTGTGTTCAATTTAGGGTTTAATGATTAAGTTTAAAGATTTGATTTAGGTTTTAAGTCTGATTTAGGGTTTGGTTAGGTTTGGCGTTTGAATTTGATTTAGGGATTGCTTTAGTGTTTAAAGGTTGGTTTTGGGTTTAAGGTTGCTTTAGGATTTGGTTTAGGGTTTGGAGTTAGTTTAGGGTTTAGGCTCAGTTTAAGGTTGGTTTAGGGTTTAAGGATTGATTTAGGGTTTAGGGTTAGTTTAGGGTGCAGGTTTGATTTAGGGTAAGCTTAGCTTTGAATTTGGGGTTAGTTTTAAGTTAAGGTTGGTTGAGGTTTAGGGTTTAAGTTTAGGGCTTGAAGGTTTGGTTTTAGGGTTTAGGTTTAAGATTAGAGATTGATGGGTTTGCATAAATAATGCATGTGACAAAATAAATAAACATGGTATTAATGCAAAATATAACATTTAATGCATGAAATAGGACTACATAGGAAAATCAAAACTTAAGGTAAATTCACAACTAGTTCATAAACTAACTATGTATGCAAAAACCTTACTAAAAGAAAATCTAATTCTAAGGGACATATGGAGAAACAAGGTTTGACCAAGCCATGGATGACGCCAAATCGAAACCTTCATGGCCATTTAAGCATTCTTTGTGTTGGCCAAACTGGGACTATGCATCCACCATTTTCATTCTACACAAACACATGAAAACAAGTTAAATCCTACTAAAACAATTCACTTATTCAACATTTTACCCTTTGAAAGCTTTATCAAACATATAGAAAACATGAAAACATAACTAGAAACAAAAACAAACAAGCATGAAATGTCAACTTCTTAGCCAAGAAACAAGTTGGAAGTCTCGACCAAGCAATGAGGATGCTAGGTTGAGAGCTTCCCATAGCCCATCCATAATCATTCCATCATTTCCTTTAACTAAGATGTGCATCAAACACTTAGTAAAGTATCTTGTAAAGGTCTTTTATTAGTAAAGGATTTTCATCAAACATGTAAGAAACTATTAAGAAGAAAAATGCCAGAAACATTCATACATGCCAAACAACAGCATAGCTCATCAAAGTAAGTAGAATATCATAAAAATAACCATTAATACAACCACATTTACAACATAATATATCAATCTGAGCAAGCAAAACACAAGACGCAACCAAGGGAAGGTTTGGCCAAGCTATAGAAAAGCATGGCCAAAACTTTATGGTGGATTGTGGATGATTTTTTATTCTCTTTACTTCAAACCATACCATTGCTTTGGTTGGTTAAATTTATTGAATCAAATATAGAAAATGGAAGAAAACAACTATGAAAAGAGTTGTTTCTTCTTGAAAAATCAAAAAATTAAAAGAAAACTATATGGATAAATATGGAATTTGCATGAAAATGCATCGAAATAAGGAGAAAATTATACCTTCCAAGCTCTCTTGAATTTTTTCTTTTTGTTCTTTTTTGTTGCCATTTGTGCCACTTTCTCCTTATTGCCTTCTCTCTATTTCCAGCCTTTTATAATGAATTTCAATGCCATGCAAAAGTCTTTTAACCTTTTAATCAATTTTACATCTAATGGCTAGCATAGTCTTTCTGTTTCTCTTCAAGCCTAATGATCAAGCAACCACCTTTAAACCTAAGATTTAAACACTTGAAAGATCAATGGCTCAGAATCGATACATCACAAAATTAAACCTTTATTACAACTATTTAAAAAAAAAAAAACTATTTTACCCCTACTAATATTCTTCACCCTTTTGCATGATTTTCTTAAAGGCCTATGATCCCATCTTTTTTTCATGATTTTAATACACCAAGAATCGTAAAATAATATTTAATCATGATCTGAAATTTTTTAGAAAAAACCAACCTTAATAAGATCAAATTACTAAAATACTCATAAAAGGTATTTTTGTAATTT
This sequence comes from Durio zibethinus, assembly GCF_002303985.1. The sequence continues at coordinate 8,457,113 of NW_019167849.1, read as the reverse complement.
CAACCCTTTCAAGGTACGATCAATGTTTTTAATGCATGAAAAATCATGAAATAATATCAAAACATGATTTAAAATTTTTCACAAAAAATCAACCTTGGAAAGGCTGAATTACAAAAAAAAAAAAATCCTAAAAGGCATTTTGGTAATTTCAATCATTTCGAGGTGTGATCAAGGTTTTTAACGCATCAAAAATCATGAAATAATATAAACATATGATCAAGAGCTTTTCGCGAAAAACTAACATTGGAAAGTCTGAATTACAAAAGTACCCTTAAATGGCATTTTGGTAATTTTAATCCTTTGATGTGTGATCATGGTTTTTAATACATCAAAATTCATGAAATAATATCAAAATATGATCTAGAATTTTTTCAAAAAAAAAAATGATCTCAAAAAGATCAAATTATGAAAATAACTACAAAAGTATTTTGTTAATTTTACCCAATCTGAGTTGCAATTATAGCTTTCAATGCATCAAAATTGCAATTTTGTAAATCCTAAGCTTTAACAGTCCTACTCAATCGTGAATTCTAAGGATTGACCTAAGCTCGACCAAATTTGACTGGATTTACTAAGTTTGACTTTGTTTGACTATGATTGACCAACTTTGACCATAGGGCATTCAGGTTAACTTGATCTAAAATTCAGATTTGAATATTTGTCAATCTTAAGAAAATGTTGTTCATGAACTAGGCATGACATTAAAAGGCATAAGAACTAGCTAGAATTTGCCTAGAAAAAATTAAGTGTCTACAATTGGTTATAAGTGATGCCGATTGGTTAGATTGCCATAATCTGTCTTATTTTATATTTTAGAAAATTAATTAATTTATTAATTAATCCAAATATAAAATTTGATATTTACAATTTAACACTTGTATTTTTAAAAAACTTTTATCTGACATGATAAAATAAAATACTTTTAGGGCATTTAGTTTGGAAGAAAGTCAGATTTTTGGTTCACGAGATGTGTTTCTTGAGATTTTTTAAATTTTCTAATAATGTCAAAAAAGGAGAAAGTAAGGGGAAAAAATTTCTCTTCCTCCTATGGTTTTTTTAGATTCTAGAAGGAAAGTAAAAGTTTTGCCTCATTTACCTTAACTTAATTGCATTTTCAAACTATATTATCCTTTCTAGTCTCTTAAAATTTCAATAGATAAGGTGCAATAATGTATTTTATTTGTCAATGATATAGTCTTAATTGTTTAAACTAATGATGGTCTTAATGTAAAATTAGAATTATGGAGATGTACACTAGAGTCTTGAGACTTTAAATTGAGTAAATCTAAAATTGAATATATGAAATGTAAGTTTAGTAGTCATAGGGAAGGGAGTACTAGTGTGATTAAGTTGGATCATAAGGTAGTAACAAAGTGTAGTCATTCTCGATATTTAAGATCAATTATCGCAAGTAATGTTGAAATAAAAAGATATGTAAATCATAAGATTCAAACAAGATGAGTGAGGTAGCGAAATGTGTCAAGTGTGTTGTGTGATCGTAACATGCCTTTAGAGTTAAATGCGAAGTTGTATATAACAAATATAAGACATGTATTGTTATATGAAACTAAATGTTGGGCCACTAAAAAATAACATTAGAAGAAAATAGAAGTAGCTAAGATGAGGATGTTTAGATGAGCGTGTCATAAGACTAGAAGAGACAACATAAGAAATAAAGAGATTTAAGAAAAATTAAAGATAATTTGAATTGAAAAAAAGATGAGAAATGATTTTTTAAGATGATTTGGACATATAAAACTTAGGCACATCTGTGCAAAAGTTAGGAAAATGAGCTTTTGATTTACAAGAGACCAAAACTTCTAGAGGTAAACTATAAAAGATATGGATGTAATTAATAAGAAATAATATAAGGGTTAAAGAAGTTGATGAAAAAGTCATTTTTTATGGAAATGAATAACGCAAAAATATTCGAAACTATGACTTAACATGATTTTCTTTTTGGCTTTCATACAATCGATCATAGAGTTATGAAATATAAAACTTGGTTTGTTGTTGTTGTATAATTTCAACAAGTATTGCTTTTTAAGATAAAAAAAGTAATGAATATTGAAACAATATTTTCAAATTTATGAAATTTTAACAAAGATCGCGTTTTTAAAATAAAAAATATAGTTGATGTTGAAACCTTATTTTTGAAATTCTAGAATTTTAACAAATATTGCATTTTTAAAATAAAACAATGTAGTGGATATTGAAACTTTATTTTCAAAATTTTAAAAATTTAACAAAAATCTCATTTTTAAAATAAAAAACGTAATGGATATTGAAACTATATTTTCAAAATTTTAAAATTTTAATAAAGATCGTGTTTTTAAGATAAGAAACACATTGGATGTTGAAATTATATTTTTAAAAATTTGACATTTTAACAAAAATCGTATTTTTAAGATAAGAAACATAGTGGATATCAAAACTTTTATTTTTGAAATTCTGAAATGTTAACAAAGATAATGTTTTAAGTTTAAAAAAAAAAGGTAGTGGATTTAACTAATCATAATAAAGTTAAAATAAAACGTAAAATATATTTACTTAATATTATTACATATAAAATCTAAAATATATATTTTTAATATTATTATTTATAAAATTTGTTCCAAGGGTGGAAATCTCTAGAAGGGGATTTACCACTCCCACTTCTAACTCTCACGTCGACCTTACCGCACAATTCAATATGCTTATTTTCTCTATGTAGAAACAATCAACATAAGATTAGTAATTAATATTGTAAAATTATATTTATTGAAAATATGAATTTATTTTTCAAATTTCTTTAATTTTAATAAAAATAACACGTTATTTAAGTGTAATATGTTATAAATGTGACATGTTATTCATGTATAATTAAGAATAATATAGTAAAAAACTTTATTATGTAATCTTCCATTCTTCTAAATCAAAAATAAAAATTTTACATTTTCTAAGTTAACAAATTTCTAAAAATTATATATCCTCCTTCAATATCATTTTCTCTCAAAATTTAAAAATCTACTAAACTAAATTCCCCTTAAAAATTAAATAAAATGAAATGACGGTTGTTTTTTAATTTTTCGAAAACTAACATATTGGCAGTTCCATATTTTAGCCCTTGGTTTGGATGTAATCATACCCCTTATTTGGTTCAATTACTAATCACCACTTTAGTTTTTTTTTTTTCGCTTCAATTTTTATTGTTAAACCAAAAGTATAAACTTTTTTATTTTTTATTATTAATTTATTAATTAAAATTTATTATTATGTAATAAACTAATGATTAAATAAATTTTATTTTTATTTTTATTATTAATTATTTATTAACAAAACTATTATTTGACATAAAAATAATTTAATAAAGTTTTAATTATTTATTAATTTATAAATAGTAAATAATTTAAAATTTTTATTCTAATGTCGTTAAAAATTATTATATTTTTTCACTATAATTCACTTCATTTCAATTGCCACTTTTATTTTTAAATATATATTTATTATTAATTTTAATTTTATTATTATAATAATTAATTTCATTTTCATTACTGCTTTTAATATTATCAAAAATCAATCTAATTTTATTCATATAAAATATAAATTAATTAATTTTCAATTTTATCGAATCAATCTCACCCGTCCAAACGAAGCATAAGTGAGTTAACCAAGAAAAAAAAAGGATAAGAAAACTCTAGTGCTAGAATAATGGATGATTTATCTCAAATTGCTTTCCTTCCATTTATGAGTTATAGAAGTTTGGGGAAAAAAAATCCTTTCCCAATTAAATTTGTAGTAGAGAAGATGATGATTTGACAATGATATTATTGGACGCGTGCTAAGGAAAGCTCCACTGAAAACGGCCGATCATTTAAAATTTGTTGCATTCTTTAAACTGAAACTTTCCAAGTAAAAATACGGCCAATACTTCCTTGCGGTCCCCCGGTCCTTCCCAAATGGCAGCAACTCCGAACAAAATTCCATCAATAAAACCTGCAAGCTTTGCTCAATTCCGTCAATGGGTCTCTCTCAAAAGCAGTAGATCTTCTTCATTGAAAATCCCCCCAAACCGACAACAAGGCCAAGTTGAGAACGTACACTTGGTTTCTTTATCTAAACAAAGGAAACTCAAAGAAGCTCTTGACTTCCTCAAACAAATGGAGGAAGCCGACGTTCCGGTCAACCCCCACTCCTATAAATCCCTTCTTGACACCTGTAGCAAAATGAAATCTTTGTCAGATGGTAGATTGATTCACGACCGTTTGCTAAGGACAATGGAGAACCCATCTGGGTTTCTCGAGAATTGTCTCTTGCAGATGTACTGTGACTGTGAGAGCTTTTGGGATGCGGAGAAACTGTTTGATGAAATGGTTGAAAAAAATCTAGCGTCTTGGGTTATTCTTATTTCTGCTTACTCACAAAAAGGTCATTTGAAGAAATCTTTCGGGTTATATTCACAAATGATTGAGTTGGGAATTACACCGAATTCAACTATTTTTACCAGCCTCTTGAAGAGTTTATTAGATCCTTCTACTTTGGAGATTGGGAAACAGGTGCATTCTCTCGTTATAAGAACTGGGGTAAGCACCAATGTTTCTGTCATCACAGCAGTTTCCAATATGTACGTGAAATGTGGGTGGTTAGAAGGGGCTAAGCTCGTTTTTGATCACATGGTTGAAAAGAATGCCGTAGCTTGGACGGTATTGATAATGGGGTATACCCAAGCTGACAAACAGATATATGCTTTGGAATTGTTTAATGGAATGGTAAAGGAAGGTGTTGAATTGGATGAGTTTGTATTTTCTATTGTCCTTAAAGCGTGTGCTGGATTGAAGGATTTGAACTTAGGGAGGCAAATTCATGGTTATATTGTTAAATTTGGGTTGGAATCTGAGGTTTCTGTTGGAACCTCTGTTGTGAGTTTATATGTCAAATGTGCATGTTTTGAATCTGCTTGTCAAGCATTTGAAAGGATAGCTGAACCGAATGATGTTTCATGGAGTGCTATAATCACTGGCTACTGCCAAATTGGTAAATTTGAGAAATCACTGAAGATTTTTAACTCATTAAGGATTAAAGATGTGGTTTTGAATTCATTTGTATATACTAGCATTTTCCAAGCATGTTCTGCTCTTGCAGATTTTAACATGGGTGCCCAAGCTCATGCAGATGCAATAAAAAAAGGTTTAGTTTCATGTCTTTACGGAGAGAGCGCAATGATTACTTTGTATGCAAAATGTGGTAGATTGGACTATGCAAATCGAGCCTTTGAGTCTATAGGTGATCCTGATACTGTGGCTTGGACCGCAATAATTTGTGCTCATGCTTATCATGGCAATGCTTCTGAAGCCCTAAGGCTTTTCAGAAGGATGCAGGACTCTGGTGCAAGGCCAAATGAAGTTACATTTGTGGCGGTTTTAACTGCATGTAGTCATTCTGGTTTGATTACAGAAGCTAAGCTGTGTTTGGAGTCAATGAGTTGTGAATATGGTGTGGAACCAACTGTTGATCATTATGATTGTATGATTGATATATACTCTCGTGCTGGGCTGCTTCAGAAGGCATATAAACTGATAAAGAATATGCCCTTTGAACCTGATTCAATGAGTTGGAAATGCTTACTGGGTGGATGTTGGATCCACAGAAATCTTGAACTTGGAAAAGTGGCAGCAGAAAATCTACTTCAGCTGAATCCAGATGATACTGCAGGTTATATTTTGATGTTTAACGTATATGCTTCATCTGGGAAATGGGACGAAGCGGCTGATATAAGAAGTATGATGGGTGCAAGAAAGTTGAAAAAGGAACTTAGTTGCAGTTGGATTACTGTCAAGGGTAAGGTGCATCGATTTTTAGTGGGTGATAAACACCATCCTCAGACAGAGGAAATCTATGGAAAGTTGAAAGAATTAAACCATTCTGTTTTGAAGGGTGAAAGTGTCCTTCTAACTGAAGAGGATGTATCATTTGGTTTGCCTGAGCGGAAGGACCAGCTTATGGACCACAGTGAGAGACTTGCCATAGCATTTGGGCTCATATCCGTACCAAGCAATGCTCCTATAATTGTTTTCAAGAATCTCCGGGCATGTAAAGACTGCCATGATTTTGCAAAACATGTATCCATGGTTACAGGCCGCAAAATCACTGTTAGAGATTCCTGCAGATTCCATCACTTCCATTTAGGGCAATGCTCTTGCAATGACTATTGGTGATTCTTGCAACTTTTCTGCCACGAGGTAGGGTGATTACCGTTTACAATTGTTCTATTTTAGTTGTATCTTTATGTACTTGTTTGGAACAGAGATTTAAATTGAGTTCGAAAATGCGTTTTGAGTTGCGTTTGTATTGTGGTTGCAGATATAATGAAAACCATTTCGATTATTGTGGTCGTAAATTTTTTTATAATTTATCTCAATATAGTAATTATAATTATAATTATAAAAATTTTTAATTTATGCTTTTAAAAATAGTTTACGACACTTCACGTCTTTTATTTACTTAAAAAGAAATTAATTACTTTCTAAAAAATGAAATTAATTACAATTCTTTGAAATATAATAAAAATATTCATATTAAAAAATTACTTATGATAATTAAAGAATAAAAAATATTGAGATAAATTACAATACCAAAGGCAAAAGAAAAAGAATGAAAAAGTAATAAAAATTAAAGTATAAAATCATATATTAACAAATAATAAAACACTCATTCAATATGTTTCTTTGTCTTTAAAACGTGAACGGGTCAACAACAGCAAATTTTTCATTTTTTCTTCTTCTACTTCTCTTTTTCTCTAAACTCATCCTTTAACTGATAATTCTATAATTTTATAAAATTATCAGTCTCTCATGGTCTTTTATGATGAATTTTTGCTTAATTTTCAAGAAAATATGAAAAAATACTCCCAATTAGATAAATTTCTCTTTTGTAGGTATTTTTAGCAATTTTGGAGCGAAAAGGAAGATTTTAGATAATTTAGAGGAAAATTGATGTAATTTGCAGGAAGTTTTGTATCAAAGGCCGATCATAGGGCTTAATGGATCCCATCGCCAATTTGGATGATTTTTTAGTTTAAATTGGATTGAGTTTATGTGCATTTGAGCTAAGTTAGTTTCTTTTACGTCATGTTTTAATTGCTTAATTTATCTTTTTTTTATTCCTTGAGCTAATTAAATTTAGTTAAGTCTTGTAGGGGATTGCATTGAAATCCAAGGAAGAGAGTAGTAATTAATAGCGGGTTCAAGGCATTTTGGAAGAAATGAGTTGAATTTTAGAGGGAATTTTACGTTGGCATTTTGAAAACATATTATTGGCTGCCATTTATCTCACTTAAATTAGGAATGACAACTAAGCGGATATCCATCATTTTTTAGATATCTATATCCGAATCTATTTAATATTTATCATATCTGTATTTATTTAAATATCAGTTTAATTTTAATATCATTATCCAAATTCGTTTTCGTTTAAATAAGCATTATTTGTTTAAATATATATATATATACGTTAAAATATCTGTTTATTTAATTTTTTTATCAAAATATAAAATAAATAAAAATTTAATTTAAAATTCAAATTCACTCTTAATTAATAATAAATTAAAGTTCCTTTTTAAGCTTTAAAATCATTTACAAGTATAAAATTTTGTATATTTTACATATGTAAATGACTAACAAATTCAGATACACATTTGAATATTCATTGTTCACTAAAACTTAAAGAAATTTAGATATTAAATATCCAAAAGATATTATTTGTGTCTACTTCAAATTTGTGAACGAATAGAATAATAATAGATATCTATTTATTTATTATCCGCTGTTATCCTAACTTAAATCTCCAAGTTAAAGCTCGAAAAGGATACAAGTGCAAAAAGTTAGAAGTGGCCAAATGTAAGAGAATTGAAGTGTTTTGGTGAGCAAGTGTGAATAGAAGGAGGAAGGCCAATAGACATGCTGACTTGAATAATTAAAGACTCCTAATTGGCTAATTTGGAGATACATTTGATCTTAAAATCACATTTTTTACATGACTTAAAAAGAGATGAAGAAAAGAGTGCAACTTAAAGTTTTTAAAAAATTTTAGATGAGCTGAAAATATCTTGCATCAATTTAATCTCTTTTCTCTCTTGTTACTTATTGCTTTTTAAGTTTAGATGTTGATTTACATTTTCTTGCCTTAAAATTGATGCATTTACTTGTTGATTTCTTAGTTTGAATGTTGTTTGGCTCTACTTTCTCTATTTTTGAGTTCTAATTTTAATTTAATTCATTGAGCTTGCTTTCAATTGTTTTGAGTTGATTTCTTCTTTAGAGCTTGTATTTTACATATTGAAGTTTATGTTCTTAGTTAATTTTAAGTTCTTTCTCTTGTTTGAAGTCCAGATCTAAGTTTTCTTGCAATGCATTTTTAAATTCTGTTTCATAATTTTCTGTTTTAGTTTTTAAATGTCAAGTCTCGTTTCTCTGGTTTTTCATTTATTTTTACTCATTTCCTTATTAGATCTAGGTTGATTCTAGTTCAATTACTTGTTCTATATTGATGCATTTAAATTTTAGGACATTTACATAATTGCTCTATCATCTTCATGTCTGGTTTCCTCAAATTCTCTACATGCAATTTTTTGTTTTTTGTCCTTTGTTATCTAAGTGCCTTAGTTTACATTTCAATTCATGCTTATGTTACTTGTGACAATTTAATGCATTCTAGGTTAGATTATCTTCAATTGCTTATTTGTTCGTTTGCCTTATTTCAATTCTTGCATTTTTCACTTTTAGTTACTTCTATGCAATTACATGCTTTCTTAGACTAGTGTAGTTATTAGATCATTACCTGGTTATTGTTCGGACTAAATATAGTTGGAGATGTTGCCCATTGGAACTTAAATTTAGGTTGTCTCCTAACTCAATCTCCGAGAAAATGATAAGTCACTCATCATTATATTATTTGATACGATTTATGCACTTGCATGTTTACCCATAATCATTAGCCTTCGATGATAAATCCTTCTTTTTCTTCAAACTCTACCCTTTTTTTTCTCTCTTTTCTTTCCTTCTCTTATCAGCGGTGCCCCTTCATTCCTTCCAAACTTGAGCCTTCCCAAGCTTTCTACCTTTAGCCACCAACCACCAGCCAATTGCTGCCATCCACTAGCCTTTCTTATTTTTCTTTTTTCATTCTTCCTTTTACAACTAAAATCTCCCAAAATGAACAAAAAAAAAACCTTAAAACTTGAGACCCTAAAAACCCTATGCCATAAAAACCGTTCACCTTCTTTGATATTCTTTTTCTTTCTTCTTTTCTTCCTTCTGTGCTTTTTAGCAACCTTTGCTCCTTAGCAACATTAGCTACTACCCTTACAACCTTACTTTTTAAACTCTCAATGTGAGGATAACTTAAAAGATGGTTTGTCTTAATCTCATTAAACATAAATTTGCATTATTTTCAACAATAAAAATGTTAGCTCAAAGACTAGAAATAAACCAAAAAGGGGGGTGAATTGGTTGATAGTAAAATTTTTAAAAATTAATACCCAATAAACACAAATTCTGCAAAATAATTTTTCTAAACAAATGAACATAATAAATGAAAGTAAAATAACAATCTTAAAAATAAGAGATAGAGATAGAGAATTTCACACCAAGATTTATAGAGGTTCAGTCCTTCCTTTAGGCACCTACGTCTTCTTTCTTAGCCTCACTTGCCAAGGAGTTCAATTCACTATATGTTAAAAGTTATAATCTAGTTTCTTAAAACTTTACACTATTAACACCACAAACTCTTAAGGGTTATCCTCCCCCTTAAGCTCATAATCTCATAATACAAAGTTTTTGAAGTATTTTGCAAACTTAAAGAACCTCTCTAAGATTGGGTTTAACTTGAAGTATAAAACAATATTGATAAGAGGATTAAGAGAAAAACTTATACAATAAAGGATTTTCTACACTTTTTTCTCTTTGAACTAGTTTGAATGCTTGAAGAAGATGGTTGGTAGAGGCAATAAGTTCTCTTAGCTTTTCATACTCTTGATTTGCAGTGAAAGCCTTCATTTATATGTGAAAGGAGTAGATAGCCATTTGCTTTACATTTAATGCTTCAAACTTATAAAATATCATACAAAAAAATAGTCATTGGGGCTTTCTGGGCATCAGGGGATCTATTGGGTCAATATAGGAAAGCCCATTTTATGCCTTAAAAATGCCTACCCGATCGATCAGGTAACATACCTGATCAATCTTATGCATAGGTGATTGATCCCCTGTGTGGGGGGATCGATCCTTTTTGATGATTTTTTACCCAGGTTTACATTTTGTATAAAAAATAGATCAATCCCTTTAAGGGGGATCAATCAGTTATGTTCAAAACCCCAACCAATTGATCCTTATAGGGAGGGGATCGATTGGTTCTTGATGAATTTCCAGAAGTTTGGCTTTTGAAAGAAAAATAGATCAATCCTTTTGGTCAGGGGATCGATTAGGTAAGGCAAGAGATTGATCTTACCCCTTAAGGGATCAATCCTTTCTATCCAAAGCATGCCTTAACTCATTTTGTTTTTAGAATTTGTTTTGTTTTGGTTCCTAAATGAATTTTGGCAAGATAGAAAGTTGGAAAAATATTTAATTTGATATTAGAAAAGTTTGATTCAAGTTAGGCAAATTTTTGTTTTGTCTATTCAAATTTTTATTAATTCAAAGCTAACAATCTCCCCATTTTTTATATGACAAAACCAAGTGAAAATTTTGCTTAAAAAACATTTTTCCATTTGAAAAATAAGCTCCCCTGAATTTAAGCATAAAAAATTTTAAGAGATTTTAAACAACTAAGAACAAGAATATAACCATTAATGTCAATATCATCAAATAAAAGCTTTTCATCAAAACAATATCAAGAATTTTTCATACCGACAATATCAAGATCATCAATCAAATAAGAATTTTTCATACCATTTCCTCTCATCCTTTTTGTCATAGCAAAAAGGATGAAGTCAATCAAAGGAAGATGACAATCAATTCAATGCCATACCAACTCAATTTCACAACTTAAGTTCATACCAATCTTAATGTCAAATCATCAAGCAATATACCAATTTCAAAAGCCAAATTTCAAAGTGATATAGCAAATATCATAATGAAGATGAAATGTATATTTCATTAATATAAACATCAAATACCAAAGTTTGATAAGAAAACATAATGCAAAGTGTTTTTAAGGAAAATTTACAACATAAAAAAAAAAGATGTGGGAAAACATCTAAGAAATGGTATTAGGATGGATCATTGAGGAAGAGGTGAAGAATGAGAAAAATAAGGAAAGTGCTACCCCATTTGCTATTGTGCATTCTGGATATGTTCAATATCAACTCTAACTTGGCAAAGTTGGAAAACCAGCTCTTGTTGGGTTATTTCCATATTTTCCAATCTAGAATTCATTGTCTCAACCACTGAGTGTAGACTATTCATTTAAAGCATAAGCATTTCTAAAGCTCTTTGGGTATCAAATGATGGGTAGAAAGTTTTCCTTGAGGTGCATAAGAAAAATCTGAGGTATCATGCTCTTCTTCCTCTTCTTACACAACCTCAATTTTAGTTTTTCTAACCCACAAACCAGCTGCATTTTGGGTATAGCTCATACTATGTAGAATAAGAGCACCAAGAATGCTGAATGGATCATTAAACACAATTTCTTTATCACCTCTAGTATTAATATTCAATTTCTTTAAAAGATTACTGATTGCAAACCCATAAACTAAGGTGTAGTCTCTGTTTTGCACTACCCTCATCATATCATTGAAAATAAAGTGCACTAGATTGGGTTTTTCTGCATGCTTGATTTTGGACATCCATCAATAATCTTGTTTCCTAATGGTTAAGTATTGAGTGCCCAAATGTGCCAATATATGAGTGACTATAAGGTGTAACAACCTATCATGCATTGAAACTCTAGTGGCTTGAGTTGGAGTAACTCTTAAATTGTCATTTCTAAATATATCTTGAGCTAGTTCCAACATGTCACACTAAGTGTTGGTGTCTCCCTCGTCATCTAGCATAAAGGCTTCAGCTAACAATTACTTACTAACTATAATTACTTGACCCATCACATATGTTTTGAATCTATTAGGATAATATCTATTTACAGCTACTTCAATTTCAATACAAGTAGCATTGCTATAGAACACTTTAACTAGATTCTCATATATAATTCTATCCATGCACAAATAATTCATCCAACCAAATTCTTCAAATGCATGCAAATAAGGGAACTCAATAGATTTAGGAATTCAATAGAGATTACATTTCCATGCTTGACTTTTTTATGAGTAAAGTATGTTTCATATCTCTCATTAATGAACTAGAAGCTTCCCTTGGAGGATTCTTCCTTGTTCCAACATTTCCTTTAGTTTTCAAAGCCATGAAAACAATGGGATAGTTGAAATAGGTAGGCTTATGTGAAATTGATGAAAAAATTGATGATTGTAGGTGATAAGTAGTAGATATGTTCGAGAGAGGCAAAAAAATGGTGAATGTAGTAGTTTCAAAAAAATGGATCAATTTTGAAGAGTGAGAAAAATAAGTGGAGATTTTTGTGTCATTTGAAGATTTTTAAGGATGATTTTTGCAAGAAACCAAATAGAAATGAAGCAATTTGCAAAAGATTTTGGTTAAGAGATTAATTTTGAGAAAAAATAGAGCGAGAATTTGTAGGGTTTGAGCAGAATGTGTTTAGAGAAGAAAAAGAAAAGATAAAAAGCTAGAATGATCAATCAAGGAAGAAGAGAGGACCCAATTTTGAGAGGCCAAAATAATGCGCATAGTGCAAGTTTTACATGACCCAATCGATCGGGTGTCAAGGGGGATCGATCAGGTAGAGGTTTGCCATGGATCGATCAATCAGGTCCATAGGGGGATCCATCGATTCCTTAACATTTCCACCTAATTTGGCTATTAGATGGAAAATAAATCGATCCAATCTAAAGGGGATCGATCGGTTCCTTAACATTTTTCCTTAATTTGGCTATTGGAAGAAAAACCAATCGATTCGATCCAAGGAGGATCCATCAGTTTTACCTGTAGCAAAATTTTTTTTGAATAATTTCAAAAAATACAACATGAACATTCAAATATGTATCATACAATCATACACAAGATTAAAAAAAATGTTAAGATAAACATACATTTGATTAATCAAGGTAGCAACATTCATCATACCATTAAGAAATTTATTTCAAAGAGCATTCATCATACCAAGTTCACCTTTAATGCATAAAATCTATCCATATCAAGAGGTTTTGTGAAAATATCAGCTAATTGATGCAAGGTATCAACATATTCAAGCACAATATCACCTTTTTGAACATGATCTCTAATAAAGTCATGCCTAATTTCAATATGCTTGGCTCTAGAATGTTGAATTGAATTTTTGGTGAGATTGATGGCACTAGTATTATCACATTTAATGGGAATGTGATCTATGGTAATTCCAATATCCTCCAATTGTTGCTTAGTCCACAAAACTTAAGCACAATAACTACTGGCCACTACATATTCGGTTTCAGTTATGGATTGAGCAACACTATTTTGTTTCTTGAAAAATCATGATATGAGTATATTCCCAAACAATTGATTAGTACCAAAAGTGCTCTTTCTATTAATTTTGCAACCACCAAAATTTACATCAGAATAGGCATGCAAATCAAAAGATGAACCTTTTACATACAATAATCTTAGATTATAAGTGTCTTTAAGGTATCTAAAAATTTTTTTGATAGTAGATAAATGTGATTCTCTAGGTAATGATTGAAATCTAGCATATAAACACACACTAAACATTATATCCAGTCTACTTACAATAAGATATAACAATGAACCAACCTATATAATTTTGAATCAATATATTTACCTCTTTCATCTTTGTCAAGTTTTGTTAAAGTGCTCATAGGTGTTGAGCAAGGCTTTGATTCTTTCAATCCAAACCTTATGAGCAAATCTTTGATGTATTTGGCTTGATTGATGAAGGTACCATCTTTTGTTTGCTTTACTTGTAATCTCAAGAAGAATGTAAGTTCTCCCATCATGTTCATTTCAAATTCACCTTGCATAGTCTTAGCAAATTCTTGACAAAAAACTTCATTAGTAGCACCAAATATGATATCATCAATGTAAACTTGTACTATGAGAATGTCATTTCTTTTTGTTTTAATAAAAAGTGTAGTATCAACCTTCCCTCTATTAAAATCATTTTCAATTAAAAATTTTGACAATCTTTCATACCAAGCTTTAAGAGCTTGTTTTAGGCCATATAGAGCTTTTGTTAATTTATAAACATGATTTGAAAATTTAGGATTTTCAAAGTCAAGAGGTTGCTCTACAAACACCTCTTTATTTATAAAACCATTTAGAAATGCACTCTCGACATCCATTTGAAAAAGCTTGAAATTTTTGAAACATGCAAATGCAAGCAACATTCTAATGGCTTATAATCTTGAAACCAGGGCATAGATTTCATCATAATCAATTCCTTATTCTTGACTATACCTTTGAGCTACCAACCTAGCTTTATTTCTAACAACATTGTCATGCTCATCCATTTTATTCCTAAAAACCCATTTGGTACCTATAGTAGGATGATCACTAGGCCTAGGTACAAGATTCCACACTTGGCTTCTTTCAAATTGGTTCAATTCCTCTTGCATAACCAATATCCAATGATCATCTCGTAAGGCATCATTTATTTTCTTGGGTTCAATATGAGATAGAAAAGTGACATAATTATACACATTGTAAGAAGATCTAGTTCTTACACCTTGAGTTAGGTCACCAATAATCTCACTATCTTTGACATATCTCCTTTCTCTATGGTGATTTGGTTCTTTCTCTATATGTTGTGGCTCCTTCTAGAAACTCATCATATTTTTTTTGAATGTTCTCCTCAATGTCATGTGATGCATCATTGATATATTTTTTAAGTATACCTACATCATCATCATCAAGAGGCACCTTTTTCGAAAGTGGATTAGATTTATCAAAGATAACATGTATAGACTCTTCAACAACTAATATTTTTTTATTAAAGACTCTATAGGCTTTTGAATTCAAATAATATCGTAGGAAAAATGCCTTAATCAATTTTTGCATCAAATTTTCCAAGATCATCTTTTTCATTGTTCAAAACAAAATATTTGCAACAAAAAGGATAAAAATAACTTATGTTAGGCCTTTTTCCTTTAAAAAGTTGATAGTGAGTTTTCTTCAAAATTAGCCTAATCATAGCTCTATTTATAATATAACAAGAGGTATTTATGGCTTTTGCCTAAAAATATCTAGGTAAATTATTTTCACAAAGCATGGTTCTAGCCATTTCTTCTGAAGTCATATTTCTCCCTTTTACTACTCTATGTTGTTGAGGAGTTCGAAGAGCAAAAAAATTATAGCTAATACCATTTTCACTACAAAACACATTAAAGCTGAAGTTTTCAAATTCTTTTCCATGATCACTTATAATACTAGAAATTGAATAGCCTTTTTCATTTCATATTTGCTTGCTAAAAGTGATGAATTTTTTCAAAGCTTCATTCTTTGAATGCAAAAAAAAAACCAATTTGAATCTAGTAAAATCATCAACAATAACAAACCCATATTATTTTCCACCAAGACTCATTATCCTAGTAGGACCAAAAAGGTCAATATGAAGTAGTTGAAAAGCTCTAATAGTTAAAATATAATTCTTAAGTTTAAAAGATATTTTTCTATGTTTTCCTTAAGTACATGCATCACAAATCTTGTCATTTTCATATTTCAATTTTGGTAAACCAATAACTAAATCATTTTGAGAAAGTTGTGAAATTACATGCATGCTTGCATGTCCAAGTCTTCTACACCAAACCCAACTTTTATTTTCTTTTTGAGCCATAAAACAAACACTTTTGGAAGAAAGATCATCTAGATGCACTACATAAATATTTTCTTGACAATATCTAACAAAAACAAGTTTATTAGTTTTGATATCAATCACATGACAGCACATGAATTCAAACACAACTCTAAGTCTTTTGTCACATAATTGACTAATATTAAGTAAGTTATTCTTGAGTCTTTTTACAAGTAAAACATTTTCAATGGTAGTAGAAGAATTGTTACCAATGGAGCCAATCTCTTCAATTTGGCCTTTTGAGTTGTCACCAAATATAACATCTCCTCCACTTTTAGCTTTTAAATCCTTAAAAAGTGTCTTGTCTCTGGTCATGTGTTCTAAGCATCCACTATCAAGGTACCATGGATTGTTCTTACTTGAATTTTCTTTGTAGTAATGTTCATCGACCTATAAAAGCACTATTAAATTTTTGTTTTAGGTGCCCAAACTTTCTTAGGTCCTTGAGTGTTAGTATTAACAATTTTTGTGCCTTTTGGAATTTATTTCATTTTTGTAATCTCATCTTGAGATGTGCTAACTCTTTTTGGAATCCACACTTTCCTAATTAGTTTACCTCTATAAGTGACTTTTTTTCAAGAAACAATATTGCATAGAATGACCCAATTTATTACAATATACACATATGCTAGATGAATCATTTGGCTTAATAAGAAAATTCTTTAAATGAGTCTCTTTATTGCCTCCATTATAGCCTAATCCATCTTTATCAAAGAATGCTCTTTGTGTTTTAAGCATGTCATTGAGTTTTTTATGTCCCATATAAAATCTAGAAAATGAGTTATGCAAATTTTCATTTTTCTTAGTCAAATCATTAACATTCAACTTTATGAGCTCAATTTCCTTTTCTAAGTCATTATTTGCTTTAGTGAAGAGTTCATTTTTTAGTTTCAACTTAGAGATCATTTACCTATATTTCATGTTCATGTTATTAAATTTTATGGCTAATTCATCATAAACATCTTGCAATTCATCAAATGTGTATGAATTTAAATCATATGGATTATAAGTTACCTTGGGCTCATCAAGAGCCATGAGACATAAATTGACTACTTCCTCCTCACTTGATTCATTATCAAAGAAGTCACTATCATTCCATGTTGCAACCATTGCTTTCTTATTTGGCTTTGTCATGTTTTACTTCTTTCACAAAGGACAATCAAATTTAATATAACCCAGTTTGTTGCATTCATAGCAAATAATATGATCTTATTCTCTTATACTTGATTCTCCTTTGATCATTTCTTTTTGTGATCTTCTTTTACTTAAGAACTTGTTCATCTTTTTGGACTTATTGAATCTTTTTACAAACATGACCATTTATTCATCTTCATCATCCTCTTTTTGTCCAAGATTTTTTTCATCTTCTTGAAATATTGATATAAGAGCAATACCACTTTCTTAATTGGTTTTTATCCCCTTTAAGCTTCATCTCATAAGTAAGAAGAGAGCTCATTAGTTCATTCAAAGAAAGCGTGTGAGAATCTTTGAATTTTTCAATTACTGTCACCTTAGCTTTCCAACTCTTTGGTAGACTGTTTAGAATTTTCTTTACCATTTTCACATTTGAGTAAGTTTTTCCAAGAGCCTTTAAACCATTAATGATATCACTGAAGCAATTTGACATTTCAGCAGTGGTTTCATCTTATTTCATCTGAATAACTCATAATTATGAGTAAACATGCCAATTTTGGTCTCTTTCACTTGATTGGTACCTTCATAGGTGATGGCCAACTTGTCTCAATTTTTTTTTTTTTGCATTTTCAAATAAAAAACTCTATTGTACTCATTGGGCCGCAATGCACAAAAGAGTGTATGCATTACTTTGGCATTGAGTTGAGCATTCTTCATATCATCAACATCCCATTGACTCTCTTGCTTGATCACCTCCTTACCATCCACCATCTTCATTGAAATCTAAAGGCCATTTACAATAACTCTCCAAACTTTATAATTGTTATAATGTATAGATCTGTGGACCTACCGCTAGACATTGATTAGAAAAAGTTGCCACCAATCCTTTTTATTTATGTGTGATTGGCCACATGATTGAATCTCATCTGTGAAAACAGATATTAGTTCTAAAAATCGATTACACATGAGGAAGGTTGTAGCACCCCCACAACACCCATCCAAAGGATGGTGCCAGTTTGATTTCAAATTATCCAAGCCTTGATCATTTTCATGATTTACCAAATAATTTAATATTGAAAATTAGTCTTAAAATTATCCCAATAGTTTGGTAGCAATTTAAGATAATTTTTTCACATCAAGAGTATTTATAGGAACTAGTGTCCTATTCTGAAGAGGCTCCGTCATCAGATTTATTAAAGTATTTCATTCAGTAAAGTCTCCTAATAGTTTGGTAGGACTTAATTTAAAGCAATCCTCCAAATAGTTTAGAAGATGAAAATTATTTATTTACTTATTTTTAAAAAATTGATTTACAAAATTTATCAATAGTTTGTTGGATTCCATAAAAACTTAAACCCATGAAAACTCTCCAATAGTTTGGATGAAGTTCATGAATTTATTTTGCAAGGATTTTGTTTGAAAAAGATTTTTTGTTTTTTTATTTTTATTTTTTATTGAAAAGATTTTATAAATATTTTTGAAAACTTTATTTGGAAAGATTTTTTTTTATTTTTTATTTTCATTTGAAAATATTATTATTTTTTAGTTTCAGAATTAAAAATGATAGAAGTAACATTTTTTTTAAAAAAGGAAAAATAATAAAAAATGAAATGGGTTAAAAATAAAATAAAATCAAATCAAATCAAAAAATAAAAATAAAATGAAAAAAAAAACTTGCGATCTGGTTGGGTCAGAACGCGGGTCAGCACGCGAGTCATCGGGTCAATGCGCAGATCATGTGTTATCCAAAACGACGTCATTTTCGAGCTGCCATAGAAGTCACCTACCATATCTCAATCTTCATAAACCTTCTGCCTCTTTTCTCTCTAAACCAGAAACCCTTTCTCTTCTCTTTAAAAAACCTATCTGGAGATTCAAACAAAATCTGAAAATCTCATCGGATTCTGAAAATATTACCGAAATTTGAAAATCTTAACCAGATTTTGAGAAACTTGCCAGAATCCCACCAGAAACTTCAAACGTTGCTGGTAAAATCACCAAAAAATTCATCCCAACCCAAAAAAACCCAAAAATTTCCCAAAAAACCCTAAAAAATCCTAGAAACTCCTTAAACATCCTCAGAAAAGCTTTAAATCTTTCTTGAAACCTTCTACAACCTTAAATCTACCTTTAGAAACCTAGAATCACACCTAAAACTACGAATGAAACCCTAAATCCAACTTCAAAATTTCAAAAACCCTTACTACCAAAATTTTTTCAAACCCTATTTTTCTCAAAATTTCTCTATGTCTATCCTTTGATTTTCAATCCAATTTATAGGCAGTCTTAGGATGATTTTTAAGAAACAGATAGAATCAATCTAGGCTTGAATCTTGGGATTGATTCTATCTGAGTGTAATCTTGGGTCCTTGATTCGGTTCTAGTTGATTTTGGATTAAAGGTATTAACCATCGGTTCTTAATTTAGATCCTGATTTTCTCATTCATGAGCAAATTTTAAAGAAAAGGAAAGAAAAAAAAGGAAAAAACAAGTAAACATAAATAAATAAATAAATAAATAATAATAATAACCATAGTATATAATAGATAATATATAATAAATAATATATAATAATAATAATAAAATCTATAGTATATAATATATAATATATGTATAATAATAATAATAACTATAGTATATAATATAATATATAATACATAATAATAATAATAACTATAGTGTATAATATAATATATAATAATACTATAATATACTAATAAAAGTAATAATATCCCCAGCTAATTGATCATAATTCGTCTTGGACACAAATGAGTGTCTACAGTTGTCTCTTTTTGCAAATCATTGTTAAACAGAGATGATGCAAAGACCTAGACACCCACTTTGTTCAAGTCAAATTAGCGAGTAAAACCAACTAGGGATGAATCACGAGTCAAAAGTAAAATGATTTGACCTGAGCTGAGATTGAGTAACTGGGACAATGTCGTGAGTCTAAAAGTGATCTGACCTAAGCCAAGATCGAATGATTGGGATAATGATGAGAGTCTAAAGGTGACCAAGACTGAGAAGAGGTCGTAGGTAAATGACTAGACTGATGCCATGAGTCTGAATATGATCTGACATGAGTTAAGATCAAATGACTGGGACAATGCCACAAGTCTAAAGGCGACCAAGACCGAGTCGAGGTCATAAGTAAATGATCATACTGACGTCACAAGTCTGAAGATGATCTAACCCGAGTCGAGATCAGATTATTGGGACGATACCGCGAGTCTGAAGGTGACCAAGATCGAGTTCAAGTTATAGGTAAATGACCGAAATGATGTCACGAGTCTGAAGATGATCTAACCTAAGTCAAGATCAGATGATTGGGATGATGTCGTGAGTTTGAAAGCGACCAAGATTAAGTTAAAGTTGTAGGTAAATGACCGAACTAATGTCGCGAGTCTAAAGATGACTTGACCCAAGTCAAGATTAGATTATTAGGATGATGTCATAAGTTTGAAGGCGACCAAGATCGAGTCGAGGTCGTAGGTAAATGACTAAACTGATGCCACAAGTCTAAAGATGATTTGACCTGAGTCAAGATCAGAAACTATGATGAGCATGCAATGATATGAATGTATACCCTATCTAGGATGCAAATGGGACATTCATTGTGGTACTAAGACTTCTCTAGCCTTCATCTTTTTACATTTTTCTAGTAAGGAAATTGTCATTTATAATCTCAAATAAGCATTTATTTCCATCATAAAGAAAGCTATTAATTCTTTTTTATTTTAAAAAGTTCATCTTTGGCCCTTGTCTCTTTCAATTCTCTTAAAGTAACACCCAATTTCTTATGAATTCATTCCATTATTAATCATTATCTCAATTTCAAAATATGAGATGCTAGTTATACACTTCTTCTATTCATGACAAGGTATAAAGAGAAAGGAAATATATCGAAAGTGGAAAATAAGACAAATATCATTTATTTAGGTAGGCGATAAATTACAAATGATGGTCAGAAACAAGATGAATGTGTATAAAGGTGACTATTTGGGGATGATAATGCCCAAAATAAACAATCAAATAATCATGACAACAAATCCTGAATTTCTTTAAAAAAATCAATCATAACATAATGCCCTAATACTTTGGAGCTCTTTAAAATTCACTAGCCCTGGTATACCTTTCAAGTGATGCCATACTTTGCTCATTCAATTCAAGTCGCCCTTTTAGGTTTTGAACATTTTCCTTTTCTTCTTTTTTTTTTTTTTGTTCAAGCTGCTTTTTCGGGTTTTCAACTTGAACTTTTTTCTTCTTTTTTTTTTTAGTTCAAGCTGCCCTTTCGGGTTTTCATCTTAAACTTTTTCTTCTTTTTTTCTTCGAGTTCAAGTTGCCTTTTTAGGTTTTGAACTTTTTAATTTTTTTCTTGTTTTTTAGTTCAAGCTACCATTTTGGGTTTTCAACTTGAACTTTTTTTTTTTTTAGGTTTAAGCTGCCTTTTCGAGTTTTCAACTTAAACTTTTTTTTGCTTTTTTTTAGGTTAAGCAAAGTACTTTTTCATGGCATTAGAATTAACAGGATTAGAAAGCTCATCTCCATCTATTTCCATCAAGATTAATGCCCCTCTCAAAAAAGCCCTTTTTACAACATATGGTCTTTCCCAATTCGAAGTCCATTTCCCTCTATTATCATGTTGACTCAAAAGAATTCTTTTCAATACCAATTATCCTTCTTGAAATTGATAAGGTCATACCTTTTTATCATAAGCTTTCATAATTCTTTTTTGGTATAGCTGACCGTGGTAAAGTGCCATCAATCTCTTTTCCTCAATAAAGTTTAATTGCTTGTAACACTTTCAAATCCACTCAGCTTCTTCTAACCCTACTTCCCTCAAGACTCTTAAAGATGGGATTTTTACTTTTACTGGTAGTACAGCTTTCATTCTATAGACCAAGGAAAAAGAAATTGGCCCGGTAGATGTGCACACAAAGGTTCGATATGCATGTAGAGCAAAAGGTAATTTCTTGTACCAATCTTTATATATTTCAATCATCTTCTTCAAAATCCTTTTGATATTCTTACTTGCAACTTCCACGGCCTCATTCATTTTTGGGCGATATGGAGCTGAATTGTGATGTTCGATTTTGAACTGAACACGTTTTTTTTGCATCATCCTGCTATTTAGATTTTTTGTATTATCTGAGATGATTTTTCTTGGAGCCCGTATCTACAAATTATCTCTTTTTTTATAAACTTGCATACCACTGATCTAGTCACAATTGTCAAAGAGGTAGCTTTGACCCATTTAGTGAAGTAATTAATCATCACAAAAATGAATCTATTCTTATTTGAGGTCTTTGGGGTAATGGACCAATGACATCCATTCCCTACATAGAAAATGGCCAAGGTGGCACTAAAACATGTAGAGTGCCGAGCAGAACATGGATCTTATCAGCATAAATTTGGCATTTATGACATTTTCGAGCAAAATCAATGCAATCTTTTTCCATTGTCAACCAATAATATCCAACTTGCATAACCTATCTTGCCATCATATGCCTATTCGTATGTGCTCTACATACACCATTGTGAACTTCCTCAGTAATCCTTTTAGCCTCAGAGGCATTTACACAATGTAATAATACTTGATCTTTGCCTCTTTTGTACAAAATTTCCCCATTTAAAAATAATCCTATAGCCAACCTTCTTCAACGTTCTCTTATCACTTTTTGTCGCTTAATCTAGGTACTATTGATTCTTTAAGTACCACATAATATCATGATACTAGGGGTGACCATCCTCTTCCTCCTCCAAGTTGGCATAATGTATCGGCATGTCCTTGATATCTAGTTTGATAGGTTAAATTTCAATGATATCACCAATTTGTACCATTACAGCCAAATAGCCAAGGCATCTGCAATTTGATTCTCTTCATGGGACAAGTGCTCAAACTAAATTACCTTAAATTGTTTGTATAGCTCTAAGATGTATTTATGATAAGGGATGAGTTTTGAATCCTTGTTTCCCATTCACCTTTTAATTGATAAATATTAAAGCTGAATCTTTGAACACCTTTAACACTTTAATTTTCTTAACCAAAGTAGCATGCAGCCCTATAACACAAGCCTCATATTCAGCTACATTATTAGTGCAATTGAAGTTCAATCTTGCTGTGATAGGATAATAGTGCTCCAATAAAGATATTAAGATTGCTCCAATCCCATGCCCTATGGCATTGGCAGCCCCATTAAAGTACATTCTCCATATCTCTTTCTCACCATTATCTTCTTTTAACCCTGAGATGGCCATTAATTCTTCATCTAAAAAATTAAGCTTCATAGGTTCATAATCATCAGTGATCCTATTTGTCAAAAATTCAACAATGACACTTCTTTTGATTGTTTTTTTACTCACATATACTATGTCATATTTTGAGAGCATCACTTGCCATCTTGCGATTCTATCTGACAATAATGGCTTCTCAAAGATGTGTTTAATGGGATCCAATTTAGCTATAAGCCAGGTTGTATGGTAAAGCATGTATTGCTTGAGTCTTTTGGCTGTCCAAGCTAAAACACAACATATTTTTTTGAGCGATGAGTACTTGGACTCATATTCTATAAACCTCTTGCTCAGGTAGTAAATATCCTTCTCTCTCTTATCGAATTCATCTTGTTGCCCTAGTACGCATCCCATTGATTTCTCATATACCACTATGTACAAAATTAGTAGTTTCCCCGAAACAAGTGGTGCTTATATCAAAGGGTTTGATAAGTATTGCTTGACCTTATCAAAAGCTTTTTGGCATTCCTCATTCTATTCACCAAGATTATTTTTTCAAAAGAGTTTGAAAATGGGATTGTATTTAAAGGTGAGTTGAAAAATGAATCGGGATAGACAATTCAATCTACCCAAGAAACCTCGAACCTCTTTTTGTGTACTTGGCGAAGATAAATTTTGGATAGCTCAAATTTTGTCTAGATCCACTTCTATCCTTTTTTCACTGACTATAAATCTCAACAGCTTCCCTGACCTGGCTCTAAATGTACATTTGAGTGGATTCAATTTTAGCTGAAACTTTTTCAATTTTTGAGGTTGAGTACATGATCCTCTTCTTTTCAAGATTTTGTAATCATGTCATCCACGTACACCTCAATTTCTTTGTGTATCATATCTTGGAAAAGTGTTACCATGACCTTTTGATAGGTTGTCCTGGCATTTTTAGTCCAAAGGTCATGACCTTGTAATAAAAAGTTCCCTATATGGTTATAAATATGATCTTTTTCATGTCATCTGGAGCCATTTTTATCTTATTATAACCAGAGAATCCATCTATGAAAGAGAATACCGAATGTCAGGCTGTATTATCCATTAAAGTACCAATGTGAGGTAAAGAAAAATTATCTTTAGGGCTAGCTCTATTCAGATCTCTATAGTCTACATAGTACCTTTCTATCCTTTTTGGGGACAGGTACTATATTAACCACCCATTTAGGATATTTGGCCACTTGCAAGAAGTCTACATCAAATTGCTTCTTTACTTTTTCTTTGATTTTAATAACATTTTTGGCTTCATTCTTCGTAGCTTTTGTTGTACCAGCTTACATTCCGATTTCAAGGGTAACCTATGATCTACTATTTCAGTACTGAGCTCGAGCATATCTTGGTAGAACCAAGTAAACACATCCATAAACTCCCTAAGCAAATCTTCTAACTGTTATCGATCAATTGTTGGAAGTGAAGTACCAATCTTGACTTTTTTTAGGCTTTTCAGCATCACCTAGATTAATCATTTCAACAACTTCTTGATGAGGCTCAATAGACTTATCTTCATGCTCAATTAACCTTATTAAATCTAAGGATAAAGTGTATTCCTCAGAGTCATCTTTAATATCAAGTTCATCAGTATTAATCAAATTTTTAAAATTAAACCCCGGATCATTGTCATGATTACCTTTATGTTCATTTGAGAACCTGAAAGTTAATAAGATAAAAAATATTAGCAAAAAACCTTGATGGGATAATAAAAGAAATGGACAACATGTATGCTCCTACTTTTATTGACAATAATAAGAAATAAAAGGCCCAAACATAAGAATTAAGCCTAATGCTTTTAGGCATAAGCAATTAGGAGATGTGATTACATTGAGAAAAGATCAGAAATAATAGGCATCTGGATGACCCTCTAATTCTTTAGCTTATAGCTGGGTGGGCATAAATAAACCAAAGCTTCCTTACATTGCTTTTCATTATCCACTATATAAATAGATAACTGGGTAAAAGCTTCCTCCCATTTTGCTTTTTTTCTTGTGTCTTCCTCAACTTTTGGGCACATGTATCCTCTAGGAATGAAAGTCTTATTTAAAATAGGAACAACCGTCGATCCATTTTTTACCCTTTTGCTATTGTTTGGTACTTTCTCCATCTCATAACCCAATCCTGCTTTGCCACTATTGTCTTCAAGTTTCAGGAACTCTCTCATTCCTTTAAAGATTCTTGCCTAAACTAAACCTAATACTCAAACCCTTATTAACTTTCTAATTAATCATAATTTTGCTAAATTTAAGCCTTTCACCTACTGCATTAACAGGTTCAAAAGATTGGTAAGAACATTCTAATGATTCTTCCGCCACTTTTACATATAAGGCATTTATGAGTTGGGTCACCAATAAGTCTTTTTCCCTAGCCACAATCACCAATTATCCTTCCACATTAAATTTGATCTTTTGATGCAACGAAAAAGGAATGGCACCTGCTTTGTGGATCCATGGCATTCCCAGTAAACAACTATAAGATGGTGAGATATCCATAACTTGAAATTTTATATTGAAGACATATGGTCAAATCTTCATAGGCAGCTCAACATCTCTCAAGACTTCTCATCTAGTCTTATTAAATGCTCGTATCACCATTTGACTATCCTAGATATGAGACATATTAAAGGGCAGTTTAGCTAATGTAGACACAGGCATAACGTTAATAACTTACCCATTATCAACAAGGACTTTAGCTACTATATAGCTTTTACATTTAACAGTGATGTGCAACGCCTTGGTGCTCTTTCTACCATCAGGTGGAATCTCATCATCACTAAAAGAAACATGATACGACACCACTAAGTTTCTTGCCAAGTGATTCACATATTCTACAGACACATTGTGGGTTACATAAGCTTAATTTAGCACCTTTAACAAGGTATTACGATACAATTTTGAATTTGGAAGAAGTGAAAGCAAAGAAATTCTGGCTAGCATCTTATTTAATTGCTCTATCATAAAGTATTCACTATGTTTTACCAGCTTTAAACATGCACAGGCCTCTTTTTTAGGCACAGACCTTAGGGTGTCTTTCTCTGGAATCTTTAATTCAGTTTGCTTCTCTTTTCTTTTTTCTAAAGTCACCTAAGATAACATATTTCACTTCTAGTTATGCCTCTTACACCCATTATATTGAAAGTTTCAACTTTCAGCATACCCTTTTATTTCCCCTGAGTCATTACCCCACATTCATACCTCTAGGGCATAACTTTTTCATCTTTGTAGGAAAATAGGCGTGAAACCTTAAAAGCTATTAGTTTGAGAACAAACTTATTCTCAACTGATTATGGCTTCTCTTTACAGCATATAGTGATAGGCTTTGGCACCCATCTATCTGTCATAACTACCCCAATATCTTCTTAGGTTTTTGACTCTTTCATATAACTCTATTTGGTAAAAGTCCATCAACTTTTGCACCTTTTGATAAAACTACCAACATTTCTTAATAGAATGTCCTAGAGCTCCATTATGATACTTGTACTTTTGATTAGGGATGAATCTTCCTGTATAAGTGTATAGGGCTATTAGTTGTATCAATCTGACTTTATATAGAACGTCATATAGTTGGTTAAATGGCATTTTAATCTCTTCTACCTTTCTTTTTATATGCCTTTTTCTTTGTCCAAGGTGTTAACTGTATGACTAGGTAATGGATTCTCACTAACATTAGGTGTTGTGCTCTCGCTGGTATCAAAACTTATCAACCCTTCTTTAATCAGTGTTGAACTTTTTATTTTAAAGAAAGACAATTTTTGATAAAATGGCCTATTACTCCATAGTGATAGTCAATGAACAGTGGCATCATACCATTTGGGATAAGAGGTTCAGGTTGTTTTGCAAGAATGGGAGCAATGAGGTGGTTTTTATAAAGCTCTTATTATAACTTCGTATAACTTATGAGTATAGGATCAAATGTGGGTCTTTTCCTTCATGGTTCTCGAGCATTGCTTGTTGTGTTGACTGGGTGAGCAGGTGATCATGGTAAGGATGGATAAAATGGTTGGGCATTGATTGACAAGAAAAGCAGAAGTATGGTTTACAGTATGGTGGTATATAAGGTAGGTACGCTGAGAATAGCTTCTAAATCGCTACCTTCAAGGCTCACAGCTTGAGTTTCACTCTCTTCTTTTATATGCTCTTTTAAATATTCACCTCCTTCAAGTTTACCATTTTTAATGGTGTTTTTTATGATCTCTTCCAAAATCATTATATCAGCAAAGTTTTTAGTCGTGTTTCCTATCATTTTTTCATAATATGGTGACTTTGGGGTGTTTACAAACAAAATTGTACTTTTTTTCTATCAAAAGAGGTTATACTTGAGCAGTTACATCCCGCCATTTTTGGGCATATTGCTTGAAAGATTTGGATACTTTCTTTTCCATTGCCTGTAAAAAAAAAAAATGATTCAGGACTATGTCGATAATATGGCGATATTGATTAATGAAGAATCAGGTTAGATCTTTCTATGTTTTTATTTGAGTCTCATCTAACTGGATATATCATCTTGTTGCAGACCCAATTAAACTATCCTAAAAGACATACATGAGCAGTTTCTCATTACTGGCATGTGCTGCCATCTTACAATAATACATTGTGATATGTGTGGTAAGACACTTAGTGCCATCATACTTTTTGAATTCTGGCATTTTGAATTTGGGTGGCACCATAACTTCAGGTACCAAGTAAAGCTCCACTGCGCCTATGGATCCGTAGAAATCAATTCCTTCTATAGCCTTTAATTTTTTTCAAGCCTATTCATGACCTAATCAATTTTAAAACCTTTTAAGGGCACAACTATTTGCAACTTCTTTTTCTCCTTTACCTCATCTGTAGTAGGGAGTTGAATGGGTTCAGCTACCTTTTTAGCATAAATAGGATTGTCATAACTTTGGACATTCTCATGACTGAGTGCATAAGTCATCCC
The DNA here is from genome assembly GCF_002303985.1 of Durio zibethinus. Next base: position 8,428,883 of record NW_019167849.1, on the reverse strand, counting down.
TAGGTAATTGTATTTTGGAAAAGCTATTTGTTGAGGTTGGAATATTGGGGCTATTTCAGTTTGTTGTGGACTAAAACTTAGAGAATAGGTTGATTCAGTAGCTTCTGATGAGGCATCTTCCTCTATTTCTTTTCCCCTATTTACCTTTTCCAAGGCTTCTAGAATCTTGCTTAACTTTTTTTCCAGTACTTCTTAAGCTTTTTCTATCCTCTCAAATGACTTGCATTGTCTTGCTCCATCCTCTTGGCTTTAGCCATAGTATTGTATGGATGTGTAACTATTCTTGCACCTTAGTACCATAATTAAAGTTTCAATGATAATGTTATGATAATGAATGAATGAATGAATGTGATGCAAATACATGAAAAAAAAAGAAAAGAAAAATAGAATATTTGCCCCTTAAAAATTCAACAAAAGTGAACTTTCATTTATTTCACAAGAGTCTATTTTACATTGAATATAATATTGTCCTTTTATAAAAACACTTAACTTGTTCATATTGATCCTTAGCCTCTTCAATTAAGTTTAACAATCTCTGTCCATGCTCCCTTGCTGGTGTAATTGAAGCTCACAGTGTCTCAGCCTCTTCTGTTATCTCACCTGCCTTGATCATGGCCTTGCCTATCTGACCTATGAGATGCTCTATGTATCTTTGTTTTCCTAGCTTTTCTTTTTCTTTTGCACCATACCTGATAAGATAGTTCTTTATTCTCCTCTGTAAAGGTTTTGACACGATCTCTTTGTTCATCTAACTTCACCTTCGGAGTCCAAATATAGTCTGTGAGCATTTCATTTTTCTGTTGAACCTCTTCAAAAATATTTCTTCTATTTGTGAACATTCTTTCTTTAATTCTTCATTCTTATGAGCCAGATCTGTGTTATTTATTTCCTTAGTTTGCACCTATATGCAAAACCTCTTGTGCTCTTGTTGCAACTCTTTCAATTTCCTTAAGGGCATCATCCTGTTCTCTAACAACTTTCTAGCCCTTGCTATATTCCTTAAAATCCTGTGGACTTGGATTTCTAATTTTTTTGCTTTGTTCTACCATTGGTCTTTTTCTCCCTTGGAGCCTCAAAATTTCTTATTTCAGCTTTTTTTCTCTACTTCGTATTCTTTCCTTAGGAATTTTAATTCTAAAAGCACATCATTTGTACCATGGTATCGCTAACTGGCAATGGTCTTTAGGTATAAGTGCTACTTCCTGACCCTTTTTTGCTCTCTAAATCAGATAGTTTAGAGTAGCCTTATTAGTAAATAATCAAGGGTTTATCCTTTTGGGTTTCTTCCAGGGCTTGATCACACTATCAATTTTTTGAAAAGTTTTAGGGTCCCTATATGAATAATTAAACTAGTTAAGCTTATATGTCCTACGAGTAAACTATTTGGCTCCATGCTGTCTCCTTACATAATGGTGCATAACTCATTGACCCCCATAATCCTAAAAGTGAAACCCTATCTCATCCCCACATTTGATATAACATTGGTTCCCTATCCATTCATGGAGCTAACCATTTTATTTGATCAATTGTGAGTTCTTACAACAGCTATTTCACTCCTTTTGAGTCTTTGCTTTTGGCCAACTACTCTGATAGAACTCCATAATAAGGTTTCGGGTGTAGAAATAAAGTTTAGAGAAGGCACTCTTTTTGCATTCAAATGGCTTTTCATCCACAGATATAGTAATGGTATGCAACCCATGAATATGACCTTGTCATTTCGTCTGTAAAAGTTCAAAGATCTGATGGTTTTTACCAAGATAGTTGGAGAAGGATTACACCCTTTTTCAATCTATTAAAAAAGATCAACCACTTCTATCTCAATGTGGCCTAAAATCTTGAGAAAAATGACCAACCCATATATAGCTAGAGTAACTACATTCATTCTTTGATCATCATCTAGATGCTTGACAAATGAAATCTTAAAGAATCTTTCATGGGATACCCTTATGCTCTTATTTTTCTCGAATATAAGAATCTATAATCTCTTTTCCTACTCCTAGAATCTAGCCCAATTTCTCGTGATTGCCTAATTTATGCTTTTTCACATATATTCTGTCCAGATATAGCATATGCATGCCCACTAAAGTCTAATACTCCTCTATAGTTGGCATCAAATTAACCTTATTAAAGATGAAGCAGCGGTAGGAAGGATCCCAAAACTATTCCATCACCTTAACAAGTGAGTTATCAATATCCACTGACAAGAGACATGCAATATGCCTAAACTTCTTATAGAAAGCTTTCTGCCTTAAAGAAGTTATACTATTCCATATATCCGATAAGCTCTTCAAGTCATTCTATTTGAGGAGTAGGCGAACTTCTCGGTAATGTAGAGATATGTCTAGGTGGCAAACAATCTCCTTCTAGCTATTTCTTCTCTAATTCTATCTTCACATCTATGTGGGAGTCACATTTGAACAATGTAGATAAGGCGCAAACCTGATGCTCTGTGGAGTTCATTAAGGTTTTTGTTGAAATAGCTTTAGGGCAAGAACACTACGTAATTTGTAAACATGTTTATGAATGTGCAAAAAAGGAAAAGAAATAAAAAAAACAAAGAAATTAGTTAGTCACTTCAATAAAACATAGAGTAAACATCATATAGCAAGTAAATAACAACATGACCTTGAATTTGGGTTGACTATAAAGGGTAAAAAGATAAGGCTCTATCTATGGTTGGGCTTCTAAGGTTGACTATATGTGGCTTGGATTAAATCTAAAAGGTTTCCAAATTGTTCCTTACATCATGGTCCATCACAAACTAGTAAGGTACCCCACTCCTCACCCATCATAAGCTACAAGCGAAAAGGTTCAATATGAGTAGGAGTGTTTTGCAGGCCTATGCAGAGACATGAAATCTCACGAGGGTATAAGTACTTCACTCCCTCCTAAAGGTAGAGCCCGGGTGGAGGGCTTATGTTATGCATACACAAATGAATGACAAGTATATATACAACAAATAGATAATTAAACAAATATAAGCAATGAATAAAGAGAAAGACAAATGAATAATCAAGCAAGTATACACAATGAAAAGAAAAATAAATAATAAAGCAAATATAAGCAATGAAAGGGAATAAAAATAATTTCAAATCTATTAAGCAAAGCTTGGATAATAAGAACTCATTCACTGGCTTGACTCTCAACATTCCCAGTAAAGTCGCCAAACTGTCATTATGTATAGATCCGTGGACCTACCGCTAGACATGGATTAGAAGGAGTCACCACTAATTTTTTTGATTTAGGTGTGATTGGCCACTTGATTGAATCTGATCTGCAAAAATAGATGTTAGGTTTGGGAATCGATTACGCATGGGAAAACTTGTAGCACCTCTACAATGCATATCCAAAGGATCGTGCCAGTTTGATTTTAAATTATCCAAGCCTTGATCATTTTCATGATTTACCAAATAATTTAATATTGAAAATTAGTCTTAAAATTATCCCAATAGTTTAGTAGCAATTTAAAATAATTTTTCACCTCAGGAGTATTCATAGGGACTAATGTCCCATTCTGAAGAGGCTCTGTCATCGAATTTAATAAAGTATTTCATTCAGTAAAGTCTCCCAATAGTTTGGTAGAATTTAATTTAAAGCAATCTTCCAATAGTTTAGAAAATAAAAATTATTTATTTATTTTTTTAAAAAATTAATTTACGAAATTTTTCAATAGTTTAGTAGATTCCACAAAAACTTAAACTCATGAAAACTCTTCAATAGTTTGGATGAAGTTCATGAATTTATTTTACAAGGATTTTTGTTTGAAAAAATATTTTTTGTTTTTTATTTTTTATTTTTTTATTAAAAAGATTTTATAAATATTTTTGAAAACTTTATTTGAAAATATTTTTTTTTTTTATTATTTTCATTTGAAAAGATTATTATTTTTTACTTTCAGAATTAAAAGTGACAAAAATAACATTTTTTTCTAAAAAACCAGAAAAGTAATAAAAAATAAAATGGGTTAAAATAAAATCAAATCAAATCAAATCAAACATATAAAAACAAAATGCAAAAAAGAAAACCCGCAATCGGGTCGGGTCAAAAATCATGTCGTGTACGGGTCATCGGGTCAATGTGCGAATCCTGTGTTATCCAAAACGATGTCGTTTTTGGGCTGTTATATAAGTCACCTACCGCATCTCAATCCTTGAAAACCTTCTGCCTCTTCTCTCTCTAAACCAAAAACCCTCTCCTTTCTCTCTAAAAAACCTGTCCGGAGATTCAAACGGAATCTTAAAATTTTGTCAAATTCTAAGGAATCTCGTTAGATTCTAGAAATTTTGCCGGAATCTAAAAATCTTAATAGGATTCTAGGAAACTTGTCGAAATCCCACTAGAAACTTCAAACTTCGTAAGGAAAATCATCAAAAAATTCATCCCAACCCAGAAAAACCTAAAAGTTTCCCAGAAAAAACCTAAAAACTCCTCAAACCTCTTCAAAAAGCTTTAAATCTTTCCCGAAACCTTCTACAACCTTAAATCTGCCTCCAGAAACCTAGAATCACACCAAAAACTACGAATCAAACCTTAAATCCCAATTTCAAAATTTCAAAAACCCTTACTTCCAAAATATTTCTAAACCCCTTTTTCCTCAAAATTTCTCTAGTTTGTCCCTGATTTTTAATCCAATTAATAGGCAGTCTTAGGATGATTTTTAGAAACAGATGGAATCAATCTAGGCTTCAATCCTGGGATTGATTCTGTCCAAGCGTAATCTTAGGTCCTTGATTCAGTTTTGGTTGATTTTGCATTAAAGGCATTGACCATGGGATCTTGATTTTCTCATTCACAAGCAAATTCGAAAGAAAAAGAAAGAAAAAAGGAAAAAAGTAAACGTAAATAAATAAATAATAATAATAATAACTATAGTATATAATATATAATATATGTATAATATAAGTATAATAATAATAATAACTATAGTATATAATATAATATGTAATATATAATAATAACAACTATAGTGTGTAATATAATATAAATAATACTATAGTATACTAATAAAAGTAATAATATCCCCAGTTAATTGATCACAATTCATCTCAGATACAGATAGGTTTATACAATAATTATTGGCTTGAATAAATAATCTCATCATAGTCTTCTAATAAGAATAATTGTCACTAACAAAGAGAAAAGGTCTTACAATTGAATGGCCTTCACTTTTAAGAAATGTAGCAACTGTTTCATTTGCCATAAGACACTTCTTATTGCTCACTGTATTTGTTATAGCTTGAGGATGGTTGCTCCACTTTGATCACCATTTTCTTTGAGCCATATTTAGGATCACTCTTGGGTTATTAGACCTATAAAAAAGAGTATTATCTCTGACACCAATTGTTAGCTCAAAGACTTGAAATAAATCAAAAGGGGGGTGAATTGGTTGATAATAAAATTTTCAAAAATCAATACCCAATAAGCACAAATTCTATAAAACAAATTTTCTAAGCAAATGAACACAATAAATGAAAGTAAACTAACAATTATAAAAACAAGAGATAGAGATAGAAATTTGACATCAAGATTTATAGAGGTTCTATCTTTCTTTTAGACACCTACGTCCTCTCCCTTAGCTTCACTTGCCAAGAAATTCAATCCACTATGTGTTGAAAGTTACAACCTAGCTTCTCAAAGCTTTACACTATCAACACCACAAACTCTTAAGGATTATCCTCTTCCTTAAGCTCATAATCTCACAATACAAAGTTTCTGTAGTATTTTGTAAACTTAAAGAACCTTTCTAAGGTTGGGTGTTTGCTAACTTGAAGTACATAATAATATTGACAAGAAGATTAAGAGAAAAACTGATACAATAAAGGATTTTATGCACTTTTCTCTCTTTGAACTAGTTTGAATGCTTGAAAAAGATGTTTAGTTGAGGCAATAAGTTCTCCTAGTTTTTCATACTCTTCATTTGCATTGGAAGCCTTCATTTATATGTAGAAAGGAGTAGGTAGCCATTGCTTTGCATTTAATGCTTCAAACCTGCAAAATATCAAATAAAAAAAAGTCGTTGGAGCTTTTTAGGCATAAAAGATTGATCCCCTCATGTAGAAGATCAATTGGGTTAGTGATAGGAAAGCCCATTTCGTGCCTTAAAAATACCTATCGGATCAATCAGGTAACATACCTAATCGATCCCTTTTGATGATTTTTAACCCAGGTTTGCATTATGTATAAAAAAATAGATCGATCACTTTAAGGGGGGATCGATCGATTATGTTCAAAACCCCAACCAATTGATCCTTACAGAGAGGGGATCAATTGGTTCTTGATGAATTTCTAGAAGTTTGGCTTCTAAAAGAAAAATAGATCATCCTTTTGGTCAAAGGATCGATCGGGTAAGTGAAGGGATCGATCCTTCCCCTTAGGGGATCTATCCTTTCTATCCAAAACATGCCTTAACTCATTTTGTTTCCAAAATTTGTTTTGTTTTGGTTCCTAAATGAATTTTGGCAAGATAGAAGGCTGCAAAAATGTTCAATTTGAGATTAGAAAAGTTTAATTCAAGTTAGGTAAATTTTTGTTTTGTTAATTCAAAACTTTTCTCAATTCAAGGCTAACAAAAAAAATATATAATTTTAACTTACTCTTACCTTCAAATTACTTATTCTTTAGTTTTTAATGTTGATTAAGCTTTATTGAAGCTGAATTTGGGTGAATTAAAGATCACCTAGGGTCGATGATTTTTTTTTTTTTTTAAGTTTTTTGGGTGAATTGAAGATCACCTAGGGTCGGTGATTTTTTTTTTAAGTTTTTTGGTTTCTAAGTTAAAACTCAAACTAGAACTGAAATTTCACTCAAATGAATTTTTTTCTTTTAAATATCATAATTATGGATGAAAAACAATGAATAGCAACAATAACGGATTGTTATTTTCATTATTCATTGTTATGTCATTTTTTTCACGACTGCAATGTACCATTTTGAATGAGTTTCAAATTCTCAGCCAGTTTTTCTTTGATAGTGGTGGCAAACGATATTGGCAAGATCACGAAATAACAACCGCTATATCATTACTCGCTATTTTAGTAAGAAACGAATTTTAAATGAATTTTAGCTGGGATTGTGCATTATAGCACGTGGCCTCATAACATCAGTCTTGCATGACAAATATTATGAAATGTGAAGACATTGATAATTCTGCAGGAGAAAGTTCAACATACATCAGTTCTTTCATGATCTTTGATAAGGAAAAAAAAAAAAAGGGCAAAAGGGTCTCTGAATTAAAATTCAATAATCATCAAATATCTCATGGTTTTTTTTTTTTTTTGTGTAATAAATTAAAACCCATTAACATCTATTTTCATCAATTGAACCTTTGTTAAAAAAATGTTTAATTATTTATTTTAATTGAATGAAAATAGATGCTTAAGAATTTAACTAATTCAAAATAAAAGATTCATGATTTGGTTAATTACAACAAAATATTAAAAATTTAAATGATTATTGAATTTTTATTTGAGAGTTTTTTTTTATCCTTTTGAAAAAAAAAGTTCTTTCATGATGCATGACCACCAAAATTTCACGCTTTGCTATTTATTATATAGGTTGTTTTCTTTTCTATAAGTCAGAAGCTGAAATTATTTGATAATAATCCTTATTTATTATTGGAAAATCTCAGCTTCTGGCTTATGTAAATGGAGAAAAAGATAATAATTTAAACCGACCTTTTCTTCGTTCTTGTTGTTAGCTTTCATCTCAGTCTCAAAATCTATAGATTTTTCATATAAACGATGACAAGCTCCGGATACAATAACTATTGTGGCTCAATTAGGCAATTGCAGTAGGGTTAACTGCATGGTCATGCATAGAATGTAATCAAGATGAATTAATATAATGAAAAACTTGAGTTTGAGCTCAATTAAAAATTTATTATTTAAAATTTGATTTAAATTCAATCAAATTTTAATTTTTAATTTCAAATTAGGCTTAAGATAAAAATTAAATTATTTGAATTCATTCGATTAAATTTATTTATTAAATAAAAAAATGAGCATAATTCCTATAATCAATTTTAAATTTGATTATTAATATTCAAATTTGAAATCAAATTATTATATTAAATAAAAGTAAAATAATAATTTTTTAATTAAAATAATTAAAATATATATTAAAATATAAAATTTTAATTAATCTATAAATTAATTTATTTAATAAATTTTGAATTTAATTTAATAATAATTACATTAAATTTAAATTTAAATAACTTATAAATATTAATATATTATTTACATGCGGGATGACAGCTGCGTAAGAGGATGCATTAACTCACCATAGTTCCTGATCTGCAAATGTAGAAAATAAAGCCTATGTGCTCAGCTGCAACTTCATGTTGAACCACATGACACTGGCACTAAAACTAAAGCTGCCAGTGACAATGACACAGTCCAAGAATATTGGTGCACTTTGCAATAAGTGATGGCAGCAGTGGGACTCAAAAGTACGGAAGTAGATCATGGAAAGGCAACGTTTCACCAGCTGACACGTCGAGTTTGAGAATGTCCATATTGGATTATGATTTATGATGATTGTTGGCTTTGCTTGCTGCCCACCAAGGAGTACCTGTCACCATGGATGGGAACCTTCCTCTCCTTTTCATTGCCTGCCTGAGTGCTCACTACCACTGCCCAGTCAATTTAATTTGGTGCATAGATACTTTAATCATTATTATTGATATGAAATGTTACAATTTCCTATCACTTTAAATATATTTTCTTTTCATTTTTGTCCCTTTGTTTCTCTTTCTGAATGAATCGGTTGGGTGTTACATGCACTTGACGTGCATGTTAGCTCATCCTCCCTACTCGCTCTTCATGTGTCCAGAAAGTTGTCTTCAGATTAGTTAAGATAAAAACAAATTAAATTAACAAATGATAAAACAAAGAAACATTTTCCTTTTGGCCAGAAATACATTTTGCTTTCACTATGTCACTTGCAACCAGAAGGGAAGGAAGTTCCACATAAATAATGTTTAGAAGTTGGATTCTTATAGTGTAAATTTTTTAGTAGCTTTTAATATTATTTTTAAAATTAAGGTGATGATATAATTCTTATAGTGATAAAATTATAAGGTGAATTAATAACCAATGATTTTAGATTATAATACTTTATCTAATATTATAAATCATTAGATATATTAAATCACTATATTTAATTTTACATGAAAAAAATAAGAGTGATCCAATTACATAAGTTTAAATTTTACATTTTTTTATTTTTGGATAAAAATGATTAAGATTAACAATATTATTTTAACCAAAATTAATCATGAATTTATTTTTATCCAAATATAAAAAAAGTGTAAAACTTACACTTGTTAAGTGGATCCTTACTTTAAAAAAATCAAAATACAAAATATCCAAAATAATTTTACAAAAAAAAAGCATAAAATTTAATATTTATTAAATGAACAATTTATAAAATAGTGATATCATTTTATAGAAAACTACAAAATATATACCAATTTAAAAAAAATAATTTCTAAAAAATTATTAAATAAATTCATTATTTTTTAAATAGTAGTTCAAAAAAATGCATTTAAATTATAAAATGAATTAAGTCAATAAACTAAAAACTTGATTATTCAATTCATTAAAATTTTCAATTTTTATTAAAAAAGAAACAATTTCATTGATTTCTCAAGGTAAAGATCTACTTATAAAAACTAAATTTGAAGGAAACTGCACATTTATTTTTACTATGATTAAGATAAATTAATCAAAAAAATAATATTAAAAATTACTTTTTCACGGTGACAAAACTTTTTCATTTTTTTGAATGAAAATCATATCACTTCTAAAGATAATAATTTTATCACCCTATTGATTTAAGATTACGATCACACAAAATTTCAAAATTGTTAAAATAGATAAAGTGATATAATTACTACATGTAGATCATTGTAATTTTAAATGATCACCCTTACCAAATACTCTCTTAATAGAAAGTAGCATGAGTGTAAGAATGAGATAGTAGTGTTTGCTTGCTTAAAAACAAATGCAATGAATAATGTATATTTTGAACATTTCCCTTTTAATTCTATTAGTAATCATATTACATCTGACAATTTGAATATTTACATTTTTCTATTTTATATTTAACATAAAATTATCGTATTATAATTCGTGTTGATATATACTAGATACCAAATATATATTTTTTGTTTTTTACCAAATATATATACAAATTTTTATTAAAATTTTAAATTATATTGTTTTCGTATTATTTTCATATCCTCTCACCATATCTTATTTAAAATTGTAAGATCTAAATTATATATATACTAAGGTGTTAGTTCACCCAACCTATTCGTTATCTTTAATAAACACATTTATTACTGGTGGGTTTAATAATGGTTAGCTGTAAAGTAAGTGCTAATGTGCTGCTATATATATCCTATTGGCGAAACTAGAAAGTGAAGAAAAAAAAATAATGGTGAATAAATCAGTACCCCAACTATGGGACCGAAAATTACATTTAACCAATTTTGAAGTCAATTATGAAGCTATAAGATGTGGATAGTGTGGCCATAAAACACCAGCCTAATTGGAAAATGTGTATTACATAATCAAGATTTGTGAAATATACAACATATATAATTCAAGATCCTAAAACCATTGTGCCCCTTTGAAAAAGAAGTGGAACCGAAATTAGGCGGCTTGAGGTTGGTCTGTTTTCAGTTTAGTTTATAAAGATCATGAAAAGAAGTGGACTGGAATTAGGTGGGTTGAGGTTTGTCTGTTTTCAGTTTTCCTTATTCTAGATTCTGATTCACTTTGTTTTTTATTTTCTTGACAAAAATAATTCCAGGTTCAAATCATTTTCAATTTAAATAATTATGGATTAAATCATTTTGGGTTTAAATTATTTTAAATTTAGATTGTTTGAAGTTTAAATCGTTTGGGTTTGATTGATTTCGGGATTTATTAATCTCACTTAATTATTATTCAAAAATTTTTAAACTTTTTTCAATTTGAATCATTTTAGAATTTGTTCATTTGTGTTTGAATCGAACATGAATTCGAAATTTTTTTAAGTTTAAATTGCTTTCGATTTGATTTATTTTATATTGAGCTATTCTTTAAATTGAATTGTTTCAAATTTGAATATGTTTGATGTTCATTTTTTTGGATTTTGATCTTTATTTTTTAATCAAGCTGGATCAAAATGAATGCAATCTTGGTTCTCAAGTCAATATTTTTCAAATTCCGATCAAATTTTATTACCTTAAGAAAAACCAGAATTTTGAATATGATTGGCATAATATCATTATCAAGATCAAATTGGTGGTAGTAAATTAATTAGCAACAAATAAGAAAAACAATGAAAATTATTAGCACATGCATTGGTCACTAATGTCGGAAGGAAATCATAAGCCAAGGATAATAATAGAAAAAAAAGAAAGGGATATAGACAAAGAAAAATTATCAAATAAATTATTAATATTATTTTTTAATTTCATAAACGAAATTAACAGAATAACAAATGGCTTTTAGAGTATATTTAAAAAATAAAAAATAATAAAAAAATGAAATATGTCACTATATTAATCTTGCTTGTAGAATTAAACAACTCTACTAACAATGTAACAAATAATTTCATATATAAAAATACTTACTAAGTTAAATGAGGGACAAAACCAAAATAGAATAAAAGGTTAAATATTCATTTGACACTTAGAAAATAAAGACAGGAAAATAGTTAATTGAACTTACATTCCATTGAGCATTTTGGCCTTTTTCATTATTTCATCGTACACTATAACTATTAGTTAAGTATATGACATGGTATGAATATTCAATAAGATCTTGATATATGTCAAGAATATTCATTTATTACCATATCATTAATTTGCTACATCAATAAGTAAAAAAAATAAAAAATAAAAAATTTAAAAGTTCTAAATAAACATAAAATTTAAAAAAAATTTATTAAAAAATTTTAGGATTTTTATTGAAATTACAAAAAATTTTAAAAAATAAAGAAAATTTTAAAAATAAATATGGACATTTTTATTAAAATTTTATTAAAAAAAGGATAAATTTGAGTAAATATGTCATAATATATAGATTCGTAAACCTAACGCTAGACATAAATAAAAGAGAGTCGCCACCAATCTTTTTTGTCTAAATGTAATTGGCCACCTAAAAGATATTATGATCTGTGAAAATAGATTTTAGGTTCGAAAGTCGGTTACGCATGGAAAAGGTTGTAGCACCCCCACAACGTCTATTCAAAAGATGATACTAATTTGATTTCAAATTATCTAAGCCTAGATCATTTTTATGACTTACCAAATAATTTCAATATTAAAAATTAATCTTAAAATTATCCCAATAATTTGGTGACAATTTAAGATAATTTTTTCACATCAGGATTATTTATAAAGACTAGTATCACATTCTGAAGAGGCTTCATCGTTTGATTTATTGATTTATTTTATTGTAAAAAAATTAGTAAAGTCTCATAATAATTTGGTAGGACTTACTTTGAAGCAATCCTCCAATAGTTTAAAGAATTAAAAAATTATTTTTGTTTATTTGAAAAAACTTTTTTTTTATTGAAAAGATTTTTTTATCATTTTGAAAACTTTATTTACAAAGGTTTTTTTTATTTGAAAAGATTTTTTTTAGAATTATTTTTTACTTTTTTTACTTTCAAAAACAAAATGGCAATAATAACATTTAAAAAGAATAAAACAAAAAAATAAAAAATGGGTTAAACATAAAGTAAATAAAATTAAAATGAAAAAAAAAAAACCTGTGATCAGATGGAGTTGGTACCAAGGTTAGCACGCGGATCCTGATTTGGGTTCACGTGGATTTTAAGCAGCCAAAAAGACATTATGTGAGGCGGTATATAAGTCACGTCCAGCGCCTTTATGCTCAAAAGCCTCTTTCCCTTTTTGTAGTCAATTTTTCTCTACCCTCTTTCTAAAAATTCTCCAAGAATCCACCAATAAATTCAACCAAAAACTGGGTATTCCATTGGGTTATGGGGATGTCATCGAAAAATTCAATCAAAAACTGAAAAACCCATCGATTTCTATTAAACTTGTCGAATTCTGAAAATCTCACCAGAAACTTCAAACCCTCTTCAGGAAAATCATTGAAAAATTCAAATATTCATGGAAAACTCATCCAAACCTAAAAAAACTTTAAAAAATTCCAAAAAATCTTAGAAATCCCAAAAAGCTTTAAATCCTTTCCAAAACCTTCTACAACCTCAAATTTACCTCTAGAAACCTAGAATCACACCCAGAACTATGAATTAAACCCAAATCCCATAATTAAACTCCCAAAGCCCTTTTTGCCCAAAATTTCCCAAACTTTTTTTCAATAATTTTTTGCATGTTGTTCTCTATAAAATCAGTCAAATTTATAGGCAGTCTTAGGAATAATTTTAGGAAATGGATAGAATCAATCCTAGGCTTGAATCCTGGAATTGCATTCTCTCTAACATGATTTTTGGGTCCAAAATTCCAGCAATACGATTTGCAATTAGAACTTTGACCAAGGATTTCGATTTTGATTCTCTGTTTTCTCATCTACGTACAAATTGGATAAAAAAAAAGTAGTAAAGAAAGAAAAAGAACACAAAAAAAAGGAAAAATAATAATAATAATAATAATTTATAAAAAAACTATCTAATTGGACCCCGCCACGGATGGGCTTAATTGGACCTAGACACAAATGAACCTGATTGGGCTTGAACATCAATGGGCCTAATTGGGCCCAGACACAAATGGACCTAATTGGCTTGGATGTAAATGGGCTTAATCGGGCTTGGACATCAATGGGCCTAATTAGGCCCGAATACAAATAGGTGTCTGCAACTGTCCCTTTTTGCACATCTTTATTAGATAAGGATGTTGCAAAGACCTAGACACTCATGATTTTTGAATTTGAAAAATGACCTGAATTGAATCGAGATCGAGTGATCAGGAATAAACTACGAGTCAAAAGAAAGTGATCAGGATTGAGTCGAGGTCAAAAATAAATGATCGAGATGAAACCATGAATTAAAAGAAATAATCTAGACTAAGCCAAGATCAAATGATCAAGACGAAACCATAAGTCAAAATAAGCAACCAGGGTCGAGTCGAAGTCGAAAATAAATGATCAAGACAAAATCACAAATCATAAGAATCTAGTTATCAGGATGAAATCACAAGTCAAATGAGACAACCAAGATCGAGTTGAGGTTAAAAATAAATGATAGGGATAGAACTACGAGTCATAAGAAATGATTTGGATTGAGCCAAGATTAGGTGACCGAAGCGAAATCACAAGTAAAAAATGAGACGACTAGGATCGAGTCAAGGTTGAAAATAAATGATAAAAAAAAACCATGAATCATAAAAAATGATCTGGATTGAGCCAAAATCAAGTGATCGGGATGAAACTATGAGTCAAAATAAGCAACTAAGATCAAGTCAAGGTTGAAAATAAATGAATGGGACAAAATCACAAATCATAAAAAATGACTGAACTGAGCCAAGATCAAGTGATCGGGATGAAACCATGAGTCAAAATAAAGTGACCAGGATCGAGTCGAAGTAAAAAAAAAAATGATCGAGATTAAATCACAAATCATAAGAAATGATTTGGACTGACCCAAGATCAAATGGCCAGAATGAAACCACGAATCATAAGAAATGATATGGACTAAGCCAAGATTAAGTGATCAAGACAAAATCACGAGTCAAAATAAAACGATCAAGACCAAGTAGAGGTCAAAAATAAATGATCAGGATGAAACCATAAATCATAAAAAATAATTTGGACTGAGCTAAGATCAAGTGAGTGGAAAATGTAACTGTGTGTCCTATCCATAATGCAAATGAAACATCAATTGTGGTACTAAAGCTTTTGCATTCTCATTTTTACACACCTTTGGTAAAAAAACCTTCACTCATTAACCTAAATACTTATCCAAAGAAAAAATTATGGAAGTCGATTTTTTCTTACTTGGAGGAATTCAATCTTTGGTCCTTATCTTCTTTAATTCTTCGAAGTAATACACAATTTTTTATGACTTTGTTCAATTATTAATCATTATCCCAATTTCAAAGTAGGGGATTCAAATTATACACTTCTTCCATTAATGGCAAGGTATAAAGAAAAAAACACATATATTAGCAATGTATAGAACTAAGAGAGAACAATAAGATGGCTTTCATTTATTGGGATAAGCAATAAATTACCAATGATGGTATAGAGATAAAAAGAGAGATTCATGAGTAGCTATTTGGGGTAGCAATGCCTCAAGACAAATGATTAGATAACCATGACAACAAATCTTGGATCTCCTTCAAAAACTCAATCAAAATACGATGCCCCAACACTTCAAAACTCTTTGAAATTTATTGTCTCTGGTATGCCTTCCCAAGTGATGCCATATTCTATTCACCCAAGTTTTCTTTCATTCAATTCACGTTGTTTTTCAAGGTTTTCAATTTAAACCTTTTTATTTGGATCCAAGTTGCTCTTTCAGGTTTTTTAACTTGAACTCTCTTTTTTATTTTTTATTTTTTATTTTTTTAGTTCAAGTTACCCTTTCAGGTTTTCAACTTGAACTTTTTTTTTATTTTTTTTAGTTCAAGTTGCCCTTTTGGGTTTTCAACTTGAACTATTCTTTTTCTTTCTTTTTTGTTTTTGAATCAAGTAAAGTACTTTTTATTGCAATAAAATTAATAAGACTAGAAAGTTCATCTCCTTTCCATTTCTAACAAAATTAAAGCTCTTCTTGAAAAAGCGTTTTTTACAACATATGGTCCTTCTCAATTTGGGGTCGATTGCCCTCTATCATCATGCTGACTTGAAAGAATTCTTTCAATACCAACTTTTCTTCTTGAAACTGACAAGGTTTAACCTTTTTGTCATGAGCTCCCATCATTTTCTTTGGTACAATTGGCCATGGCAAAGTGCTGTCAATCTCTTCTCCTTAATAAAGTTCAATTGCTCATAACGCTCCTAAATCCATTCATCTTCTTCTAATCCCACTTCCCTTAAGACCCTTAACGATGAGATTTTTACTTCTACTAGCAGTATAGCTTCTATTTCATAAACCCAGAAAAAAGAAGTTGCCCTAGTAGAGGTGCGCATGAAAGTTTGATACGCATGTAAAGGAAAAGGTAATTTCTCGTGTCAATTTTTATATGTTTCAGTCATTTTTTCTAAAATTCTTTTGATATTTTTATTTGTAGCTTCTTCTGCCCCCATTCATTTTTGAGTGGTATAGAGCTGAATTGTGGTATTTGATCTTGAACTGAATGCATACTTCTTACATCATCTTGCTATTCAAATTTTTAGCATTATCTGAGATGATTCTTTTTGGAAGCCCATATCCGTAAATTATTTCTTTTTTAATGAATTTACAAACCAACGATCTAGTCACAATTATGAAAAAGTAGCTTTGACCCATTTGGTGAAGTAGTTAATCATCACAAAAATGAATTTATTTCCATTTGAGGCCTTTAGTGTGATGGGACCAATGACATCTATTCCCTACATAAAAAATGGCCCTACCAAGTGATTCACATACTCCATGGATATATTATGGGCCATATAAGCCTGATTTAATACCTTTAGCAAGGCATTATGATGTGGTTTAAAATTCAAGAGAAGTGATAGTAGAGAAATTCTGGTTGGCATCTTATTTGCTCTACCATAAAATATTCGATGTGCTTAACTAGCTTCACAAACTCATAGGCCTCTTTTTTAGGCATAAATTTCGAAGTATCCTTTTTTGAGATCTTTGATTCAGTTTGCTTCTCTTTTTTTTTCCAAAGTTACCAGAGTGTAACATCTTTTACTTCTAGTTATGCCTCTTACACCCGTTATATAGGCAGTTTTAGTTTTTAGCATATCTTTTTGTTACCCTCGAGTCGTCATCTCACCCTTTTATCTCCATGGCACTGTTTGGTTATCTTTATAAAAAAATGAATGTGAAACTTTGAGAGCTACTAGTTTGGAAACAAACTTATTTTCAACTAATTGTGGCTTCTCCTTATAATGTATTGATATAGGTTTTGGTACCCACCTATCTATCATAGCCACTCTAATATCTTCTGAGGCTATTGACTCTTTATATACTCTATTTGGTAAAAGTCCATCAGCTTCTAAACTTTACCATGAAATTGCTTGTATACGTTAATTGAATGTCCTGGTGCCTCATTATGATACTTACATCTTTGATTTGGGATGTATCTTCCCACATAAGTGCATAGAACTACTGGTTGTATCAGTCTAACTTTATATAGGGCATCATACAGCTAGCTTAATGGCATTTTAAGCTCCTATACCTTTATTTTCATATGCCTCTTGCCCTTATCCAAAGCATTGACTGCATGATTAGGCAAGGGATTTTTGTTGACATTTGGTATTGAATTTTCATTGGTATCGAAGCTTATCAGCCCTTTCTTGATCAAACTTTGTACCTTATACTTGAAGGGAACATAATTTTTAGTAGAATGTCTTGCTATTCCAAAATGATAGTTGCAGTAAGCATTAGCATTGGAATCATACCATTTAGGATAGGATGGTTCAAGCTGCTTGGCAAGGACATGAGCAATTAAATGGTTTTTGTATAGTTCTTAATATATCTCCTTGTAGTTTATGGGTATAAGATTAAAAGTGGATCTTTCCCTTATTCGTGGCTCTCTAGCATTACTTGTAGTGTTGATTAGGTGAGCAAAAATCTTGGTAAAGATGGATAAAATGGTCAAGTAATTGATTGGTAAAAGGATGCAGAAGTGTGATTCACAACGTGGTGGTATGTAGGATAGGTAGGTTAAGAATAACTTCTGAATTGTTGCTCTTTAAAACTCATAGCTTGAGTCTTACTTTCATTTTCTTAAGTGCTCTTTTGAAAGACTCACCTCTTTAAGCTTATCATTTTTATGGTATTTTTTATAATCTCTTCCGAAATCACCATATCAACAAAGTTTTTAGTCATATTTTTTATCATCCTCTCATAATAAGGTAACTTTAGAGTGCTCACAAATAATACAATAGTTTTTTTTTCCATCAAGAGGATTGTACTTAGGCAGCTACATCCCATCACCTTTAGACATATTGCTTAAAGGATTCAGATGTCTTCTTTTCCATTACTTGTAGAGAAAGATGATCAAAAGCCATGTCAATGATATAACGGTACTAATTAATAAAAGATTGGATCAAATATTTCCATGTCTTTATACATATCCCATCTAATTGAACATACCACCTCGCTGTGGATCCAGTTAAACTGTCTTGAAACACATACATAAGCAGCTTCTTATTACTAACATGTGCTACCATTTTGTGACAATACATGGTGATATGTGTGATAAAACACTTAGTACTGTGATACTTCACAAACTTTGGTACTTTAAACTTGGGTGGCAACATCACGTCTGGTACTAAGCAAAGTCCCACTGTATCCATTGATTCGTAGAATCAATTTTTTCTATAGCCCATAATCTTTCTTCCAGCCTGTTCATTACCTGATCAGTTTTATAATTCTTTAAGGGCATAGTTGTCTGTAGCTTTTCTTTCTTCTTTGCATTATCCAAAATAGGGAGTTGAATGGGCTCAGCTATTTTTTCAATGAAAATAAGATTATCATAACTTTGGACATTTTCATGATTAGGTGTATAAGTCATTCTTGGCTAATTGTATTTTGAAAAAATTGCCTGTTAAGGTTGGAATATTAGGGCAGTTTGAGTTTGTTATGGATCGAAGCCTAGAGGATATATTGATTCAATAGCTTTCTGTAAAGTATCTTTTTCCACTAATTTTCCCCTATTTGTTTTTTTTAAGGCTTTCAAATTTTGCTTAACTTTCCTCTAGTGCATTTTAAGCTTTTTCTATCCTTTCAAGGTGACTTGTATTATCCTGTTCCATCTTTTTAGCTCGAGCTCGGGTATTATATGGATGTATAGCTATTCTTGCACCTTAGTACCACAATTGAAGAGTCAATGATAATGTTATGATAATGAATGAATGAATGAATGTGATTTAAATGCATGAAAAGAAAAGAAAAAAGGAAAAAAAAAAGAAAATATTTGCCCTTTAAAAGAAATTCGATAAAAAAAACTTTCATTTATTCCACAAAAGTCTATTTTACATCAAATCTAATATTGTCTCTCTATAGAAACACCTAACTTGCTCATATTGATCTTTAGCCTCTTTAATAAAGTTTAGTAGCCTCTGTCTATGCTCCCCTACTAGTGTAACTAAAGCTCTCAGTGCCTTAGCCTTTTCTGCCATCTCACGTGCTTTGATCACAACCTTACCTATTTGAGCTATAAGATACTCTATGTATCTTTATCTTTCTCACCCTTTTTTTTTTGCCATACCATACCTAATACGATAACTCTCTGTGCCTTTCGTGAGGGTTTTGACATGATTTTTTTATTCATTCAACTTTAATGTCAGAGTCAAAATGTAATCTGCACACATTTGATTCTCTTGCTCAACCTCTTTAAAGTCATCTTCTATTTGGGCACGTTCTTTTTTTAACTCTTCATTCTCATGAGCAAGATTTGTGTTATTTATTTCTTTGGCCTGCACTTGTATACGCAACCTCTTATGTTCTTATCGCAGCACCTTCAGCTTCTTAAGGGTATCATCCCATTCTCTAACAACTTTCTAGGCCTTGTTGTATTCTTTGAAAATCCCATGAACTTGGATTTCTAATTTTTTAGCTTTATTTTGCCACTGGTCCTTTTCTTTTTGCAACTTCAAAATTTCTTGCTTCAATTTCTCTTTCTCTATTTCATGCTTTAACTCTAAAAGCTTATTGTCTGACTCTTGGCCCATTAGCAAGTGATAATGTAATCTCCTGACCTCTCTTATTTCTACAAATCATATACCCTTGAGTAACTTTATCAGTGAATGGCCTGAACTTACTCTCTTGGGCTTTTTTTAGGCCTTACTCATGCTATCAATCTTCTGAAAAGTTTTGGGCTCCCTATATGAATAATTAAACTAACTGAGCTTGTAGGTCATAGAAGTAAACTATTCGGCTCCATACTGTCTCCTTACCATCAATGGTGCATAACTCATTGACCCCATAGACCTAAAAGTGAAACCCTTATCTCATCTCCACATTGATACAACATAAGTTCCCTATTCATCCACGGAGCTAACAATTTTACCTAACTAGCTATAAGCTCTTGTAATAGACACTTTCACTATTTTTGAGTCTTTGTTTCTGACCAAATGCTCTAACAAAACTCTCTAATCAAACTCTGAGTGTATAAATAAAGTTTGGTAAAAGCACTTTTTTTGCATTTGAAATAACTTTTCATCCATATATATAATAAGGGTATGTAACCCATGAAACATGCTTTGTCATTCTGCTTACAAAAATTTAGAGATCTGATGGTTTTTATCAAGATAGCTGGTGAAAGATTACACCCCCTTTCAATCTACTCAAATAAATCCCCCATTTATATCTCAATGTGGTCTAAGACCTTAGGAAAAATGACCAATCTATATATGGCTAAAGCAAATGCATTCATTCCCTGATCATCATCTAGATGCTTGATAATAAAATCTTAGTGAATTTTCCATAGAATAGCCTTATGCTCTCATTTTTCTTGAATGTAGAAATCCATAGTCTTCTTTCCCATTCTTAGAATCTAGCCCAATTTCTTATGACTTCTTGATTTGAGTTTATTTATGTATATTCTATCTGGATATAAAAGATACGTACCTACTAGAGTTGAGTACTCCTCTATTGTTAGTACTAGATCAACCTCATTAAAGATGAAACATCGATAGGAAGGATCCTAAAACTGTACCATCACCTTGATAAGTGAGTGGTTGACCACCACTGATAAAAGATATGTAATATATCCAAACATATCACAAAAAGTCTCTTGCCTTGAAGGAGTCATACTATTCTATATATCCGATAGGCTTTTTAGATCATTATGTTTGAAGAGTAGGCAGACTTTTTTTTATAGTATAGAGACATGACTAGGTGATAAACAACCTCTCTCTTTTCGTTACCTCTTTTCTAATTCTAACTTCACATCTATGGAAGAGTCACATTTGAATAGTATAGATGAGGCATAAACCTGACATTCTATGGAATCCATGAAGGCTTTTGTTGAAATAACTTTAGGGTAAGAATACTATGCAATCTATAAACATGTTTTATGAATATGCACAAAAGAAAAGAAGTAAAAAAAGATAAAAAAATTAGTTAGTCACTTCAATAAAGCAAGTAAGAAACACCATATAGCAAGTAAGACAATAGCATGACCTTGAATTTTGGGTGAATTACATAGGGTGAGAGGATAAGCCTCTATCTATGGTTGACTCTTAAGGCTGACTATATGCGGTTTGGGTTAATTCTAAAAGGTTTCCAAATTGTTCCTAACATCATGGTCCACCATAGACTAATAAGGCACTTCAATCTTCACCCATCATAAGTTATAAGCGAAAAGGGTTCAATTTGAGTATGAGTGTTTCGCAAGCTCATGCGAAAACATGAAATCTCACGAGAGCATAGGTACTTCACTCCTTCCAAAAGGTAAAGCTCGGGTGGAGGGCTTATGTTATGCACATGCAAATAAATGGTAGATATATATACAATAAATAGGCAATCAAGCAAATAAAAGCAATAAAAAGAAAAACAAATGAATAATTAATAAAGTATACACAATGTGAAGAAAAATAAATAGTAAAGCAAATATAAGCAATGAAAGGAAATAATTCTAAACTTATTAAGCGAGGCTTGAATAATAGGAAATCATTTACTGGCTTGACTTTCAAGGTCTCCAGTAGAGTTATCAAACTGTCATAACATATAAATCCGTGGACCAATGCTAGACATGGATGAAAGGAAGTCGCCACTAATCTTTTTTGTCTAAGTGTGATTAGTCACCCAAAACATATTCTGATATACAGAAATAGATGTTAGATTTGAGAGTCGGTTACTCATGAAGAAGGTTGTAGCACCCTCACAATGCCCATCCAAAAGATGGTACCAGTTTGATTTCAAATTATCCAAGCCTTGCTCATTTTTATGATTTACCAAATAATTTAATATTGAAAATTAATCTTAAAATTGTCCCAATAGTTTGGTAGCAATTTAAGATAATTTTTTCACATCAGGAGTATTCATAGAGACTAATGTCCTATTTTGAAAAGGCTCTATCGTCAGATTTATTGATTTATTTTATTGTAAAAAAATTAGTAAAATCTTCCAATAGTTTGGTAGGACTTACTTTGAAACAATCCTCTAATAGTTTAGAGGATAAACAAATTTATTTTTGTTTATTTGAAAAGACCATTTTTTATTGAAAAGATTTTTTTATTATTTTGAAAACTTTATTCACAAAAGTTTTTTTTTTTTAAAAAATTTTTAGAATTATTTTTTATTTTTTTTTACTTTTAGAAACAAAATGGAAATAATAACATTTAAAAAAAATAAAACCAAAAAAATAATAAAAAATGGGTTAAACATAAAGTAAAATAAAATTAAAATAAAAAAATAAAAAAATGAAAAAGGAAAAAGGAAAAACCTGCGATCGAGTAGGGTCGATACCAAAGTCAGCACACGGATCCTGATTTGGGTTCATGTGGATCTTAAGCAGCCAAAACGACGTCATGGAAAGGAGGTATGTAAGTCAGGTTCAACGCTTTTTTGCTCAAAAGCCTCTTCCCTTCTCTCTAGTCGATTTTTCTCTACATTCTCTCTAAAAATTCCCTAAAAACTCATCGACAAATTCAACTGGAAACTGAGTATTCCACTAATTTTTAGGGATATCGTAAAAAATTCAATCAAAAACTGAAAAACCCACCAATTTCTAGAAAACTTATCAGATTCTGGAAATCTCACTGAAATCTCATCGGAAACTTCAAACCCTCACGAAAGAATCACAAAAAATTCAAATATTCATAAAAAAACTCATTCAAACCTAAAAAACCTAAAAAATTCTCAAAAAATCTCAGAAAGCTCTAAATCCTTTCCAAAACCTTCCACAGCCTCAAATTTACCTTTAGAAACCTAGAATCACACTTAGAACTATAAATTAAACTAAAATCCCAAAATTAAACTCTTAGAGCCCTTTCTGCCCAAAATTTTTGAGATTTTTTTTCAATAATTTTTTGTGCATTATTCTCTATAAAATCAGTCCAATTTGTAGCCAGTCCTACGAATAATTTTAGGAAACAAACAGAATCAATCACAGGCTTTAATCCTAGATTGCATTTGTTTAACGTGATTTTTGGGTCCAAAATTCTAGCAATACAATTTGTAGTTAAAACTTTGACTAAGGATTCCGATTCTAATTCCTTGTTTTCTTATCTACGTACAAATTGGATAAAAAAAATAAAGCAGTAAAGAAAGAAAAGGAACACAAAAAAGAAAAAGCAAATAATAATAATAATAATAATAATAATAATAATAATAATAATAATAATAATAATAATAATAATAATAATATGATAATAATATAATATAATGTATAAAAAACTATGTAATTAGACTTGGGCACGGATGAGCTTAATTGAACCTAGACACAAATGGACCTAATGGGGCTTGGACATCAATAGGCCTAATTGAGCCCGGGCACAAATTGACCTAATTAGCCTAGATGTCAATGGGCTTAATCAGGCCAGACATTAATAGGCCTAATTAGACCTGAACACAAATAGGTGTCTACAAAATACAAAAAAATTTAAAAATATAATTTTTAAAAAATGAAATAATGAAAAAGTTTTTTATAAAAATTGAATATTCAATTTTTTGAAAAAAATAAAATATGATTTTTTAAAAAAATTCAAAAAAATAAGAAAATTATGAAAGAGAGAAAGAAGAAGAAAAATGGAAAGAGGAGAGAGAGAAAAGAAATGGGGCATTAGCATAGATCGACCAATCGTGAATGAATGGCTAGGTTGAGATTGATCAATTTTGATCTACCTCAACTGCTCCATTGGTGCTGGCGGCCTTTTTTCTATTTTTTTCTCTTTCTTTCTCGCTTTCTCTGTAGCCTTTTCCTTGATTTTTTTAATGAATTTTTTTAATTTTAAATTAAAAAAATTAAATATTTTAATTTTTAGAAATGTTTTCAATATTCTTTTAAAAGTTTTCAACATTTTAATGAAATTTTTTAGATTTTGAAATTTTTTTGTATATTATATTTACATTTAAAAGATTTCATATATTTAAATTTTAGTTTTGATATTTTGTATTTTTTAATTTTAACATTTTTTAATTTTTTAGTTTTTTTTCTCATTTTTATAATTTGAATTTTTTGGATTTTTCTTTAAGTTTTTTTTTATTTTTTTGAATTTCTTTAGTAAAATTTAAATTTTAATGCTAACGTAATGATGGACCTATCAATGATGTGTTTTGCTGTCACGTTTTCTATTTTATTGAGTATTTATATCATATCAATATCTAGACTAGTGACGTTGGTCCAAAATATCAAATTATATGATGGACTAAAAGTTCGATCATATTTAGTATACAAGATTATAATAAGATATGATAAAATAATATTATAAATAAAATTAGATTAAATAATATTACTTTGATATGTATGATGATTAATTTATTTATTGATCAAAATTATCTTTTTTCAAAGTTTATATAATTTAAATTATTGATGTAATTTTTAAAAATATAATAAAACGTGTAAGTTTAATCCATGGATTAAAAATAATTTTTTTTTACTTTGAGAGAATTGAATCATCCTATATCAAGAGAATAATAATTTTTTTTATAATTTTATAATTTTAAATTAGATAAAAATCAAATATAATATAAAATAATTATTATATTATTCTATTTATCTTTATTTACATTAAACTTGATCTTAATATATCTAATTACAAATTTTATTTATCTTAAACTATATATATATATATAGTATAAGGGCTAAATGAATATTTAACCCAAAAAGAAAACAAGTGGTTTTGCGTTAATTAAGTGATGGCCTGTTTGTCTGCTGGTATTGTTATTTTTCAGTTGGCGCCAAACGAAATGGAAGGATGGGCAAATAAAGTCTATCCACTTCTTGCACTTGCGGAATGGCTCAGCTTACTTCTTAGCTCACCAGCTTTGTCGTCTCTTCTCTTCTCTTCTCTTCTCTTCTCTCTCTGTCGGTTGCTTCTTTCCTTTTCACCAAAAACTTTCTCTGCAACACACTCTTCTCAGACCCTCTAAAATCTTCCTTCTCTCTGTAAGCTTTTTGTCTTCTCTTCTCTTGCTTGCTTTTCTTTCAAGATTTAGTTTAATTTTTTTTTTATATAACTTGGTTCGACTCTGTTTTACATATTGGGTGATGGGGATCATTTGGGTTTACCTATTTTTTTATTGCTATGCAGTTACTCTTTCCCTAAAATCTAAATACACAGTGGAAACAGTGACTTGAAAACAAATTGAAAAGAAATGGTAAGAAGCGACTTGTTTCATTAGGATGCAGGGAGGTATTACGTCACTGGAAAACCCCAAAGTTGATTCATTTCTTCATATTTTAACACCAAAAAATGAATATTCTTTGAGGTTACTTGAGTTTTCATGGACCCTTTGTTTTGTTCACTCTTCTCTTCAGTAGTTGATCCATGGTAAACCCTCAAAATTAGAAAACAAGAGTAATATTTGAAAGAAAATCTTTTACCGGCATCCCAAAATTTTGTTTTGGACGCCTTTGAATTCTGTCTGTAGTTCTTAGTTGAACAATTGTTTAGTGACATCTATCGAGAAGGATTTATTTCGTAGTATTAACAATGATATAATTATGTATTCTTTTTCAAGATATTAAAACTCATTGGGTACAATTGTAATAATATAATATATGTTTCAATTTTTTGTTTACAATTTATATATAGGTGTGTGTGTGTGTGTATATATATATATATATATTAAAAACAATTCTTAGATCTGTCCTCGCTGCTTCTCTTCTGGCATTTCATTTGTCCCAAGGGATTGAGTATGAGTTCAGTGGCTAGTGGCAGAAAATGTGTACTGTGAAATATGAAGCACACGCCAATTTTTATTCGCAATCAAAGCCAACTTGCCCACAAAATTTCTGCCATATAACTTAAACCTTTGTCTCCTATAGATATTTAAATTCTGACACCAAAATTTCTACTGTAAGCAGCTTTCCGCAATTTAGATCTGTTACTGTTTTATTACAGTTTATTTATTTATTCAATCAAATGAAATAAACTGCAATTTGTTTGTTGTTCTTTATTCAAAGCCTTTTTGGCATCTCCTTGCTGTTCAAGAAATTAGTTTCTTTAAAGCTAACATGAAGTTCATGGGTTACGGAGAAACAAAAAGTTCAACAGGCTATGGCAGGCCTCCATGGATATTCAAAGGCAGGTAAGTTTACATGCCTGTTATTTGGTTAATATGTTGATCTTTCTTAGCCAGATTATTGAATGATCTGAATTTAATTTTCAGTGCCTTGTATCAGCTCCATCTTGTGAAAGCTGAAACTGCTAGAGCATTCATTCCAAGGGAGTTCCGCTTAGTTGAAGCTTTTGGGTAGTCACATTTACTTACAACGTATGGGGTTGATTATGGAGTTTCAAAATTTCTGTCTTTCACAAATTAAGTATTCACAATGCAGATACACACTTGGCGGTTTTTTCCTTGCCAATTATGATGACAGCCCGGCCGGGGTCTTTGATGAGGTTTCATACTCTGATTTTGAATTAATTTTAATGATGCACTTAAGTTGTTGAATCAGTTTCTACAAATTGCATTAGCTCATTACCCTGTCCTTTGAAGTCAATTGTTTGCAGTGTTTTAGTTTAGTAAACATGAAGTAAAGGTTGAGCTTAACTAGATCACATCCTGATCAGTTAACTGTTTCTTTGCCAGCTTGTGGTGATTGCAGGAATTGTGTGGAATCCCCCATCATCTTGCGCGTACGTTTCTGCCTTCTCTTGTTTATGCTGATTAATACTAGTTAATTATCATGGATGGAGAAAATGCATCATCACTTGATAAATTCCCTGTTCGCCTTTAAAAGTCAGGGCACTACTAAGGGAAGTTCTGTTCGAAGTATTATCAGTTTCATGAGGGTTTGGCTTCAGCTAATAAAAGCGATGGGCTACAGAAATTAGTTGGTACCCACCACTAAATTGCGTTTAACTTTATAAGCTAATATGTTGGTCAATCAACTTTATAACTTGAATATCTTATTACTTTTTATTAGATTATAGAATCTTTCAAAGTTATTAGTCACATTTGCAATAGTATCAAGTAGCCTCCCTAAGAGGCATAGCAAATGGTCAAGTTGCCATTTTTGAAGTAGGTGTTGGATTCATGCGTCAAGAAGAAGTATACTTTACAATGCCTAAACCACCTTCCACTCAGTAGACCTAACAGGTCTGCTCATGTATTTAAGCTACTTGGTTCCTGTCACAATATGGTGATGATGTAAAGGAGAAGTCAATACAGTTGTATAGAGGCATTGGATGGACTATCGAATTATCATCTTCATACATGCCTTTTCATATTCTCTATCCTCTTCTTTTTCCTTTTTTGTATTCGGACATTGCCTACTCTTATTCTTTCTTTTTCTAATTTGACTTTCAACAGATGGGCAGCCAGGGTTCTTGTGAACAGTGAAGAAGCTTGTCACCATGGACGAAAGGTAAGACGAGGAGGTTTTAGAATAGGATAGCATTCCAGGATGGTCTTTTTAATCACCAAAAATAGAAATCTGGTGTAATTTATTTAATTACACCTCTGATTCTAACTCCAGACCAAGACCATTTCTCTACACTTGACTCCTGCAACGCCTATGGTTCAACATATGAATGTTGCACCAGGTTGCAGAGTTCCTGCTACCCTATGAACCAGATGCATTTTTAAACCAATTAATGCCATAATTCCTTTAGGTCTTCTAATGGGAAGTGTGAACTTGCATGGACTTTTTCTTGCAGAACGTAGGGCTTCCAAGTCAGGTAGCCAGATTTTCAAAGGTACTGCTTGTTCTGCCAGTTCCTCTGTAGCTTCATCACTAGCACAATTCTTCTAGTCCATAAGCTTGGTCTAAATTTGTATAGTACTACTTAAAAATTTGTAGAGAACATGTGTCAACTTCTTTGTGAAGGTGAACTCTTTATTTGTTGGGGTTCCTCTGCTATATTGAAGGCATAATCGTGTTTATTGGTCTAATCATGTTTTGTTTGAAACAGAGAATTACACCAGTTCCTAGACAAACAAAGGGTAAATTTGGTGGCTTTCTAAACAGGATTGGTGTTGGGACCACTAACCGCCTCTCAAAAGATTGCATGGATGTTCAGGTGACAGAAGTTGTGGGAACGGCTTCATCAGATATCTGTAATATCAAACTTATAACTGATGGTGAATTCATGCACTGATTGTTTTAATTAGTTAAGAGTTCAAACTGGTTTTGTCCATTTGATGTGATGAAAACTTTCATAACATTTGCTGTTCTAGCTCCTAAAGTGATGGCCCTCCCAATTCTTGAGCATTGCCCCTGGTGAAGCAGTATTATTATGTAAATGAATCAAAATCACTTAAATTTGCAGAAATCATCAGGTCTAATGACAGGGAAGGACAGGGAAGGGAAGGGAAGGGAACGAATTTCGCTTATCTCTTTGCATCTAGCATTAATACTTGTGGTTAATTTTATAGCAATTTTTTTGGTAACAATCTTTGGTGATTGCAGTGCCTAAGCCGAAATTCAACAAATGGATGGGCCCGTTGATCACAATGTCACTTCCAAGCTTTAGGTAATTTCCTACATGATTTATTTTTTCACAGAGTTTCCTCTTTGAAGTAGATGGTAATTTTTATGTTGTGAAATTGCAGTGGCCAAACAGAGTATAATCCCAACCTTTTGAAGTATTCTTGCCGCATTGCCTGCAGGTATTTAAGATATTTTTCTTTTCCCAAGTTTTTTTTTTTTTTACTGGTAACCTTTTTTCTTTCAGCAAGGGACTGAGCCTACAGGTACTGTTTTAAACTAACATGTATTGGCTGGCCAAAGAAAAGATCTAACTTTTTTGGTGGGAAGAGATGAAAATTTTAATCTAATAATTGGAATTTTATAATTCAATCATTAGATCAAAAACTTTTTTCTTCTTTCCTGCTAAACAAACTGTAAAAGTGTGAGAGTTGACACTAAAGTCACCAACTGTTATGATACCGAATCTGGTAGACATTCTTGAAGCAAAAATATCTTGTGCAATTCTACGCGAGAATGGTTTTCAACCTATTGCGTTATGAACATTAGTACTCGTATGTTTGTCATATCTAATGGCTTTAACATGTATATCACTTGTGTAATTGAAGTAATTCTCTTGCCACATCCCATTTTCTGACTGGAAAATGGGAAAATTGTAGAATTAGAAGTGTCTGATTCTCTCTGAAAGTGTCTTCTGAACGTTTTACTTGATAGAGTGCGAGCGGTGCGGCCAGCTAAGGTATCAGGACCATCACCTTCAAAGGACAGAAACAGTGATTTCAAAACTACAGATTTTACAGCTGAGGAACTCGTAGATAAAGGAAGAAACCTCAGCATATCGATTATGTTATCAAAACCTATTCTAGCTTTGGAATTTAATTGCTTGGAAATGCAAGTTGAAGATCCCACAATACTACCCAACAACTCTACATGCTCTTTACGACCTGCTTGAGCATCTTGCTCCTCCTTGTTGTTTTGACATGAATAATATAAAATTCTTTCCTCCATTCTTTTTTTTTTTTTTCTTTTTGATTCTACGTGATTTTAGCATGCAGCAGGGAAATGATTCCGGCTCCATTCTTTCCTCAGTTACCCCACCCAAGATGCAAAGTTCCAGACGACAACAGTTCTGTTTTTTCCTTTACTTGAGATCTTTACAAATTTTTTTTTATACATCCAGTAAGAAACCAAGGAACAAAAAGACAAACGCAATTTTCATATTCAGACGGTTAAGAACCGCCTTCACCAATCAAACTGTACCTACAATCTCAATCTTTATTCTCAATCCAAGAACTGATCAGGAAATCAGAATGCTTCCGGTAGTGGCCGGCCTTCTAAAAATGCCTTGAACAGAACCAGTGATCTCTCAGGCTGCGAGAATGGGGCTTCATGGGATGCTCCTCTAATGGTGGCAAAGGATAGGATATTTCCATAAACCTGAGTCCAGCCACCAACCTGCAATGAAAAGAGTTATCCTTCGCAGATGGTAATAACATCATAATACTAGCATAAACTTCAAATTTTAGTAATCTCCATTGAGATTTACCTGCTGCCCTCCAAACCAAACTCGGTAAGGCACAGTGGTTTTCAAACCCAATTCCTTGGCCAATCGATTAACTAATGTTCGACTTCCAGTCAATGGGATGACAGAATCTTGATCCCCACTATTTTTAAGAACGTCATTTATGAGCAGTTTAGTCAACCAGACAAAAAAACATATGCACTAATGTTCAGAAAACAAGAAGAAAACCGTTACTGTGAGAACCATTTACCTGTATACCATGACTGGAATTCCTGCCTTCACGAGTCCACCCACGATAGTGATTGTTGGTATCTCCAGATCAAGCGGTTCATAATCTAGGACACTGATGGACAAAAATAGAAGGAAGATTATTAGGCGACTATATCAAAAAACTCATCGCATGCACAAAGCTTCAAATCCGAATAAAGAAGTTTAGCAGAATATCTGAACTTAAATATTATTCTTGTTCCATGGGTTAAAAAGATTTATAAAGTTTTTATTACTGGCTGTAAAAACAATGATCATTGGATATGAATTCTGCAGAAAAGAATTACTTGCTGCAGACAGCCCATTTATGGACTCCTACAAGACGTGCATGGAGAGCCTTCTGCACATCTTGCCTGTTTAGATAATTAACTGTTTCATCTTCTACGCAGACATCTATAGTCTCACCAACTTGCTGTTGGACAAAGAAAAAGGAGATAACAAGTCCAAGTTAGTAAACAAGTAGCAAGGACTAGAACGTAAAAAATTAAAGAATCCATTCTAGTTTGTGAAAATTAAACTCACTTGGGGAGTTAGGACTTTGGATTGCGATAACACTGATGATATACAGACATCAAGGGTAACATCATACTTGTCCACAAATCTACTAGTTTCTGTACTTACTTGGCTCATCACCCTTGAACAAATAGGAGAAACGGTTCCTCTGTTATACTCGCTAACATATCGCGAGTAATTACAAGAAATGGTGAACATTTTGTATGTAGAATCCGATATCAGTCCATGAGACCAGAAGAATTCAGCCCTTGAATTAAAATCAGTAGCAAATTCTAAAACAGGATTGCCCAGCTGCAGTTTATTGGAGCAAACAGGAATAGGTATTATAGATTCATTACGTAAACAAAAAAAGAAAAGATTGAAATTTGTTTGCCTAACTACTTACAGCAATTCCTTTCAAATTGAACAGCTTATCCTTCTTATTAAACTGAAGCATAAGTTCTGCCAGCTGAGGTATATAATGACCTAGTTTTAGACATAAAAAACAATTAGTCTTGATTCATATTAAATCCTGAATCAAGAAAGAAATAGTAGTAATGTTTTTGAGTAGCAAAATAATACCTGCGTAGCTTTCCCCTGAAATGAACAGGCTTCTATTCCTGTACTGAGGGAATTTGAGGAACCAATTTTGCAAAAACACCAGATTGTCCCTGGCTACAATAACAAAGAGAGACAAAGTTTGAAAGATGAAAGGTAGCCTGGAAGGTGAACTTTTGTCAAGTGAGATGGAAAAAAAAAAAAAGAACAGTATGCATCGAACATGCCATTACCGTAAAGTGAAAGACAAACACAGACGGCATCACAACATTATGAAATATTCTCGGACCCTTTGCGTGAAAAGAAGTCAAAAAAGGAGAGGGAAAAAAGGAAGTTTGAGAAAAAAAATAAGATAACCCAAAATTTAAAAAGACAATGGGAGAGGAAAGAGAGTAGGAAAATAAATTCTCTTGAGTATCCGGTATAGAAAATCTGTTTCTTCTGCGACTCAAGATTACTTTCACACATAGGAATGTGGAGTTAATTACTCTTTATTTTATTATTTTCAAAGAACAGAAAATGGGAATTGATTAAAACATAAATAAAATCTGTTAGATTGGAGACTTACCAGTGATCTTGTCATTAACAGCCTCATAAGAGGAGACGTCAGTAGAATAAGAGAACCCAACTCCAATTGGGGCTTCCAAATACAATATATTGGCTTCTGCAAAAGAATGAGAATGTTAACAATCAAGTTATTGAGATGTTTCTGAAATCAGAAGAACCATATCCAGGAATATAAATATAAACTAAAAAGACCATAATTAACAAAACGTCTATTACAATAAATAGGTAACTCTACCTCTATTCCAGCTATATTGGTTCTTCACCAGCACTTCCCCACTAGGCCTGAATGGTCCGTTCTCAGAAAATGCTCCAACCCCCAATGAAGAGCAGCCAGGCCCTGCAATTCACAACAGAAAGTTAGAAAAACCAATTATGTGCTAAACAAATATGTAGAAAAGAAACATTATCTTTTAGCGTGAGAGATTGAAAAAGTGGAAGACCTCCGTTGAGCCAGAGGACAAGAGGCTTGGAAGCTGGATCTACTTCAGCTTCAGCAAAGTAGTAAAACAAGGCTCTCTGTTTTTTCTCATCAACGGTCACATAACCCGAGTATTGTTGGAACCCGACTTTGGGTTGACCGGGTAACTGAGTAACCCGATCAAACAGAGCTGGAAAACACTCGACTTGAACACAAAACCAAACCTGAAGTACAATTAAGCCCAATGCCACTGTTCTCCAGGGTAAAGAAAGCATTGTTTTTTTTTTTTTTTTCTTTTTTCAAATAAGAGGGCAAAGAAACCCAAATAGAGAGAGAGAGAAGAAAAGAGAGTAATCGCTACAACGTAGCTAGGTGGGTGTGCATTTTATAAAGAGAGAGGTCATGTTCTTTTGTTACTATTCTATTACATCTAAAATAATAATATAATAATATAAATATAGTGAAATTCTTAAAGCAAAAAACTTTTTGTTTCTTGAAAGACTCTAGGAGCTGAAACAGACGCGTTGGGCTTTTTTTTTTCTTTTTTGGTCTTCAGGTTGAGATGGTATGAGTTCAGTCTCGGGAGATGGTGACCAGGGCTGGTCAGCAAATGGCAAGGAGACTGTTACTGAAAATGAAAACAGAGAATACGCTTTACGAAAGCCCTCCATGATGACATTTGCTCACGTAGGTTAAAGGTTTTAGCAAACAGTCAGTCATACACCACTATTCGTTTTGTTTTTTTTTTCTTTTGTTAGAAGCTACTACTATACATATACTACAGTAAGCCCAAAAAATACATTGAACTACCATTTTTACGTATTTACCAGCTTTGGTTTGGTAATTGGTCGCAGCGTACAGCGTAAGCCTGAGTTGTGTTCCAGAGAAAAGGAGCTTTACAGTAATGCTTTCCCACTGTTTACTTTTTTAGTTTTCTCCATTTTGCGTTTTTGCCTCTTCAAAAATCAAAAGCAACGTGACATTGACACAGCAGGTGGTGTGTAATTATTTCTCTCAAGAAAAATGTCGCCTGTTTTTCAGAAAAAAAAAAAAAAAGAATAAAAAAAAGCAGATGAGAAGAATCATGATTGGTACAGGAACCAATAATTTTTTCATTTTCTTGCAGATTTAACTTGAGTGCTTCGGCCTGTTTTATATGTACGAGTACAGACCGTATCTCTTTTTCCCCAATTTCGTTGTTGTTTATCTATTATGAAAATTAAAAAAAAAAAAGTTGTGATAATTCATGATTTCATCTCGTCAAAACATAATAATAGTGAAATTGATGAAATCTTTCGAGAGTTTATTATGCCATACATGCAAGAGTATCCCCTGGGCTGGGCCCAATGTTGCAATAAATTTTCACAATTACGAAAATTTAGGCCTTTGGAGAAAGAAAGTCCAAAATTTGCACCGCTTGTCCATCGTGGAACTGGGTGGGGGGTGGAAAACTAGCATCAACGAAAATGCAGTCAACGTCGATGACGTTATACTGTTTGCTTGTGTCCTCATCTTTTAATTGGAAACAAACGCTTTCGTGTTTTTAGCGTCTAGAGTCTGAGCCTGAGGCAGAATCTTTACATGTATTGTGCAATCGTGCTTGGCTTTCATTGACCTGTCCGTCCAAGAAATCTTTGGATTTGTCTGATCTTTCTTGCTGTAAAGTGTGTTTCGTGGTACCCAAGCCTTCACCACTCTCTCAATCTCGTCTCCTTAGATTTTTACATCGGGCCTGCATGCGAGCTAAGAAGGCTAAACGCTAAAGCGGAGTTATGGCAGAAAGCATTTAGCAGGCTTGTTGCTTTTAAGTTTGATTTCAATTTGACTTCTAAAAGATGTGTTGTGCAAATTGTGATTCTCCATTGCCTAAGGGTCAGGGGTCAATGAAATACAGATTCATTCAAAATGGGGGATTTGATCAGTGATTGTGACAACTGATAAACCTAAAAGGCATGTGAAAGCATAGTGAAAGCAGAGCATAACATAATGAACGTATAGACTATTGGTGTCCTCGGATTCATCATTCACATTCAATCGGCTTGTACCAATTTTTCTTGATGTCAAATGTCAAAGTTCTGCTTTTCAGGATAGCTGAATATAAAACTTCAATTAAAACAAATAAACACCTAGATTCTTTTTTATGTGGTTCAGATATTATCATTTGGATCCAAATAGCCAACAACAAAGTAATTAGTATTGACTGCCTCAGCATTCGGCTGCATTACAGCCTTTTTCCTTTTGTTTCTTTCATGAAATATTGCTACTAACACAAATCTTACAGCCTTTTGATAATTGAGAAGGGAAAATCTTCCATTTACATATAAAAAGTGCTTATCATTGAGGCATTGTAACTAGACAGAAAGCATACCTCTTTAATTATTAGAAATTTTGAAAATTTGAAGTATTTGACAATAGGTAAAGAGCGAGGAAAAAATATGATGCAACTGCTTTGTGTGTGTGTGTGTGTGCGCGCGCGCGCTTTATGTACTGATTTGTTGCTCACATGTCAAAGAAGACCACTTCTGTTTCTCGTATGTATATGAAAGTGAAACCATATACCAGTTGTCTTGTAGAAATACAGAAAAATAAATGAGTAGCTAGCTTTTCAACTAAAGAGAAATTAAAAGAAGCAGGAAATGCTTGTGGTCGGCCCCATGAATAAGTTTTGTCGGAAAATGTGCAGGGAAATGAGAGTGGAACAGGAACTGGAGCATGAAGCTCGAGCTTTTTGTGGAGTCTTGAACTGGAAGCAAAGTTTTGGTCTTGAGAAGCTCTTTTGATGAATACAGTATATTAGTAACAGACAGAGGAAAAGCAAGTCAACTTTTTTTTAAATTATAACAAAAAGATCCCATAAACTCCTCATTTCTAGACTGTAAATTTAAGGTAGAAGTTAGTACCCCACAATGTCTTTCAATTCTTCCATCATAGCTTTGATTAATATATATACTTGTACAAGATTTTTTCCCCCTAATTTCCTATTTATTTTTCAATCTAAAATTTCAAACTCACTAACGATATTAATGGATAAGATGCCAGTAGATTAAAACATTTCTCATCTTCATCTTTAAATTTTTATATTAAATCTATCCCTATACTTATATTTTATGAATATTTTAAATTTATTTTTATTTTCATTTTCACGAGTATTTAATAGATACGAATAATCCTCATATTCATAATTTAAAAAAAAAACTAAAAGTTAAAAAAAAATTATTTTTTTATTTTTATCTTATATATTTAGATCATTTTTTATAAATATATATTAATATATATATTTTTAATAAAAATAAATTAATTTAATTAATTTAAAATAATAATTTATATTATTTAATAAAAATACATATACTAAATATATAAATGGGATACAGGTACGTATAAATGTTTTATTACCTATTATTATTTTTATATCCAATAAAAATTTAAAATCATATTTATTTTTATTTAATTACTCATAATGTAATATATATCTTTATCCTCGTTTGGATAAAAAATTAAAATCTTTATTAAATATGAATAAAATTAAAATCCTTGAAACTCACAGGTGTGGACATCATGACTTGATCTGGGCAGTCGGAACAGTTAAGCTAAGCTACTGATACGAGGTGTAAATCTGGTTGTTTAGACTGCAAATACAAACTCTTCTCAGGAGATGCAAATAACACTTGAAACAATGGAAGATAGTCAAAGCAGCTGGTAAGGATATTGGAATTCAACAAGCCAATTAAGAAGTCGGAAATATGTAAAAAATGTGAACTATAAGACTTTCAGATAGGTTGATAATAAATGCAGCTAATAGGTGGATAACTTCGAAGGCAGTTGGGAGGAAATTTATTTTGTCTTTTGTGTGAGTGTGAGCCCTGAGGTGATGATGGTGTCAAGAGGTGAATGATTTCCACTTGAGCATGTCGGAGAAACATCTTCATCATGCCAAAGCCCAAAAGCATGGCATGCCAATGTGACTACATCTTCATTCACCAAGCTATACCAATAGCTCTTAGAGACAAAAAGCAAACTTTACTTAAAAGCACAAGAGAAAAAAAAAAAAATTCTCTGAACATTTTAAAATTTTCTCTTCATATCTCTAGAGAGTAAAAAACAAGAAAATTTGGGACAAAAATTTCTCGGAATATTTCAAAATTTTTCCCGTCAAAAAAATTAATAATTCCATAAATATTTTTATATATTATAAATAAATATTCTAAAAAAATTTTAGATCCGTAACTAGTTAACCTTCCCTCTCAATCATCCTCTCCCTCGTCTTAGTGATGGGCCACTTGAACTAAATCCCATACAAACTTTTACATCTGAAAAAAATTATAAAGTATATTTGGAAGATCAGTTGCACTCAAAACATAATCCCGGATATAATCATTCCATTGCAATAATTATGAAGGGAAACAAAGAGAAAAAGGGTTAATTTTCTAGATGATTTTATCTACATCCTTCTTTCAAGGTGATATATATATATATGCCACTCTTAAAATATAGAAATTGACAAAAGATTTAATATTCTAAAGCAAGGCAAAGGGCCCCTTTTTCACAAACAGAAAGTGAAATACCGCAATAAGATATGAGGGATGGGATTAGGTCAAAAAATTACCTTTAGAATTGCAAGTGTCTTTCTCTTCTTTCCCCATTCGCATCCTTTCACCAAAAGAGTGTTTTTTTTTTTTTTTTTTTCTTTTCTTGGGGACACTAATAAATTCGAGTGCACATGACCTATAGTGGCAGGTATTGTGGCGGCACCCATCTGGGCCCATTTCCTAGACTATTTGTTTATCTTTGTGGGGAACTAGAGGAGGGTGAAAACTGATGACATAGGCTACAGCGCATGCTGAATGCCATACTCTGCTACGTGAAAGTGGCAAAATATTTGGTGGAAAAAAAAAAGAAAATATATTTTAATTTAATGAGCGAATGAATATTAAAGCTTTTTGTTTTTTATTTTTTATCTCTGCCGTTGCCCCTGAACATAAAGAAAGGCTAGGCTATGGCTACCCAATCTTTCAACGGACATTTTGCAACGGTCCATTAGAGAAATGACAAAATTAATAGTCCTTGCATGGCTCTGCTCTTCTCATTTCTGATTGCAGCTGTTATGGACACATGGTTGCACAAGTGGATCTCCTTAGAAGAAAATAAAAAAGGAGATGGACGTAAGACTTTTAATTTTAGAGGCAAGGCTCAGTACTAATAGGGTATGTTTGGAGTCAAACAAATGCGGTTGCAGTATTGTTGGGCCAAACTACACGGTGGGCTCATTTCCACCGTGCCATATCTTATTCGTTCAATGGAGGAGAACCTGTCAATGGATGACTAGACCTTTTTTACTCCCATTTTACTCGTAGAGCAGTCTACCACTAACCTCCACCCGGCAGTGGATTATTCTCCTGGAAAATGACTAAAAAATAAACCTAAGGAGCATTCGACTCTCTTGCATCAAATATTTGACTGCTTTTATTCGAAAGTTTAAATATATTATATGTAAAAAAAAAACCAAAATATTTTTAAGTAACTATTGGTATCATTTTTAAAATTATTGCAATGATCTAATTATCATAATGATAAGATTATCAAATTAATTTAATCACCAATGATCTTAGGTTATCATATTTGATTTAATATTATAAATCACGTTTTTTAAATAATTATATTTGATATTATATGAAAAAATAAATCATATAATACAAATATTCAAAATAATCTTATAAAAAAGTAAAATATTTAATATTTATTGAATTAACAATTTATAAATTAATTAAATGTTATTTTATAAAAAATTTTAAGTATAAATAAATTTTGATAAAAATAATTTCTAAAAAAATTATTAAATAAATTCATTATCCTTTTTCTAATCAATATAAATTTATCACATAAAAACTTTATAGAAGAAGTAATTAAAAAATTTTTATTATTTTTTTAATTTTTAATGGCCAGCTTCTTGGAATAATATTAATTATATTTTTCGCAAGAGTAAATTAATCAAAAAATAATATTGAAAATTATTATCTTATGGCGATAAAACTTTTTTCATCATTTAGGTTGAGAATTAAATTACTCTCCAAAAGTAATGACTTATCACTTTAATGATTTAATATCATTACGATTTTTAAATTGCTATAAAATAAACTGATATAATTACTAAATGTAAGTTATCATAATTTTAAATAGATCACTCTATACCAAAAACTCTCTTAATGTTATTACATCTAAAATTTGACGAAGGACTTTGCCTTTGCATCTCTAGGAAGAGGATTTACTACTCTCCTTCCAACCTCACGTCGACCTCACTGCAAATGTGGATTCATGTATTTACTTTATATAATGACAATCTAACTTCAAAGTGGTAGTTAGGTTCTATTTACAACTTAATACAATATGCATACTTCAAATACTTGTTTATAAAAATATTATTTAATATATAAGTTTAATAATTTTAATTATTTATTAATATCACAAATATCAAATATATATTTTAAATTTCATTATATAAAAATTTAATTTAATATTTTTAATGATAATTCTCTTTGCTAATTAAATTTCACTTCATTATCATCATTACACTTGTATCTAGATATACATCACATCGTAACTGTTAATTTTATTATTATAAAATTAATCTTACGAATGATTGTTTTCAATCTCTAAACCAAACCAAATTAACTATTCGTTCAGATAAAGCCTATGGAGAGTAAGGCCTCAACCGAGGTTATTTTTTCTCGTAAATTTTTTTGGGTAGATAGTTCTGAATTTTGTTGCTGAGGAGCATAAATCTTCGCTTTCATCGTCTGCAATTGAAATGCATTTTCTTCAAATGAAATTCCCACAAAAGGGTAATAGCAACAAGTAATTTCATTCTATATAGATTGGTGAAATTAGGCAACCAACTGGAACCTCGAAAGCCGACTTAAAAGTTATAACTTGCGTACCATCTTTTCTTGATTAGGGAAAAAAGCAAGGTGAAAACGCTACAATGTTCCGATGCAACACAAAATCCCAGAATTCACTGGACTTGACATAATCCATTGGAAATATCCCATCAATGCTGATCCACATCCATATTCATATATTATTATTGAGTTGTACGACCAAACCATTACCATAGTTTCGCTAAATAGACTTTTCCACCATACAGACTTCTTTGTGGAGTACTACAAAATTGAATCAAACACGCCGCACACCCGGTGATTGTACAGTGGAACGCTACCATTTTACTAATTTACTCGGTGAAGCAATACCTCAATTCTCAGATCAAGCATGCAACCAAACATTGCTGCTCTAATAAAAATTAATACATTTATAAAACATAAAATACATTATCTCAATGCAGCCTCTCAAGAACTCTCTTAACTACTATTTAGCAAATTTCTTTGAAGTGGAATAGTCCTGATCAATTTGTTTCTTTTCGAGATGCTTCCCATAGACGACATTCAATTCCCAATTTCCGAAGCTCCATCAATCCTTCCTCAACTAAACAAGTAGAGACATGAAATAAGTTGTTACTTTCACGAAGGTTGGGCTCACTCATAACACATGCAAGCATATGATAGACATGCTTTAAATTTAAAGTTCAGTTAAACAAACAGAGAACAAACAAAAGGCTTGGAGGGTGAGAGGCAGTGAAAGGATATTTCCATGTGAAGAAAATGTTTATAGTAAACTTAAATTACCATCAACAGCATCATGCGAACTTGGTGAATGCCCACTGCGGCTGATCCAAAATTTAAGTCGCTCTTTGGCAGTATCCTCTTCTATGCCATGGGATTTGGCTCTTCTCCAAAAATATGTAAGCCAAGCCTATGCAGTATGTTGTATACAAGGTCAGCAACATAGTTTATATTCCTCTTTCCATTCATAAAATGGGACATACAAAATACTAGGGGACAAATATTACTGTACATTGCACAATGGCCATCAGTAACCAAGAATCATTTAACCGGGTGGCTAATTCATTTAAAGGCTAACAAACTGAGAATCCAATATTAAGCTCAGCAGTATGCCAACAGCCAAACAGGTCTAGCCAAAGGAGTCTAAAGCTTGTCATCCTTTATTAGTTGGCAAGGAAACAAAAGAGGCAATAATAGGGAAATTAATTGCAAATTATGAAGCACATGCAATTTAATTTGCAAATAGCTGTGAAGCCTGATTTCCATTAATTCTTGAATTTTATAACCAGAGACT
The DNA here is from genome assembly GCF_002303985.1 of Durio zibethinus. The sequence continues at coordinate 8,388,194 of NW_019167849.1, read as the reverse complement.
TAACTTGGTAATCAGTTGGATTAGGATAAAGTTAGTGCCACCAGAAAAAAATCTTTTAACAGGAAGACCAAGACATTCATGAACTTATGTGGATTAATTACAGAATGAAAAGCCAGCAAAACACCAGTGAGATATAAATGTAGATAAACAGAGAGAAAAGGCACACCTCCTTGAAAAGAACATCTTCAGACTCCTCTGGACTCAGTTCTGCAATAAAGCATATTGATCATTCTCATAATCATAAGTAATTCATACTCCTATCAATCGTCAAAACCAATGACACAGAAAACTGGTTACATCAAGATGACTTGAATCAATGAAATAATGAGTAAACAAGAGAGACATTTACTTTCATCCTTTTTATAAATGGTTCTAAGTATCATCTCTCTCTCTCTCTCCTTTAGTTACGGCACCCTAAAGTGCAAGGGTTAAGCTTGTTGGATTATAACTCTTTCAAAAGTTGATAATCAGCAATTGCATCTACTAAGAGCAAGAAGATGATAAAAAGCTGTTTCAATCCAGAAAGGGATGACTAAATACTCAATATTGGATAGAATATCTACAGCACAAAGGCATACAATATTAGATAGACCATGGACATAACTTCACCACCGGGAAAAACAACTTTTGCACAAGCAGGTAGGCCCTCCAAGAACTCATCTACTACTTGAAGCTAATCAACTGAATCAGACTATATCTACTAATTGGAATCATGTTCAACTGTTTCTATTTTCTGAGCAGCACAGGCTCATATTAATCGCCATCATTTACTCAGTACCATGGTTATTTTCCTTCATTTTGGCACATGGAAATACAAACAAAAGAACAGAAAATAAATAAATAAATAATATGACTTACCAAATGCCTCCATGAACTTTGGATCACGCGGTGATTTGATATCTGAAAAAGTGCATGTAAAGAACTCAGACAGATCAGAAGTGACAGCTTTAGAGGCAGTTATCAGTAGCTAAAACATGCATTATATTAGCAAAAAGCAATGAAATCAGCTTACAATAAAATCAAAGAAAATTTACCAATTAGAAAAGCCATCAGATAATTAAGCTAAGATGCTAAAAGTTAAGAAAGGGTGTACCTGACAATGAGAGTCTTACAGAATTTGCTCTTCTCTGTTGTGCCAATGCATGCACAATGGCTTCTTCAACCTTAAAATCACAGCCAAGAATTATTAAACCAGTAGAATGAACATAGCACCATAATTCCAAATAGTACCCTTTTTTTCTTTTTGGGAAGAAGGTGGGGCACCTTCAAGGATGCAAGCTCCTTCAAACCCATTTCAACTGATAGCATACTTTCAATATTTCCTTCTCCAGTGAGGTCATTTAAATCCTCAACAAGTTTGCTCCTCTTTTCATTCTCATCATCACCTGCTCGACATTGTAAATAGTCTTAAAACAGGACAAATGTGTATGATATGATATGAGAAAAGTGCTGCTAACTAGTTAACTAGAACAATATCTGCTATCAAAAAAGATAATTGGCTATTAACCACAAAGCTTATACTATTTATCATTACTAGCCTTTTCCGGAAAAGTCCTCCTTAGCTTTTTGTCCAGCAGAAACAACCATCTCAAAAGGAAGAGGTGCTAATGATGACCAGTATTCATGCTTTAATACTGCGATATCTGCACAGATACCTACAAAGCACGAGAAAATATGTGAAAGAGTGGCCTTGGTGATGGATAAACTATATATTATCTACCTTTAAATACAATTAAGTTATAATTATCAGTTTGAATATATTACCACTCAACCTTCCAGCAGTTTGACATAGGGCAGGATGAAGTAAAATAGAAAAAGATTCACAGGTGTTCATCCATGCCCTTCAAAATAACTGCTGAGCTATTCAACAAGAATAAGTCAAACGAACAAAATTTTGAAAGTGAATGGCCCACTTCACTCTCAATGATAAATTTCAACCATGTGATATCCACTAATTACCATATCTTGCAGCTAAGCCCCAGTAACGAGCAAGCCAACATCTCTTAAGGACAACTTCTTCCTGAAATTCAGATACATAAAGGAATTGATCTTCTAATGACAACTGAAAGACTCCTTACAACTTGAAACAATATAAGCACATACCATCTCTTTCTGAGTCAATATCATTCTTTGAGTCATTGAACGAAGGGCTTTTACTTCAGATTCAGCTCCATGAAGCTGCCTTACAACAGCAGTCGCCTCATCTTTAGCATTCTAATTCAAACAAAAAAATTAAAGCATAAGGGATACAACATAGCAACAGCTAAATTATTACATTAATTTAGAAAGATAATAGATAATAATGTAGGACTATACCATACACCCAAGGACTACTTGCTGATATTTACCTCAACTTCAGATCTAAGAGACAAAATCTCCTTGTCTACAACATTCTTAGTTTGCCTTGCATCCTTAAGTGCAGCCTGTGAAGATAAAATAAAAGGAAATGAAATGGTTCCTTTCTTTTGCATTTTCTTGAAGCTAAAGTAGAAGAAAAAATTATTGTATGTCCTATTCTGAGAAGGAAACTGTCAAGTTTATCACAATAGTTGAAACCTAGCATTCAACTCATTTTTGTAGTCTAACAACAAGGCTGAATATGCCTAGCTCAAATCAACATCAAATAAGAAAAGAAAAAAAAAAAAACTGAAATAGAGCTGGAAAGCCTAGAATTAGTCATTTACATATTGCAAAAGGAGTATAAGAGAAAATTCCCAATTACCTCTCTTTGACGCAATGCAGCCTCTTTTCTGTAGATGGTAACACAAGATGTTAGAAAAAAGTAAATAAATAAAATTAATAGGGGATAGAAAGAGGTATTGATTGGGGTTGTTAGAACGAAAACCTGCCTGTTTAACAGTTTGGCTTCCAAAGATACCCCTTCTCCAAGAGCAGCAACCTAAAAATTCAGGGGAAAAAAAAAAGAAAAGAGCAATTCAAATCACATTTATGGTCCTTATGGTTACTATAAACCATAAAATATAGATAAAAATAAACAAAAAGTCAACAATAAATGCAAAGCTTTAAAATATATATAACCCGATCAAATATTCAGTCTATGAAAAAAACACTAGGAGGGTCAAGAGTTAAAATGAAAATTGTTTAGAAAGAACACCTGAAGTAAACACACATTTGCACACAAACACAAAAGCAAATTTGAAAAAACAAAAAACAAAAAGTCCATAAGATGAATAAAAGCTCAAAAAAAGCTTGAAAATTTCCTGAAGAAAACCTTAAAAAAAGGTTCATAAAACCCATTGCCTTATGGGTAAATTACCCATTTCGTCACTTAATTTTTCGATTTCTATTTTTAGTCACCCAACTTTGAAAATTCACATTTTAGTCACCAATGTCTATAAGTGCTATTATTTTGGTCACTCATCCATTAAAAGATAACAGACTTGCCACTTAGCATTTCACATTACCATACCTTGGACAGGTGGCATATCCAAGTCAAAGATGATCAAAACATTATCTTTCATAGTTGGATGAACAAAACAAAAAATTTTGAAAAGTTTGGTGACAAAAATTACTCTAAATTCTATCACTAACAATAAATTGTTTTCAATTAAAATAATAATTAATTAGTACATTCGAATTATTCAAAAAGTAACATCTACATGTATATTACTCCCAATTGAAATTCTAAATAGCAATATAAACTTTAAACTTTGACTATTACTAGACTTTGAAAAAATGATTCAAGATTTAAATTTTTTGTTTACATGTAAACCTACATAGTATTGGGTCACTGGCTAATTTTAAAATTGAAAATATTTTATATGTAAAGTTATAAATTTCCAGTTATCTTCTACCATTATAAGAAATTATTAAGATAATCTATATTAGCACCCCTAAATTGTCTCTAAGATAATCCAATTTTTAAAGTTTAAAGTTTCCAATGTGGAGGTATTAAGCTTTAACTTTAAGGATTAGAAGAGTGATGTTTAAGAAATAGGATAGGATCATCAAGAGTGCTGTGATCCAACACTTTGACAGGGTTTATGCAACATAACCATAGATAACTAAAATTATATTAAAATTATCAATAACACTACATGACTATCGATTTTTAGATGAGATTATAGGCAAAAGGAATTTATAAAACTTGATATATAATTTCTACTAAATATACGATTAGATAAGGTGATTTTTTAAGAAATAAAACAATAGAACTCTTTTTTTAAATAAAAGAAATAATAAAGATTCTAAATTGATGAAAATCTTAATTATTAGTTTAATTGAAAGCATTTTATATTTAATGATAGAATTTAGATGAATTACCTTTTTGGTCACTTAACTTTTCAAAATCATTTTTTTGTTCATCTTACTATGAAAGATAACATTTTGGTCACCTCTGACAAGGATATGCCACTTGGGTAAGGGATGGTAATGTGAAATGTCAGGTGAAGGTCTGTTAAAAGTAACAAGTGAGCAAAATAATAACATTTATAAACATTGGTAACCAAAATGTGATTTTTCAAAGGTGACTACAACAGAAGCTCCAAAAATGTTTAAGTGACCAAACAGGTAATTTACCCTTGACTTGAAGTATTAGAAAAAGCAAATCAATTACCTATTTACCTGTTTCTCAAGCTCTTTAACTCTGGCCTCCACTTCCTTGCATCTTTCTTCCTCAAGTCTGAGCTGTACAGTACATTCAAGAATCATTAAACCACAATCAAATGATATAAGATTAGTTACCTGTTAAATTGACAAAGAATGAACAAGAATTGCACACCTTATCTAGCACATGCTCGTTTTCTTCTTGAAGCATATCAAGCTGCATAGCGGATAATTATCAGTTTCACAGATTGCAAGTTAAGAATGCATTTACTTCTTTGAATAACAGAAACTAACAAGTATTTGAATAAAGTGTGATTAGCTTACTTCATCATGAAGTGCAGAAGCCTCACGGTGATCTCCAGTATCTTTTGAGTTAAAACCAATGTCAGATGCGAATCTGCATTCATGGATATTTACTTTGTTAATTCGCTACATAAATAACCCCAAAAGAAATTGCCTCAAAGGCTAGTATTTTATATACAAACATAACAGATATAACAAGATGTCCTTGTTGTCTAAATGGGGAAAGAAAGAATAGGAAAAAAAAAGTGATTGCTTTCAAGGCAGGAATTTAATAATAAAGCTTAACTATGAAGTTTCAAAAATGGAATGGCTCAAAATTTACATTGTTGGAATTTCAAATTCTATATATGCAAGCTAAAAGACCATAAAAATGAAACAAGTACACATCATAAAGATACACAATGAACAAGTTGGTATCTATATTTTAATTGACCATCCAGGAAGTGCAATGATAGAAGAAGGAAACCCGTTTAATTCATTGACTTTGCTTTTCCATAGAATGTGATGGCACGAGAATGTAAGTCAATTACTGTATTTTACACCTTTTCTCTGGTTGCCCCTTTTTTGGAGGCTCCAAGGGTAGAGATGCAGCAGTCCTCAGTGATGTTTTACTTGGTGGGGGTACAGGTGGTGCTGTTCGAAGGGACATTGATGACCTTCCAGCTGATGTTGATCTAACTGTTGGTGCTTCCTCTACAAAGTTCCGAGCTAACTAATTTCAAAGAATTAGATATTCTAGTCAGCCTCCAAATACACTACCAAAATACACAGAAATCATACACACATCTAGTTTGGAGTTTATTATTAGCAACCAAACCATAAAGCATTCTTAGATGAACCATAATTCACGCTATTATCCTGCATTTATTAACATTAGCCAGATACAAATTCTTAACCGCCATAGTTTCCAATCAAGCACCAAATCCGAATTCAGAAGGAATTACTTAACATTACTTAACAACAGAATTTAAGACACAATGCAACTAAAACCAACTTTGAGCCACATGGATCTCAAAGGTCAAATCCGATCTCTTTACAAAGAAAAAGCGAACGAGTAATAAAAGAAGATATTAAAAATTTAGCAAATAGAGTAAATTTACCGCAGGTGAAGGAGATCTCCCGATCCTCGTAGAGTTAACGGCAGCTCTATTACCGGCACCAGCAGCCGTTGCTGCGGCGTTAGCGTTCCTAGACAGTGCAAGAGGAGGAGGAGCACTATAGCGGAAACCTAGATCGTCGCCATCATCTTCTTCATCGTCGTCATCAGCGGTCTGCGAAGCCATGACCTGAGCTAGCCGCTGAGCCGCGGCTTTCGCGGCGAAGTTCTGCGTCCTCTTGATGCTGGAAATGCCAGTCGCGGAGGAAGAATGGGCGTGGTGGGGTTGGTGACGCGCCGGCGACAATGTAGGTGACTCAACAGCGCGGAGTGAGCTCCCTGTCCCCGAATCGCTACTCCATCGGCGAGTGTAGACCGGGCTCTCGATTCGCTTCTTGTCCATGAAACCGAAGTTAATAAAACTAAAACTGGAGTTTCTTTAATTGTGACAACAAACTTATAATAACTATAGAGAGAAGTGAAATGCGGAAGCCTAGATCTTCGTGAAAGGGAGTAAGACAGAAGATAAATATGCGTGAGATTTAGCCGGTGAATTTTTTGTTTGCTATTTTTCCTTCTTTTTTTTTTTTTAATTTCTCTATTCCGTTGTATATAGTGTATACTGTATAGCATAACCGACATCGGTATCCTGAATAAAAAAAAATTAAGTTTAAGACAAGATAAGAAATTTAAAATTAATTATAAGTAGATATACATATAAAATAATAAATAAATTCATTTGATATTTTTAAATTTTTGTGGATAAACTTCAAAAATATATCCTTTTGTTTACAACGGATCCAAAGTGATCCTTAAAATTTCAAATATGACACATAATATTTCATTTAAAAAAAAATTTCTTTTTCAGCAATTTATTTTTTTCTCTCTAAAATGAAAATAATGGAAATTGTTGAAGGACAAACATAATAGATGAGGTAAATTGAAAAATATTTGAGCCACCTCATGATTTGATTGAGCATTTAGCTTTTTTTTTTTTTTTTTTCCAAATTTGTGTGTCACACCTTAAACACCTTGACCCTTTACCCATTTTCGTTTCAGCAGCACCACACACCCCGTCTTTAGTCAGTAACGAAGTCAACCTCACTTCCTTTTCGCTACCTTCCTCCAATGCTTTTTTCATTGATTTAAAATAAGATTACCGCCTCAGTTCTCTCTCTTTATTCTTCTTTCTTTTTTTACGGTGTGCTTTCTGCTTCATTGCATGTACTTAGATTTTGCTTTCTGGGTTACAGGCTCTTCTGCTTTTTGTGTACATTTTGATATAGCTTACAATTGAGCTTTTTTCTTAATGTTATGATTTACTTGTATACTCACCAGATTGTCAAGGATTTTCAAATTGCATTAAGGCTTTATTTTGATTAGACTGCACCCTTAATGGCGATGCAGTTGCAATAAAATTTGTGACCCAAGCAACTTTTGAAGCCAAACGAGATTATGGGGCGATTGAAAAATGGTCGGTCATCAACTAATCATTTTTGTCTAGTTGTTTGACCGGCCAATGGATGTTTAATTTTTTCTTTAAATTTTATTATTATGCCAAAAATATCTTTACAATTTATTTTTTATTTAAAAAATGAAAATAAATTTATTAATTTAATATAATAAATATTTTTTATTATTTAATAGATTAATAAATAATTTGAATAAAATTTATTATTTATTGATATATTTTATTATTTATTAACAAATTATATATAATAAATAAATTTTATTAATGTTAAATAATTTAAAATTTTTATTATATAAAATTTTTAATTTAATACCCTTAATGGTCATTTTTTCTTCTCATTACAATTCATTTAATTATATTATTACTTTTGCATCCAAACATATACTTTACACTAATTTTAATTTATTATTACAGTAACTCATCTAACCTCCACTACTATTTTTAATTTTACCGTCCATTCAAATGAATCATTTAAATAGGGGGTAAAATTGACTCTAATGAGATTAAAAACAATAATAGAGATGAGATTAGTTATTGTAGTAATAAGATTGGATACTATATTAGTAAAAATGAAATCAATTATGAGATATATATTTGGATGCAAAATAAGCGGTAGTGGTGAAGTAAATTGTAATGAAAAAAAAAAAGACCATTAAATACATTAAATTAAAATTTGTATATAATAAAATTTTAGCTTACTTGACATATATAAAATTAATAAGTAATTAAAATTATTAAAATTATTTTTATATTAAATAATAATTTTATTAATAAAATACTTATAATTAATAAAAAAGATAGTAATATATGGAATGATTTTTTTAAAAAAATTGATAATAATATTTACACAAATCATATTATGTATATATATTATATTACATCATATATAGTTACTAGATAACATTTATTGACATGGACGCTTACGTGAATAGCTTTTTTTTTCGACACATAAGATACTTTCTAAAATTTCTTATTATGATTACAATAAATATTTATTAATTTTAAATTATTTATAAAAAATATATTTTAAAAATTATTAAATTATCTAAAATTTTAAAATTTAATCAAAAACCAATTTAAATTCTAATGAAATTCATTTCTCCTATACATCACTATCTCAGTTTAAAATTAATTTTAAAATAATTTATCTGCACTTACCATAATTATTTAAATTTATCAAAACTTTTAAAAATATCATTTAATGTCATTAATATTTTTTATAAATAATCCTTACATTATCTCCAGCTTTTAAATATATTAGTTATAGATAAATATAATTTTAATAAAACAATCTATCAGTTTTAAAAAATATATTTAGATATATTTGAATTAAAATAAAATTTAGATTTAAATCAATATTTGTCATGGACTTTTAATATTAATATTTTAAGAAAATGTGAAAAAAAAAGATATAAATACTGGAACAATTTCAAAAAAGCTCTTATTGTTGATAGTTCTTAATTATATAGCTTTCCTAACATTTCACAAAACATACGAGTTAAATGTATTTTTCTTCCTATTAATTTAATATCTATTTTTATTAGTCTATGTATGCTATAAGAACTAACATGCTTTTTCTAATGATAGGTATTATTTCAATAAATATATTATTCACTCCATCATGTAAGATTTTTTTTTTCAAATCAGCTGTAACGTTTCTTTTTTCTATTTCTTAATTCATAATAAATTTAATTAGAACCCAATTAAGCTAATATCTTTTTTATTATGATTTTAAAAACAAATAAAAAAATAAACTTAATAAATTTCTTTCATTTATTCATATAGATGAAATTATAGTGCACAACTAAATAATAGTAAAAAAAAAATCTCTGTTAGATAACTTTTAAACTATAATAAGCCATATTGGTCACTTTGATGGAATTTTTTGAGTTTAGAATTATCAAGTAATTATCTGATTAAAAATTTCTCTTTAGAGGATAAAGATATAAACCATCAAAGTTTAAATACTTTTATCTGATTAGATATTATCTATAGATAACATTATTATTTAAATATATTTATGGATTAAAGTTTATCAAGATTTAAATGAAAAATCAATTATAGATAATATTTTATTACAATATATAAGAATACCTTATAAGATTTGCTCATGTGTAATCTTATTTATACAATATATTTTGACGACACATAAAATAGTTTTAAATATATGACCAAATAAGCATTTTTGCATGATCACTTATATGTATAATCTAGACATAGGATAATTCTTCAGTTTTAATTATTTACCAAATAATTTTAAAATTTTAAAAATTAAGTTTATCCAATATTTCAATTTTATATAAACTTTAACTTAATTTAAATCACAAAAAATCTCAACTAACCCTTATCATCAACATATATCAAATCCAAATTCAAATGCTAACTTTTAAATATCAAATATTTTTCGATTAAATCATTATAGTTTTACTAACTTTTTGACTTTTTCCTATGTATATTACTTTAAATATTTGGATTAATTATATGTAAAGGATACAAATTAAATATAATTTAGATATATTTCTTTTAAAATAAAATTTTCCAATAATATACATATATCTCTTTTAAATTTGAAAATTTCAATATCTTCATAGATTTCCTCATAATTTTTTAATATTTGATATTTTTTTAATAATTCAAACAAATTAAAATCACTTATTAAATCCTTTATACTTTCAAAATCTTTTAATATTTCCTTGATTGAACTCGTATTGATTACAAATTAAATATGAAATATGTATTTCCACATCCAATAATCCTACAAGTGAATCTAATGATTCGTGTATTCATGTAGTATAAAATATTAAAATTCATGTATTCGTATAATGTTTTACATGAAAATTACGTGTCATAATTTGTGTTGACACAAAAATATAAAATATAATTTTTTTTTGTTTTGTTAAACCCATATATAGTTACTGTTACAATTTTAAGTCATGTCACCTTCGTGTCTTATTTTCGTATCATATTTGTATCATGTTACCATACAGTGTTTTAAATTGTCAAGTCTATTTACAAGTATATTATTTTTATTTAAATTCTTTTTAATGCAAAATTTTTAATATTTTTTGAATGGTTTGATCAATATTACAATTAAGTTAAGGCTTGTCAACTCTTTTTTGAGTTAATTCTATTTTCTAACATTATTGTTTATTTTTAACCCTTTTTTTATTTGCTTCACATTTTTTAATTATTTTAATTACTTTTTTTATTAAGATCACAGTTTTCATATACTAAAACAAAATTTAGAGGTATATATTTTTTATGCCAAGAAAAAATCATTGAATAAAGAAATTGGTTTTATATCATTTATAGATAATATATATGCATTTCATTCGTTAGATTTTTTATATTCTATATTGAGTTTAACTTTCTGAAAATCCTGCTCTATGTGAAGATTCTACTTAGATGCCAAATAATTGGTTAGTCATTAATCCTATTACTTATTTTTTGGACATATGAAACTTCTCGATAATGGTTTTTAACATGCAAGGTTATTTTTATTATAATGGTTTATTAAATGAAAAGTGGGAAACAAAAATAGAGTAAAGAGAATAATTATTATTATTGCTACTATATTTAAATTCTTAAATATTTATCTTTTTAACTTTTATATTAACAAATTTTTTCTCAGTAAAAAAGGTGATAACATGAATTGTGCATATAAATATTAAGCTACAAAATATTATTTTTCGTGAAGGTAATGATAGCAAGTTTTGCTTAGTCAATAAATATTTTTCAATTCAAGAATTTCTAGATTATTTTTTATTGTTTTGTAACTTAAATAGGTTTTTATATATTTGTGTAACTTGAGTAGGTATTTAACATTAATTATTAGTTTTGGAATCACATAAATTTAAAAGTGGGAATCAACTATATTCCAAAGAAATTTCTTTTTGATCCAAAGTAATTTTTTTTATTTATTGGTTACATAAATATTTTATTGTGAATTGATATTTAATTGTTAACAGATATTTTAATATAGTCTTTTCGTTTTGTTTGTAGTAATAAATTTTAATTAATAATTTCACAAATTTAAAATATTTTAATTAATAAATAAAATTAATTCATGCATTGCATAGGTCACAAACTAGTTTATATATTATATTACAATATACAAGGTTACTTGATAAAACTTACTTACATGTAATTCTATGTGTACAATATATTTTGATGACACATAAAATAGTTTTAAATGTTCATTCAAATAAGCATTGTTATATGGACACTTACATGTACCATTTAAAAGTAAGATAATTCCTTAATTAAAAAAGTAAGATAATCCCTTAATTTTAATTATTTACACGATAAATTTTATTCCATAAATTATTCAATGTTCAAAAATTTTTAAATTTTAAAAATTATGTTTATCCCAATCTTTTAATTTATATATCAAATTTATCCTAATTTAAATCACACAAAACAAATATCTCAATTCACTCTTATCATCAATATATTAAATCCAAAATTAAAATACTAATTTTTAAAGATAAAATATTTTCAGTTAAATCATTGTGGTTTTACTAATTTTTTGACTTTTTTTCTATATAATACTTTAACTATTTGGATTAATTATTTTTTTCAATTTATTTTAAATACTATATATTTAGCCATATAAAAAAAATGACAACCTTATGATAATAGTAAAGGCATATTCAAATAGAAGTTATGAGTTAAAAACTTTGAAAGGAGCAGTAAATATAAAAATATTGATAATAAAATATAATTTAGATATATATCTTTTAAAATGAATTTTTTAATAATATAAATATATCTCTTTTTTAAATTTGAAAATCTCAAATTTAAATTGTACCATTTAATGATTTCTGATTAATCCTTTAATATTTGTTTTTATTAATTCAAACAAATTAATATAATTTATTATATCATTTATCCTTTCAAAATCTACTTAATAATAAATGATTTTCACATACTTTTGTTAATCAATCATACTGGAAAGGAGTTGGAGTAGTTTTTGACGTTTCTAGATGTTGATTCACAATTCATAGTTTGTGATTTTGTTCGTGTTGGAAGGTCTGCAAACTCCTTAGCTCGTAAAATTGTTAGGATAAAATGTTTACTTTGATACGATATAGTCATATTTGGGAAGAGTTTTTACCTGCATCAGTATGTAATCTTGATTTTATTTCTTAATTTATTTAATGGATTTCTTCAATAAAAAATTATTATTGTCTATTATTTTTAATTTGTTTAGGCTTGCACTAAGTATAGGTCACATATGAAATATATATTCCCATTTCTAATAACCCCACAACAAGCACATTCTTTTCATTCAAATTCTTCATCTTTTAGCACAAATATCTTAATATTTTTATTTTTTTTAATGTTTCTAATCAAGATTGTTGTTTAGTTAAGGTATGTAAAATTTTTTTGAATTAATTTTATTTTTTAACATTATTGTTTATTTTCAATACTTCTTTTATTTTCTTCACTTTTTTTAATTATTTTTATTTTTTATGTTTTGATCAATATCACACTTCTCATAATATCATTTGGAGGTATATTTCTTAGTTACTAGCTCAAAAAAAAAAAAAAAATTCAATGTATAAGGAAATTGGTTTTATGCTATTGATGATAATATAGATTTCATTCGTTAGATTTTTTGTGCTACATGTTGATTCTAACTTTTTGAAAATCTTACTTAAATGCCAAATAATTGGTAAATCATTAATCTTACTATTTTTTTTTAAAATATATGAAACTTCGCTAAAATAATTTTTTAACATGTAAGTTTTATTTTTTTATTATGATCTTTATACCACATAAAAAGTATGGAAAATAGTGCAAACAATATAATTATTTAATATATTTACATTTTAAAATATTGATCCTTTCAATTTTTATATTTACACATTTTTTTTTTCTCAAAGCCTAAAAAAGTGATAACATAAATTGTGCATAAAGATATTAAGCCACAGAAATTTTTTTTTTTTTGAGGTAATGATAACAAGCTTTGCTATCATTAAACAATTTTTCAATTAAAAAAAAACCTGGGTTAATTCTTTATGGTTTTGTAATTTGAGTATGGTCTCCTACATCTAAATAATTGATCTTAGAACTACATCAGATTTGATAGTGGAGGATTAACTATATTAATTCAAAAAGAATTTCTTTCGAGTCTAAAGTAATTTCTTATTTATAAGCAATATAAAATTTTTCATTACGGACTGATATTTATATGTTGATAAATATTTTAATATAATGTTTTTAGTTTATTTGTAATAATATATTTTAATTAATAATGTCAAAAAATTGAAATATTTTAAGTAATAAATAAAGTTAATTCATGTATTACACGGGTCACAAACTAGTGGATAATAATATATTTACATATTGATAATAATTTATAAAATAATAAGCATTTTATATCAAAATAATTTTTTTATATAAAATAAAATTTAAAAAAATCAAAAGAATGAAAAAAAACTTTAAGTGGTAAGTTTTGCATTATAGTTTTAAAAGGTAAAAAAAATTGAAATAAAAACAGTTTTGAAAAAAAAAAGACTACTGTAGGAATGAAAAATCCCACCAAACCCCCTTACCTCTAGTGGCATTTTTTATGGATCGTGTGAATATATTGATGCAATCATAACCTAGCTTGTTATTCAAATGGTTTGCTACAATGTGATAGCACCCAAAAAAATAATTTATTCCGTTGCATCAGGGCATCAGTAGAATCCAAATACAACCTTAGTTTAGAGATTTTCTAGAGGATTTAGGAAAATATGCATTGCTAATGGTTTTGACTATTGTTATTTTTCTTTATTTTTTTAATTATGTTTGTGAAACTTGTTCTTGGATATATTATTCTGGCTTTAGAGTAGATTTGTTCAAAGATCAAATTATTCATCTAAATCTGAATGTTCACCTAAATTTTGATAAGATTTGAATAAAAAATAAAATTCGTATTTGAGCACACTTTTCAAACTCATTTAAATTTTAGATCAGATTTTGGGCAAAAAATTTAAAGCCTGAACATAGTCTAGTCAGACTCGAATTTACATATATATAAATTAATTCACATATATATAAAAATTAAAAATAAAATTATATATATTTTATTAAACTTAATTTTTATTTTTATATAATTTATATATATAATTTTTATTTTAAAAGTTTTATATATATGTGAATTAAATATAATTTCATTAAATTTAATTTAGTCACACTTTTTTAAAAAATTTTTTATTATATAAATTAAGGTTAATGAGTAGGTTAACGATTTATTTTTTTAATTTGGGTCAAACTTGAAAAAATTTTGAGGTTTGAAAGTTTGGGTCGAGTTGAGTCTAGATAATTATATAAACTATTAATATCAAGTATAAACTTTATTTGAACTCGGCTTGGCCCACTCTATGAATACTTCTACATTAGAAAAAAAAAATAATTGCTTAAGAAAAAGAAAAATAAGAAATGGAAAGAAATGAAAAAATAATTTTTTTAAAATAAAGATTTGAATAAAAAATAAAAAAATAAATTATAATGATGATTAAATGTCATATTTTAAAACTCAAAAGTTACTTTTAATCCACTCGAATCACAAGATATATATACAAAATTTACCTTTTAAAAAATTGCAAGTTTCAATTCTTTAATTGTACTTCTACAATTTTAATAAACTTCTGTCTTATATCATGACATTGTTTGCAAGGAGACACATTAATAATCATGATCACCAACCAAAATGATGCTTCATTTTACTTACGCAACCCCATTTTTCAAGGCCACAATAATTGCATCTCAAGTGCACTTTGGTTTTATCAATACGAGAGCAATGCTTTCATGCTAAATCATCACTTTTTCATTGACTTGATCTTTTTTTTTTAAGGATGCATTTCTTTATTATAATTCAAGAAATTTAGTTAATAAAAAGTAGTTATTTTAAATTTCAAAAGTATATGTTGTTATAATATACAAGTTTGTAAACTTTTGTTAGATATGATTTTAAGAGTTATTATTAATCTGTTTTACTTAGATGTAATTGGATACTTAAATAAATCTATTTCATTTAGAAAGAGATTCTAAACTTGACTCAAGTTTTTTAAAAGAGTAAATTTTAATCTACAAAATTAGATAAAGTCCAAAAGTACCATTATGTTTAGAGAAAGTTATAACACCCTTACAATGTTCTTCCAAAAGATAGTACCAATTGATTTTGTATTATCTAAAACTTCAAAATCTAACCAAATAATTAATTATCACAAATTGTATTTAAATTATTCTATTATATTGGTAATAACATAAGAATATTTTTTTACCTCAAGAGTATTCAAATAGACTATCTATCATATTTAAAGAGGCTTTGTCTTCAGACTCATTAATGTTTTCAAAAAACTTAAATTCAATAAAATTGTAAAATGAGGAGATGACAAGACATCTTTTCACCTTTGCTCTGACATGTGGCATAACCTATACCGTTTATCTAGTCGGTGGCACATCTATATAAAGAGTCGCTAGGGCTTCAATTTTTCACCTTTTCACTTTCTTTGCTCTTGATCCAACTTGACTTTTTCAATCTCAAAAAGCTTTTTGACCTTTAAAGTTTATCCATACCTTTTTCGATACGTATTTTAACCATGGATTCTAATATGAGTTATGGAGAGGTCGAGAGTTACTAGGTAGAACCTAGGGGAAGTCAGCGAGGTAACAAGATGATGATTTGATCCCACTAATTATTGAAGGCCATAATTATAAAAAGATGACCTATTGGTTCAATCGATGTCTAAAGAAGGGCAGTGACAAAATAAAGAGAATGCTTGGGTAAGAGGGAAACAAGTTCTAAGCACGAAAAAGCTATGTGCTCAAATCAACTTTGACCTACAAAATCCACATTCTTTCTCTTTCTCTCAAGTCGGTTCATCTTCTATGACAAACCTTTTTTCATCTTCGATTGTTCCCCCTTCTAAGTTTTAATCTCATTAACCTTTTTTTTTCTACTATCCTTCTTATCAATGCTCCTGTTATCACTTTCATCCATCTTTTATCAATTTTAGTTAATATTATTTCCTCTCCGAGGGGTCTCCACCTTGTTCTTCTTTCTCCAAGATTAAGTTACTTTCATTTATTGCTTTTTCTTAAGATCTTACTCTTACTTAAGAGTTAGAGTTTTTTGGCGATGAAGATTTTGATGAGAAGGGTTCTAAAGAGAAACTAGAGAAAAGAGAGTACCCCAGTATAAGAAAGTGACGATGGGGAAAAAAGTGACGATGGGGAAGAAAGCCCTATGGTACAGGATAAACATATTGAGGTTTTTGTATATACTCTTTGTGAGCTTGACATGATCTTTAAGGATGTGATGAGATAACTAAAAAGTAGGGTAAATCCCAAAGACTGTCTTAATATGTGTTCAGTTCGTCACGTCCATGCTTGGGTCTAACTTTTCTTTTTCCCAAAGAAGGGTATAGTATAATAATGTCAAATTGTTCAGATTGAGTCACTGATAAACTAGAGCCGCATCGACTCTACATATATTGAGATTCTTTCATGACCAGTTTGAGATTCCTATTTTATCCTTTATTTGTTTGAATTTTTAATTCTTAAAATTTGACTATCACTTAACTCATTTCTAACTCTATACGATACATAGTAGCCTTCATCATTCTTTGCCAACATTTAAACATTCTTTATTCTTTTCCTTTATTTAGGGAATTCTTTTTTCTAAAAAAAATCCCAGGGATAGCAAGGGGTATTACATAATAGCTCGGTTAAATAAGAAGCTTCTTGTCGATTGCTTAAGCTCAATAAAAAATTAAAATTTCTCTTCTTTTGCCTTGATAATCAAAATGTAAATAAAGATGGTGAGCTCGGGGTTAAGGCTGCTCCTGAGGCTAAGGCCAAGAAAATAAGGAGTACGTCTAGCTATTTCATAGATGCACTAGTGGTCTTTTTTATCTTGGATCTATCAGATTGAGAAAAAAGTTTGGAATATACCTATAAAGAGAAGGTTGTCATTGATGCCCATGACCTAACCTTCCCAAAAGTAATAAACATGATGAAGTATTTGGATAGGTTTAACGTAATCTTATAAGATTTTATTTTAACTTAATTTTTATTTAACTATTAGCTTGATTTTACAGAGATGGCCAGCATTGAAATCTTTGATTTTGGGTTGTACCAATATGCCCCTAGGCCTAAGAAAGGTAAAAAAAAATTCAACTTAGGGCCCCATATCTGGGGAAGAGATAAGGTGATCAACACCATATTGCATCGTTCTCTCATAGGTCAAAAGACCAAAATCGGGGTAGGCTGAGATTGTCCTTAACCTTGATACCAATACTATTTTCTCTTGCCAAAAGATCATGTGTGGAGGCCTTCTTCTCTATGCTAAAGGACCTTGAAGGTAGGGTATTGAGGCTTAGCTCGAAAAGGGTCTCCATCAACTTTGAATATACTCATACTAACAACCCTATCATGAACTTAACCATGGCAAAGAGATTCAGTAAAGTTACAGTCTCCTCTTCTAGTAAGTAGTAGCTATGACTTTAACTTAGTTTTATTAATGCTTTTTTATTTTGCTAAGTTTGAGGTCATTTTATGCAGTTTAATAAAAAATTTTCTTTTAATCCCTAGAAAATGTCGGTGAAGCCTTCCACCACACTTGTATCACAATAGCCTATTTGTTATAAGTTGAGAAAGATATGGCTGCCTTGGTCGAAGAACAAAAGAAGAGCTCAAACTCACTGAGCAATGTCTAATCTAGTCTTAATGCATCCCATAAAAAGAAAGTTGAGCATAGAAAAAGAATTGATGAGTTGATAGTAAAGCTAAAGGCCGTTTTAATTGATAAAGCCTTAGCTAACTTGATGAGGGAGTAAGTTAAGCTCAAGCTCAATAATGCTTAGGCTAAGATAGCTAAGGTTAAGTTTGAGTTTAAAGATAGGAAGAAAGGGGAGAAGGACTTGAAAAAAAATGTTATAAAAGAATTTAAGGCTTCTAATAAGTGCCTTTAGATAAAAGTAGAGTTCTCTAGGAAGAATGTGTTTGGTGCCTTCCAACTGGAAAAGGACGAGGTGCAATTTAAATTTTCCACTTCGAACCTTAACCTCTTTGATATTAACATCAACTATATCAGATCAAAGACTTATCCAAATCAACTTGAAGATAGTGAGAAAGAACAAAATAAGGATGAAGATGAGGATAAGGCTTTAAAGGCTGAGCTAGAGGTAGCTCTAGCATTTGAAGACAAGGTGTTGGAGATTAAAAAGGATGAGGTTGTTATTGCTGCCCCTATTGCTACTCCTATTGAGGAGTGTGCTACCCTCACCGTTACTATGAAGTTGTTGAAGAATAATTTTTTAACTTTTGGTTTTTAATTTTTTTATAATTTTTTATTAATGTGTGAGGTTGATTTTTTGTAATGACCTAAGATAGGGATAATTAGCCTAACCAATAACTTGTATAATTACCAGAAATGAAATAAAAGAAATTTTTTGTTTTGTTTAAGTTTCAGCTTGGTTCTATCATAATTTTTTTTATTTATTTACGTAAGTTCGAGCACGGTTAACTAAACTGAGGATTTATGTGATCATTTGGATCAAATTAACCTAAAAATCCTTCTTTGTTCTAGGTTATATTTCTTTAGATTGCTTAGATGTAAGCTCACTTAATGATTTAACTCATGTGTTTAAATACAAAATAAAATACAAGTGTGAGCTTGATTTAGATCAAGCTATTGGTAATAGATCTTTAAGTTATCTGCATTCCATATCTTTGGGATGACGTTATCATTCAGGTTTTATAGTTTATAGTTCACATCATGGATGATCTTTTCAACAACATATGGTCTTTCTCATGTCGGGGCTAATTTGCCATCTCGGTCATCTAGTCCTAAAGCTTTAGCTTTTCTAAATACTAGGTCACCCTTTCGATGTGCTTATGTTGGACCTTTTTATTATGATAGTTGGCCACTTTTTGCTAATAAGCTATTTTTTGTGTTAAGGCTATGTTCTTTATTTTTT
The DNA here is from genome assembly GCF_002303985.1 of Durio zibethinus. The sequence goes on along the minus strand of NW_019167849.1, from coordinate 8,368,783 downwards.
GGTGAGGTCAAGGTTGGTCTTAAATGCTTCTTTATTTTTTCTTTCTAAGGTCTAGGTCAACTCTTAAGCTCGATAAATTGATTTTAATTGGTACCATAACTTCCATTTCAAATGCTAAATGGAATGAGGTTTTACCAATGGGTACCTTTGTGGTCATCCTTAGGGCCCATAGCACTTCTAGTAGCTTGTCGACCCACTCTTTTTTTACCACTTTGAGTTTTTTTTTTCAAAGCTTTTAATATTGTATTATTAGTAGTTTTGACTCACTCGTTGGATTGATGGTGCACAATTGACGTGAACCTAAGATCGATGTAAAGATTTGAACACCATTCCCTAAACTTCAATTTTTGAATTGTTTGCCATTGTCTATTATTATAGACTGAGGTAACCTAAATCTATAAAATATTTTTTTCACACAAATTTCTCAACTTAAGCCTCCGTAGTGGTAAGTAAGACCTTAGCTTCCAAGCATTTTGTGAAGTAATCTATTGCCACTAAAACAAATCTCCTCTAACCTATGGTCAGAATGAATGGTTTGAGGACATCCACTCTCTACTATATAAAGGGCCATAGGCTGATGATAGGAGTAAGCTTGATCGAGAGGAGGTGTTGCACATGAGTGAATCTCTGACACCTGTTACATCTTTTCACCAATTTAGATGTATCCCTCTTAATGGTAGGCTAATAATAGCCTTGCCTAAGCACTTTGTCAGCCAATGTTTGAGGTTTGAGGTGACTTTCACATATTCCTTCGTTGATTTCTTGTAGGACATAGTCCACCACTTTTTCGTCAACACACTTTAAGTAAGGTAGGTTAAAAGATCTTTTGTATAATTTTCCTTTAATCATTATGTACCAAAGGGCCTTTTTTATCAATACCTTAGCTTAGATTCTTTTCTTAGATAATGCTCTTATGGTCAAGTACACTTTGATTGGCATTATCCATGTTTTTTTCTCTCTAATTTATTTTACAAGCTTGTTCTTAGTGCTTTTAAGTATTAGTTCTTTTATCAGAGCTCGGTCTAAGCTTTTCATTATTATTCTTGAAGCCAACTTAGATAAAGAGTCTGCTAGTGAATTCTTTGACCTTGGTATCTTCTTTACCTTAGTTTTCTTAAAGCTAGCCACCAAGGCCAATACTTTATCAAGATACTTTTAAATCATATCTTCTTAAGCTCTAAACTCTCTATTTATCTAATTGACCACTAGTTGGGAGTCGTTATACATAGTTATGCATTAAACATTTAGCTCGATTGCCAACTTTACATTAGCTATCAACACTTCATATTTCATCTTATTGTTGGATGCCTTGAACTGGAATCTCAAGGTGTATAGGTACTATAACCCTTTTAAGCTGATTAGAATGAGGTTTGTTCCTCTACTATGGTTTGCCACTGATTTGTCAACATAGAGCTTCCAATCATCTTTATCTAGGGCTTTTTTTTTCTTGGATTATCTTATCAAGTGTACTAAGGTGAGTTCTACGACAAATTGTGCCAGTACCTATGAGTTTAAAGTCAATTTGGGTAATATGTGTAGGTCGAATTCACTGAGCTTTACCATTTATTTAATTAATCTTTTTGACATTTTAAACCTCTGTAAAACCCGTCTTAGTGGTTGGTTGGTTAGTACGTGAATTGTGTGGGCTTGAAAGTATGACTTGAGTTTCTGGCTAAAGTGACAATGATATAAGCTAGTTTTTCTATGATGCTATAGTTAGTCTTTGACCTTATTAGTACTTTGCTTACAAAATAGATTGATCTTTATTTCTCTTTTTCTTTTCAAACCAAGATTGAGTTAACGACCTAATCTGTGCTGGTTATATATAAGTACAAGATTTCATCAAACCTCAATTTAAATAGAATGGGTGGCGAGGATAAGAACTCTTTAAGTTTTTCAAAAGCTTTTTGGCTTTAAGGAGTTCACTTGAAGTTAGAGATGTTTCAAAGGATTTTAAAGAATGGCAGACATCATTCTATTAACTTGGAAATGAATCGATTGAGTGTGGCTATTCTACTAGTTAATCTCTATACTTTTTTACAGAGGTCGATGCTTTCATATCTAGGATTGCTTGAACTTTTTTAGGTTCACCTTTACCCCTTTTTGGTTGATCATGCAACTAAAGAACTTGCTCAATGTAACCTTGAAAGCATATTTACTCAGGTTAAGCCTCATATTATACTTTCTCAAAGTGTTAAAGGTTTCTTTGAGTCTTCTAAATGCTCGATCAAATTTTTTCTCTTAAATATCATGTCGTTCACATATACCTCCATGTTGTGATTGATTTGGTTATTAAACACCTTATTTACCAACCTTTGGTAAGTCATCTTTGCATTCTTCAATCCAAAGGGCATTACCTTGAAATAGTAAAAACCTTTTTCAATGATAAAAGCTATCTTTTCCTCACTGTCCTTTAGCAATTTAATCTGATTATAACTAGAATAGGCATCCACAAAGCTGAGAAGGCCATGTTCAATATCATCATCCATCAGTCGATCTATGCTAGGGAAAAAAAAACTATCTTTCATGTAAGCTTTATTAAGGTTGGTAAAGTCGATGCACATCTTTCATTTTTTGCTATGCTTTTTGACCATGACCACGTTGGCTATCCATTTAGAGTAATAGACATCCCTGATATAGTTAGCTTGCAGTAATTTATCCTTGATGGCCTATTATCTTTTAGGGGTAAAAGTTCTCTTCTTTTGCCGAACTGATTTTACCTTAAGATTAGTGTGTAGCCTATGAACCTCACTTTAGTATCAATTCTAGGCATATTAGACAATGTCCAAGTGAACAAGTTGGCATTATCTTTTAGGAGTTGGATCAGTTGATCCTTATGTTGAAGCTTAGCTTTGATTTGCATATGTTTTTAAGGGATGTTATCCCAGAATCGAACTGTCACGAGGTCTTTGGTCAACTTAGGTTGGTGAAAAATTTTTTTTTTTATAGAATCATTATAGGGTTTTACATTAAATTATAACACTTCTATACTTGATTTTTGCTTGAATTAATCTATTTTCTACCTAAATTTGTTAATTGTCCTAAATGTAGGTAAAATAAAAGATTGAGGAAATTAAATTGAAAATACACTTAAAGGGGTAAATTAAAGGTGAAGTGGTTGAATTAAAGAGCTATATGTGGAGGCTAAATGGGATGCAAAATGCTAGCCAAAGACTTGAAGAAAACAAAGCATCAAGTGGCATCAACATTGGATGAAATTGAATATTGATTTTCAAAGCTATTTGCAATGATATTTGCCTTGGTTAGTTTTGAGCTAAGTTGGAGCTACATTTGAAATGTTAATTTCAAGTTTAGGTGGCAGATCTGATGAGTTAAATTAGGAAGTAAACATGGTGCAAAAGCTGGTTAGAAATTCAAGTTAAACAAAGCATCAAGTGGTGTCACTTATGGGTTTTTTTTTGGGTTGATTCTTGTAAGACTCGAAGCTATTAAATAAGCTGAATTGAAGATAAAATTAAGCCACATTGGATGACATTTAATTGTTCATTTTACACCTAGAAGAACTGGCAAAGAATGAGAGAAAGCAAAAGGAACAAAGTTTAAGTCAATAAGTGGGATCACAATGAAAAAAAAAAAGTCAAGCATGGCTGCTAGTTTGCATAGCGTGAGAAACATTATAAGCTGAGAAAAGACCTAGGATAAGGTTGAAAAATAAGACATTTTAAGAAGACAAAAAGGAAGGGTCGAACCTATCATTGCTTGTAGTGGTTTCTTTATCCAATTTCCTGTTTTAACATCACTATCAAACAACCCTTTGCTGACCATGTCTTGAATTTTAAGGGATCATTTTAGCTTGTTTTCATGTATTTATTTTCAGCTTTACTTATGCTTTCAAAGGGGGACTTTTAGGAGGAGGCTTGTTCTGTTTTTATTTTTTTTTCTTAGTTTAGGTATCTCTCCCAAAGTTGTTGGCAGCACACTGGCTGGCCAAATAGATCTTCATTAAGGCACCATTTTTTTCTTATTCTTAATTTATTTTATAGCACTTTTATTGCCTTTTAAGTTCTTCTATACTTTGTTTAATTTCCATTCCTTTCAAACATCGAAACTTTCTTGTATTTCCTTGTTATATTTTAAGTTCAGTTTATATTTGATATTGTCAGTTTTTGTTTCCAAATTTTAGTTTTGTGTCTTATTTATTTTCCAGCAATCCTTGCATGAAATCGAAGCTCTTTGAATCTTGGAAAGGATGACTTTGAATGCTAATATGATAGTTACATCATAAGGCTTCAAAAGCTTGATCTTTGTGTGCTATAGTTTCTCGTTCTTTGTGTTTATGCTATTTAGTTTTTTGCCCATATTTTTTTTAATTTCGGTTCTATACATTTATTTTTTGTTTATTCACTGTTTTTATGTTGTATTATTGTTCTTATTTCATGCTTAAAAGTTTTTGACATGTTTGATGCAATGTTTAATTACAAATGTGTCAATTCATGCCCTTTTTCTTTCATTTCCATGTTCGGTTTTCAAATTAATTTTTTTAGCATGTTTCATGTAGTTTTGCCCAAGGTCTCCTACACATGTTTTGTTCATTTTTGAGTCTATTTTGATGTTGTGTCATTGATTTCTAGTTATCATGTAGTTATTTAAAGATTTAATCATTTAAATCATTAGATCCATAGTTTAGATTATGTTTTATGTTAGATCCATAGGGTTGCATTTTTCTGGCATCTTAGTTCATAGGTCTTAGTTTCAATGGATTCTAGTATTTTAGTTTTCATAAATTTTTATTTCCATTTGTGTTTCATTTTTGCATAAGGTTCCTATAGGTTTTTGGTTCCATTTTAAGTATAGATTAACCATGTAAAATAGATCATGTAAGAATTTCGGTTAATTCACTTGCAAGTTTTATTTTCTGTTTTTATTTTAATTTTTTACATTTAAATTATTAAGCTTTTATGTTTAAATTCTTGTTTAAGTGTGTTTAAATTATTTTTCAAGCCTTAGTTAATTTTTGCTTAATTGTTTAATTTTCTATTTTTAGCAACTTTGCATTTTAGTAATTTCTATTTTTAGTAAGCTTTAGTTCTTAAGTAGCTACCTTTTTCATAATTTATAGTAATTAGATTTTAAATATTTGGTAAGGTTTAATTTTCATATAGGTTATTTCATAAAAAAAAAGATTTTTGTTTTGACTAAATATATTCGAAGTGCCAAAATTGGTACTTACCACTAGGTTTAAAATTTTCAATCCTTGAAAAATGATAATCTAGAATACATCTAATTTGTATTACTTTTATGACCTATACACTTGCGGTACTCCTGGTGGGTGGCAACAAGTTTTTGATGTCGTTGCCAAGGATTGGCGCATTTAGGCTAGGGTTAATATTGATAGAGACATGATAAGGTGTAGTCTGGTTCTTTTTTCTTCTATAAATATTTGCAAATATTTATTCTCCCTTTTGTTTTATTTTCACTCATTTTTCTTATTTGTTTTTATTTCTTTTAATTTTTATGTTTGAATATTACACTGATGAGGCCAAACCCTTTAGGGACTATACGTTATCATTTGTCAATAGATCTTAACCCAAATGATCATTATAAAGTTTAAAGCCTAAGAGTGCTTCTACTGAGGGTGATTTAGATCCTATTAGAGCCTTGTCCTCACAGATAGCCAATCTAACTAATCAGATAGATGCCATTAGAAGCCAATATGATCATAGTCCAATATCTTCCATTTAGAGTTTGCTTATCAATGGTAATGTTTATGATGGGGATTATTATAGTGATAGGTGTGTGTAAGATCAGCATTCAAATTTTTATCCGAACACCTATACTTAAGAGTGGAAAAATAGATTAGAAGTCTTATGGGGTAGCAATCAGAGGCAACTTTTCAGTTCATCACCTACATACACCTCTCTTTACCCTATTGAGTCTCCCCCACCTTATTACTCTTCACGATACCTATTACCTGATTTTTCACCATCACAACATATTCCACAATATGAGCTACCTCATCTATACTATCCACCATTATAGTATTTTCCATCACATACTCAATATCACCTACTACCTCCACAAGAAATAAAAACCTCCCATGAGGAATATTTCACCAAGTTCATCCAAAACCAAACCAACCTTCTCTAAACCCAAGTGGTTGCTTTGAAAAGCCTCAATAGACCAATAGATCCCAGTTGGTTGGATGAAATGAAGGGCACATTTAAAGGATGATCGAAGAAAATGAGGTATAGTGTATATTAATGACGATAAGCTTATTGTGGTTGATATGCTTGCATTTGTTAAGGTGTCAAATAAAGAATTTATGAAAGTAGAAAATCATTCTTATGAAATGGAAGTGAGGATGGTGGATCCACTTTAGGATTTGATAGTCTTAAGGAATTTAGCACTAGTCTTACTAAAGTTAAGTTTGAGCCTTTTAGTCCACTATTATCATTTCCTCAGTCCTTTGAAGATCAAATACTAGATGATGTTGAGATGATTGAAGTGGAGAAGCCTATTGATAAGGTTGTGTATTTGATGATTCCCTTCCACCTTTAGGGGTACCTTTCGTCATACTTAGTGAAAATGATGAAATAGAGGGATTTTTGAATGAAATGCCAAAAAATTCTAATGGAGAAGAGTTGGATGATGACAAGATTGAGGAATTTTTGAATAGACACTCAAACTTGGAAGACAATGATAATATGGATAAACTTAGTGTCATAGAATTCCCTATTTGTCAAAACTTTCCTCAACCTCTAATTCTCAACTAGAACCTTTAGTCATTTCATCCTTTTCATTCATTCATGCTACACCACCTATGGAGGAATCCTTAGCATTAAAGCCTAACCCTATTCTTCCCTTAGTGGTACTTCTCTCATTGGCACTGAGACTAGTACCCACACATCTTAGCCTTTCTAAGAGGATGTTTGATACATTGCTTAGGGTGGGCCATGTATCCATTTTCACCATTGTCATTGAGCACCGTCACTTTGAGTACCGTCACTTTGAGTTTATTGTTGAAAACTATGGTGAAAAAAAAAAGATCAAAAAATAGATAGATGTTGGTACCAAGTGGGGGGTGATTACCTAACCCCAGTGAAAGTCAAGTTGTTGACTATAAATCAACACTTCTAGAGAGGTAACCTAGGTGTTAGATGTCTTATGTTCTTCCTTTTATTATTAAAATGTTTTTCTTTAGTAGTGTTAATACTTAGTTTGTGTTTTACTTATGAGAAAAATAAAAATTGATCATGGGAACTTTAAAGAAAGCCTCGGATAGTCAAGGGAGTATTCTTCACCTCTTGTGCTTAAATTCATATTTGCCTACACATTGAGGACAATGTGCATTTTAAGTTTGGGGGTGGGAAAATTTAAGCCAAAATTTCAGAAAATTTCAAAGATTTTTTGGATTTAAGCTTAATTAATTGTTGTTTTGAGTTTTTAGTATGTTTCTTTTGGTTGATTGTTCTTGATCCTACGATAGAAACCATGATTGACCTTGATTATAGCTTTAAAAAAAGAATAAACTTGGTAATGCATGAGATGAATTTTGAATTTATTAATCATGAAGTTGTATGTCATTAGTGATTGTTTATGTTAATCATAGAAATTGCATTTCATTTTTTAATTGTGCTTATGTTCTAGAATTTGTTGGATCACTTCTCAAGGTAAATTTTTAGGCTACACGAAATTAGAGACATAACTTAGGCCATCACTAGATTGATTGAGCCCTTCAAGCTAACCTTAATGCATATATTTATTGTCACCCTTTTTGGGCCTTATGTTACCCTTTCTTTGTTAAGCACCCACATCAATAAACTGAGACCTTAGTTTGCATTTTTATCTTTATTGTCCCTACCTTATGTGCATAAGGATCACATATGATATAATTAGAGAGTTATGTCACATTTGGGGAATCAAGGAAATAAAATTTTGAAAAAAAAATTCAAAAAAACAAAGATCAAAAGAAAAGAAAGAAAAAAGAAATAAAAGTGTGCTAAATAAAGAAAGTGAGAAAAGATCAAGTTTGGGGGTATTACTAGTCTTGAATAACTTTCTAACTTGTAGTGCATGATTATGGTATTTAAACTTTAAAATTCCTTTCTATCCAACCTCTACCCTAGCCTAACATTACAAACAAGCAAAGACCTAAGGATCTTGAGTTTAGTGTTGGCTAACATTAGTGGAGAGAGGTGTGGAAAGCAACCCTATGGAATGTATGTGCACTTTGATTATGTTGTGTCAATTTCATAGCTAGATTCATAGCTAGATGGCATGTGATAAGTGATGAATGTTGCATACAATGAAACTAGCCCTTGTTTAGGATTTACCTTAAGCTATAATCATTATGCAATTTTTGAGGAAACAATTTCTAATTGGTCATAGGAAGTGAAAGTGGACTATTAGCATAAGTTGATTTTGCTTGAGGACAAGTAAAAGTTTAAGTTTGAGAGTGTGATAATTTTATTTTTTATAGAATTATCATAGGGTTTTATGTTAAATTATAACATTTCTATAGTCAATTTTTGCTTGAATTAATCCATTTTCTACCTAGATGTGTTAATTGTCCTAAACATAGTTAAAATGAAATATTGAGGAAATTAAATTGAAAATACACTTGAACGGGTACATTCAAGGTGAAGTGGCCGAATTAAAGAGGTAAATGTGGAGGCCAAATGGGATGCAAAATGCTAGCCAAAGACTTGAAGAAAACAAAGCATCAAGTGGTGTCAACATTGGATGAAATTGAAGACTGATTTTCAAGGCTATTTGCGATGATATTTGCCTTGAGTTCAACGCTAGTTTAAGTTAAGTTGGAGCTGCATTTGAAATGTTAATTTCAAGTTTAAGTGGCTGATTGATGAGTTAAATTTGGAAGCAATGGTGCAAAAGCTGGCTTGAAATTCAAGCTAAACAAAGCATCAAGTGGCGTCATTTGTGGGCTGTTTTTGGGGTTGATTCTTGCAAGACTTGAAGCTATTAAATGAGCTGAATTGAAGATAAAATTAAGCCACATTGGATGACATTTAAATGTTCATTTTATACCTAGAAGAATTGGCAAAGAAGGAGAGAGAGCAAAAGGAACAAAGTTCAAGTCAACAAGTGGGAACACAATGAAAAAAAAAGTCAAGCATGGAGCTAAGAAAGGACCTAGGATAAGGCTGGAAAATAGGACATTTTGTAGAGACTAAAGGGAGGGCCGAACTTGTCATTGCTTGTAGTGGTTTTCTTCTTCCATTTTCCTATTTTAATGTCACTAGCAAGCAACCCTTTGCTGACCTTGCCTTGAATTCTAAGGGATCATTTTAGCTTGTTTTCATGCATTTATTTTGAGCTTTACTTATGTTTTAAAAGGTGGACTTTTGGGAGGAGGTTTGTTCGGTTTTTATTTTTCTTTTTTCTTAGTTTAGGTATCTCTCCCAAGGTTGTTGGTAGCACACTTGCTAGCCAAACAGATCTTCATTGAGATACTATTTTCTTCTTATTTCCAGTTTATTTAACAGCACTTTTATTGCCTTTTAAGTTCTTCTTTAGTTTGTTTAATTTCAATTCCTTGCAAGCAATGAAACTTTCTTGTATTTCCTTGTTATATTTCAAGTTTGGTTTACATTTGATGCTGCCAGTTTTTGTTTCCAGATTTTAGTTCTGTGTCTTATTTATTTTGCCAGCAATCCTTGCATGAAATTGGAGCTCTTTGAATCTTGGAAAGGATGGCTTCGGATGCTAATGTGATAGTTACATCATAAGGCTCCAAAAGCTTGATCTTTGTGTGCTATAGTTTCTGGTTCTTTATGTTTATACTATTTGGTTTTCTACCAGATTATTTTTATTTCGGTTCTATACATTTATTTTTTGTTTATTCACTATTTTAGTGTTATATTATTGTTCTTGTTTCATGCTTAAAAGTTTTTGACATGTTTGATGCAATGTTTAATTACAAATGTGTCAATTCATGCAATTTTTCTTTCATTTCCATGTTTGGTTTTCAATTTAATTTTTTTAGCATGTTTCATGTGGTTTTGCCCAAGGTCTCCTATACATGTTTTGTTCATTTGTAAGTCTATTTTGATGTTGTGTCATTGATTTTTAGTTATCATGTAGTTATTTTAAGATTTACTGCATTTAGCTCATTAGATCCATAGTTTAGGTTATGTTTTATGTTCCAAATTGTGTATTTTTTTAAAGTGTTTTTGGTCAGTTTTAGGCAAAGCTTTCCTACACCTTTTTGGCTTGTTTTCATGTCTATTTTAAGCTAGTAAAACAGTTTTTATAAATTCCATAGGTAGGGTTGCATTTTCCTAGCATCTTAATTCATAGGTCTTAGTTTCAATGGATTCTAGTATTTCAGTTTTCATAAATTTTTATTTCCGTTTGCGTTTCATTTTTGCATAAGGTTCCTATAGGTTTGTGGTTCCATTTTAGGTATAGATTAACCATGTAAAACAGTTTTTATTCTTATTTACATTTAATGCATGTTTAGGTGATAATTAGTCACATAGGTCACATAGGAATTTTGGTTAGTTCACTTGCAAGTTTTATTTTTTGTTTTTATTTTATTTTCTAAATTTAAATTATTAAGCTTTTATGTTAAATTCTTGTTTAAGTGTGTTTAAATTATTTTTCATGCCTTAGTTAATTTTTGCTTAATTGTTTAATTTTCTATTTTTAGCAACTTTCCATTTTTAATAATTTCTATATTTAGTCAGCTTTAGTTCTTAAGCAGTTACCTTTTTCATAATTTGTAGTAATTAGATTTTAAATATTTGGTAACGTTTAATTTTCATGTAGGTTATTTACTAAAAAAAAAGATTCTCAATTTGACCGGATTTATTCGAAGTGCCAAAATTGGTACTTACCCCTAGGTTTAAAATTCTCAATCTCTGAAAAGGCAATAATCTAGAATACTTTTGATTTTTATTACTTTTGTGACCCGTACACTTGTGATATTCCTGATGGGTAGCAATAGTCGGTTTGCATCCGAGTTTGATCTTTGATCAATTATTTCTTTTTGTTCAATTAGGCTTGGATCATTTCCTGTGAAAACAGATCCTGACGTGATTAGTATATTGTGAATAACTTGTTGAGCTTATATGTAGTAAAATTGGTGTGTATTTTTCATTTCATGCTATTTTTGGGCCAACATCTTAGCTCAGTCCAAATGATATATAGTTGTTCATGCTAGCTTAAAAGCTCGACCATCTTTGGTGTTGTTTCAAAAAATTCAAAAAGTAGAGCAAACATTTTCTTTTGTTAGAGCAAGCTTAAGAACTTAGGGTGGCTTAAAAGCGCACTTTTGTCTGGTTGGCCTTATGTTTTCTGTTCTCATTGGTGACTTCCTACTTCTGTTTGATTTTTGTGGTTGTTTTTCTTTGCTTTTAACCTCAGTTTTTGTCAAGTTGCTTGTCTACTTCCTAGTCCTGCCTTCATTGTTGTGACATAACATTGTTGTGCCATCGGGTGTTGAGAATTTCACTTTCAAATGGGGGGTTGAGCCTATAAGCCACATAATAGATTGGCTAGGTCGACCTAATATCATGTTATAAGTTGATGGGACATCCATAACCATGAATTCTACGACCAAAGTTTTCAACCTTGGTTCAATCCCTAAGGAGATTAAAAGCTTAATGTTCATTTTACTAGCATCTACTAATTTTCAAACCCCACTAGTGTGGTGGTGATCAGCTTCAACTGATCTTCACTGATCCTTATTTTTTTCATGTAACTGTAGTATACAATGTCAATCGAACTCCCATTATCAAATAGGATTCTTTTGACTACGTAGTTGTACACTAAGGCTGTGATCACTATAGCATCATGGTGTGGGTGTTGGATTCCTTCAAGATCTTCTGAGCTAAATGAGATCGACTCGTCTCTGCAATCTCTTTCTTTATTTATTGATGTGCCTAATGCTATAATCATGCGTGGGATAAATTTCCTTTTTTTCGATATGGTGTTACCCCTAGTGATCACATTAATCACCCAGTAATTGGCCTATTATTATAAGCTCGACCCTCTTTTTAGGTTAGCTCGTTCTTCAGGCTTCCCTTCATTTGTGTTTTGGCCTTTAGTAGGCTCTTTTCGATGTTATTTATAATCTGTTTTGGCTAGCATTGTCTTTATTGCTTTATAAACCTTCTTATCTGGCATCTCTTTAGCAAGGCTTTAATCTCATTTTTCAGGTTGACACAATCTTTAGTGTTACAGCTAATGTCCCTGTGAAAGGCATATATTTTGGTCGGATCTCTCCTTGTGTTTTGTCTCAGTGGCTTAGGCTATCTAAGGTTGAGGTTTCTATCAATTTGCATCAAAATCCTTTTTTGAGAGGTATTTAGTGCAATGTAGCTTCTTTGTTTGTTGGAGCTTCTAGCCCTATGTCATCTTCTTATTGGGAGAGGATTGTAGAAATCTTTGCTTTTCTTACAACTGAGAAAGGGGGATGAGCCTTTTTGACCTCAACTGCTGAGGAAGGGGGCCTTTCTCACCTTAATTAGTTTTCATTGTAATTTTAGCATTTATGCATTTCTTGGTTATCAATGATATATTGGCCAGAGTTCTAAGTGATTCTAAAGACATAGTTAACTTCAGGTTTTATCATTGAGTCCACTTGTTAGGATGACCATAGCAGTCGTTTGCTATAGGTCTTTAACTTGTAGAGCCTTCACATTAAAACATGTGACATAGCTTTTTAAAGATTCATTATGACCTTGATCAATTGACATCAAACTTAAAGTCATTTTTTTCATTCTTCAACTGCTAACAAATCTGGATAGAAAATAGTGACTGAGCTCTTTGAATGTTATGATGGACCTTGGTTCTAAGCTACTATACCGAGCTTGAGTTGTTCCTTTTAAGGTAGTGGCTAGGCCTTTGTACATTTAAGCCTCATCTAGCCCTTATATCATCATGTTAGTCTTATAAAGTTCCAAATGATTGAAAGGATCGAAAGTACCATCGTATGTTTCTAAGGTCAACATTTTAAATACTTTGGGAAGCCTGGCTTTGTCAATCTCTTCAGTGAAGGGTGAAGTCTCTAGGAACTTCAACTTATCCTCAAACATCATTGCTTTCATTTTAAGCTTTTTCTCCATAGCTTGCATCAAAGCTTCTAAATCTCCGTATGGTTGCAATTCGAGGTTTGTTTGTTTAGATTTTTGGGTCATAGCTTGTGTTGAATTATGGCTGGGGTAATGGTGGGTTGGGGTTGTGTGTTCTTCTTCTTTGGAGGTCGGGTTATGGTTTGCATCATTTGTTTAAGAGCTTGTACCTGTTCGATTAGGGCTTGAAATTGTTGCATGGTCGGGCTCGCTTGTGGTTGGGCTAGGTGGAAGGAATGTTGACTATGTTGAGTTTCTATGCCAACCAAGATGGCTGTCTCTTTTTCCTCAAAGGTTCTCTTCTTTGGTAGCATTGTTTCATGCTCAGCTAATAAACGAGTTCCCTACCTGATGTGCCAAATGTTATGTTGAGCTCTAACTTAAGGGCATTCCTAGAATAGTAGAAGAAAAGAAAAAAATGAGCTGTTAAAGGCAAATGTAAGGTGTGTTCTCTGCGTTTGCACTCCGACATAAAAATCAGAAAGGTTAAGGTTAGAAAAGAAGTAGGAAGAGAGAAATGGGTAGGATTTACTTACCTTAATAGTGCGTAGACTTTCATTTTTATAGGTAAGCAGTAGGGGGCATTAGGTGATAATAAGGATAGTATCAAATGATGTGGCATTGAACATATCAAATTGACCTGACATGTTAGGTCAACACAAATGACAAAAATACCCCTGGTTGCTTCTTGAAGGCTTCAAAAGGGGAAAAAGACCATTATGCCCTTTTAACCATCAAATGCCTCTAACACGGATGATGTTGATTTGGTTGTTGAGTTTTGGCTATAAAATGGTGGTTGTTAAAGCTTGGATTTGGCATGGGCGGTGGTTAGTGATCCAATTAGGGTAAAGATTGGTCTTAGACAATAAGGTAGTGATGGTGCTACTGGTGTTTTGGGTTTCTGTTGTTCTTGTGTTGATTATAGGTTGCTAAAGATCAATGATGGCACTAGTGATGAATGCTGATTGATGGGTATCTTAGCTAATGGTTGTCTAATGATTGTTATTATGATGGCTAGGGAAATTAGTGATGGTTGAGTGGTGAGGGTGGGAAATTGATGATGGTGATGTCAAATCCCTTTCCATGTGTATTTGTGTCTATTGTGTATGTGACAGTAGGAAGTGGGTGAGGAGCTCAAGCAAAAGGATTTATAAGAAACTTGGTTGATGGATAGGTGGTTTCAAGCAATAGTAAGCTAGCTAGGAATCGATTGCTAATTGTTGTGTCTTGCTTAATTCCTTTCTATAATTGTTGTTTGTCCTCCTCGAAAACCCAAAATGAAACTCCAAAAAAACTATAGCAAAACCCTGATTAAAGCCTTAACCTTCACCCATGAATCTTCTTTGATTTTCTCTTCATTTTCCCCCTAGTTTGGTGTTGATTGTCTGTTGATATAAAATGAGTCCTAATTCAAATAAAACACCAAAATAAAATGTATTAGGTTCTTATTGCTTTGGAGTTCTTTATCTCAATCCAAACCCATTTTCAAATTCCTTAACAAGCTTTTGATCTTTATCTACTTTATGATTTTCCTTTTTTTTAATTTTTTGAATTTTTTGTTTCCAAATGAAAAGAAATGAAAATGAAAATAAAAATAAAAATAAAAATAAAAAATAAAATAAAAAATAAAAAATGATAAAATTAATATTAAGTTTAAAACCCAAATCAAACTCAAGGTGCAATGAGATAAATAAGGCTTCAAAAAAAATTTAAGAGCACATATTTTGAATAATGATTTGAAAATGCAAAAAAATTTTAAAAGACTATGGATGGAATGGGATGTTTATAGTTGTCTCTCTTTGTGAATTTGTTGTGAAATAGGAATTGTGCAAAGACATAAATATATTATTGTTGGACCTAACTTATTTTAATGATTTTTTTAAAAAACAAACTCTTGTAAATAAAAACAACTTGGAAAGGATTTGAAAAATCTCCTTTAAAAAGAGCAAAATAACTTTAAAAATTTAAAAGACTTAGAAAAATTATACCTTTAGATTTTAAAAATAATAATAGGAGGATTTAAAGATTACCCAAAGGTCTTATAAATTATGCTCGTTTATCTTTGAAATTATGATTAGAAATCTTATAGATTATGTCTAGAGGTCTTAAAAAGTAATACCCAGAAGTTCTAGAATTGTAGCCAGAGGTTTTTAAGAAAAATTAGCTAGAGGTTTTGAATATTATGTTTGGAAGTCTTAAAATTCTTTTTCTTATCTTTGCTTAGAGGTCTCAGTGATTATGCCTAAAATTCTTACAAATCATTTTTCTTATTTTTGCTTGGAGATCTTGGTAATTATGCTTGAAAGTCTTACAAATCTTTTTTCTTATCTTTGAAAATGCTTCTTTAAAACAAAGGCTTTACAACTTTAAATATTAAAAAAAAACATTTGGAGATTTTGAAGATCATGCCCGAAAGTGTGTAGAAATTATGACATGAGGTCTTACAAATATTTCTTAACTTAAAAAAACCTCGTTTAAAATAAAGGCTCCACAGCTTTAAAAACTTAGCTTAAAAAATATACCCAGAAGTTTTGAGAATCATGCTTGAAAGTCTTATAGATGATGCCTAGAGGTCTTTGTGATCATGCCATGAGGTATTTGAAAAAGTTCTTCTAAATAGAGGTTTTAAAACTCTAAAAAGAATTTGAAAAAGTTACTAGAAGGTTTTAAAATACACTGAGGTTTTAGGACAATACTTAAAAGTCTTAAGAAAGATACCTAAAGGATTTAAGCTATGAAAAAAATCTCATCTAAAAAATGTTCTTCCTTGCAAGAGGCATATTAAAAGGAATTTCTCAACATCTTTTGAAAAATTTCATTCTTAACCAAAATTTTAAGTTTAGCTTTTATCTTTCCTATTTGTCAAAAATATGCAATGAATGCAATAAATATAATGCATGAAATGCATGATATGAATGCAATATATGAAAATCAATGCCATGTATTCTTGATTGTGGTAACATGATTCTCAAAACTATTTCTTTCTTCTAACTTTCCACCATAGCCTCTAAACTAGCTAACAAGTTCTTTCATGAACAGAAGCAAATATTTTCAAATCTTTTTGGCTCAAAACAATTTCATTCTTGAAAATCATTCTTCTTATCTACAGTAGTTTTTCAATAGTGGTCCCTTACATTGGGCATTATCCTTGCTTGTAAAGATCACTCTTATCGTAGTGAACGAGTATTTACCTATTTCCCCATAATGAGCATTGAGAATCAAAAGTGTTTCTTGAACATTTCTAAAACTTTTCAAAGATAGCAATGAAATTGACCCACACAACTATTTTCATAATCAAGACTAAATATTGTCTTCACTATTTTTTTAAAAACATGCAATCTCTTGAAAATTGATGATTACCACATAGAATGAATGTAGTGAATCAAAACTTAGTCTTTCTGAATGAATAGGATAGTTTAGTACATCAAAATTTCATTTATCAAGAGAGACATTGAGAAAAAGAATATCAATATTTCTTTATTTATGCTAACAAATGAAAAGCATGAATTTCTTATCAAATGAACGATTTTTTAAGCACAATTCGCTTTGGTACCCTTTTAGTTTCTAGCTTTATGGCATTTTAATAAATGTTAAGACTAATTATGGTAAGCTCAAAATTTTGGGACATAAAGGAAAGGCTTAGATATTAGGACAAAGGCTTATGGATGACTCTTCAAAGTGAAGTGATATTACATTCCTCAAAGGTTTCCAATGCACCGTGGTTCATCTAAAATGCCTTCATCCAATGCTTATTGCTCTAATCTTGTACAATCATGCATAAAATGTTATGAGTTACTTTCAAAGTTTCAATCTTACCCTAGATTGCCTTTTTGAGTTTTCACCTCAAAGCCTTATTTTTTATTTTTTTTATTTCGTTGATTATTCCATCATGCATTTAAGAACCTAAAATTCCTCCAAAACTAAAATGTTAACGATTTTCCAAAGTAAAATTCTTTAATTTCGATATCCACTTTTGATTAAAATGGATTTTTCAAAGGATGTAACGTAGGCCAAGATTTGAGGTTTGAAAAAAAAAGGCCTAAAATACATGTTTTAAAGGTAATTGAACCAATGATCATTTCCCTTTCTAAAAACATTTTCCTATTCTCTTAAAACATGCCTTTTCATTTTTTTCTTCTCGTTTTCTACGTTTTTCTTTATTTTTTTAGATGATTTCATTTTTGACAAATTGAGCATAAAATTTAGAACTCCTTTCATTTCAAAATTAACCCTTAATTTTTGGCATTAATTTCTAATCCTTCAATTTTGATCTAATGTTTTTTCAAAGAAATCTTCATCTATATGTGCCCCCTAGCTTGGTTAGGGTTCATTAGAAAAGAAAATTCAATGGCTTAAAAAGGTAGCAAATTGATAAATTTTCTTTTTTTATGGAAATGATGACGAAAGATGGCCATATATCCTTCCAGATGTGGAAGCTTTCATTAAAGAATGATTCTTAAAAGAAGATTTGATTTTAAAATTATTTGAATACCTCAAATGTATGATTTTACAACCAATTCATTATTTTTTGTGACTTATGTTTATAATGCATCATTTCAACTTTATACCTAAGTGAAGCATAATGTAATAGTTGCCATTTTCACGACTCACTTTGAATGTTCATCAATCAAGATGGTGCAAAAGAACGTTTGAGACATCAAGTAATTTTATCTTTTTCAATAAATTTATCCCAAAATGTGGGCAAAAGACCACTTGGTGGAGGACTAAAAAGGGAAAAGAATGTTGCACAATATGACTAAGTGAGAATTTGGGATTTGTGAAGGAATTTGGGTGATGAAGTATTTGAAATAGCCTTGACACCTATTAAGTCACCAAAACTAGAAAGCAAAGTTGAGTGGCTCATGTATTAGACAATTTTGCAAATTAATCAACCATCTTATTGCTTATAACTTAACATCTATTAAGTCACCAAAACTAGAAATCTCTGTTGAGTAGCTCATGTATTAAACAATTTTGCATGTTAATCAACCATCTTATTGCTTATAACTTACCAAATGAAGATCAATAACTTTTAAAGCTCCCCATAGTTAGGTAGGAGCAAGGTTAATGAAATTTCAAACTTTGGCTCTAGGGATTTTCAAGATTTTGAATGTTTCAACTAACACAGAGTATAAAGTGTTTAGTGAATTGACTTAAGATTTTCATTTTTAATAGTAATCACAAAATTTGTTAAGATGCATTTGAACTAACATGTGTAGACACCTAATTTTATCTAGACAAATTTGGCTATTTGTGAAACCTTTAAAATCTAATCCAATCTAAATCCAACATTTCTTTAATTTTGACAAGTTTTTAAGATTAAATTGGAATCAATTTGAGCTAAATGTCCTAAGGTCAAACCTAATCAAACAAAGTCAATTTGGTCAGAAACGATCAAAATTATTAGAACTCGGGTCAACTTTCAAAATTCACAATCAATTGGAATCAATGTGATTTTAAGTTGAAATTCATGATTTTTAAAAGCATGAAAAAGTAAGAGTGTTCATTTAGTTGATTCGATTAATTTCAAACTGAATTACTCAAACCAAATTAACCAAAATAATTCATTTTATTTTCATTAACTGAAATGAAATTATTAATTTCAAACATTAACCGATTGAATTAAATTTGGTTAACTAACCAAATTAACTGAATTTACTCAAAAATATCTCTTGTAGATAGTAAATACTTCCTAGAGTCTTCAATTGTGAGAGTAAAAACAAAATATACAACTCTATGTCTTAATTTTATTATTCCTTAATTCTACCCAATTTCATTCATTTTTGCCTAATTTTTTATTCCTTAATCCGGTTAAAAACAAACACAAATTTCATGGAAAAATAATAATGAGTCACTTTCCATATACAAAATAGAATTAACAAATTCTAAGTGATAAAAAAAATTAAAAAGAAATATGCTTTTAAATGAAAGTAAAACTTTATTCTCGTGTAGACAAAATCAACAAAGGTACTATATGAAGAAGAGTAAAAGATTAGACAAAGAGAAAAGAGCGTGCATAAAGAAGGCCTTAAGCATATATGGAGCTAAGCAAAAGATCACCAATTGTCTAATTGCATCATCTTTCCTTTTTCTATGTGACCAAGCCCCATAATAAGAAAATGTAAAATAGAGAAAAGATTGAAAATTAAATGAATAAATTGAAAGTAAAGGAACTAGGGTTAGCTGTTACAATAGAAATTAGATAGAAATGAAATAGGTAAGGTTTTGTCATTTTTGAATATAAATGAAAGAAAATTTATGAAACGGTGCATTTCATTATTTCTTAATTTGTTTAAATATTTAGTTATTTCGATTTTTGAACCGAATTAACCAAAAGCTAAATTTCATCGAAAATTATTTTTGAAAATCAACCAAAATTATTTCAATAATCAATCGATTAACCAAATTAGTTTGGTTTAGTCGGCCACCCCTATTAAAAAGTCTAATTGCACTTTAGAAAATGAAAATTATCGAAATACCCTTAAGGGCATTTTTGTAATTTGATATTTTTGAAGTCAAATTTTCATGAAAACTTTTGGATCATAATTAAATATTTTTTAATGATTTTTGATACATTAAAAAATTTGATCACACATTGGGGGTGTGAAATTATAAAAATACCCTTAGAGATATTTTAGTAAATTGACCTTTCGAGGTTAGAATTTCGTAGAAAGCTCCATATCATGATTTAATAATTTTTTATAATTTTTTAAATATTAAAAACCTTGATTGTACCTCAAAAGATGTGAAATCGCTAAAATACTTTTAATAGGTTTTTTATAATTTGACTTTCCTAAGGTTAGTTTTTCTCGAAAGATTCCATATAATAAATTTTAAATTATTTGATGATTTTTGGTGCATTAAGAACATTGGTAACACCTCGAGAGGTGTGAAAATATACCTCTTAGGGGTAATTTTATAATTTAACATTTTCAAGGTCAAATTTTCACAAAATTTTTAGATTTTAATTTCACATTATTTAAAGATTTTTGGTGCTATAAAATCACAAAAATGAATAAAGGAAATTTTTTTTTCAAAGAAAATGGCCTAGAAACCAAACTTTTTAATAGGGGTAAAATGGTCTTTTCACTTGGTTCAGCAACATTGAAAATCCAATCTTTGGCAGTAAGAATTCTTAATCATAGGATGATCTTGAAGTGCTAGATCCAAAGGTGAAAGGTGACTGCTTGCAAAGAAAATAAGGGAGAATTTTTAACCATTAGATGAATTTTTAATCTAAAGGCTTGGATATGTTTAAAGAGAGATATTTTTTTTCTCTTCATGGGAAAGCTAGAATGGATGTTTTGGCAAGAGGAAGTGGGATTGGAAATGTGAAAAAAACCATAAGAGAAAAGAAAGGAAAAAATCTTTGAAGTTTGCTAGCTTGGAGGTATAATTTTACTATTTTATATCTTGCATATCTTGCATTTTCATCACATTTCATTGCATTTTCATATTGGTTCTCTTTCGGTAAATCTATAGGACAACTATAGGTTGGAAAATGTTCATCATTTGTAGGGTCAGCTGGCCAACTTATTAATGGTGCTTCCAAATGAACGTTACTTTTACAGCTAGACAAAATCTAGCCTTTGTAATTGAACATGATTTTGGTAAGAGTTCATTGTTAGAGTTGTCACTTGTGGATCAAAATCTTCTTTTTGGAAATGTTTCACTATGAAAGCAATTTATTAATGAGGAAGAATACAACACTATTGTTAGAATAACAAAGAGTTTAGAAGATTTAACTTCTATTCTACTGGTAAGTGTAAAAGCTTCATCTGATTAACTATTGTCTTCAAGATTCTTAACATCCTTTAGTCTATGCTCAAATTCCAATAACATAACATATATTTGTTGTTTTAGGCAATCGAATAGAAAACAAATCAATCTAATACAAGAATTCAGACTAGTGCTTTTGGGAACAAAATCAGTTTCGATGAATCATTCCTGTTTGAATCTGAAAGTTCACATCCCTATGTTAAAGGGATCTCAAAAGTTCCTATTGATAATTATCATTTTGTATTTCTTGAAGTAGGTGATAAATCAAAAGCTTTATTGGCTCTTTCAAGCATATATCAATTTTATAAGACAAGAATGTCTACCTAAGTAGAAAAAATGGAATTTTAGAAGTACAATTGGCAGTTGCATTGGCAAGTCGAGACATTGTGGAGAGAAATTTTGCTTCTACAACCAAGAGTAAAAAAGAGATGGAGAAAAGACTTGCAGACACGATGAAAGAGATGGAATTGCTAAAAGAGAAACTAGTTGGCATATAACTTGCACAAGAAGAGGCCAACAACTTATCTAACATTATCCACTCAAACAATGTATGACTTGAACATGATGTGGCTTTCCTTAAGGCTATTCTAGATGATACTTAAAAGGTTTTGATTTTGTTGTCTTATGCTAAATTTCATCATGGAAACTTGTATTTTGGATCAAAATCCATTTTTGAAGAGCACCTGATTTGAAATTTATTCTAGGAGCTACACTCAACCTAAAAAGTCCTTATAGGGGAGAGGGCCAAAGCATTCCAACTATAGGTGTGGCTTTGAACTAAATTTACGTACATAAATAGGTAATGAAACTAAGTTAAATGCTCTGTGATGGCTATTTTAGTTAGTTTTAATCAATGAGAATGTGCGCATGGATGCATGTGTTTGTCAAACTTAAGGTTAATGCCACTAGAATCATTGTCAGTTGTATGTCAAATGATCACCTAGAGTTAACTCAATTTTTAGTTTTTTTTCATAAGATGAAGCTCATTTGTTTCTTCATTAATATTGTTTGCCTTCTTTTTTTTCTCTATATGCTATAATTCACTTAATAACACAATACATGTTAAAGTTTTCCATCTCAAACAAAGGTTGTAATCCATGGAGAATCGAGCACCCATTCCTAGGAAACCATTCAATGTATAGTGTCAGACTGAATCTAATTAGCATTGGTCATCCATATATTTATTTGCCATAATATGATGCGAGGTAAAAGGAACAATCAACCTGCCTAGAATTGAGCTTATATTGATTCGTATTCTTTTGGTAGTTTGTAATATCAACCATTATGTCAAATGTTTCCTAGGATGTAATTTATGCTGATTAGTAGTGAAATAATTTGAATGTTATTGTATTAAATTTTTTGTCACATGCATACTAAAACAAATTATGTATTTAGATATTTTAATATTTATAATATTTAGTTTATGAATCTAAATTCATTTTTGTGAATTTAAAACTATTTATCTATTTTTTATTTAATTATAGTAATGAATAGTGAAAGAAATGAAAAAAAAAGTAAAATTTCTAATTTAATGCCTCCAAATTTCCTTATTTAACGGCGTTTGTGTCAAAAAAGGTTGTTAAATTTTGTGGTGTTTTAGACATAAATGCCTATAACTGAGGAAATTTAGCAATGTTTATGAATACAAACGTTGCTAAATTTAATGACATTTCTAGAAACAAATCCCATTAAGTTGATGGCTTTTTTTCCTAAAATGCCGTTATTTTCCTTAATGTAGGTATAGCTGATGCTCTTAGTGGAATTTGTAGCTAAATTTAGCAACATTTATAGACACAAACCTTATTAAATTGGTCATTTTTTTTCCTAAAATGCTGTTATTTTCTCCAACACAGGTATAGACTATGCTCTTAGCGGCATTTTTGGTAAACATTGTGAATCTTTTAGTGTTGTTTATAATGTAAAAAAAAACTACTAAAAATTGATTCCCCTATAGTGTTCTTATGAATGAATGCCACCAAACAAATGCTAATTTACATGAAACACAGAGCATGTTTTTGTATGCATGAATATGACAATGATGCCAAATAATGTCATGAAATACCAAAATGCCAAAGACAATGGGTTTTCTTATGTACAAGACCCCAAGATGATAAAAATTTCATCACCCATGGATGTATATGCAAAGAACGTAATGTCTTATTGTAGAAGTCGTGAAGTATGTTCATATGAAATGCAATGCATGTTTTATAAAACCCTACCATTCATGAATTCATATGCAAGAAATGCAATGATATGTAAACTTATGATTGATGCAACATATTTATATGAAATGCACTAGCATATTATATGCATGAGGTATGTCTACCTGAATTATGATGCATGTGTTATGCAAACCCAATTAGGTTAACATTATTATTAAAGATATGCCTGAGATGAAATGCATATACAATCTATTAATATGTGTATGAGATGGAGTGTATGTGTTATCCATGTGCTATTTGTTAAGATGTGTATAAAATGGGGTGTTTGTACTATCCTATTATTTCCAAATCCAAAAGCATGATAAAAATGTATGAAAAAGGATAAAAAATGCAAGAGATGAAGCAACATTCAAACTTAAAACTTTTCTTTTCATTTTTTTAGGAGAGGAAAAGTTCAAACATTTTTTTTTTAAGAAATCACACAAAATGATTAGAATTCAAAGATTTTTTTTTGTGATTTTTTGTTTTTTAGATTTTTTTTGTTTTCCTTTATTATTCCTAATGATTTCGATGTTTCTTTTAGTAAGAGTAACAAATGCAAATTATCAAATTAACAGAAAACCAAAAGAGAAAGGTAAGAGGTGTTCCTTCAAGTGACTTATTTAAGGTAATTTCTATAGAAAGAGTGCGGCATGGCTCTACCTAAAGTTGGCTCCCTAAAGCTTACTAAATGTTAGGCTAGAAATTGAAGCATCTAAAGGTTCTCAAATTATTCCTCACATCATCGTCTATCACAGACTAGTGTGGCAACCTGATCCTTACCCATTACAGGTTATAGGCAAAAATGGTTTGATTTGAGTGGGAGTGTTTCACTAAACATTACGGAGGTTTACACCTTACAAGAGCATAACTACTTTATTTCCTCCTAAATAGAGTTAGAGATTGAGTATAAAGCTCATGCATGTAATGTAGATGTGAATGTGTATGGAGGAACATACAAACTTTTCACACCTCCCTCAAACACCCTAATTTTTTTATAAAAACAAAATAAGGAGTCACCATCAATCTTTTTTAGGGTGATTGGCCACCTAAAACTTTATCCTTTTAATAAAACATTTAAAATGGCTTTAAAGTTTTATAAAAGAAAAACTTTTAGTCTGTGACATCAAATTTGGGTTTGAGAGTCAATTACGTGTAAGGAAGGATTAGTACCCTTACAGTACTCATCGAAAATGGTACCAATTAACTGCATGTTATCCTTAAACTTTAAAAAAATGATCTATTCTAATGTTTAAGATTAATTCCTCTTCCTTTTCTTTATTTTAAAAACAAATCATTTTTTTTTCTTTTGAAAGGTAAAACATGTTTAATATTATTTTCTTTAAAAAGTAAAACAATATTTTTGGATCAAAATGAAAATTTCCTAAGTATTGACATATCCTTTTCACTTTCCTATATTTATGTAGAGTTTTAAAAATATTTCTAACTTAGAGATTTTCAATTTGTCCCACAAATTGAGATAATATCTCGCATAAATAATAATAATCAAGAGTTTCCCTATATTTAGGTCAAATCTCAATGGCTATATTTACTTAAGATATTATCTTATTTAAAAGTATTTTTATTTTGAAAAATCATTTTTGAAAACAAATGTATGAAATGCATGAACATAATAAAATGAATGAATGCATAAATGACAAAATATGAATGTATGGCAATTTAAGGATGCATGTAACAAAGTAGAATGTGATGTAAATGCATGAATGAGGTTAAGGGTTTGTTTTAAGGTTTAAGGTATGTTTGACAGTTTCGCGTTTAGGGTTTAGGATTTAGGGTTTATGGTTTAGGGTTTAATGGAATTTGGGGTTTTATGGAATCATGCATATGACAAAAGCAAATTAGAAGAATGCTATTGGTAAAAATGTAAATATGATGCAGACAAATACATGACAAGAGAATAAACTAATGCTAAACTAGCCATTTACAAAACTAAATTAAAAATAAGATGTGCATGTGAAAAATGGATCAAATACAAAACATTTTCAAAGTTTTAAAAGATGTTCCACTGTTGTTCTTCCTTAAAAATCAACCAAACAAGAACAAAAAAAATCACTAAACCAACCATTAAAACAACATTTTATTCAATGGAAATTTGATTTAACACCTTGAAAACTTTAAAATCATAACAAAAACACAATCAAACATATGGAATCAAAGCAAAATTAGCTATAAAATGAAGAGTGAAGTTTGACAAAATCAAGAATCGTCGTAGCTGAAACTTTCATGGCATTTCCATCATACAATCATCACTTCATTCAAGTAAAATATGCATGAAACATCCATAAAATCCTACTATAATAACATTTTAATCATGGAAAGACAATTGACAAACATGTGATAAATCAATGTATATATAACATGAAAATACAAATACAAGCCAAACACCATACACAACTTACCAAAATCAACATCCATTATGCATCAAACAAATAAACCAACAACCAAAGCCTCCATATAGATTATTTAAAGGAAGAAAACACCTAAGACAAGCTAAGAAGAGGTTCGACCATGGTGGAAGAATGCTTGGTTGAACCTCCAACTTAATTTCAATGGTGGATTTTGTGTTTTTTATCATTTGATTCTTTTGACTTCAAATCCAACTATGATTTAATTGGTTGAATTTTGAACCAAGATTGGATAAAAAAAAACTGCATTCTTTAAAAAAAATAAAAAAAATAGAAGACCAGTATGAAAATGCTATGAAAAATGTGATGAGAATGTAATGAAAATGCAAGAAGAGGAAAAACAATTTACCTCCTCCAAGCTTTCTTTAATTATTCTTTCTTTTTTTTTGCTTTTTTTTTTCTTTCATGTTTTTTCTTCTCCTTTTTTATTTCACGCCCAACTCTTTTTTTTTTCTCCTTTTGCCTTACCTTTTCTCCCATCAAGAAGAAGATGGAAAATATTCTTCCAAGATTGAATGCTAACCTTTAGATTATAAATGCATCATATGGTCTAAAATACTCTCTAGTTTTTCTTTGCAAGGTGTCATAATGTATAGATCCATGGACCTATTGCTAGATATAGACTTTAAAGTTGCCACCAATCTTTTTTTGTGAAGGTGTGATTGGCCACCTAACAGAATTTGTCCCATTTAAAGATTAGTCCCAAGATTGACTTAGGTACCTTTAAATAGTAGATTCTAGTGTACAAAACCAGATTTTAGGTTCAAAAGTGTGATTATATACGAGGAATGTTATAGCACCCTCACTGATGCTCATCCAAAAGATGCTATCAGTTTGATTTCAAATTATCCAAGCCTTAACCATATTTATAATTTACCAAAAATATTTAATATTGAAAATTGATCTTAAAATTACTCCAATAGTTTGGCAATAACTTAGGATAATTTTTCACCTTAAAAGTATTTATGAAGACTAGTGTGCCATTCTGAAGAGATTCCATCGTCGAATTTATTAATGTATTTTTCAAGAAATAATTAGTATAATTCTCCAATAGTTTGGTAAGTTTTACTTTGATGTAGATCCTCTAATAGTTTGGTGAGATTTTTTTATAAATTTATTTTTTAGAGACATATTAAATCTTCTAATAGTTTGGTAAGATTTAATCCTCTAATAGTTTGGTAGGATGAAAATAAGTTATTTCGCAAATAATAAATTTTTAAAAAAGAAATTGATTTATAAAATTATTCAATAGTTTGATAGAATCCATAAAAATTTAAATTGACGAAAAATCCTTCAATAGTTTGGTAGGATTCATGAATCTATTTTAGAAACTTTTTTATTTTATATTTTATCTTTGAATAAATAAAATGAAATTCATAAAATAATTTATTTGTTTAATTTAAAATAATAAATAATAATAAAGGATAAAATAATAGTAAAAAAGAAAGATATATATAATAAAATGAAAATAAAATAGGAAAAATAAAATCAAAATCAAAAATAAAAATAAAATGAAAAAGAAAAAACCTGCGATTAGGTCAGGTTTGAAGCCAAGTTGGGCGTGCATCTTGTTCGAGTTGTATGCGATTCGGGCCTACTCCATAATGACATTGTATGGAGCTGATATAAATATCAACCTTTAACCTTTTTGTCTTTAGATTTCAAACCTTTCACTCTCTCTTTAAAGCTCTTTCTACCCTCTCTTTAGAAGATTCAACCAAAATCTTCAACCTTCTTAAAAAATTGACCAGTTTCCCACACGTCGACATCAAAAATTCAAAAGGGCATCGAAAAGTTTCAATTTTCCAGAAACCATCCACATACTTAGAATTTGGTAACCATAAAACTCTTTTGTCCACCATTTATTCCATTGAAAACTTCAAAAATTCAATGTGAAAATTCAGTCAAAAACCCAAATTTTTAAAAAATTAAAAAACCTTCCCAAATCTTCTTAGATTAGGACCAAACCCAGAAATTATAGCCCAAATTCCAAAGAACAATATCCTAGGGAATAAATTTTTCAATCAAATTCAATAAATAAGAAACAATTGAGCTTAATCCTAGAACCCCAGTAGATTTAGACTTTCTAAAACCAAACCCTAACTTTTAACCATGACTTCTAGAATCTTGAACCCAATTTCCCTCCAAAATAAAAATTCCCAATTAAAAAGAAAGCCTAGGAAACCTAAAAAGAATCTGAAACCCCCTAAAATTTCAGAAACCATTGAGAAAAAAACCCTTAATTCCTCTAATTTGCTGGAAAACCTTTTTCACCTTGTGTGCTTGATGGAGATTCATAAGGTTCTTTTCACATATTTTTAAGGATTTTAAGAAGGATTGAATTTGTCATTGAACATATTCGATCTAGAAAATGGCTTAATTTTTGGTTTTCCAATTGATTTTGTTTCCAATTTCAAACAATCATGATTTTTGAATTTCCAAAAATTTCGTTTTTTTTTTTTTTTTTAACTTTTGACATTTTTTTATTTTTTTAACTAATTTTTAAAAAAAATGAAATTAAAAAAATAAAGTAATTTAAATTAAATTAAAGATTTTCCTGTTGGGCTTAAAGTTTCCCAATCAGGCCCAATTTACAGTTGAAAGCCCATTTTTCATTTTGAATAAATTTCAAATAAAATGGGGTATCTACAATTATCCCTATTGCACAGTTTTTATGAAATAAGAATTGCATAAGGACAGAAGACATTCATTTTGTTCATGTTAACTTAAGGATCCTTTAAACAGAGGTATGCAGTTTAAAAAAAAATAAATTAAGAAATAGGCTCATTTAAACAAAAGCTAAACAACTTTAAATGGGAAATGAGCTCCTCTAAACAGAGGCTAAACAACTTTAAAATGAGAAATTAGCTCATCTAAATAGAGGCTAAACAACTTTAAAATGAGAAATCCTCAAACTAGAGGCTTAGTGATTTAAAATAGAATATGGATTCTTATAATTAGAGGTTTAAGGATTTAGAAAAAGCTTACCTCAGAGATCCCTTCTCTGTCAAGAATGATATCTTTGCATTCGCCTTCTTTATGTCATATTTTGAGATGTTCCTAATTTGAATAAATGGAATGAATATCCATGTATGCATGTAATGCAAATGAATTATTAGTTGTGGTACATAGATTCTCAAGACTTTCTCTTTTGAATACCAAATCAAAAAATCAACTCGATTTTCAAAATTGGCACTCACTTTTTGAAATCAAATTTTGTTTTAGGTTTTGAAGGTTTCATCTCTTGCCCGTTAACCTTTCACCTCTTCCAAAATAATATACAATCTTCCATTATATTTTTCAATTACCAATCATTATCCTAATTTCATGACAAATAAGATGCAAATCATATATTTCTTCTATTCATTGCAAAACATTTAGAAAAAAAAAACATAGAATGAAAGTGAGATATAGATACTGAACATTTTATTTGGAAAAGAAACTAGATTACCAATGATGACTATTTGAGACAATTTTATCAACTAGTTAGTAAAGGTAAACAAGGATGGCTATGTCGAACAACAATGCCCCAAGATAAACATTTAGATAATCATGATACAAATCTTAAATTCTTTCTAAAGACTCAATCCTACCATGCCCTTAACATTTCAAAATTCCTTGAAGTATAGTCACTTTCATTTTGGATTTTACGATCCTTAAATGATGTTGTATCTAAGTTGCATTTTTAAGTTTTCAACTTAGATAAACCCTCATTTAGTACAAATTATCCTTCTGGGTTTTCGATTTGAACTTTTTTTTTCTTATTTTATTTTATATATTTTTAAGCAAAATACTTCTTTACAACATCATAAGTTATGGGATTGGGAAGATCTTCTCTATCCATCTTTGTTAAGATTAATGCTCTGCTTGAAAAAAATCCTTTTTACTACATACAACCCTTTCCAATTTGGGGTATATTTTCTCCTATTATCATATTGATTGGAGAGAATTCTTTTTAGCACCAACTCTTCTTATCCAAATCAATAAGGTCAGACCTATCATGAGTTCTCATCATTTTTTTCTGGTATAGTTGACCATGACATATGGCTACTATTTTTTTTTCAATACTCTCATTGTCAAAATTGATGAGGTCAGACCTTCTTATCATAAGCTCTCATCATTTTTTTTATATAGTTGACTGTGACTTATGGCTACTAATCTTTTTTCTTCAATGAAGTTTAGTTGCTCATAGTGCTCTTGAATCCATTCAACTTCTTCTAATCCCACTTCTCTTAAGACTCTCAAAGATGGGATTTCTACTTTTACTGGTAATACAACCTCCATCTTATAAACTAAGGAAAATAAAATTGCCCTGGTAGAGCTGTGTACTGACATTTGATAGGCATGTAAAGCAAAAGGCAATTTCTCATGCCAATATTTATATGTCTTAGTCATTTTTTTCAAATCCTTTTAATGTTCTTATTCACAGCTTCTACCATTCTTTTCATCTTTGGATGATATGATGTTGAATTATGGTGCTTAATTTTGAATTGAACACATATTTCTTACATCATCATCTATTTAAATTCTTAGCATTATCTGAGATAATCCCTTTTAGGAGTCTATATCTACAGATTATTTCTCTCTTGATAAACTTGTAGACTACTAATTGTGCCACATTTGTATAAAAAGCTTCCTGAACCTATTTTACGAAATAATCGAACATTACAAAAATGAATCTATTCTCATTTGATGCTCTTGGAGTGGTAGGCCTAATGACATCCATACCTTACATAGAGAATGGCCAAGATGGTGTTAAAACATGTAAAGCAGAAGGCAGACCATATATCTTGTTAGCATAAATCTGACATTTTTTACACTTTCAAGATAATCAATGCAATCAGCTTCTATTATTAACCAATAATATCTAACTCTTATAATTTATCTCTCTATCATGTGCCTATTCGTATGTTCTCCACACACTCCATCATGTACATCCTTAATAGTCTTTTTTGCCTCAACTGCATTTATATATACAATAACACATGATCTCTGTTTTTTTGTAAAGAACCTCACCGTCTAAGAAAAATTCTATAGCTAATCTCCTCATGACTCTTTTATCATTTTCTATTGGCTAATTTGGGTATTGCTAATTTTTTAAGTATTGTAGGATATCATAATACCAAGGCTTTCATCTTTTTTCTTCCTTCATATTAGTGCAATGTACTGGCATGTCCTTGACATCTAACTTAGTGGGCTGAGGTTGAATCTTAGTATTGTTGTCAATCCAGATCATTGTGGCTAAAATAGCCAAAGCATCCACGATTTGATTTTTTCATGAGGTAAATGTTCAAATTGGACTTCTTCAACTACTTGCACAATTCTGAGATATATTTATAGTATGGGATTAGCTTGAATCTTGTGTTTCCCATTCCCTTTTAATCGATAAATAACCAAAGTCAAATCCTTGAACACCTTTCAACACCTTAATTTTTCTATCCAATGTAGCTTGTAAACCCATGAAATATTCCTTATATTCTGCCACATTATTGGTGCACTTGAAGTTCAACCTTACTGTAATGGGATAATAATGCCCCTTGAGAGATATCAAAATTGCCCCAATTCCATGCCCTAAGGCATTAATAGCCCTATCGCAATACATTTTCCATGACTTCTAGTCATTATCTTCATCCTCTAATTCCAAAGTGGTAATTAGTTCTTCATCTG
Source organism: Durio zibethinus (assembly GCF_002303985.1). Next base: position 8,337,652 of record NW_019167849.1, on the reverse strand, counting down.
GAAAATTGAGTTTCATTTAGCTCATAATTTTTGGTAGCATGTTCTGCAAGGAATTTGCTACAACACTCCCTTTGATTACTTTTTAGCTCATGTATACAATATCATACTTTGAGACATTATTTACCATTTTGTAATTCTTCCTGACAATTATGGTTTCTCGAAGATGTTTTTTATGGGGTCTAGTTTGGCTATGAGCCAAGTGGTATGATAAAGCATGTACTACCTGAATCTCTTAGCTATCTAAGTTAAAATGTAACGCATTTTCTCCAATGATGAATACTTGGACTTATACTTTGTGAATTTCTTGCTCAAGTAGTAAATAGCTTTTTTTTTCTACTAGATTCATCTTGTTATCCCAACAAACACCTCATCAACTTTTCATGTACAATCAAGTGCAAAATTAATGGTCTCTCCGAAATAGGTGGTACTAGTACTGGAGGATTTGATGAGTATTGCTTAACCTTATCAAAAGTTTCTTGACATTTTTCATTCCATTCACCAAGAATGTTCTTTCAAAAAAGTTAAGGTTGTATTTGGAGGTAAGTTGAGAGATGAATATAGAGATGTAGTTCAATTTGCCTAAAAAACCTCAAACTTCTTTTAGTTTACTTGGAGGAACTAAGTTCTAGATGGCCTTTATCTTGTCTAGGTCAACTTCAATTCCCTTTTTACTAACCACGAAGCCTAGCAACTTTCCTTAATTTGGCTTCGAATGTACATTTGGATGGATATAACTTGAGTTAAATTTCCTTAACCTCTCAAACAATTTTCTAAGGTTAGCTATATAGTTTTCTATTTCACGGCACTTTGTGATCATGTTATCCATATATACTTTAATCTCTTTGTGCTTCATATTGTGAAAGAGTAACCCACATAGTTACAAAAGTGGTTTTTTTCATGTCATCTTGGGCCATCTTTATTTGATTATAACTTGAAAATCCATCCATAGAAGAGAACATAGAATGTTAGGCTATATTATCCATCAATGAATCAATATAAGGTAGAAAAAATTATCTTTTAGGCTAGCATTGTTCAAATCACAATAATCCACACACATTCATACATTTTCATCTTTTTTAAGAGCATATACTATATTAGCCACCCACTCAAGATATTTGGCCACTTGTAGAAAGCCTACATTAAATTGTTTTTTTACCTTTTATTTGATCTTCAATAGCATTCAGGCTCATTCTTCTTAACTTTTGCTAAATAGCCTACATTTGGTTTTCAAGGGTAGCCTATGTTCCATTATTTCAATGCTAAGCCTAAGCATATCCTAACAAGACTAGGCAAATACATCTACAAACTCTTGAAGTAAATCTTTTAACCTTTGTTTATTAGTAAAGAAAAGTGATGTGATGACCTTAACTTTCTTTTTGTTCTCATCATCCCCTAAATTGATCATCTTAGTGATTTTCTGATAAGGATCAATAAATTTATTCTCCTATTAAATCAATCTCATTAAATATAAAGGCAAAGTATATTCTTCATAGTCATCTTCAGTGTCAGGTTCATCATCATTAATTGAGTTTTCAAAATTAAATCCTTGATTGTTATCATAATTATTTTCACATTCATTTGGAGACCTGAAATTAAATGAAATGGGAGATATTGGTAAAATGTTTTGATGAAAATGGAAATTGAATAGAAGAGATGACTGAAAATGCGTAACCCTATGCCTTTATTGAGATAATAATTAAGAAGAGGCCTGTACATAAAAGATTATGCTAATGTTTTTGGGCATCAGCAATTGGGAATTGTAATTACATTGGATGGGTGTCAAGGATAGCAAGCATTTCGATAACATTCCAATTTGTAAGTTTTAAGCTTGGTAGACATGAACGAAAAAATGCCTTTTCCTTTAAGACTTCTTCTCTGACCATCTGGATGGACATCTCAGCAAAAGCTTTTTCTATGCTCAGTTCATCATTAACATCTCCCTCTAACCCTGGATATATATATCCTCTTGGCCTAAAAGTCTCACACAAATGCGGTATGACCATCAGCATATTTTTTGCTATTCTTTTTTCTTTTTTGTTATCCCGTATCCTTTTCACTTTCCATTCTTCAAATTCATATCCCAAGCCCAATCTTTGCTATTGTCTATTACTGTTAGAGGCTCCTTAATTTGTTATAGGTTTTTACCTAGCCTAACTACTAGATACCAACCCTTGTTGACAATCTGGTTGATCACAATTCTATTGCAACTCTGTTGGTATAGCTTAGATCCTTCACCCAAAGTATTGACAGGTTTAAAGGATTGATAAGAACATTCCAAGGATTTTTTTGCTATTTCTATATAAGAAACATTCATAGGTTGAGTCACTAATAGGTCCTTTTATCCAGCCACGATTACAAGTTGATCCTCTACATTGAACTTGAGTTTTTGGTGTAGAAAAGATGGAATAATACCTACCATGTGAATCCATAGCCTATCGAGCAAATAGCTATAAGATAGGGAAATATTCATAACCTGAAACTTCACATTAAAAGTGTGGGGCTTGATTTGTAACGACATCTCAATATCTCTCAATATTTCATGTCTAGTCCCATCGAATGTTCAAACAACCATATGGCTAGTCTTTATATGGGACACATCAACGGGCAACTTTGCTAATGTGGACATAGGCATAACATTTATAGTAAAACCATTGTTAATAAGCATCTTGGCTATAATGTGACTTTTGCACTTAACAATAATGTGTAAAGCCTTTGTGCATCTTTTTCTTTTAGGTGGGATCTCATCATCACTGAAGGTTATGTAGTGCGATACCATTAGATTTCTACCAAATGATTCACATGCTCTACAAACACATTATATGCGACATAAGCTTGATTTAACACCTTCAACAAGGCATTGTGGTGTCACTCTAAATTTAGTAGTAATGATAACAAAAAAATCCTAGCTGGCATTTGTTTAACTACTCAACCAGTAAATATTCATTGTGTTTGACCAACTTTAAGAACTCACAAGCTTATTTCTCATATATAGGCTTTGAACTATCTTTTTGTGGGGTTAGCTCAGGTTCAATCTATTTTTCTACCACTATAATCTTTTCCTTTCTCACCTTTTCTAGCATCTCTGGAGTGTAACACCTTTGACTTTTGGTTATGCCCCCTACCCCAATTATATTGGTGACATTTGGCTTTGATGCAATCTCTTCCTACCATTGTACTATCACTTCACAGCTATATCTCCATGATACAGCCTTCTTATCCTTGTAAAGGAATGTGCTTGTGACCTTAAAAGTCACTGACTTCGGAATCCGTTTGTTTATGACTAACTTTGGTTTCTCGTTGCAATATATAGTTATCAATTTTGGCACCCATTTTGACTTGTCAGTTATAGATACTTCAATATTTTTTAAGGCTTTTTTTTTCACGTATAACTCAATCTTGTATGAATCCATCAATTTCTATACTTTACATGAGACTATTTGCAAGTTTAATAAAATGACCCAGAGCCCCACTGTGGTACTTGCACTTTTGATTTGGAATGCATCTTTCCTGATAGGTGTATAGGTCTACTAGTTGTACCATTTTTGCCTCATATAAACATCATATAACTAACTAAATGACATCTTGATCTCCTTTACTCTTCTCTTCATGTGCCCTTTGTCCTTATTTAAAACATTGACTGCATGGTTGGGTAATGGATTACCACTAATATTGGGGGGGTTGCTTTCCACTAGTATCAAAATTAACTAGCCCTTTCTGATTATACCTTACACCTTGTATTTCAAAGCAATACAATTTTTAATGAAATGGCTCACGATTCCATAATGGTAATCACAATAAGCAATAAGATTGTACCATTTAAGATAAAAAGGGTTCAAGTGGTTTTATATGGAGAGGAGTAATCAAATGAGTATAGGTCATGAGAATAAGGTCAAAGGTGGGCCTCTCTCGATTATTTCATGGTTCCCTTAGACCACTAGTTGAATTGGACAGGCACATGGAGGGTCTTACAATATAAGTGGCATTAGGTTGGTAAGTATTGGTAAATAGTCAGAATGATGGTTGATAAGGGGGTGGATAAGCAGATTGTGGCATTGGTTGGTATAGGGAAGTTGAGGCATTGTTTATGGTGGGACAGTATGTGGGGTAGATAGGTTATGGACAAAGGGTGTAATTTTTAGATTTTTACCCTTCGAAACTTATAGCTTGAGTTTACTCTCATTTTTCTTGGGCACTTTCTTAGCTGTTGAGGATTTTCCTCCTTCAAGTTTGTAATTGTTAATGATATTTTCAATGATCTTACCCGAAATCACCATATTAGTAAAGTTCTTAATTGTATTTCCTATCATTTTTTATAATAAGACGACTTCAGAGTACTTACAAACAGAACCATTGTTTTTTTTTTCTATCAATAATGGTTGGACTTGAGTGGCTACATCTCACCATCTTTAAGCATGTTCTTTAAAAGACTTAGTTACCTTTTTTCCATGCCTTATAGAGAAAGATGATCATGAGCCATATTTATAACATAGTGGTATTGACTGATGAATGAGTGGGTTAAGTCCTTTCATATTTGGATACAAGTCCTATCCAACTAGATATACCATTTTACAGTAGACCCTATTAGACTATCTTAAAATACATACATGAGTAGCTTCTCATTACTGGTGTGAGCTACCATTTTATGACAGTATATTGTGATGTAGGTGATAGGGCATTTGGTGTTATCATACTTCTCAAACTTTGGTACTTTAAACTTGGGGGTATCAATACATCTAATACTAAACAAAGCCCAACAGTATCTATAAAACCATAAATCTTGATGCCTTCTATAGATTGCAATCTCTTTTCGAGCATATTCATCACATGATTAGCTTTAGGGTCTTCTAAGAACTCAACCACTTTCAACTTCAATCTTTCATTTGATATGTTTAAATTAAGAACTTAGATCGATTTAACTACCTTTTTAGTGAATATAGATTAATGTCACTCTGCACATTCCTTTGGCTGGGCATAGGTGGCATTCCTAAATAATTATAGCTTAGATATATAGGTTGTTATGGCTAGAAGCTTTGAGTGGATTAGGCCTAGTATGGGCCATAACCCGGAGGATACATTGGATCGGTGACTTCATGTGAAACATCCTCCTCCACTACTTTTTCCCTTGTTTAGCTTACCTAAAACTTTAAGGATCTTGCTTAATTCTGTTTTGATTTCCTCTTAAACTCTTTCCAATTTCTCAACATGGCTTGCATTATCTTGTTCCATTTTCTTAGCTTGAGGCTGGGTGTTATATTGATGTTGAGCTATCCTTTAACCTTATGTACCACAATCTAAAATTAGTGATCTTGTTATGGACTAACATGATTATGAATGAATGAATGCAATGCATGAAAAAAAAAAAGAAAAATATTGGCCCCTTTAAAGATTTCAACAAAAGTAAGCTTTCATTTATTCCACAGAAGTTTGTTTTACATTAATTCTATTATTTTCCACTTCTAAAAGCATTTAATTTTCTCATATTGATCTTTGGCTTCCTTAATGAAGTTCAGTAGTTGCTACCCATACTCTTCTATTGATGTGATTAGAGTTCTCAGTGCTTCAGCCTTTTTTATTATTTTTTTGCCTTAATCACTGCTTGCTTATCTGGTTGGCAAGATACTCTATGTACCTTTACTTTCTTAACCCTTCTCTTTTGCCAAACCATACTTGATAAGATTAGCCTATTATGGTCTTGTTGTAACTCTAACAACTCTTAAGGGCATTGTCTTGTTCCTTAACAACCTTTCAAGCTTTACTTTTAGCTTTTAACCTCCTATGTTGTCGATGAAGTTCAACCAAATTATTAACCACTATATTGCATTTCTTGGAAAGCTTATGGACTTTGACTTTCAACTTTTTTGCTTTATCCTTCCATTGCTCCTTTTTTTCTTAAAGCTTTTGGATCTCTTGCTTCATCTTGTCTTCTTCAGCCTCGAATTCTTTTTTTGCAAATTCCAACTCTAAACACATTTCATCCAACTTTTGGTTCATTGGCTGGTTGTAATCTTTAGGAGTAAATACCACCTTTTTTCTCTTTTTGGCACATTAGGTATCCATGAGTAATTTTATTAATAAATGGTCTAGGATTTACTCTCTTAGGCTTCTTCTAGACCTTGATCATGCTATCAATCTTCTGAAATGTTTTAGGCTTCCCATATAAACAATCAAATTGATTGAGCCTATATATCATAGGAATAAATTATTTAGCTCTATACTGTCTTCTCACCATTAGTGGTGCATATCTTATTAACCCCTATAGGCTTAAAAGTGGAACCCTATCTCATCTTCATATCGATACAGCATGGGTTCTTGATTCATCCATGGAACTAACCATTTCACTTTATCAATTGTGAGCTTTTATAACAAGTAATCCCATTCTTTTTTGGACTTCAACTCTGGCCATTCACTTTCATAAAATTCCTTAATTGGATTTCAATTGCAAAGATAAAGTTTGGAGAAAGCACTCTTCTTGCATTCAAAATGGCTCTTCATCCACAAATACAATAGTGGTATGCAACTCAAAAAATGTGCTTTATCATTTTGTCTACAAAAATTCAATGATTTGATGGTTTTTGCTAATATTGCCGGTAAAGGATTACATCCTCTTTCAATCTGCTCAAACAAATCCACCACCTTTATCTCAATATGGCCTAAGACTTTGGGGAAGATCACCATCCCATATATTGCCAAAGCAAACACATTCATTCCTTGTTCATCATTAGGGTGTTTAATAATGAAATCTAAAAAAAAAAAATCCCATGGAATACCTTTATACCCTTTTTTTCTTTAAACATGTGACTCTATGAGCTCTTTTTCTATCCCTAAAATATAGGCCAACTTTTGTGATACCTTAATTTTTGTTTCTTCACATATACCCTATCGGATACTAGAAATGCATACCTATAAGAATTGAATACTCCTCTATGGTCGGCACCAAATCAACTTCATTAAAACTGAAACAATGATAAGAGGGATCCCAAAACTAAAGCACTAACTTGATGAGTGAATTTTCAACTTTTACTAACAAGAGATATGCAACATGCCTAAATTTCTGATAAAAAGTTTATTGTCTTGAAAAGACCATTTTGTTCCATATGTTTGACAAGTTTTTCAAATCATTCTATTTAAGAAGCAGTCAAACCTCCTTAGGCAAGGTAGAAACATAATCAAATGGTAAACAGCTCCTTCCTTTCATTGCTTCCTTTTCAACTCTATATTCACATCAATAGATGACTCACAGTTAAAGAATATGGATGAGACACAAACTTAACGTTTTGTGGGTTCCATGAAAACTTTTGTTGAAGATCTTTAGGGTAGGAATACTATGCAATCTATATGTATGTTTATGAATATGCAAGAAAAGAAAAACAAATAAAAAATTGGTTAATTATCTTAATATAAAATAAAGAATAAACACAATAAAGCAAATACAATAACAACATGACTCTAAATTTTGGATTAGCTATAAAGGGTAAAAGAACATGGTTCTACCTATGGGTTAAGCTCATAAGGTTAACTATGTAGTTTAAGCCACCTCCAAATGGTTCCCAAATTGTTCCTTATATCATTGTCCATCACAGACTAATAAGGCATCCCAATCTTTGCCCATTATAGGCTATAAGTAGAAATTGTTCAATTTGAGTGGGAGTTTTTTGCTAGCCCATGTAAAGATATGAAATCTCACAAAGGCATAGGTACCTTACTCCCTCATAAAAGACAGAACTCGGGTGTAGAGTCTATATTATGCACGTGCAAATAAATGACAAGTATGATAAAAGATAAATACATGAAACTCAAAAAAAAAAATCTTAAGTTTATTAAATAGGCTTAGATAATAAGACATCATTTATCGGCCTGACTCTCCTTGTCCTCAATGGAGTCACCAAACCATTATAATGTATAGATCCAAGGACCTATCACTAAACATAGACTTTAAGAGTCACCACCAATGTTTTTTTGTTAAGGTATGATTGGCCACTTAATAGAATTTTTCTCATTTAAAGATAAGTCCTAAGATTGACTCAGGTATGTTTAAATAGTAGATTCTAGTCCACGAAACTAGACTTTAGATTCAGGAGTACGATTACATGTGAGAAAGTTTATAACACCCTTACCAAGCCCATCCAAAAGATGGTACCGATTTGATTTTAAATTATCCAAGCCTTAACCATATTTATACAAAATTGGTTAGTATAAATTTTTAAATCGAATCCAACAAATACTAAAAAATTGAGCTAATCCCAAAACCTTAGTAGATTTAGATTTCCCAAAACCAAACCCCAACTTTTAACCATGACATATAGAATCCAAAACTCGATTTCCCTCTAAAATAAAGATTCCCAATTAAAGAACTAGCCTCAAAAAACCAAAAAGAATTTGAAACCCCTCAAAATTTCAGAAACCATTAAAAAAAAAACCTAAATTCCTCCAATTTGTTGAAAAGCCATTTCCTTATCTTCCTCATGTGCTTGGTGGAGATTTATAGGGTTCTTTTTAACATATTTTTAGGGATTTTAAGAAGGATCGAATCTATCATTGAACATATTTAATCTAGAAGATGGCTTAATTCTTGGTTTTCCAATTGATTTTGTTTCCAATTTTAAACAATCATGATTTTTGAATTTTCCAAAATTTTTTATTCTAATTTTGTTTCTTTTTTTTTTTAACTTTTGACTTTTTTGTAAAACAAATGAAATAAATAAATAAAACAAATTAAATTAAATTAAAGATTTTTCTGTTAGGCCCAAAGTTTCCCAATTGAGCCCAATTTACGGTCAAAAGCCTATTTTTTGTCCTAGAAAAATTTTGGACAAAATGGGTTGTCTACAAAGAGATAACTTTTATCATTGGATCACAGTCTCCAATGTCATTTTACAATCTAGAATGCACACTACCAAAAATTGAATTTTTAATGCTGTTGGGTTCAAGTGAAAAGACTATTTTGCTTATATTAAAAAGTTTTCAGTTATTAGGGTATTTCCTTGGAAAATAATGCTCAGTTGTTAATTTTTGTAATTTTAGAGTATCAAGAATAATGTGTAATTAATATTTGAAAATTCTTGTGAAAATCTGACATCGTGAAGGTTAGATTACAAAATTTTCCTAAAGGGTATTTTAGTAATTTACATCTTTTGAGATACTACCAAAGTTTTCAATGCACCATAAATAATCAAATAAAAAACATGATCTTTCATAAAAATTGACCTCAGAAAAATCAAATTACAAAAATACCTCTAAATGTTATTTTAGTGATTTCACACATTTTGAAGTACAATCAAGATTTTCAATATTCCAAAAATCATTAAATAATATAAAATCATGATCTAAAACTTATCACAAAATTCCGAGCTTGGTAATATAAAATTATGATATGAAACTTTTCATGAAATTTTGACCTTAGGAAGTCACATTATGAAAGTACTCCTAAAAGGTATTTTTATTATTTCACATCTTCTAAGGAGTGATCTGGGTTTTTAATACATAAGAATTATTAAAAAAATTCAATTATGATTTGAAAGTTTTTATGAAAATCTAACTTAAAAAATGTCAAATTATGAAAATACCTCTAAAGATATTTTGATAATTTTATACTTTTTGAAGTGCAATCAAACCTTTTAGTGCTTTAAAATCATAAATTTCAATTTAAAACTATATTGATTCCAATTGATTGTGAATTGTAAAAGTTGACCTCAGTTCTAATAATTTTGATCGCTTTTTATCAATTTTGACCAAGTTTAACTTTGAAACATTTAGGTCAAATTAGTCCCAATTTTAATTTTTTTAAAACTTATCAAAGTTGAAGAAAAATTAGATTTGAACCGGATTAGATTTTGAAAGCTTCACAAATGGTTGGATTTTATCAAACAAAATTAGGTGTTTATGCTAACCAATTTTGTATAAAATAGATGATACCAACAACAATTCAGAATATAAATTGAAATATTATAACTAAATCTAAAAGTAAAGGTAAATAAAATTAAAACAATAAATATCACAAATAAATTTAAAAGAAAGAATTTACATATGTATGTATATACTTATATACACGTATACCTATATATATACATTAATACATGCATGTATAATGTATTTGCATACAAATTTTGATATAGGTATAAGAAAATAAAATATTATATACATTTTTTTAAATAGAAAAATAATAATATTAAATACTCAATTGTGATACAAGAAACAAAACTTTAGAGTTAGAGGTGAACAACCTCACTAATTGATATCAGCACTGAAAAGAAAGAAAAAACCACAAGTAGCCAAATAGACTCAAACTAATTAAGGAATAGATGAAGTTGATAAGTTCTAAAAAATAAAAAAAGAATATAATAAAAAATAGTCTATGAAGCATATTAGATGTATAATATGTCAGTAGAAGATAAAAGATTAAAAATATTTTTTTATTATTTTTTAGTCTAAACTCTAAAAGTTGGGATCATAAAAGAGTTTCTTTTTTTTAGACCAAAAAAGTCATAAAATTAAGTTAGTTTAATAATTAGGAAAGAAATGATCTGTGTGGACTTGGAATAAAAGTATTCATGGATTAGATTGAGTTTGGATTAAATTTTAGTCAAGTTTATATTTAGTACTAATAATTTATATATTTATTCAAATTCTGCCTGATATTTTTTAGTACAAAATTTTTCTAAATCGAGCTCATATTAAAATATTAAAATCTAAATTCACCTATTAAACCCAATTTATATAATAAAAAAGAAAAAAAACTTTTATAAAAGTTAAAATATTAAAATAAAATTTACATATATATAATTATAATAATTTAATTATATTTATATTTTCCAAACTAGTTTGGATTTGAGCTTTAATTATTGTGTTTAAGTTTGATTTAAATTTTGACAAAAAAGAATTTTGTTTAAACTTTTTTAACAAGTTTTAATTTCATCTTGGATGAAATCACTACAGGGGTTTTGGTTTTTAACAACATTTTTTCTACCATTTAGCGGCATTTATTAACGCCACTATGAGGTTGCGGCATTTGTGAAAAAATGCCACGCAGAGTGCCGCTTATACATGCGTCACAATAAATAATGACGCTTTCAAAAAAACACCTCAATATTAACGACGTTTATACCAGAAGTGCCGCCATTTTAGCGGCGTTTTATATCTTTGAGACGTCGTTACTTTAGAGACATTTGATTATGAACACGGCTCAATATTAGCGGCATTTGTATCTTTTAGTCGCTGCTATTTCAATTACATTTTTATGAGAAAAATATCATTGTATTGACGGCATTTGTAACAGAAAATGTCGCTACTTTAGAGGCGTTTGAATCTGAAAATACCTCAATATTTATAGTGTTTGTATCTTTTGGCCACCGCTAATTCAGTTGCATTGTTATGAGAAAAACCTGTTGCTTTAGTGGCGTTTCTATAAAAAATGCCACCTAACTAGCGGCGTTTGTTGGAAATAGCGCCACTACTTATAGTGGCATTTTATGCTACAAACACCACTAAATTATTCATTTAGCAGCATTGCCCAACACAAATGCCACCTTATGTAAAAATGTATTTTTTTTTTAGTTTCTTATAATAAATTTTATTTTCAATAAATAGCTTAAATTCAAAAACTGAAATTAATATTAACTTCATTCACGTTTAAATATACATCTAATTAATACAAAGTTTAATAATTGGTATACTAACATTCAAATATGATAAATACATTAACCAAATAAAAAATTAAAATGTATGATATGGATGACTACATACATTTTGCTGGCTGCTAATTGATGAAGAAAATTTTTCACCTTGGTCACTAGCGTACTTAACAACCTACTGAATAATACCATACAACTTTTAACACTTCATTGTATGCTTATTTTTTATTTAAAAATTTTAATATTTACTAAATATAATACCTTAGTTGATAGAGCACCAAGATCATTTCTTGAAAATTGTTGCACAAAATTCACAAAATGATCGAATCGATCATGCAACTGCTGAAATTTTGCACGCTCTACCTCCATTCTAGCACATTCTACTTCAATTTTGGCACGCTCATGTTCTCTTTCTTCTTCCATTTGCTGAAAATGTTGTTGCATAGTTTGCAACTCCCCTTTCAATATTGAAATGTCTCGTGAAGATTGACTTGCTGATAGTGTAAATTACGGAGAGTTATGTCCATAGTAGGCAAATGGTGTTGGACCCAGTCCAAGGCCTCGAACCCATCCATGCCTTTCTTTTCCAACAACTTCTATGAATATTCGATTTTCCATTTCTTACATGTTAAGAAAACCTTTAGATGCTACTTCAATCTCAGCAGCCATTCTTCCTTTTCTTTCTCCTGTGAATTTGTCATATACAACTATCAAGCTTAATGATTAATTGATTATATGTTAAAAAGAGTTAATTTTTACTTTATGTTAAAATAGATGATACAAATTACTATAATTTCTTGTGTTTCAACATTCATGTAAGATCCATCTTTTTTTGTGTGTGTTATGCGAAAAAGTTCCACACGTCCAATTGTACCACCCATCTCATTCTCCTATACAAAAATATATATTATTTGATAGGATACAAATCAATTGCTATTTATTTATGCATATCAATCCTGTCAATCAAGTATTAAAATTTTGAATAACTTTAATCTCCTTTATTTATATTTTGGCCCTGTAACAACACAATAGTCTTAAATATAAGCAAAAAATAAAAGCATTTTGAGCTTTCACACATATCAATCATGGAAACCAAATTCAATTATTTTCTTTTGATTTAATAAGAAGGATTGAAGCCATTCAATACGTTGAAAGGCATCCAAAATTTATTTGTATATTTGCCTTTTATATGCAAAAATACAAGTGTATGTTAAAAGCATCTTGCAACATGCCTTCAATGTCATCTGCTATAAAGGGATCATGTTGGTGATGGGAAGCCTTTGATGTTGAAGGAACTATAGTGGAAGACTTTGAAGGTACAAATTTTTCATGAAAATACCAATTAACATATCCCGATAAAATTTCAATACAAATTAAATGCTCATAAACAACTTTACGCATTTGCCATTCGATATTAGCACATTTCACACATGGGCATAATATCATATTATCTTCACTTGTATTCTCAAATGCAAAATTAAGAAAATTTTCCACTCCATCTTCGTAATCTTAACTTAATCTTGAGTTTTGCATCCAACTCTTATCCATTTATTACTTGCTACATTATCAGACCAAATGTATATAAAAAATTAATATGAAAACGAACATGTAGAATTGCATAGTTTACTATGTTTTAAACAAAAGATAATAACAAGACTAGTACTTACACAAAACGAGAACTCCTTGTTGTGAAGTAATTTATCAATTATTAGATATTATGATTGTTAAAACTCTGCTGCTAACGTAGATAGTACCCAAGAGTATTTATACTTAGGGTTGACATAAGGTGAAATAAGGTGGGTTTTGTAAAAATTTTTTTTCACTAAAAAGAAAATCGCGAATTGCAAAAGCTAAAGGAATAGCCGAATGAAGTAAAAGCTAAAGTCAATAAGTTATGAATAGTTGAAATAGGGTTCTAAAAGACAATGCTCGAATACTAAAAGTGAAAGGAAAGGAAAGTAAATTGTACATGGTCTGGAAAGAAAAATAGTATAATAATGAAGATAAAGCTTGAAGTTGGTGATTGGATGCGCTAAGTTTGGGAAGATTTTTATTGGACAGGATTATGGAAGGCGTTTACTAACAAAAAATACCAACAATAATTCCCTCTTACATATTTTTTGAATATGTTATAGGCGCCTTGAACATATCGCCACACAAATTCTAACACTATTATTGAAGGCGTATATCTAACAAAGACGCCTTTAATAATTTATATAATAGTTTGTGGTTAGTTACTGAAGGCGGTTGCAGAAAACAACGCTTTCAAAAATTTCCTTCAAAAATTTTTTTGGATTATTAAAGGCGTCTTTTATCATGACATGCCTTCAATATACCACGATGGTAATGGAAGGCATTTATTAGAAAATGCACCTTCAATATACCTTTAAACTTAGTAATCTATTAATGAAGGTATTTGTTAATAATAGACACCTTTAAAATTTTCCCACTAAATTTTTTGAGAATTATTAAAGGCGTCTTCTACTGTCAAATGCCTTTTATATACAGTCACACAAATTCTAACACTGTTAGTGAAGGCGTATATTTAAGATAAAAGAATTTAATAATTTCTATTACAGTTTGTAGATAATAATTGAAAGTGGTTGCAAAAAATAATGCCTTCAATAATTTCCCTCAAAAAATTTTCACAAATTTTAAGGCGTCTTTTATTATAAACTGCCTTCAATATACCATGATGGTAATGGAAGGCGTTTATTAGAAAAAGCACCTTCAATATACCTATAAACTTAGTAATCCATTACTGAAGGTGTTTATTAATAATAGACGCCTTCAAAATTTTCCCATTACATATTTTGAGAATTATTAAAGGCATTTTTACTGTAAAATACCTTCTATATACCGCCACACAAATTCTAACACAGTTATTGAAGGCGTACATCAAAGAAAGATGCCTTTAATAATTCCTATCACAGTTTGTAAATAATAACTGAAGGGGGTTACAGAAAACAACGCCTTCAATAATTTTTCTCAAAAAATTTTCACAGATTATTAAAGGTGTCTTTAATTATAAACCACCTTCAATATACCACAATGGTAATGAAAGACGTTTATTAGAAAAGGTGCCTTCAATATACCTTTAAACTTAGTAATCCATTACTAAAGGCGTTTATTAATAACAGACGCCTTTAAAATTTTCCCACTAAATATTTTGAGAATTATTAAAGGCATCTTCTACTATAAAATGCCTTCTATATACCATCACACAAATTCTAACACTGTAATTGAATGCGTACATCCAAGAAAGATGCCTTTAATAATTTTTATCACAGTTTGTAGATAATAACTGAAGGCGGTTACAGAAAATAATGCCTTCAATAATATCCCTCAAAAAATTTTTACGAATTATTAAAGGCATCTTTTATTATAAACCGCCTTCAATAAATTATTATAAGTTTTGGAAATCCATAATTATTGAAGATGATTTTTTACTGAAAATGGCTTTTATAAATTTTAAGAATTATAAAAGGCATTTTTTAATAAAAAAATGCCTTTAATAAGTTTGTTGGATAATTTTAAAGGCTTATAATTAAAGGCGTCTTTTTTGTAAAAAATACCTTCAATAATCTCCAATAAAATTTTTAGGTGATTATTGAAGGCATTGTTCCACAAAAATGGCTTTAATAATTATTTTATATTCATTTCCCTGCCTTGAACATAGGAATTTGCAGAGGCCTAGTACACAGAACGACTAAAAGCTGTGTTATTCAACCAAACAAACCAAACCCTTAAACACTTTTCTAGCAGACCATGGCTTTCTTTCTCCAATTCCTCGCCACCGACCTTCCACAAAGCACCATTGTGAACCTCTGTTTTAATCGGTAAGTCTTTTTTTCTTTTAGTTTACTATATTATTTACGCCTTCAATAGTCAATTTTTTGTTTTTTCAGTTCCTTAATATTGACATATGCGTTTATATATTTTCGTTAATATCACTGTCAGCGTAGTCGTCCAAGATTCTATTCATATTACAAGTATGTTATTTCTATGTAGTACGCATTAAATATTGTGGTTTGCTGAACCTTGTTAACCGATATTGTATTGTCGAATGGTATTGTATGATATTAGGGGTTTGAATAATATTTCATGCTGAGTGGTTTGCTGAACCTTGTTGTCTGATATTGTTTTACTGAATGGGTTTGAATGAGGACTGAATGGTATTTTTGAGTGGTTTGCTGAAGGGTGTGTATGAGCACATTGCTGAATGGTGTGCTGAATGCTATTTCTGTACATAGTATGGTATTGGTTGTATTAAATTAAGTACAATGATCAATTTAAATGGTCATATTATGTAATTCGTATAATTATGATCAATATTGTAGGTAAAATAGACTCCGAATAACATCATTCTCCTTCTAATGAACATGCAGAAGAAAGAAGTGTAGGCCAAAAAAGAAAGGGAAAGGGCCCAAATAAACAAATCAAAGTGACTGACATAAAAATTCATATTGATTTCAATCAAAATGGGCAACCTGTGTAGGAAAGAGCTGCCAAGATGGCTACTTATATTAGAGCCATCATCTGTCGGAGGATTTCAATTACGTATATCAATTGGTGACAAGTTTCTGATGATCTAAAGGATGAGATATGACAGTTCATTGTAGTATGTTTATTCAACTATTTCGTAAAATTTGTTATATGATCATTTAATTAAAATTTAATGTGTTGATACTATTTGTGTTAACTTATTTAGGAATGGTTCAACATCTCAATTGAGTGTAAAAAGATTGCGTTGCAATCTGCTGGGAAAGCTTTCAAAGATTTTAAAAGCATATTGACAACCCAATATATTTTACTGCTGGCTGGTAAAGGTGATGTTTTGGCTGTTCCACCTGCGGCATATGCAGATGTCATAAATGTTGAAGATTGGATAAATTTTGTTTAACATCGACTTTCATAAGATTTCTTGAAACGTAAACCCATTACCAAATTAGTCAAAGTTTATAAGTCTTTATGCAATATAGCCTTTAATCTTCATATGTGATTTACGTAATTTCTTGATTTTATAGAAAATCAAAGAACAACATCGGGACATTCAAGCCAAATACTAATATTACCATCGGACAGCAAGAAAGGATATGCAACTGTGAAGTATAAGCTTGTATGTATTCACACAGTTATTTTATACTCATTAATGAATATTTATGAATATTCATTTCATACATCCTGATTCTTTTTTTCAGTAATTTAATAGGAATCGGTGAGCTTAAACATAAAAGTTTTTAGATGGGATGTCTAGAAACAAAGACATCTACGAAAGGATGGATCCTTCGTAGATGAAGTACCTAAGGAAATAGCAAAAAAGATTGTATGTATAACTACTTTTTTGATATAATGTATAATTGGCATTGTGATTGTATGCATAAGGGTATACTAGCTTGTATAGATTTATTCTAACAGTCTCATTTATTATTGTCTTTCAGGATGATTATACTGCTAAAGTAAAATCTGGTGAACTGGCAACCCAGTATAGTGAAGATCCTTTGTCTTTAGCATTAAGCGTTAAAGAAAGGCCTAGTTGGGTTCGTGGGGTTGGTAAATTTGTCTTGCCATCAACGTATTTTGGTAAACAACCCAAAACCCCACGAATGAGAAATACACAATATGAAGCAATAACTAAGCAACAACAGCAACAAATTAATGACCAGGAGCAACACCTCAATGACCAACAACAAAGACTCGCTGCTTTGGAGTCCATGTTGGCAGCAATACAGCAGGTTATGCCAATACCCTAGCCTGATAGCATCGTCCCCACGCGAGAAGCTTCTGTTGTGAGTAAGGAAGCCATCCTATCATCCGCTACCACCCAAGAAGTATGATATTATTTATAATTTGAATATTAATTTGTTTATTATATTGATTGATTTGGTTTTAATACTTATATTTCATTAAATATTGTAAGAGGATGTACAGACTCAAAGTCTGACCCTTGCCTAGGCTTCCATGGATGAGTTAACAAAATATTCGCTGGAGAATTGTACCAATGAAAACTTCATATCCATTGAGTCTGAAGAAGACTTATTTGATAAACAATCATTTTCTTTCATTGGTGTGGATAATGTGAAAGAATTTTGTGAAATGGATTAATTATCAGTTGCTGAAATCGTTACTTATATGAGGTTAGCTTATAAATACAAATATACATATTCAATATGTAAAAAGTTAGTATTATGGTATAATACTAAGCAGTAATGTTGATTGTTATCGTGTAGCTTCCTGTATAGAGAGCTGAATGGGAGACAGTTGACGAACAAATTTAGATTCATTGACCCTAACTTCATTAGTGAGCAGAGTGGCACAATCATGTATCGTGCTAATCATGTGATCCTATGCATGAAAAGATCGATTGATTAGTATTTGCTCTCATATAATGCGCAATAAGCTATATTCCAACCTGCTCCATTCTATGATCTGATGCGTATTCTAAGTATATCATTGTTATTATTTTGCAATCGTCATTGGGTGTTTATTGTGATTGACACCAAATCCTTAATGCCATACTTTTTTAATTCAGTTAATCCAATGACAATGCCTAACCCCGATATTCAAACTTTTATAAAGAGGTATTACAGTACTTTATTATATTATATATGTTCTGTTTCTTCATAAGAAATTTTATTTATGTTCCCACTAATTTTTTTTCTTTTCAATTTAGGGTAATATCTACATTCAATAAGAAGATAAAGAAACCAAAACGGGTGTCATTATCGGTAAATGTCAAATTTATTCTTTTAATGCTGAGTTTGTGTAAATAAATATTTTCTAAATCGACTCAATTTAATTTTCAGGTACCTCATCAACCCGGTAATACTGAATGTGGATATTATGTCCTTCATTTTATGCGGGAGATAGTGTTACATGATTTTATGACCACACCATTCAAGGTTAGTATAAATTTCATAAACTCGTTATATATTCAAAAAATAAAATGATACATTATGTTCTCATTTCTTAACATTTACTTATGATAATTGTTTTTTAGTGGGAAGGTAAAAAAGCTTCACGGAAGAGGAGATTGATGAAGTCTGTAAAGAATGGTGTGATTATGTATTGTCATTTATCAATGTTGATAAACCTTCAGGTTAGACATTGTTGATTGAATGTAAATATATATGGAACAAATTGTTATAATATTTTTAACCTACCATGTTGAATGGAAACTTTAAGTTTGTACATTAGGGGTATTAGTTTAATATTATTGTTATACTTAATATGAATACACTATGTGTACTTATTAAATTACTGAGTACAATTATTTCAAAAAAGTATATTAATATGGCAACCTTATCAGTTTTAATTTCAAATGTGTGGTCAATTTTTTGAAATACAACAATGTTCATTATGCAAATTCAAAAATGTAATTCATAGTATCATATATATATACCAAATATTTTCTGGGCATAAATATACAACTGACAGCAAACATTTTTTAGGCATAAACCTACAACTAACTTCACATATAAAGTATCAATTATGTTTTTTTGATGCAATTAATGAAGGCATTTTTAGTAAGAAAATGCCTTCAATCACCCCTAACAGAAAACATTGAAAGCGTTTTTTACCAAAATCGCCTTCAATAATCCCCTTAGAAAATTATTGTCCAGAATATTAAAGATATTTTGGGCAAAAAACTACTTCAATAATACCAACTACAAATTAATCGAATGGATTATGAAGGGCATTTTCCTACACGTAATGCCTTTAATAATCCCAACAAAATGTTTATGATTAGATATAGCCGCCTTCAATAATCCGACAATTAAAATTTATCGTTGGGAATATTAAAAGCGTTTGGATCCTAAAATGCCTTCAACCATCCCATCCAAGTTTTGTCTATGAAATATTGAAGGCATTTCTTACAAAACCGCCTTTAAAAATCCAAAAAAAAATTTACTGATTAGATTATAAAAGGTGAGTTTGGCCAAAAACGCCTTCAAGAATCAAGTCCATATTTTTGCTATCGATTATTAAGGGCATCTCTCTACGAAAAATGCCTTCAATATTCTATGAAAAATTTTTTAAACCAATTGATGAAGGCGTTTTTGCCAAGAAAACGCCTAGACTAATTAATAATAAAGAATCTGTGCCTAAACCTAAAAAAAGGCTAAATTAAGGACGGATCGAACCAACAACCTTATGGTAAACATCTGTACGATCCAAACAATTTGATAACCTTAATATTGAAGGAATTTTTACAAAAAATAAAAAAAATTAATAAGCCTGGGAAATTTTTAGTCTAAATATTAAAGGCATTTCTTGTAGACAACGCCTTCATTAATCTTATACAATTTTTTATGACGTGATTATTAAAGGTGTTGTCTGCCAAAAATACGTTTTAACTATTCATCAAAACTTTTAATAAAAAAATATTCACGGCGTTTTAGTCGAGAAATGACTATAATATCAAGTCTTGGGTGGTGTTTGTAAGTAACAAAGTCGTTATTTGAATATTTAGTGACGTTTGTAAGTGAAAGGCTGCTACAAAATTGACGCTAAAACACCATTTTGTTATAGCAAATGAAATAGTGTATTGTACCGCATAGATAGTTTGCATGACTCATCCACAATTCAAATATTCACTTATAATTCTTAATCAAATATTATATAGTTTATCGATATGAATCGTTTCTATTAAAATCAAATCATATCTATACGTATTGCGTATCGTACGATATTGATAATTATCTGTAAAGTGTGTGAGACCTTGAGGACCATGGAACAAAACAAAAAATTATTTTCTATGGTTGTTTTTCTGGATTGAATTAGTTATTTTCATGTTTAAAAAGTTTAATTTTGACTTTTTTTCTTGCAATTAGAGTTCTATTTTCTGCACTTTGTGTATATATTCATTTGATTTCCATAACAAAGTAAACATATTTTTAAAAAATGCCAAATAATAAGTTATTAATTTCTCTTTAGAAAAACTTAAATAGAGTTTTTTTTTTCTTTCATAGAATTTGTTGACGTTTGTAAATTAAAATAGAATAAATTATACCAGTGATTCTTAAATTTTTGGAGGCATATTATTTTTATCTTTAAAGTTAAAAAAAAAATAATTTGATGATCATTAATTATCTATGTATCATAATAAAATGATCTTTTGGTTATTTGGTTCGTCATTTTTAATGTTAAATGTCAACTGATTATTTTTGTTTGAGATGTGTTACTAGCTAACTATTAAAATGTCTTTGTAAAATATGAAGTGAACTTTTTTAATAAAATTATTTTTATTGGAAAATAATTTTTTATATTATATTTAAATTATTTCTATAAGAATGAAATAATTTATAAAAAATATAAAATACTTAATTTACTAATAAAAATTATAACAATTTACGTTAAATTTATTTTAAAAGCTAAAACAAAAAAAAAAACCTTCAACCACCATTACACGATGAACATCATCAAGTTCTACCCTTTACTACCAACATTACCAGCAGCCAAAATCTACCAAAAACTTCTAGCACCACTATCACAACTCATCATTATTATCACAAATATAGTAGAAATTAAAAAATATTTGTGCTAAGCTATCTGTGAGGGTTAAACTTTGAAAACATGAAAAAAAAAGACCGGTCAAAGACAAAGGCCAAGAGTTTTCTTCGTATTTTGCTTCAATGCTTAAATTAGTGCTCGGTCAAGAAGTAGGAAAGATAATTAGGTGAAATGTAAGCTTGGAAGCTAAAAGTTCTAGTTAGTTTAGAAGTACCTAATAGGAGCTATTTATACTTGTGCGGTAAGGGACTTTAGGCCTAGGAGGCCTGAAGTCAATGTAAGTGACTAAGGCTAACCTCATAAGTCCAAGCTGAGTAGGCAGTTGACAATTCACCCGAGGGATGACAGGTCAGCACTTTCATGTACTAGTAGATGGGCAGCTAAGGTAGTTAAGCTAACGTGGAGCCTAAGATTTTAGGTCAACCTGCCACGTCAGCTTGATTGAAATGATCAAAATGCCCATGCTTATCAACTGACTTATATTTTGGAGAAAAATGTCTATTTTACCCTTTGGACACTAAAATGCCCCTAACATTCTATCCTTCCACCAAGTAGTATGAGGTATTAGATTAGCGAAGATAGGGTTAATCAATATGTTATCATTTAGACCAAGTTGTAAGTTAAGTGTGAGTTTCTTTCGAAGCTTTTGTGGTGTCATTTTGATAAGGAATATTCATGACTACCCTGACCTTAATTCATCAAAATCTTGTCCTATGCCGACATGGATGAAATGGTGTCATTATTCGAGTTCGAGGTGATACAGTTGACATGGTGCTTGCACGATACAATCGATGTCACACTTGTAGTGTATATTCTCTATAATAGATCACAACAAGTTCAACATCATGTTACGTGCATGACTAATGTGATATTTGCAAATTTTGAACAATGGGTTTTGTATAGTGAAAGAGGTGATGTGACCCTTGTGTAGGTTCATCTGAATTTGCATCTATTAAGAAAAGAGAAATTTTGGCAGTTCTTTAAATTAGGGTTGAGAAGTTGATGGGTCATCTTTAATAACCATTATGGTGACATAGTTTAATCTAGGATGTCCATCCGATCTGAGACTTGGCTATATAAGAGCTTTTTGAGGCCTTAGTTTTTTATTATCCAAACTTCTTAGCTCTTTAGTTGACCAGTTCCTATTGATCTTATAACTTTTTAACATTCTTCCATTCAACTTTCTTCTTAAAACTATTCAGTATGTTTATTTTTTTTCATTATATCTTCTTATTCTAGCTTATGTAACAACTTTAAGGTAGAAATAATTGAAGGTCAGCTTAGCCAAGAGAATTTACTTTCGGATGATGAAGTCACTTCTGTCATTATAGGAAGGGACTATAGCCAAGCTACCTATTAGTTGAACTTATTGTCCGTCAAGGGTCAAAAACAAATTAAAGATAATGCCTGAGTAAGAGAGAAAAGGGTTTATTATAGAATGGATGAGCTTTTGGCGGCAACAAATTATGATCTCTTAATTGCTGCTTTTTATGTAACCTGTAAGTGCACATATTAAGTAATAAAATAGAAGTATTCCATTATTGTCTCCCAAAGGATTACAGATTACATTTGTTAGGTAGCTTTTGAGTACCAAAATTGAGATCCTAAAATCTTATATCTAAACAAATGAAATTTCAAGATTGATTACAAAATTAGGAAATAGAAGAGTAATATAGGCTTAGATCTCAAAATTATTTGCTTGAATTGTTAGCCTTCAAATGGATGATTGGAAACTATTAGAATTGGGAACTACATAATCCCTCAAAGTTCTTTGAGCTTCATTATTTGCATTACTGATTGGTATTGGTGCAGGCAATGTAGATTGCTCTTTTTTTCTTCTTCCACAAATCCTTTCAATTTCTTGACCCACTGGAGTTAAACTAACACTTTTGGATTTATGCATGCAAACAAGAAGAGATAAAAAAAAAAAAAAGGAAAGCAAATAAACGTAAAAGAGTTTAGATTACAAAAGTTTAAGAAATTCTTATTGATATTAAAAACATCAATATAATACCCAACAACAGTGTAAAAATTTTGATTACTACTTTTTGTATAGCCTACAAGTGTACAAATAAAGTAATAAAATAGAAGTATTCTAGTATCGTCTCCCAAAGAATTATAAATTGTTATGTGGCTTTCAAGTACCAAAGTTAAGATCTTAAAATCTTATATTTAAACTAATGAAATTTCAAGAAAGATTACAAAATAATGAAACAAAAGAATAATGTAGGCTTAGATCTTACTTATCCAACTATCACTTGGTAAGCTAAAGACAAAAGTCAAAATAAGATCTAAAAGGAACAAGAATAGAAATCTTGAAAACAAAGAAAAATTGAGATTGTTGAACATTAAACTAAAGAACTTGAATGTGGAAGAATGGTGATGATCAAAACTTGTATTGCATTAGAGTAAGAATGCTTGAATCAAACTTGTAAAATAAAAGAATGTTTGCTAAAAATAAGGAAGTAAATAACAAATTTTGAAATCAAAAGTAGAAAAAAAGTAATATTGCTTTGAAGAAAAAAAATCTTGAAAATAAATACTTCTTGAATTTAAAGAAACAAACTTTTATTATTGGCAAATCTGTCACCTAAGCTAATAACTAAACTAAAGAAAAACTAAGAAAAGAAAAATGAGAAGAGAAGAATAGGGATGATAAAACAAGTGAGAATGGCCTTTCTATTTATAGAGGGGGTTTGACCATAGGGGGATAACTATACAAGCATTTAATTTTAAATCAACTACTAAGATATGAAGGTTATCTTGATCTTCAAAGTGCTTTGACCAAATAGGACTCTTGGTTCTTAAATATGTATAGCCACATGGGTGTCTTGGGAAGCAATCTTGGCCATTTGATCATCTTTGTGCAATCTTATTTCAAGACTCCTTGGTAGATTCGACTAAGCCTTGGATTATAAGATAATGTATTTGAATTTCATGCAATCTCCTGTAATTCAAATTACTAGAATCCTTCTTCATGTGTGACTCTTCAAAGAGCAAGTAAAGAGTCATTTTTCATCACGAACACCTTTAGCTAAATGCACCTAGTGTCCTTGTTGGTTTGAAATTACATGAAGTCCTCTTAGATTTTGTCTTAACCGAATGGATATAAAAAATGAAAGTCCTTGTTCTTGTTAAATTCTTTAAATGAGCTTTATCTCTTTTTGCATTTGAATTAGCCAAATGGTTTAAGAGTCCTTCATGGATACAAATTCTTCTTATTGCCACATGAACAAGTCCTAGTGTAATTGAAATTCTTTGAATGTGCCTACAATCTACATGTAAATGGTTTAGCTAAATAATGATAGAGTCATTTGAGCATACAAACTCTTTCTGTTGGCCAAATAAATCAAATGTTGTAATGCCAAATAGGTTCAGCTACATCTTCATGCACAGCCAAAAATTAACTTTGCATGTAGGCTTGCATGACTTGCATGAAAATCACATTTCAAGGTCTTAAATCTTTAAAAATCACAAAATTAGCATCAAAGCACAAAAAATCAATCATTTAAAATTTTACACCTATTTTGATATACAAAATCATTATATAATTAGGTGTTATCACCTTCAAAACCCTTTAGTCCTAATGGTTGTGGCTAATTTAGCCCCTCCATTTGACCTTTCTTTTACTTCCTTAGCTCTCCCTCTAAACAATCTAAATATTCTTCTCGATTTTTCAATAGTCTGAGCTCAGAGTCTAGCTCTAACTCATTTTCTGACTCTTTTCCATCTTTTTTTTCTTCCAACAAAGTAGGGGTCCCAACCTCTACTTAGGCTTAAAAGCTTGTTCACTCTTTAAAAGTTGAGTAGTTCAATAATGAAACTTTTGAGGCTAAACAGGCTTAGGGTTCTGAATAGGTCAAGAGGTCTGGCCAAGCTAAAGAGTATGGTACAGGTGAAGGGAGACAAAAGCTACCAACGATTATGATTATGATGATGACATTTCCCCCTACTACACCTTAACCTCCTATGTATAACCTCTAAAGAGGTGATGAAGAACTTAAAGGGCTAAGCTAACCTTGAAGACTACCCTAATATGTGTTCTATTCATCATGTCTCCATGGTGAAATTCAAATTTGATTTTCCCAAAGAGGTTTATAATATAATGATAATGACCTCAAAGGATAAAGCTATTACCTTATTAGAGTCTGATAAGATTTGGGTGTACTAGGACTCTAGTATGGTCGACCTTATTTTTTTTTACATTTTTTATTGTTGAACTTCTTTTATCTTACAATTTAACTATTACCTAGCTTGCCTCAAATTCTTTTAGGTATCTAGTAGGATTTGTCATTCTTTATAAAGAATTAGGTCTTTTTTTTATCCCCTTCTTCAAGGTTTTTTTACTGTTAAGAAGCATTTTTATGATAAGAGCTGGTTCTATGTAATAGCTTGGTCCACTAAGAGTATTTTTATCAACTGTCCAAGCTTAATAAAAACCTAGAAGGTCATCTTTTTCTTTATAGAAGAAGTTAAAGGGGTTTGAAAAATTAATAAAGGCTTGAGCATTTTTTAAATAAACAAAGATTGGCCCCATGATTAAGGACAAGTTTGGTGTTTGAGATACAATAAATGACTTCTTTAAGAGAGGGAAGTTAGTAGTTGATGCTTATAAATTGACCTATCTTAGTGTCATTAAGGAGGTCAAGTACTAGGTAGGTGTTTACTAACTTTCCACAACTAACTTTGTTTTTATTAACTTTGTTCTAACTCTTAGTTTAGCTTTGTTTTGCAAACATGGTTGGTCGAGATGTAGGTGGCTTTGACATGTCCTGCTTTATACAACCTCCCAAATAAAGAAAGAGGGTTAAGGCCCCTTCTTAGCAAGGAAAAATTGATCGCAAAAGCTTGGCTGCACTCTAAAAGTTGAAAAAAAATATCACAACTTAAAGGCTCCAAAAAAGTCCAAGGGTGGAGTTCTCCTCATCCAAGCCTATAGTCAAGCTCCAGCCCTTTTTCAGAAAGCGTATCCATCACTATGAAGTTTGATTCCTCGAAGAATGTTTATGAGCATCCCCAGGCAGTGAAGAAGATCACAGACCCCACCATGTTTGAAAAAGGTTTATTTATCTCTGAGCTCGATTTATATAAATTAATATTCTATCTTATTTTGTTGATCTCTATGCTAGGGTTACTGTTTGTAGTTTTTTATCAACTCATGTCCTTTGTCTTTCAAAACATGAGATAGGGCCTAATACATCGCTTTTGAGCTTTCACTCACTTTTTTAAGATCAAGCAAGACATCAAAAACTATGTTCAAGAGCTCAACTCCTTCAACAAGGCAACGAGGAAGCTCAAACTCTCCAACTCAAAGTATAAAAGACAAGCAAAAATATTGGTAAGAAGGTTAAGGACTTGAGTTAAAGGCTTAAGGATATGTTTATCTAAAAAGCAACAGTAGAATCCTATTTTAGTAGCAACAGTAAAAAGCAACAATGCTCAAGGGGTATCCTAAAAGGCTTAAGGATATGCTATTTTAGGATTAGGCTACCCCTTGAGCATTGTGGAAAACCCTTTGCATATGAGGGCTTGTCAAATCTCTATGTCATCATGTTAGTGTAATAAAGCTTAAGATGGTCAAAAGGATCAGATGTACTGTCATAAATCTCCAAGGCAATCATCTTGAATCCTTTGGGTGCAATACTCAGTTTATTTCTTTAACATAAGGGGGAGGTTTCTAGGAACTTTAGCTTGTTATCAAAAGTGGAGGCTTTATTCTTCAACTATTTTTCCATTGTCTCCATTTGAACCTCCAAATCTTTGTTCGGTTGTTGTTTCAAGGTGGCTTTCTTGGACTTTTGGATGGTGGCTTGTGCTAGAGTATTTGTAAAGTAATGGATCATTGGTGTTTCATCCTTGTTGGATGCAAACAAAGCAAATGTCATCATAGGTTGACAATTTATGTGTTGGTGGGTTCTTGAAAGTTGTTGGATTTGGTGCTTTTGAAGTTTATGGTGGCTCAAGTTGTATATCATTTCTTTGAGGAATTGTCGCTACAATGTTATTACTTCAAACTGTTCTATTGTTGGAACTATTATAGCAGGTCAATCTAGGTTTGGTTGGATGAGCTGGGTATTAGTCTCAGCTGCAATAAGTTTTTCCTCAACTACTATCTTTTTTTATGGCATTTTAGCTTGATTAAATCAAAACACCCCTTACCTAATGCTAAAAAATGTTTGAGCTAAATTGTTCGCGAGGGGTAAAATCCTAAAAACACAAGAAAATGAGATATGTTAATGACAAAGGTCGAGAGTTTTCTTAATGTTTATGCTCTAATACTCAAGTTAGTACTCGATCAAGGAGTGAGAATAAGGATAAGGTGAAATGTAAGCTTGGAAGCTAAAATTTTAGTTAGTTTAGAAATACCTGAAAAAGGCTAGTTATACTTGTGCGATGAAAGACCTTAGGCTTAGGTGGCCCAAGATCGGTGTGGAGAGACTAGCTCTAATCTCATAGGCCTGAGCTAAGCTAACAATTGACGATCCACTCGAGGATAACAAGTCAGTACTCTAATGTGCAAGTAGGTAGGCTATTGAGGTAGCTAAACAAATGTGAAGCTCGAAATTTCATATCAGCCTACCACATTAACTCGACCGAAATGATCAAAATATCCATGTTTATCAGCTAACTTATACTTTAAAGGAAAATTTCTATTTTGCCTTTAGACATTAAAATGCCCTAGACAAAAAAGTTTAAAGAACAAGTTTTTAGTCTGTTAGAAACAATTTACAAACATACACTCATATATTAATTCAAACTTTGTTATTCTTCATTTCAATTAATTTTTACTATTGTAAATGAAAATTTTACTCAAACACCATTGTAAAAGATTACATAATCTTGAAATAAAATATATTATATATAAATTTAGACAAAATTCACAACTAACTTATAAAATATTATTTGTTTTGAATTAAAGATCTTACAATTATATTTTATAAAAAATATTTTATAAGAATAAATTTAAATTTATTCATAATTAATTTATAAGATATTATTCGTTTTGAATTAAAGATCTTATGATTATATTTCACAAAAAATATTTTATAGATATAAATTTAAATTTTTTACATATATATTATCTAAAAGTTTTGCAATAAAAACATCACAAATATGAATTTAAATTTTTACATATATATTTTTATAAAATTTTCACAATACCTCAACGTGAGATTAAAACTTTGACATCATCGTCATCATCAGTCCAACACATCACACGAAGAAGAAACACCTGATGTTGGATTTCAAGAGCCACACCAACATATGACATTGGATTTGTAGGATGTCTTCTTTTATCATTTAGCACTCAACTCTTATTTCACTAGAATTTTGAAAATGTCTCACTCAACTCTCATTTCACAAAAATTCTAAAAGTGACTCTCATTATATCAATTTTAACTCTCAATTTCTATTGGTGATTGTTTAATACGAATTTATAAAATCTCACACTCCCCACTCAAACAGAGGAAAACTTTTATTTTATTTTTTCTTTTTATTCAAAATTTTGGTGTATGTGGAATAAAAATTAGTCATACCAATATGTTATAATTTTAGTAACCTCTTGCTATATGAATGAAGTACCTATCACGATAAACTGATAGTATAAGTTTTTAATAATAAATGTGATCCTTTCATTCCATGAGATATTTCGTTCCATTCATCGTTCATTCCAGAAGAAACTTCAAACTATAATAATCTACACCATTAACTTGTTAAATAAAAAGATATTTCACTAGCCAAAGCTTCCATTTTTCTCTAATATGTAAGCATCAATGGAAAGTTGAAAGAAAAATGCTTTTTTTTTTTTTTTACATTTGTTCCTTGTAATCATTTGCAAACTGAAAAGCTCATTTTTTGTTCTTAGGTTATTTTCTTTATCTTTTGCCTTCCCAATTTTCAATAGGCGAATAGTTTCTGAACATCGTGAAACACATTCCCTTCACCCCATAAGAATGATTTATATGAATTTGGTAGGTAAAGGCCGTATAATTTTTTATTTAAAATTATTAAATAAAAATTAAAATAAAAAACTAAATTTGATAAATTAAAATTTTTTATTATATAAACAAAATGTACAAATTTTGAAAAATATTTAATAAATTTTAATATATTTTTTAATAAAATTTTCAATAAAATTTTATCATTAAATAAATATTAATTTTTAAATTATTACTGATAATTTTAATAAATTTTTACATATTTTAATTAAATCAATTTTAAAAAATATTCACAATCTTTATTTAAAAAATTTTATCTACCTCACAGGACGACAATGCATTATTGTTGCGTGGCGTAGTTTACCAGCTTTGTGGTTCCCCTAAAACTACGTGTCAAATTTCTCCTATTGCCCGAGGGAAATCTTAATTCTCAATCAGAACGAGCAGTCAGAGATGATTATATCTACCATTTCCTTGGTCTTTCATTCCTTCTCCATTTTCAGTCTTCCAGGTCCTCAAAACCATAACCATATCCAACAAGTTCGAAAGTACAAATACAGCCTTTAATTTTAGGATTCCGACCAATCACGGACGACGAAAACCAACAACCTTAACAACTAACATTTACACAACAATTGAAAACACTAACAGCTACAATTCTCATGTTATAAAGTTAGACCGATCAGACCTAACTCCCACTGTCCCACACCAATCACTTCAGGTGGATGGGAAAATCAATGCTCAACGAGCCACCTATCAAACTACTCATTGCTCAATCCCAGCTTCTCTCGGGCACTAGCAGCAATCTGAAACCAACCTTAACTTTCATATCATATTTGTTTTGATTTTTTTAGCTCACCTTCTATTGATGGCTGCCTATAAATTCAATACACTTTAGATGAGACTGTCTTTGCACTATCTCCTTTTCTTTTTTTTTTTTGTTTTAATTGTATTTCATTTTGCACAACCAGCGTTTGGCAATTTTATTATTACTGCAAGAGGCGAGCTCAACGAAACCGGCCCGATTAACCAATGTCTTCGCCAACTCATCTATTCAATCACAAAACCCACTACACCAGAAGGAAAATTTGAAGCTCTGAGGGCACAAACCATCTTTCTATGCACTCATCAAACCGGGTCAATGGAACTACGTTCAGCAGGTTGGCGATTGAAGAGATAGCTGCCATTGCCAACCAAAAAGACTGAATAAGGTGTTCAGTGAAAATCATGCAGCGCAATCCATTCCAACGTCAACCTGATTGTTCAATCTCCATCTTGATTTTATCAGGTCTTAGTTTTACCAGGAATGATTAGAGAGTGATTATTTATGGTTTAATAGCAAAGTCAAGCTCATTTGCC
This sequence comes from Durio zibethinus, assembly GCF_002303985.1. The sequence goes on along the minus strand of NW_019167849.1, from coordinate 8,307,216 downwards.
CTCCGGTAAAGCAATGTGGACGCCTCCACCCTGTATTTTTTTGGAATGGTAAAAAAACAAAAAAGAAGAAACAGAAAGCAAGTTTAGTCTAAACAGCTGATAATTGCGAGTATACAACTAATTTGACAAGTATAGACAATCTCACCAGCCAGGATGAACAACAAATTTTCCAGTAGATAGAGCCCAATTCACCTGTTCAAAGCAATAATCTAAATTAAATTTCATTAAAGACACAAGATCATATAAGCAACTCATGACTGATATAAACAATAGGTTGGGGTTTTCTGTTCTAATGTTACTAAATCCAACAAGACAAGTTTGTTTACCCGAAAGTAAAAGGCAAGAAGCAATTACAAATAAATATCATGTATCATGAAGAAAATACAAATATGACTACTAATCAATTCGGTAAAGGTCATCGAAATGGGATCTTGAACACTGCCAAAACTACCATATTTTAAACAATTAAACAACTCGGAAAACAGAATTAGTTTGGAAAGAATTGCGAGCATCAGCACCTTATCAGTTCCAAGAGAGTTGGCCACTACATGTGTAACATGCTCATCTATCTGATTTGTGCACACAGCTCCAAATTGCTCAGCTGTCTGCCACAATGGATGTAAGTGAGGATTGGCTTCACCTACAGGAAACACCCTACTAAATACAACATGACAACCAGCCAAAATCTTCCGTTGCTCTGCGGCTAGGATATTTCTAACATCCACATCATCTAAATTCTGATGTGAAAAGAAATCTTGATGTATTCTCTCAATAACCTATTTGAACAAAAAAAGGGATGAGACATTAATTTTTCATAAATGAAGACATCAAGCAAAATGGTCATCTCACCGCCAAAGATGATGCCAAAGTTCCATCGTCTAGTCTCTCATCATGGTCAATCTCAAGAAGAGACGGACCTAAAAGCCCAAATTGGCGTCTACTACAAGGAAAATAAGTATACCTGTAGAACATATAATTAGATGGAGTGATGGGCAGCGTGATCAAGACAGTGGCATGGATCAAGATATTTATACTGTTCAGTCAAGGAAAGAATACCTCTCTACAACTATCAAGTTAAGTTTATTATGCGGCCAAACTCTCACAGAGTCATCAATGATAACCACAGCCGACTCCATACCAAGAACCCCTTCAAGGTCCTTACTCCGAGGAACCCTCTCATCACCATCAAAAGGATCTCCATCATCACCTCTAGAAATAACTCGTCCAGCAAACAAAACCCCTTTTGGATCAAGCACTTTGGCCATCTCTGTAGCATAGAGCTTGTTCCCCATTGTGTACAGATGTAGCTCATACAACTTACTAGCCTGTAATGATGACAGAGAACAAAGTGTTCTAATTAGAACTGAAGTCCCGAAGAATACTGAAGCCAAGGAAGAATCATAATGACTCACCTTTTCTAAGAAATTCCAGATTCCAGGTCGCAATTTGGTCCACATTCCCATATGCTGAAAGCGGAAGAGATGTCGCTGTGGTTTTTCACGATCTTGTTCCTCTTTCTTTCTCAAGATCTCCTCATGCACTGGGTCTACTTCATTAAACTGAAAAGATGAAAAGTGAATGGCTTAAGCAAGCACACTTTATCAGATAAATTTAACAATAAATAAATTAAGAGAAGAAAAGAAAATAAAGTTAACACCTCATTTATGAGAACTCACTTTGGCTGAATTAAGAAGTGTATGGTCTAGATCCAAGACAAGACAGAGTTTGTTTGCATCAAACATTTTCTTTTGCTCTTCTATCCTCCTTGCCCTTTCTTTCTGGATAGCTGCCTTTTGCTGGTCATCGTATCTTTCAAAGAGATGTTCAACATCATCCCATGTATTCTGTGAACAATGAGGACCTCTTGCATCTGCTTCAGGCGCTGAACCAGTCCCAGTCTGTTGATCCTCAGAACTAGAAACTACTGTTTTCATATCCATGCTGTCAGGCTTATGTTGTACAGGTTGGGAGACTAAACTCTGGGACACTGCTGGCAGACTAGTCAATGCTTGTGAAACAGACATAATATCAGCAATATTTTTGAGATTTTTGGTAAACTGCTGGGTGATATCTGGTGCTGGAACAAGTTGAGATTGCATTGGCTTAGATTCTGTCTGAGCCTCCAGCTTTTGGACATTCAGATTGTCCTTGCTTCCCAAAGTGCTTGACGTAGGGGTGGTTCCATTTGTTTTTACTTGATCAGGACCCATGATACCACTTCTTTGAAGCACATTGCCATGAAGAACACGGCGAGGGTCACGAGGTTTCATGCGAATATTGCCAGACTCATCCTGAGAACTCATCAATTATTAAACATCATGATTAAAAGAGGAATGCAAAATAAATATTAATTTGCCAGACTCATCCTGAGAACTCATCAATTATTAAACATCATGACTAAAAGCAGAATGCAAAATAAATATTAATTTTTAAAGATGTTAAAATAAAAGTAATTTAGACAGTTTTATTTATCCTCATTAGGGAGAAAAAGGGTAATGGCATGAAGGTGAGTGACTTGCTAAAGAGACAGAGGTGCTCACCGGAGGAGGAACCTGAAGATTTCCTGCAGGCTTTGACAAAATACCAGACGAGCTTGAGGGAACAATGTTTACGGGGGTAACTACTCCCAGAATTGAATTTGAGCTTGGCTGATGCAATGTACTTTTTACAGGATCAGGAGATTTCTGCAGGATTTCAGCTGCTAATCTTTCCTGTTGTCCCATCTTAAGTATATTTATCAGTACGGTTGGATTCACTGCAATATCTTTCAACAAAGCAGGCAATGAAGGGGTACTCATACCAGTCATTGGCACCTGCTCATTTCTGTTAACAGTCATATTGGTTTTACCACTTAGGGTACTTGAACAAGTTACTCTATTATCCATTTTCCAGGAATTTGAATCCGAATTCTCTACAATTTGGTTTCTGTTTGTTACCTGAGACCCAATAACATCAGTGTCCTCTAACCAGCCACAATTTCCTGACACAGTTTGGACGTCCTTAACAACCCCTGAATTTTCCAACTCCTTCCTTTGTCTTTTCAGTGCAGGACCGTCCAAAACAGGTTCTTCAATACTCTTTTGCTTTCTTGAGTCCATTATTCCTCCAACAGGTACCGCCTTAGATGCATTATGCAAGGGCTGTTGGTTTAGATCCAATGCACTCGCATTAGAGTTGGCAAACCGAAGTCTAGGGTCTCTGCTTTTTGCAGAGGACTTTAACGCTATATTAGATGCAGAACTCACAGTCACAACTGTAGCATTTTGAGTTGCAATCTTTCCTTGCATGCTGGAACTGACACTATCAACTTGTGGCGGTGAGGAAACAATTGGATGCCCCCAAACAGGCAGATTTGGTTTAAAATTACCAATGCTGGAGGAACTAGAAACCTCCCCACCATTATCACCACCCTCATCACTGGATTCTTCAGAAGGGGTTGGGCTTGGAAGTCTATCACTTGAAAAGAAAGAACCCCGACCAAATTTTTGTTGATAGTTAGAAAAGGCTTTGAGGGCATCCGTTTCATAAGGGTGCAATTTATTATCTTCGTCATCAGGTGAACCCTTAGCCATCATAAATCCAGATTTAACCAAGCCATCTCCAATAGTCAGTGGCTTGTTTACAGGTAAACATGGTGTTGTTTCTCGTGTAGGCGAGGGAAGGCTGTCCGCATCATGATCCTTGTGAAGGTCTAACAGAGGGAATGAAATCACCCTGTTCCTAAAATTAGGCACTCCAGGCTTTAACGTTTCTGTTAACATGTTTGGATTATTATGAATTATGGAATCCATAGATAAAGGCAACTTATTTGTGACACTCAAATCAAGACCAACATTTTCAGCTAAACCATCAGGATCCTTCTTCTTAACAATTATATCTTTCACTGTGTCATTTGCTCCAGCAGGGGAGTTCAGAGAGAGCATCATGACCTCTATCTGTAAAAAGAGACACAATCTTTAAGTTTTCCATAAACAGAAAAAAGCCTACTAAGATAACAGTTCCTAAACTAATATGCCACAAACCACACCTCTTTCATCTTTTCAGGAGGGAACAGAGGAGGATCATGACCCTTTACAACAGAGAGTATCCTGTTCGCAAAATGCAAAACGGAGAGATAACTAAACAAATTGATTTCATATCAAATTTTAACAAACAAAAGCTATTAAAACCAGAAAAAAAAAAAAAAAAAAAAAAAACCTTGATAAAATGGCCACATTCTGTTCCTTGAAATTCCATTTCAGAGCAACAAATGCCTGCAACGAAAAAGAAATCAGGTTCTATTCTATAATATTTACAACTAGCATTTTATGAATTAACCAAAATTTTCAAATAACCGCCAGAAAACAACTATTAAAATATAACTCCTGGATTTCTTACAGAATTAACTGCTCCAAACGCCAGTTGAATAAGGATGTCCTTTGTGGGAACACTATATTCAAAAACCAATCCTCGCAAGCTCTCCAGAGCATTCTGGAGTCTGGAACAAACTCCCTCAAATGATCTAGAAAAAAAAAAAAAGGTAAAGAATCATTTAAACAAAGCCATCCTACTCACTAAGCTAAAAAATTCAAATGCAGTATTCATACTTCTCTGCTTCACCCACAGAAATCCCTTCCAGTAGCCCCCGAATCAGGTTAACCCGCTTCTCCAACTCATCCGAGTTACCAACATTACCATCCGAATCCAAATCAATCTCCCCCTCTTCCAACTCCCCTTCTTCTTTGTCTAGATTAACAACCTTGTCCTCCTCCATTTCATCCCCACTATCATCGTCAATCACAACTCTATCAGCTGAATTTCCACTACTGCCCTGCTCCTCTTTACCATTTACAGAAGTGACCAAAGACGACGGTGACGATCGCTTGGAGTTGTTGTTCTCGTCCTTTTGTGGTTGTGGTTGTTCAAACTCCTTAACAAAAATCTCATTAAGAGGTTTATTCTGAACTGCTTGTGCCCAAGCAAAATTATACAAACCCGAAGCATACCCTCGAATAATAGACGGGTACTTGCACAGATCCTGCATCGTCCAAACTCTTGAATTCGAGTTTGCTTCCCCATCTTTCGGTGATTTCGATTCCTTCGAAATCTTAACCTCTTGCTTGTTAAAATCTTCCTCACTGATCTCCTCTATTGAAGCTGAATCCGAAATTTCACCTTCTTCAACATCCTCCATTTTGTTTTCATCTTTTTCCATCTGGCCTAGGGTTTCCTCTTTTTTCTTTAATTTACTCCACGCGGTCCAATTAGATCCAACAACAAACATATATTTACACACCAATTTTTTCTGGAAAAAAGTAACAATCGATCCGAATCTCAAGCACTCAATACCAAAAAATAAAAATAAAAAACCCCACTAAATTTTCTTCAATAGATCGCGGAAGAAATAGATTAGAGTTAATAATTAACCCAATAATTTACGATCCGTCAGCAAATTAAATTCGGAATTCTTATTTTTCAAGATCTGAATCAGATCTGTCGATATTTAGGGTTTTAAGACGGTGGCGACTGGCGACAAATATTTTTTTCTTGAGATCGAAGTTGATATAAGAAGAAAGAGGGGATATGGGGGACAAAATTTTTTTATAAAAGTAAATAGTAAATACAACAACTTAAAAAATGGATAGAGAGAGAGAAAAGCGGAAATGAAGGACGGTTTTATAGAGGTTCAGAATCAAGGACACGCTTAGTTTTTAATCTGGACCGTACACGTCGATCAAGAAAAACAAAAAGTTTGTTCTTTTGGTAAGCGTAATGTATGATGTAACCAGGAATAGTTATTGGAGACGGGAGAGGACGAGGGCCATGAGTTCATGCTTTTGGGTAGGATTGCGATAAGAGTAGAAATTGAGTCTATATCTTTAAGTTCGAGTTCTTGACTTAAAAATTGAAGATTTAAAGTTATTTAAATTTCGTCGAATTTTTTTTTTTTTTACATTGATTGTAATTTAATTAAATCATTCAAGGTTTAATAAATTCAATTAAATTTAATAAAATTATAAATATTAATATTAAATATAATATTTTTATTATTTACTTATATTTATATAAATATATTAAAAAATAAAAACTTAATTAAACTTATTAGACTTACGAAATTTTTAAGTTAGATAATAAATTACTTGAATTTGGTTCTATTCATTACTCAAAAAGTTTAAATTTAGGTTGATGATAAACTAATCAAGTTCAAAATTTTTTAATCGTATTCAAATAACTTATAAATAACTCGATTCATTCACAACTCTAATTTTGAGTTGGTTTGGAGAATGCATGAGCCTTTTATTAACTTTTAATCTTAACTTCTTATTTAAGTAACTTTGTGGAAAAGAAAAAGCATGTTTGTAAATTTTAGGATTCTTAGGGTTCTAGTTTGATCATTATCAATGACAGATCTTAACATTTAATTTTGGAATGGCCAACTAATAATTTATAATATATTTTATTTTATTTTTTAACAAATTTTTTATCATACTTATTAATACAAATAATATACTAACAAAAATATGATGTTATCATTAAATTATAAAACAAAAATATTATTGTGATAACATTATATTTTTAATAGTACAAGATTTACAATTAACGGTAAAATTATTAATTACACAATTTATCAATGAATTATGGGAACCTTTTTTTTTTTTGGTAATTTAAAATTGAAATAAAAAAGAAATATGAATAAACCAATCATTAAACATTTTATCAAAACAATAAAACTAAATATAGTCTTAAAAAAATAATGATGAAATTTTGAGATTAAAAGTTAAAGTTTTGTTTAATCCTTTTACAAAGTAGTTCCAATATAATTTTTTTATTGGAAAAAAAATTACAATAACATGAAATATAAAATCTAAAGTAAAAATAAAAGTGGAAAATGATATGGAGAACAAAAGTTGAAGAAAGCTAGAAAAAAATTTAGAGTTCAATTTTTAAAACTTGCAATTTTTCTTTGCCTAAATCTTCTAGGTTTGATCTCTCTTATATCAAAAAAATGAAAAGAAAAGAAAAACATATTTGATACTTGTCGAAAACTTGGAATCATATGGAGAAAATTAAAATTTTAATTTAACTTATATTAAGTTTATATGAATGTGATTTAAAACTTATGACAAGTTTCTTACTTTTAAGAATTGGCAAGCAATGATATTTAGGTATAATAAACAAACAAATACTAATGTGATTTGAACATCTCTTAAATTGTAATACATAGATTAAGTAATGAAACCACAAAAAAAAATTAATAATTTTGATTTAAAGATCAATTTAAATGTATTTAATATAAGTACATATACATATCATAAGGAAGTAAGGGGTTTTTAAAAATTTGAGGGACCAAGGCTCCTTCTAGCTCTTATCACCCATCACCATGATCATTATGATCATTATGTTTAGGTTTTGTTTAATTTTATGTCGATTTATTAATATATCTTAATTTGTTCATTAGTTTTTTCTTAAATGTGATAATTATATAAAACTAAAGAAAGTTTTTAAGCTAATTTATATTATAGTGTTATCTATATCATTCTTATTCTTCTAGGATAAATGAGTATCGTAGCTCAGTCAAACACAATACTTAGGTAGTGTTTGGTATCATTTTCAAGATTATCATGGTAATTTAATCACCGTAATAATCTTATTATCAATTTGATCTTATCACTTGTGATGTGAAATCACTTTATTTAGTTAAAAATCATTAATTCATAGGAATTAAATATCATCGTGTTTGATATTACTAAAATCAAACATTATTTTATTTAAAAGTACGAAAATAATCATGCATATTGTAATAGTTATATAAGTTAATGATTTTAATGTTGATAAAAATAATCATTTGTAAAATATAATAATATTTTTTTATTTTATAATAAAGTATGATTGAATTATTAAATTAATATATATTTTATTTATTAGGTAAACCAATTTTTATAATATAAATTATGTAAAAAAATTTTGAATTTGAAAATAAAAATAATATATTAAACCATAATAAAAAATTATATTTTACATAAAAAATTTTAAAAAGTAAAAAAAAAAAATACACAAATTATTTTTGAATTTGTTACAAACATTAATTTGAAAATATAAAAAATATCTAATAAATAATTTTGATTTTAAGAAAAAACAAGTTTTTAATTTACATAGTAAATGGATAATATTAACTATGATTAATTTTACATATCATTTCGCCTTGGTGATAAAAGTTTTCTACCTTTTAGTTGAGAATTAGATCACCCTTCAAAACAATGATCTAATCATTTTCAGTGATCTAAAATCATTGTCACATAGGATCACCTAATGCTTACTAAATACGATGATCTAACAACCATGTATAGATCACCTTGATTTTTGAAGTGACTACCCCATACCAAACACTACATTAGGGTGTTAGCCTAAGATCTTAAAATGTCGATATATACATCTATTAGTTTACGCCCTATGACTAGTTGGATTGGTTATAGAATACATGTCATGTTAACATTATTTTTGTTAACTAATGGATTCTTTATCTATATGTTAATAAAGTTGATTTTACTTAATTATTGGATAAAGCCTATGGAATAGATATGTTTTCTAAAGGAATTACAAGAAGTTGTAAAATTATGAGATAATTATATCATCAAAAAAATTATTCCTAAATTGTTTCTAGTCAATGTTTTATCAAGAAATGGATATTGATAGAAGCTGTTGAGAACCACACATGATTATAATCTTACATATGAAGCAAGCATTCGATCTCATATATATACTTGAACTAATATATGGGTGCTTGTTACAAGACAAGTTCATTGAATATAACTAGTATGAGAATGCCATTTGATAATTCACTTGATGTCTATAGAAACATTCTTAGTGTTAATTTTAGAAGTGATATTTTAACTTAAGATTACTGTCGATATTAAATGAGTAATGTTTACTTTGATTTTACCTTATTTATGGTCTTAACCATGAAAGTTTCAATCAATATAGTTAGGTATAATATGAGGCATATAGAGATACATGAGTAATCAAGAAAAGATTTATTATCCTTAGTAATTAGGTGAGCATCTCATTATTATTAAAAAATATTAACTCATGAAACATTCAACTGAAGTGAAATGAAGTTTTGGAATAGTTTTAAAATTCATTTTTACAAATAATGACTTCATGATTCAAGAATTACAATAATTGATGCATATAGGGTAGACATTAAACCATACTCTATTTTAATCAAGATATAGGGATAAAATTATAATAATTATACCAAGAAACTAAGAACGAATAGGTTGGTCAAATTACCTAATTAACCTTTCTTAATAATTAAATGGTCATGACTCATTACTAGATGACAATCATGAATTATAAATATAAATTTCAATAATTAAAGAAATAATAAAAAACTCAAAAGAGTTTGATTCATTTAATCCAAATCAATTAAGGATTACAGTGCCTATATTTATTGCAAACATGTTAAATAACCTAATGGATTATATACAGATAAAATGTGGCTTGTGAAAGATTAAATTGGGTTAAATTAAATTAGACTTAATTAAAAAGAAGTTAGAAACTTCAAGGATTATAAATAAATTTAAAGTCCAAGGAGAATAGTCAAAGGCACATATTCTATTTGTAATAAACTAGGCTAAACACACTCCTCTACATAAAGAAGACTTGGTCCTTCTCTTATTAACCTTGTCATAATGTATAAGTCTGAAGACTTGTTGGCTAAAGACAACAAGAGAAGTCACCATAAATATTTTTTATTTAGGTACAATTGGCCACATAACCAAATTTGTGACCTTTTAAAGAAATTCTAAACTTGACTCAAGTTCCTTAAAAGAGTAAATTCTAGTCTATGAAACTAGGCAAGGTCTGAAAGCAAGGTTATATATAGGGAAGATTTAACACACCCATAATTCTCATTTAAAGGATAATACCATTTGATTTCTTGTTATCTAAAGCCTAAAAAATCTTACAAAGTAATTTAACATTGGAAATTGTTCTTAAATTATTCTAATATATTGATAACAATTTAAGAATATCTCATCACCTTAAGAGTATTCAAAGAGACTATTTATCATGCTTAAAAGGCTCCATTGTCGGATTTATTACTTTTTGTAAAATTTTGATTTTAATTGGAAACTTTGATATTATGAAGTCTTTTTAAATTATTTCAATATTTTGGCAAAAATTTAAGAATATTTCATCACTTAGGAATTTATATAAAAATTACAATTTCAACTTTCTAGTAATTTTATCATTGGAAGATTCAAAACTTGATTTTATTTTCCAAAATTTTTAGGTAAATTTGATTTTAAGAAAAAATTGATATTTCAATTTTTTCTTCTTTTATTCAACAAAACAATTTTAAGAAAAGATTGATATTTAAACTATTTTTTTAACTTTTCAAAAGAAATTTTTACCTAAACAAATTAAATACTCATCAAATAAATAAGTAAATAATACTAAATTTTAAAAAAATAACCAAAATTTTCATATGGACAATGGTTTGATCAATGACTCAACCCAGCAATCAACAACTTAATTGGTTTTCAACTTGGTTCGATTTACAGCTAGGATTGGAGATATGGCTAGGCTTAAAGATGTGGCATGGGAAGTCAAGTCAGTTTATACTTGGATAGGGCCACTTACTAAAAAATCCTTGACAAGAACAATATTTTTTTTACCTTGTATAAATCTCTTTTTAGAGTTTTTCCTTCATTTGCAATTTTTCTCTTTTCTTTCTACATTTCCACTTTTTAAACTCTCTCTAATCTCAATACGAATGCCAATGAAGCACAAATCTAGATTTTAGTATATTTGTCATGGTAGTCATTACCAGTGATTGCCAGTGATGAAAAAAATACCAAAAAATCCAAAAAGTTCCTCTCACCATTCTTTACACCTTTTCAAGGTTTTATTCTTTGAAATCTTCCTTATATCACCTAGATACAAACCTAAACCCATGACCCTTCCCCACCATATTCTATTATATTCAAGCACTTAAAACATATTTTTATTCCATTATGTTTTTCCTTGCTCTTAAATCTAAAACCCTAGGAATTGTTGGGATGGTTCACATGTGAATAAAGAATTACACATCATCAAAAAATAAAATTGAGATGTCTTATATATACATGGAAGATTTAAGAACCCAATAACTTAAGCTTTTGGGCTCAAATGGTATCTAACAAGTATGTATGGATTCTTTGGTGTGCTTCTATAAGCTCTAAGTGTGGCTCATCTACCCAACAATCGGTGTTAGAGTTGAGAGTTTGACTTAGATGCAACAAGTATGATAATATGCAGAGGCATAATACACCCAAAAAGATAATGTATTGAGTCAACTTAGAGTGCAATGAATGCAACCTTGAAAAGGGCACTAAGATAACCTAGACTCACATAGAGGCAATGTTGAATGTTAGGCCTAAAACACACTAGAGATATGAGGTCGCTTGGCCTAAAAAGGAGGTGTTGATAGACTTACTTGCACGAGAAGCTGAGAAGGTGTTAATATACTTACTCGCACAAGAAGCCAAGATAAGACTTAATCAAAACTCATAAGTGAACAAAAGAGCTTGTTGGGATGGTTCACATGTACATAAAGAATCCCATATCACTAAAAAAAAAAGAGATTGAGATGTCCTATATATACATGGAGGACCTAAGAACCCAATAGGTTAGGCTTTAAGGCTAAAGTGGTGTCTAGCAAATATGTATAGGTTTTCTGGTGTACTCCTATAGGTTCTAAGTGTGGCTTATCTCCCTACCAAGAACTATTAGAAAATTTTCACAACCTGAACCAAAGCCGAGACCCCCAAACAAAAAAAAAATACATTGTTAGACTTCTTTTTTGTTGCTGTGATCACTCACTTTTAATTATTTTTTACTTTCATTATATATTGCTCTATATGATTGTTGTCTATCATTATCGATTCTTGTGTTTTGATTATAGGTTGTATTTGCTAGACAATTGTCTTTGTTAGGTTTGTATGTTTGTTTTGTGTTGTGATTGAGGATTTTATGGTTGAATCATGATTTTGTTTTTGTTGATTGCCACTAGGTTTGGGTTTTCTAGGCACTAGTTTTTGCTTGGTTTTGAATTACTCATCTAGTATTTAGTTGATTAACTCTTTTTGGTTCTTTTTTTAAATTGCTTATTAGAGATCATTTTACAATAATTAATCATTTTATTGAAAAGGATTCTCAATCAAAGTGAATTTTGGTCTCACTTAAATTCCTACCTTTGATCCAATCTCCAAAATCTCAATCGTAATCTAATCAATTTTGAATTTTCTTCAAAGAATTCTTTGTTTTTCAATTTTTTTCTTTTTTTTATTTTTCAAAAATAAACTATAAACTATAAACTAATAAAATTAAATTAATTAATTAATTAAATTAAAAAAATCAAACACTTGATTTTGGTTTAATATCCAAATCAGGTCTAAAGTCTAAAGTTTAAATATCAAATTCAAGTTTAAATGAACTAGTGTAAAACTCAATTCAAGACTCATATTTGCTAACAAATAGATTCGAAAATTAAAAATAGTCAAAAACACCCCTAATAAAATTAGGTGTCTACATTTGTTCATCTTTATATATTTCCTATGAAACAAAACTTGTGCAAAGACATAAATATTTATTATGTTTGGGTTTGACATAAAATAAAAATTCAAAATTTCTCATATGAAATAAAGATTCGCAATTTGACTATAAGCAAAAATTTTAAAGATTCATAATGCTAAAAGTCAAATATTTGCAATTAGATATTAAAAATTCGTAACTTGAAACTTGTAACTTGAAACTCAAAACTTTGCATTTAAAAATTCAAAGGTTTGTGGATAAAATTCAAAGATTCACAATTGAAGTTTAAAATTTCATAAAAAATAGAATAAATTAAAATTAAAGATTCAAAGATTTGCAAAGAGATCAAAGATTCATAAAAAAAATTGAAAGATTCGTAAAAGATACAATGATTCGCAAAAGATATAAAGATTCGTAAAAGAGTTCAAAGATTTAGAAAAGAAATAAAAAATTCAAAAGGGAATTCAAAGATTCACCATTGTATAGATTTGCAAATAAAATTAAAGATTTACAAAAAAATCCAAAGATTCACACTAAAATTTCAAAGTTAGATAAACAAATTCCAAGATTCGTAAAAGAAATTAAAAAATTCACATCTAAAATTCAAAATTTTGTATTTGAAAAAATTTAGAGATTCATATCTAAAATTCAAAGATCACATTCAAAAAAGTTTTAAAGATTTTCATCTAAATTTCAAAACTTTTAGAGATTCATATTCAAAATTTAAAGGTTCTTATTTAAAAGATTGTAGAGATTCACAATGAGAATTCAACATTTCGCATTCAAAAAATTTAGAGGTTTACATCCAAAAAATCCAAAGTTCTCATTCTAAAGATTTAGAGATTCACATTTAAAATTTAGAGATTCACATCCAAAAAATTTTAGAGATTCATATCCAAAATTCAAAAATTCACGTTTTAAAAATTTTTAGAGATTTACATTCAAAATTCAAAGGTTCTCATTCGAAAGACTTTAGAAATTCACATTTAAAATTCAAATGTTCACATTAAAAAAATTTTAGAGATTCATATCCAAAATTTAAAGATTCACATTTGAAAAATTTTAGAGATTCACATAAAAATTCAAAGACTTGCAATTAAAAGATTTTAAAAATTCACATTCAAAAATTTATAGATTTTCATCTAAAAAATAAATTTTCTCAATATTTAAAAATTTTCATGGTGAAAAAATGCTATGCGAAATAAAGCATAAACAACTTTAAAATGTTTTCAAAATATCTTTCTTATCCACTATTGAACATCTTAACTAAAAATTTTTCAATCAATAATCAAAATTTCATCTTAACAAAATTTTCCAATCTAAAGGTCAAAATCTTATCTTGAAAATATTTCCTCATCCGAGGATCAACGTTTTCTCTCAAAAAATTTCTCAACCTTTTCTTAGTTTTGTTTCAAAAATCCAAAATCAAATTTATTTGTCAAATGATAGTCATGAATGCAATGCATGTGATGCAAATGTCAGTAAAATCAATGTCATGTATTTCTAATTATGGTAAAAAAGTTATCAAGACTCTACATTTCATCTTTTTAAGTTTCTTTCCTCATTTTTTATTCATTTTCTTCTTGCCCTTGTCATCTTGGATTTTTTTTTTAAAGGAATACAAAGGTCTTTTATGAATAGTATCATTCATTTGACAAATGTAATGCAGTCATATATTTCTTCAAAAATGGTGAATAACAAGATAAATTTAAGATAAGGGTATTCATTACTGAAAGTAACAAAATGAATTTTGTAAAGAAAAAATAGTCAAATAAATAGAAGCAAATGACTATGACAAATGTTTGGATGGAATAACAATATCTAAATAATGAATATTAAGACAAATTTGAATTCTAATTAAGAATTTTCCTCAAAAACTCATTACATTGACATTCCAAATCATTTTGAGCTCATCAAACCTTACCCTAGTTTTGTAAGATCTTGATCTTTCATACACCTAATTGCCTTTTTATTTTCAGCTCAGATATTTTTTTATTCAAATTGCCCTTTCGAATTTTTAATTTTTAATTTTTTTCCATTTTGACTTTTTTTTTTTTTTTAGTTTTTATTCACTCCATTCATCATTGATATTCCCATCAAATTTCAAACAAATCCAAAATACAAGAACAAATTATGATCTTATTGTTCTAGTATAAGTATGCCTTAGTTTAGTATATAATTTTGAATTCTAGCATTCATATTTGATAAAAAATGGCCTTTTAAAGCACATATCATAGCTAAGGTAAGGGTTATAAAGATAGGCATAAAACAAGCCCAAAACATGTGTTTGAAGGGTTGTAAATCAAATGATCATTATTCCATCATTTGAAGCATCTTGGCTTTTTACCCTATTCACCATCATTTTTTTCTTTCATTTATTCTATTTTTCATTCTCACTTTTAATATTTTCGTTTCCAAGATGGATTCACACTGAAAAATGATTTTTTTTATTTTACCTCTCAAATCATTTGTGGCATCCACTTTTTCTTTTTATGAAAGAGGTCTTTTTCCAAACTTCATCATTGAAATCTTTTGTGACCTTTGCTTTATGTTATTTTAAAACAGGTCTTTTCCAAAAAAATTTAGCCCTAATTTAGATGGTGATTGATCCTTGGCTAGGATTTTTTAGAAAAAAAAATCATAATAGGCTCAAAGGGGGTAGTAATGAATAATTCATTTTCATGAAAAGCAAAAAAAAAGAAAGATGACCATTTCTTATACCAAATGTAAATACTTTCCTTAAAGATCATTTATTGAACAAAGATAAACTTGTTGATAAATCATCATAAAGGACACATGCTTATAAGGCATGTCCATTTTACTTTTCAATGGAAAAAAAAACTATATGCCAATTTTAACTCCCTTTGCACAACTTGTTTCTTTTACTCCAATATTCTCCACAGATCAGGTTTATCGATATGAATGAGTTTTTAAAATTGAATCCTAAATTATTAATCATCATTATCTAAACATTCATTATTTTGAATCTGAAAATAGGTATAAAAAAGTTATTGGAAGATAAAAACATAGAATGGTGATCCGATAAAAAAAAATGTAATGCAAATGCATCATACTTTTCACTTTTATTAAAATGATAAAAAAATAAAATGAAATCTTAATACATAAAAGAAATAACATTATTCTAAAAGAAATACTAATTAAAATGACAAACAGCTCCAGACAACCCTAACTTTCTTATTCTTTTCAAAATTATGCACTTATGTGATCAAGTAAAGGATTGTCATTTACATTTAGCCCTTCTTATTTGTAAAAACTCACCAAATCTACTTTGATAAAACTTTACACTTTATACTTGAAAGTGGAGAAACATTTTATGGAATGACCCATATTCCCATTGTGGTAATCACAAGTGACACTAGTATCATACCATTTAGGATATGGCAACTTGTTTGGATGTTAATCCTTGAAAATGGTCTTACAGTGGGTGTGATGGTAAGACTAGGCATATAAGTGGATGTATGGGGTTGACACATAAGATAAAAGCATGTGTCAATTCTAGCTGATAAGGATAATGAGTTAATGCCACATGGGCTTAGTATATTGGGTAATGTAACATAAGGTGAAACTTCTTAACTCTTGCCCCCATAGCTAGTAGCTTAAGTCTTACATTTTTCTTTTAGGTACACGAACGTTTTTTGGATTAGTAGTCTAATTTCATCTAGCTTGCCATTCTTAAAGGTATTTTCAATAATTTAGCCAAATATCACCATTTTAGCAAAGTTCTTAATGGCATTTTTAATCATTCTTTCATAGTAGGAAGCCTTTAAGGTGCTAACAAAATAGGTCGATAGTTTGGTTGGACTTGAGCAACCATATATTTCCACCTCTATGCATATTCTTTGAAACTCTCAATTGTTTTGTTCTTTATACCCTACAGAGATAAGCGATCTGGGGTTAGGTTTATAATTTATCGATATTCGGTAATGAATATTCTTGCTAATTATTTTCATAAAGTGATATGAGTTATATCTAAACTGGACATACCATCTAGTTGCGGAGCCTATAAGGCTATCTTAAAACACATGAATCATAACTCATTGTGATAGATATGAACAAACACCTTGCAACGATACATAGCGACATGGGTCACTAAGCATTTAATTCCATCATACTTTTTAAACTTAGAGACTTAAACTTGGATGGAGCTACCATATTTGGTATCAAGCAGAGCTCAAGGCATTTATAGACCCATAGAAGTTCAGTCTTTTAACGCCCTAAAATCTTTTTTAATGTAATTCATCTTTTAAGTAGATGAGTCTTATATTGGCTTATCAACTTTTATCTTTAACATTTTTTATTTTTTAAAAATCATCTAACTTGGGAACTTAGGCTAGATCTAATGTTATTTCTATCAAAATAGGATTAATAAAACCTTGGCACTGACCTTGTATAGTTATAAATGACATTCTTAGATAGGTGTATAGGTATGCCTCAAGGAAAAGAAGTTGTTGTGTTTATGCCCTTTGAAAAGTTTGGCCTTAGTAGGTAATGAACCTAAGAGGATACAAAGAATCCATTATATCTTGTGATGGATGCTCTTACAAGCTAAGGGTATTTTAGACAGCTTTTCTTTTGCCTATGTTCTTAAGCATGTCCATTATTTTTGTCAGCTCTTCTTTTAATTTTTTTTGAACCTTTTAAACTTTTCAATTAACTAGCCTGCTCTTATTTCAAGTTCCTTGTTTGGGCTTGAGATTGTATATTTAGCAAGTAAGCTGAATCGGGATCTTTGGTGGTCGAGCTATTTTTGAACCTTAATTATCACATTTTATAATCAGAATGCATATGCTTATACTATGAAAGAATGACTTATAAAAATCATTCTAACATGCAACTATCAAATTCAAAGTTGGAACAAAATGACCAAAATGAAATGTGTAAAATAAATGAATGCAAAAATACTTACAGTCTAATGTTCTCATGATCTAAGTAAAAAGACAAAGGATGAAATTCTATTAGCATACAGGATGAAATTCTATTAGCACACATTTCATGACAATTCATCATATGTTTCATGCAACATGATATATACAAAAGAAGGTTAATTAACACACAATATTGAAAGAAATTAATCAGTGTTCAACATATGTAAAAATATGTAACATAAATTTTTTGTTATTTCTACAAAATGGAAGACATGACTTTATCTATAAGTTACTTCCCTTATGGTTCACTATATGCTTGGTTTGGATTCTCACAATATAGAGATTCTTAAATTGCTCCTCATTATCATACATGATAGAGTAGTAAGGCATTGTAATTCTCACTCATCACAGGTTATAGGGGTGTAAATGATATATTGTACTTGTAAGCTACTTGAGTCCGATTGGAATAAAATTCGAATTTGGCTCGATTATTATTAAGTCGAGCTCCAGCTCGAATAGCTTGACTCATTGATCGAGTTGAGTTCAAGATTTCTTATACTCAGCTCGAGTAGCTCACGAGCCTAATCGAGTTTTTATATTTTAATATATTTTGTTATTTTAATTAATAAAATATTTTAAGCTCAAGCTCGAGTTCAAGGACAAATAATCAAGCTTTTGTCAAATATAAGAATCGAGCTTATTTTTACATGTTAATTGAGCCTAATCGAACGAGCTCGAGTAGTTTGATTTTTATCTCGAGTTGAGCTCGAGCTAAAAAAATAAAATTCGATCTAGTTCGGGTTGAGTTTCGAGCCTTAAATTTTGGATCGAGCTCAAGTTTGAGCTTAATACTGTGTTGGCTTAAACTTGATTAATTACACCTCTAACAGGCTACAAGCAAAAATTATTCAATTTGAGTTGGAGTATTTTGTTAGCCACTATGAATGCATTAAAACTTCACGAAAGCGTAAATATTTTACTCATTCCTAAAAGTACGAATCTGAATATAAAGCTCATGACATGATATGATGACAAGATATTAATAAAAAATAATAAAAATAGCCAATGAAGAAAAAAACATAGTTAAAATAATTAAGTTTTAGGATTAGGTAACATAAAAATATTATTGGTTTGACTCTTAACAATCCCCAGTGGAATTGCCAAACTATCATAATATGCAAGTTTGAAAACTTTGTTGCAAGATTCAACAATAAGAGTTGCTTTTAATATTTTTTGTTTAGATGCGATTAACCATCTAACTGAATTTGTTCCTTTTTAAAGAAGTCTTAACCTTGACTTAAGTTTCTTAAAAAAGTAAATTCTAGTCTACTAAATTAGGTAAAATCCAAAAGTACAGTTACATGTAGAAAAGATTATAACACCCCATAATACTCATCCAAAGAATGATATCAATTGATTTTGTGTCATCTAAAGCTTAAAAATCTTACCAAGAACTTTAATATTAAAAATTTTTCCTAAATTATTCTAATTGTTGGTAATAGTTTAAGAATATCTCATTACCCAAGAGTATTTAAGGAAAATATTTGTTACACTTGAAGAGATTCCATCGTCAAATTCATTAATTTTTGTAAAATTTCGATTTTAATTGAAATCTTTGATATTGGAATGTCTTCTTAAATTACTCTAGTATTTTGATCGAAATTTAAGATTATTTCCTCTTATTTCCTTTCCTAGAAATTTATATAAAAATTACAATTGCAACATTCTAATAATTTTATCATTAAAAGATTTAAAACTAGATCTTTTTTCCAAAATTTTTAGGAAAAAATGATTTTAAGAAAAATTTGTTATTACGACTTTTTTTTTTAATTTCAAAATAATTTCATTTTAAGAAAAAAATTAATATTTTAACTTTTTTTCTTTTTTATTCATCAAACAATTTTATTTTAAGAAAAGATTGATATTTTAACTCTTTTCTTATACTTTTCAAAAGAATTTAATTTAAAAATTTCTTAATGCAAATAAATTAAATAATAATAAAATAAATAATACCAAAATCTAAAAAATAACAAAATTTTCAGCTCGGTCAACGGCCCAACTCAATGGCCAACAGCTCAATTGTTACACAGCTCGATTTGATTTATAGCTTGGCTCAGTTTGCAGCTGGACTCGAAAATGAGACTCAACTCGAAGATGGGGCATCGAAAGTCGGGTTCGTTTATACTTGGATCGGGTCGCTTGAGGTAGGTGTGCGGATCTTGCTAGAAAATCTTACTCAAAAACGAAGTCGTTTTGACCTTCTATAAAACCTCTCTTTTAGAGTTTTTCCTTCATTTGCAATTTTTATCTTCTCTCTCTACATCCCCACTCTTTGACCTCTCCAAATATGAATGCCGGCCAAGCGCAAACCCAGATTCCGGCGTATGACGCCGTGGTGGTCGTCGGTTGTTACCGGTGACCGCGGCTTGCCGGTAACGGGAAAATACTCAAAAGTTCAAAAAATTCCCATCACCATCTTCTTCACTTTTTCGGGGTTCGATTCTTGGAAATCTTTCTCAAATTCCCTCGATTTGAATCGAAACCCGTGACCCTTCCCCATCGTTTCTACTATGTTCTGGCGCTCAAAACATCTCTCTATGCCTGTATGTTTTTACTTGCTCTTAAATCTTTCTTTTCTACAAATCTAGAACCGCAAGATCTACCATAGCTTTTTCACAGCTCGAACCATAGCCGAGACCCCCAAATAAAAAAAATATACACACTGTCAGACTTTCTTTTTTTGCTGCGATCTCTCAGTTTCAGTTGTTTCTGACTATTGTTGTATAGTGCTCTATATGATTGGTGTGTATTACTGCCGATTCTTGCGTTTTAATTGTGGGTAGTATTTGTTCGGCAATTGTCTTTGTTGCGTTTGTATGTTTTTGTTGTGATTGAGGATTTTATATCCGAATCGTGATTTTGTTTTTTCTGATTGCCTCTAGGTTTGGATTTTCTGGGCACTAGTTATTGCTTGGCTTTGAATTGCTCTCTGTTGTGATTTGGCTGATGAACTCCTTTTGGTTCTTTTTTTCCTTGTTGATTAAAGGTCGTTTCATAAGAATTAATCCCCCACCGAAAAGGGCTCTCAATCAAAGTGAATTTTGGTCTCACTCAATTTCTTGCCTTTGATTCATTCTCCAAAATCTCAATCGTAATCCAAATCAATTTCGAATTTGTCTACAAAAAATTCTTTGATTATTTTACTTTTCAACTTTTTTCTTTTTTGCTTATTTTTTAAAAAATAAACTATAAACCAGTAAAATAAAATTAATTAATTAATTAATTTTTTAAAAAATTAAACAATTAAGACCCGAACCAAGGCCAAAACTAAGTCTAAAGTCTAAATAGCAAATTCAAGTTGAAATGTACTGGTCTAAAACTCAATCCAAAACTCATATTTACCAATGGACTTTAAGGATTCGAAAATTAAAAATAGTCAAAAACATCTAAAAAAAATCTATAGTTGCACTTATTTGCGAGTTTCTTATGAAACAAAAATTATACAATTGTGAATTTCTTAAGAAATAGGAATTGTATAAAAAAATAAACATCTATTACGTATAAAATTGTTACAAAATAAAAATTCAAAGGTTTTTATTTAAAATAAAGATTCATAATTTTAGTATATTCAAAAACTTCAATGATTCATAATGCAAAAAATCAAATATTCGTAATTGGATATTAAAAATTTCACAATTGGAAATTCAAAACTTTGCAATTAAAATTCAAAGGTTTTTGACTAAACTCAAAGATTTGCAATTGACATTTAAAATTTCTCACAAAAATAAAAAATAAAAAATTTGCAAAACAAATTAAAGATTCACAAGAGAGTTTAAAGATTTGTAATTGTAAAGATTTGCAAATAAAATTAAAAATTCACAAAAAATCTAAAAATTCACAAATGAAAATTTAAAGTTCATAAATAAATTTCATGATTTGTAAAAGAAAATTAAAGATTTACATCTAAAATTAAAAAATTTGCATTTGAAAAATTTAGAGATTTACATATAAGATTCAAATAGTTGCGTTTGAAAAAATTTTAAAAATTCAAATTTGTCGCGACACACGAACCTAAGGAATTCGATTGTCAGCTAATGGTAAAAACGAGTGGGGTGCTAAAAAGTATTTTCAATAAAAATAAAAAACAATGAGTAATTACTAATTTTTTTAGGGTATGATTGATCACCCAAAAATTTTATCATTTGGATAAAACATTTAAAATAGGTTTAAAATTTTATAAAAGAACATTTTGTGATCTATGAAAACAAAATTGAGTTTAAGAGTCAGTTATACATGAGGAAGGAGTAGCACTCCATAATGCCTATCGAAGACGGTATTAATTGATTATATGTTATCCTTTGATTTGGTAAAAATGGTTCTATTCTAATGTTTAATAATTAATTCCTTTCTTTTTCATTTATTTATTTCAAAAACTAATTTTTTTAAAGTAAATAATTTTTTAGTTTTTTTTTTTAAAAAGCAAAATAATTTATTTTTGGATTAAGATGAAAATATCCTAAGTATCAATACACATTTTTCCTTTTCTTATATTTAGATAGAGTTTAAGAAATATCTCTAACTTAGGAAATTTCAAATTACACCACAAAACCAAGATAATACCTTACATAAATAATAATTATTGATAGTCTTCTTATATTTAGGTCAGATCTCAAAAACTATATTTATTTATGATGTCATCTTATTTTTTTAAAACATTTTTCTTATGAAAGTTCATTTTTGAAAACCATATACATGAACATAATAACAATGATGAATGCAAGAAGGTTAAACATGAATGATAAGATATGAATGCATGACAATTTAAGAATGTATATAACAATAAAGTAAAATGAAATGTAAATGCATGCACGGGGTCAAAGTTTGGTTTTAGGTTTTGGGATAGTTTTAGGGTTTAGATTAATGTTTCGAGTTTAGTTTAGGGTTTGGGTTGGTTTGGGGTTTGGCTTAGGTTTTAAGGCTAGTTTGGGATCTAAATTAGGTTTTAGGATTTGGTTTAGGATTAGTTTAGGGTCTAAGCTAGGGTTTGGGATTTGGTTTAGGGTTTGGTTTAGGATATGGGTTTAGGGTTTAGATTTAGGGCTTGGGGTCTAGGGTTTGAGTTTGGAGTTTAGGGTTTTATAGTAAATGCATGTGACAAAAATAAATAACAAGAATGCCATCAGTAAAAATGTTAATATTGATGTATGGGTGCAATGTGACAAAAATTACTAAAATACTATTAATGAAAATGCAAATTTTAATGCATGAACGTGTATAAAAGCAAACATATTACAAACTAAGGTATATTTACAAATAAATTGCAAACCTAACTTGCATGTAACAATAAGGTAAAAATGGATAAAAAACCAAAGGTTTTAAAAATTTAAAGACATGTTCCACCATTTTTCTTTTATTTTGAAATTCATACAAACAAACCAAAATCACCAAAATGTCTACTAATATAGCATTTTTATTCATTGAAAATTTGATCAAATACATGGAAAACTTGAACAACAAACCAAAAACACAATAAAAAACATAGGACATGAACAACATTTAGCCATCAAGAACAAGTGGGAGGTTCGGCCAAGCATGGGGAAGCTTGGTTGAATGCTCCATTTGGCCTTTCACAAAATTGCTACCATTTTGTTTAGCATAATCATGTCTTAAACATCAAAGTATTCATCATATGGAGGCATTTTTATCACAAGAGGAATTTCATCAAATATGTACCAAACTAACAAATAAGGAAACCATAAAACAATGATATTAGCGATAGACTATAAGTAATCTATCAAGACAATTACCAAATAGGCATCAAACATAAAATACATCATTCCAAACATCTATCAACATTTTTTGAATCAAAAGACACCACAAGAAGGTTTGGCCATAGAGGATGAGAGCTTGGCCAAACCTCCTAATAGCTTTTGATGGTGGATTTGTCTTTAGCTGCTTGATTCTTTTGATTTCAATTCAAACTATTATTTAGTTTGATGAAATCTTTATTAAAGCTTGGATTAAAAGGGATGAAAAACTATGAATTTTCTTAAGAAAAATAGAAAAAATAAATGCTAAATGATTTGAAAAATATGGATAATGTTATGGAATGCTATTAAAATGCAAAAGAAAAAAAGTAGTAGAAATTATACCTCTTCTAAGCTTCTCCAAAATTTTCTATATTTTTCCCCAATGTTTTCACAGCATTTTTTGCTCTTTTCTCTTTTTTCAGCCTTTAATGAAAAATAAATATATCATGCAAAAGCCATACAAACCCTTGGATCAAGTTCTCATTTAATGGTCATTCTTTCTCTCTTGTTTTGTTATGCAAGGAGTTATATTTCACCATTGGATCTAGCCTTCAAGATCATCCTATGACTTAAAATGCTCATGGCCAATGATTGTATTTTTAATGCTGCTAGCATCATGTGAAAAGACGAATGTACCCCCATTAGAAAGATTTTTAGTTTCTATGCAATTTTCTTGGAGAACCAAGGTCATTTCTTTATTTTTATGATTTTAAAGCACTAAAATAGTAAAATAATATAAAATTATGATTTGAAATTTTTCATGAAAAATCGACTTTCGAAAGGTCAAATTACAAAATTTTCGTTAAGAGTATTTTAGTATTTTCATATCATTTGAAGTATGATCAAGGTTTTTAGTGCACCAAAATCATGAAATAATATAAAACAATGATATGAAGTGTTTCGTGAAAATAGACCTTATGAAAGTCAAATTACAAAAATACCTCTAAGGATATTTTGGTAATTTCACGTCTCTCAGGGTGTGATCAAGGGTTTTGATACATCGAAAATCATAAAATAATATTTAAATATGATCTTAAAGTTTTCACAAAAATCTAAATTCGAAAAGGTCAAATTACAAAAATGCATCTGAAGGGCATTTTAATAATTTTACCCTTTTCAAAGTTCAATTAAAGTTGTCAGTGCTTTAAAATAAAAAATATCATTCCCAAGGCTGATTAATCCCATTTGGTTATGAATTTTGAAAAAATAACTCAAGTTCATTCCGGTTTGATTATTTTGATTGATTTTGACGAAGTTTGACTTTGTTTGACTAAGTTTAATCTTAGGACATTTGAGTTGAATTGGTCCCAAATTTGATTTTGAAAATTTGTCAAAATTAAAGAAATATTGGTTTTGAACCAGTCAAATTTTAAGAACCTTACAACTGATCGAATTTTGCATGGATAAAATTATGTGTCTATAACTTTCTCTTTGCATATTTCTGAGAATAAAAAATAATGCAAAAGCCAAAGACACCAATTTTGTCCAAGACTAGGATTGAAAAGGGTGGTTGCTTGCTCTTTTTTTTATTTTGTTATTTTTTTGTGTGTTTGTGCTTGTTGTTGTTATTTTTTTTAATTTTGTTGTTTATTTTGTTTTTTTTAAGGACTTAGGAATTATAAAAAAATCTATGGTTTTGCCTAGAGATCTTGAAAATCATTCAAAATTTAATGTTTCACCCAGAGGCCTTAAGGGTTTGTCTAGAGGTCAAAAAATTTTGTTCGAAAGCCTTGGAAATCATTTAAAAATCTAAAGTTTCATTTGAAGGCATTAAGGTTTTGCCTAGAGGCATTGGGACTCATTAAAAAATCTAATGTTTCGCTTGAAGGCCTTGGAAACTTTTCAAAAATTTAAAGTTTTGCTTGAAGGCCTTAGAAATCATTCAAAATTTTAAGGTTTTGCTTAAAGGCCTTAAAAATTATTAAAAACTATGAGGTTTTGCCTGGAGGCCTTGGAAATCATTCAAAAATCTAAGGTTTCACTTAGAGGCATCAAGAGTCAAAATTTTAAAAGTTTGTTTGGAAGTCTTGAAAATCTTTCAAAATTTTAAGATTTTGCCTAGAGGTCTTGGAATTCAAAATTTTAAAATTTCGATTGATGATCTTGGAAATCTTTAAACAATTTAAGGTTTTGCTTGGAGGCTTTGGAAGTCATTGAAAATTCTAAGATTTCACCGAAGGTCTTGGAAATTTTTCAAAAATTTAAAATTTCACCAGGAGATTTTTGAAATTTCAAAGGTCTTGCTTGGAGGCCTTAGAAATCTTATATTCATTCTTCTATTCATAATCTCTTTTAGAGCTTGAAATCTTTTTATTTAAAAATTTTCACTTTTCATCTTAAAAGTTTTTCACTATTTATACAAAGGAGTCTTATCCTTTAGAATTGAAAACGCTTAATATTTGTTTCTATCACAACCCTTTTCACTTCCAGAAGTGCCCCACATCATTTCTTAAGTGTTTTAAAATTTAAAGAACAAATTCCCTTTTTGTTTTATCATTAAAATTTGGCAAACATAACCATGATGCAAAAAACCATTGAAATGATTATGCAAATGCAAATTTTTACTTTATGCAAAGATGCAAGTAAATGTTTTATGCAAATGCCTTTTTCTGATGTAAATACAAATGTCTTTTTCCTTAATGAAAATGTTCCATGAAATTATACAAATGCAAATTTCTATCCCAGTGATGCAGATGTTTTATAAATACCTTTTTCATGATGCAAATGCATATATGATGATGTACATGCCAAGATGCTTGTTATGATGGGAAGTACATTCCTTGTACATGATGCAAATGTCTTTATAAAAAGGCAAGTGCCAAGATCCCCCCCCTTTTTTTTTTGTTTTTCATATTTCAATTTTGTAGATTTCTTTATACTCATCAAATTGGCTCTCCAACCACCTTTCCAAAAAGTCTCATCTTCCATTTTCTTATGTCTTTTTCCTTATTTTTTCACTTATCTTCCTTGTGTTTTTTTTTTTTTTATTTTTACCGTCTTCTCTCTTCAAGTAGTACTTTCTTACTTTTTTCCATTCTCATTCTTAATTATTCTATTTCTTGCTTCCATCATTGATTCTAACATATTGTATGCATGTGATCACTTTAGACTTATTATATGTGTCATGCAAAAATCAAGAAGACAGACAACTGTGTTCTTTCCATTCCTCAAGTGTATAAAAAAATTTCTTTTTTCAAAAATATTTATTTTTCAATGGAAAAAACATTTGTTTTTTCAAAACTAATTTAAATGATGTCTTTATTCATTATAAAAATGCCTAACTAGTTACTCAAAAAATTTTCAAAATGACAAAAAAAGTTGCCCTACATGATTAAATTCCATGATCAAATAAATTAAAATATTTCAAAAGGTGATTTTTTAGTCTCTTGAGAATTGGCATTCACTATTATGGATAAAAGAGGTGACCATTTCCACTGTCTAACATATTAACTATTTATTGGGGTTTTAATTCATCCAGGAAGGCTTCATCATTAGAAAAGAACAGAAAAGGTGTATATTTTTTCATGTAGGTTCACAAATGAAACATAATTTTTAAAAAGCATGAATCCTTTGAAAACCAAATATGTTTGACAATTTCTTTACTGCCGAAATGTGGTATTTTGATAGATGTTAAAGTCGGCTATGATGGGCTTAAAATTTTAGTAGGTTATTTAGAGATGAGGAAAGCAAGCTTCATTTTTTAAAAAACAATCATGTTTATGCATTTTAAACCTTTAAAGGCCTTAATCTTTTCTAATCTTTTAATGGGTATGGGTTGCTTTTGGTTAGCATAAAAAATCACTTCGAGGGTTTCATGATTTTTTCTAGACTGCCATTTTGTAGGGTTTCACCCTAGAGTTACATTTATCATCTTTGTTTCTTTTTATTTTTACACCATGAACTCAAGAATTCAAACTTATCCAAAATAAATTAATGGTCCAAATGAGTAATTAGGTAATAAAGGGAGAATAAAAGGTTCATGGGTTTTATGACCATTCTTCAAAGAGAAGCTCTTCAATTTTAAACATCTGTGCTCGATCCAATATGGATTTTTCTTAGGATGTAACGTAGGCCAAGTTTTGAGGTTTTCAAAGAAAGGGATAGATATGCCTAAAAAAAGTGTTTGAAAGGATTCACTTTAGGGTACTTGTCTTTTTATATTCCTATGCTTTCCAGTCAATCATTCATTTCTTGTTCTTTCTCCTTTTTTTTTGTCCCTTTTCCTTTTCCTTTTATTCTTTTGTTCTTTCCTACATTTCTTTCCTTTTTTTATTTTTTCATTTTTTTTGAATGGATTTAAAACTTTTGGAAACCTTTTATTGGCCTTTTCCGTTAGCATATAGGGTCCCTTATTTGGATTTTACCATTCTTAACCTTTAGATGAATCACTTTGTACCCTAATATGGAAGGTGATTCTTGTCAGGATTTATTTTTGGATAAAAGTTATCAGGCTCAAATGAGTAATAAGAGATAAATTTCTATATTTGTGAAGGGATGATAAAATATGACCATTTATCATCTTAAGCATAATTACTCAATTTTGAAGAGTAATTCATTTTGGAAGAAAAAGGTTTGGAGAAATATTTTTCTTTTAGGATTTTTTTGATCTTCTTTAACCTTCCTTAAGCACTCTAGTTTTCTTTCCACAATCTCCTTGTAAATTTTTTTGAGATTTTTTCATTTTTGGATTCATTCAAATGCCTTAAGTTCATGATGCCACAATAAAATTTATCTTTCTCTTCCTTTCCTTTCTTGTCATTTCTTTTTACTTTATTTTTTTTTCTTTCATGTTTTTTTCTTCTTTTTTCCTTTGCATGCCCTTAGCACAATTTGAGAAAAATGCCTTATTTTGACAAACCACATTTAATGAAAGTTAATGTCAAAAAAAGGTCATGTAGAATGAACTCGTTTAAGGTTTCAGGGACTTCATGTCACTTCATAAAAAGAAAGAGTCTGGTCATAAGTCAAGTTATCTTAAGGGTAACGAAGTCTTTTTCTTTTTAGTTAATGTGCTCTAAGACATCTATCATAACGTATAGATCCGTGAACCTATCGCTCGATATGGTTTTTAGGAGTCATCATCAATTTTTTTGTTTAAGTGTGATTGGCTGCCTGATCAAATCTGTCCTATTTAAAGAGGAGTCCCAAGATTGACCTAAGTATCTTTAAATAGTAGATTCTGATCCACAAAATCAAATTTTAGGTTTGAGCGTATAATTACGTGTGAAGAAGGTTATATCACCCTTACAGCACCCATCAAAAGATGGTACTAGTTTGATTTCAAATTATTCAAGCCTTAAAAATGTTTATGCTTTACCAAAATATTTAATATTAAGAATTAATCTTAAAATTACTCCAATAGTTTAGTAGTTTAAGATAATTCTCTCATCTCAAGAGTATTTATGAAGATTAATGTCCCACCCTGAAGAGGCTCTATCGTCGGATTTATTGATATATTTTATTCAAAAAAATTAGTAAAGTCATCCAATAGTTTGGTAGGATTTACTTTGATGCAGATCTCCCAATAGTTTAGTGAAATTTTATTTGAAAATATTTATAAAAAATTTATTCTTTTGTGGAAGTTCATTAAATCTTCCAATAGTTTGGTATGAATTAATTTAGGAAGCAATCCTCCAATATTTTGGAGGATAAAAATTATTATTTATTTTTTGAAATTTATTTATGGAATTTTTCAATAGTTTGGTAGATCCTATAAGATTTAAATTCATGAAAATTCTCTAATAGTTTGGTAGGATTCATGAATTTATTTGAAAATATTTTTTTTATTTTTTTATTATTATTTTTTGTTTTTAGAAATAAAAATTTTTGCAAAATGTTTAATAAATAATAAGTTACTCAATAAATAAAAAAATACTAAAATATATAAAAAATTAGTAAAATAAAATGCATAAAATAAAAAACCTAAAAATCAAATCAAATCAAATCAAAAAAATTAAATTAAATTAAAATAAAATAAACCTATAATTGAGTTAGGTTAAACCACAAGCAACGTGTG
>NW_019167849.1:8220294-8276949 GCF_002303985.1 Durio zibethinus | reverse complement strand
CATAATCTATGAGCCAAAGCAATTATAGTTCAAAGAAATCAATGTATTCAGCTCGCAAGTTCATAGATTAAATAAACATTCGTGCACCAAAACTCATCAAGCTTATC
Organism: Durio zibethinus; assembly: GCF_002303985.1. The sequence goes on along the minus strand of NW_019167849.1, from coordinate 8,276,842 downwards.
AAAGCAATCAAGAATTAGGCAGCAATGAATAGCAATCCAACCTTTTAAGAATGTTAAGACAATTTCTATCAAATAGCTTGGTGACTATTTGTGCAAAGTGTTAACAAATTTAAGCACAATATCACATGTTTTGCACATAATCTCTCATGAAACATTCAAAGTTTTTGAATTAATAATATTTTACCTTCATCCTTATCAAGCTACGTTTGTTATGTTATTTAGTTGACTGAGTTTTAAATCCCTCACATTCCACCATGCTTTTGAGTGCAAGTTTTTAGGATATATTGGACTTGATTGATGAGATATTTTACTTGGCTATAGCTTAAAAGCTCCCAAAAAATAATGTTGACCTATTCATGCACAATTTTAAAGTTTTCCTCACATAGACTTAAGAAATTTTTGCACAAGAAATATTTTTATTACTAGCATCAATGAATACGCAATTGATAGAGATTATACCCACATTGTTAGAAAATGAATTTCATATCTTAAGTCCATTATAGGCCAAAGAAAATTTTGTTCCAACTAATACACAAGTTGACGAATTGCAAGGGAGATGGCATTGCAATTAAAGCAAATTATTCAATATTAACTTAAAGCTATTGGCCATGTATTAACGTTTAATCATCAAATTAGTACCCAAGCATTGGCACTAAAACAAAAGTTCTCAAATAATGTGCAAAAACATCAAACCTTTTAGGCCATATAGACAATAAGTATAAGCAAGATTTATTCAAAATTCTAGTATATTTAAGAAATCGCAAAAGAATATGTAAATACCAATTTTAGGCCCTAAAATTTGTATGATCAAGGGGACATATTTATCATCCAAATATATTTAACAATATTTCAAAAGAAAAGAATGTCAAAACAAGTTATAGGCCATAATGAACAATAACTTAAGGTAAAAATTAGCATTATAAAAAAATTACTCACTTAGGTCATGTTGCAAGTAAGTTAAGTCAAGCTAAATAATATTTGTCATATAAGCATACACTTGACAATATAATAGATGAACCAAAATATATTTCATTTAAGCTTAAGAAGTTCACTAATTCATGACACAAGAGAAGAATAAATCTTGAATTAAAGATAAATAATTAAAGCATATTTCAAGACTATTTCAAAAATCAAAAATAAACAATTTTAGCATTTTCAAATCAAGTATTTTGACTGTAGAAGTATTGCATCAAGAATTAATTTCATCCATATGTGCAAATTAGATTTATGAAAGTAATGAAATTGAATTTCAAAAATGAGAAATAATAATTCAAGCATTAGAAGCAAATTTTCAATTTTAACACAAATATTTGTTCTAAGGTAGCATTGAAAAAATATGATCAAATAAATATTCATAATACATACCTGTTTTAATCCAAGAAAATCATTTTTTAAATTATTGAAAAATTCAAGGTCAAAGTCAAAATAAAAGTCAGAAGTCAAAGGGTCCAAAGGTTGTAAAATGTTTTAACTTTACCTCTTTTGCAACTCATGTTGGAAATATATTTCGATAAAGTTTATGCATTGAAACCATTTTAAATAAGTCTGAAATGATCAAATAAATATGATAACAACACAAATAATCAACAAATGCATATACTTCAAATTTTCAATGGTCCAGACCCTATTTATGCATGAATAGTACCAAAAATACCCTTGAAATATCAAACTTTTGTGACTTTTATTCAAATGACATTGACATAAGTTTTTAAATATTTTTCTTATATAAGAAAACTTGTTTAAGTCAAGAAACATGTGTAATATGAATAAATCTCTCAACAAGCTCTTTAGGTCTCATACAAATCAAACATCAATATATATTATGCAAAGTGTATTAAAACATCAAAACACATTTCATGGAATCAAATTCACTCAAGCAACATTAATTATGTCAAACTAATAGGATAAATCATTCAAAGCTTAATATATCCAATATTTTAAGTTTTTGGCATTTTAAAGTTCATTTTTACTTGGAAAAGGCTTTGAAAAATCTCAAAACTTGTCAAGCTCATTTTTAACTATCTTGAACTATTTCAACAAATTTCAAATGACAGAACAAAATTGTTCAAGTGGTCATTTGGTCTTAAAAACAAGGAAATAAAAAAATCAACTCTTAAAACCCCATATTTCCTTGAAAAGGCTACTAAGATGGGCAAATATATTTAACATCACATTTAAGCTCATTAAATCATTTGGAAAAGTTTCATATCACAATTTTACATTGTCCAAATGGTTTTTATGCCCACATTTGCTGAAAAACAGGATTTGATCTTTTAAACAAGATTTGATCTTTTAAGCTCTAAAGTCCTTTAAAACTTGCATGTAACACTATGAAAAATTAAAACAATTTCAAATTAATCAAGTTTCTTTGAGCAAGTTTGAATTAGTGAACTCAAAATATTAAAATTCTTTCTAACTTGCTAAAACAAAATTTCACATTTGAAAGCTTGACTCTCATATAAATGATTTTCAAAACAAAACATAAAAATTTAAAATCATTAAGCTTTGTATGCTTCCACTAAGGTTGTTCATAAAAAAATAAAGCACAAGAATCAAACACACCAAGCATGTCAAATATATTTCAAGCATTCATGTTCAATATTCAATTTCACCAACCATATCATAATATACAAAGACTATCAATCATTCAAGAACAATGGCAAATTTTATACAAATATATTCTCTTAAAAATGAAATATAAATATATCTCAAGCAAATAAACACCAAAATCAATTTCAACAAAAATTGAGAATATATTTAAATCTCATTTATGAACTCTAGAACATAAATAACTATACACTCAATTTAAACTCACACTTTATCAAGATTATGCAATGTATATCATATCAAATCGAATTGGCATAATCAAGATATATCAATAAGTTTCTAGAAATGTTAGGCAACATATAAGGAACATATAATTAAAAAAAGGATAGGCAACCAAATTTCAAAATTATTTCAAATAAAAAATTTGTCTTAAAGGTTACCCATTTTCTAGAGTTTCAAACTTCAAAATCACTTTTTAGCTCCTTGCTCTAGCAAACCTACAAGAGACAATCTTCATTTGATTTTTGGTACCCAAATTGCTTTGAGTCTTTGAAAGTTAGTGACTAAGTCTCTTGTTCCTTTTGGAACCCATACTTATATAGTTCTAAATGAAACTTTTCTTCTTATAGAACAAGTGGATATAGTATGATTGTTAAAATTACAAAATTTATATTTTATCATTTTAACATATGAGGGATTATTTAAAACTCTTTGTTTTTCATTTATTAACTCATAATATTTCTTTTTTAAATAAAAAATTTATTTTTCCAAAATTTCATTTCTCTTTTGGCATGCATCAAAATTCATTTTCAACTTTTCATTTTGATTAACCAAATCATCCTTTGTTTTTATCAAAAATTCATTTTCAACATTTTATTTTGAAATCATTTTCTTGTATTTCAAGCTCATTGATTCAAATTCCATTACTAAATCATCAAATGCATCTTGTAATTCATCAAAAGTATAGGAGTTTGAATCATAAGGTGAGGAATTTACCTTGGGCTTTTCAAACGCCATAAAGCATGAAACATTTTGGTTTAAAGAGTATCTTACACTTGAGTCTTCTTCTTTTTATATTTTCCCACACATCTCTTCAAGTTTATCCCATATCTCTTTAGAAGTTGAACAATTTGAGACCAAGTTGAAATTGTAGAAGTCTAAAGCTCCATAGAGAAAGGACTTAACCTTAGCATTATCTAGTATTTGCTTTATCTACTTTGGATTTTTGGAAGAGTTCCAAGCCCTTTTTCTAACATAAACCATGCTCTAATATCTTGAGTTGTTATGAATAGCCTTATTCTCATTTTCGATTCTAATAGCTCATATTTATCAAACTTGGGAGCTTTGAGGACTTCCTCACCATCTAGGAAACTACATTGAGCCATAGGATCTTTTACTCAAGGTTGTTAAACCCACAAAAGAGACCACAAGCTTTGAAACCAATTATTAGCTCAAGTGTAGATAGCAATCTAAGAGGCAAGGTGAATTGGATTATCTTAAAATTCTTTTCCAAAATTGACTTTCAATAAATTTGAATGAAAATTTTAAACAATAAAATCTTTGATGGGAATTTGATGAGATTAATAATAAAAAATAAAATTAAAATACATATAAACATAATGAAAATAAAAGAGTAGGGATAGAGAAATCAAACATAAAGATTTATAGTGGTTTGGTCTTTCTTCAAAGGGACTTAAGTCCTCCCTCTTAGCTTTTCTAGCCAAGATCAATCCAATGATAGAATAATCTTTTACAAAATAAAATTCCTATCTTTTAACGTTAAGATGGCAACCTCTACCCTTTCTAGAATTTTACTCAATTCTATCAATTTCACTTAAGAGGATACATCACCTCTTGATTCAAAAATCCCTTTTAAATACAAAAAAATTTGCAAACTATGAAATACTTCTCAAAGGTTGAGTGTTTACCTAATTTAAGTATAAAGAATGATAAATGAAGAACAAATATAACTTGGATACAAAGATTAAAAAAATAATATGGAATTGAAACACTATTGACTCTAAGCTTTTGATTTCTTGAGATAATAAATATAAGGCTTACTGGTTCTTGCTCTCTTGCTCCACAAGTGTGTTGGAATGCCCAATTTATAGAGAAAATGACTTTGTAGCTGCTTTTCTCAATAAAAAGTGAACACATACACACTTTCATCTCATGTGTGAAAAACAAACTTGAGATAGAAGTAAAAAGAGGTTTCATAATAATTTCAACTGTTTCAACTTGTCTTGAACTACTCAAGCCACCTACGGTCAAGGCCATTATCGTGGACCTTATTCACCAACTATTGAATGGGAAGATGAAAAGTTCAATGAGTTAGAGATCCTAAAATGTCATACCAATCATTTCTTCTCAAAACTTGTTCCAGGGAGCCATTCACCATGTACTTTGCCATTGTTGCCAAACTCTTCAAAGGCCATCTGTAACTCCACCATACAGTGCCATTATATTTGGATGGTGTAGCTAACCTAGAATACATGCTTCTTTCCAAAACTTATCAATCTAATTAAAACCAATCCGTAACAATTAGTTTCTCCCTTTTATATGCTTCTTTTATTTTTTAAAATAAAAAATTAGCTATATGAACTAAAATGAGTTTAAGATTTCTAGCTTCACAGGAAAAACTTATGAGCGGACCATCAATTCTAAACAAATTAATGGGCAAGGGTAATTCTGATGTCTATATGTAAACATTAACCCTCAAGATCATTGTGTGATAATTAGGACATTATATTTGTTTGGGTGGTCATGATCAATATACAAAAGCAAACTAATCCTTGGAGTGGCTAAGTCTTCCTCATTACTTTTCTTTTACTGGTAGCACTCAATGTGCAGTAATTGTAACTCTTAAATGTAAAGAGGGTACCTTAAACTATTTTATTAAAACCCTAGAAGCCTCCCCATCAAAGCCTTACTAGGCTAAAGGCCTACACAACCGCCAAACTATATTGACCCATTAAGATATGCCATGCCTATAGTTAAATGATCACATTAAATTATTTGAACTCTCATGCTTGTCAGTTTTATTAAATTTTTAAAATTAGCAATTAATAGTAACCCTGTTATGGAAAATTCTAACATTCTTCCACTTGGACAATATTAATTGGGTTGTTTGATTTTGAGAAAATTTGATTTAGAAAACAAGACACTTTGCTCTTAAGTTTCATTTTAGATTTTGGTTTTTACTTAGAATTTAGGATTTTAAAAATTTTTGAACCTCTTAAAAAAATCTCTAACATCTAAACATATTTTCAGAGCAAAGTTGATTTTCATAATTTAACAAAATGAATTTTTATATTTTATATTTTCTTTTTCTTTCATTAAAAATTTATTATTATTTATTTACCTTTATTACTTTAATTTTTAGTATTTATTTATTTATCGTTTTCCCCTTTTCATCAAAGATTTTATGATTATTCATTTGCTTTATTATTTTAAATTTTTATTATTTAATAATTCTTTAAAATTTAGGTGGAATTATTATTATTATTTTAAACATAATTTTAACTCCTTCCAACATATAGGCAGAGCTTGCTAAATTTTAATTGTATTTTTTTTCACTTTATTATTATTTATTTACTACTTGTTGTTACTTACAATTAAATCATAAATGGACAAGGTAACCATGGATATTTAAGGTGTCAAAAATTAATAGATGCGAACTAACAACAATAAAACCAAAGTCCTAAACTAAGCCACCCTCGTAAAAGTAGAAAATATGCATGGGACCAACAATTTAGGGATACAATTGACTTTAGGAATGACAGTTTAGAGATGGCTGCTTGTTTTTTTTATATATTGTGCAAATAAGACATAACAATTTAAGGACGAAACAAGTTTACATGCAAACAAGGCATGCAATGATGGCTATGAAAACTTTAAAACCCTTTTAACAGATGACTATCACGTAAACAACTAACCAACAGAGGGCAAGAAAGTGAGACAAAACAAGAACCCTTTTATAGCCATTTTTTTTAAAATGAAAGAAGCATTTTTTTCTCTCTTTTAGCAAGCTAACTTCCGAAAGAAGGTAGAAACTGGAGCATCCCCTAAGTTGGTGCATTCCCCTTGTTCTTTTATTGTAGAAAAAACAAGTTTCCTTTCACTAAACATAGCACGATATTGCAAAAACAACTAAGCTGCCATACTTGGGAACCCTTGATAAACAGAAGAAGGGAGACTAAAAACAAAAACTAAAACTAAAACAAATCTCCCTATGGAAACATTTCAACTTGCCAAAGCTTAAGGAAGAAGAACCACAAAATGAAGCGAAGCATATTTAAATGGATAGGAAAGAGGAAAAACTTACTGGTTTGTTTCTCTTTTCCTGCTTCAGTTTTTTTGCTGCCTTTCTTTTTCTTTTTTTCTTGGTTTCCGTTTAGCTTTTATTTTATTTTATTTTTTTTGCTGGATTGAATGCCTCTCCTTTCTTCCTTTTTGGTTCTACTCCTTTCTTGTTTTTAGCTTGTTCTGTTTTTTATTTTAACACGTTACCCCCAGTTCTTCACATTCCAGTCTGCTCTGTGTTTTTTTTTTTCTCTTTTTGGTTTGGTTTCTGATAGCGTCTCCTGCGTCACCCAATTTTCCTTCTTTGGTGTCTTTGTTTTCTCATCCTTCTTTCTGTTCTGGTTAACCATCCACGCCTACTGCCCTTTTTTTTTTTCTAGTCTTGTTCCTGCGCGCTACTGCTTCACTATTTCATGTCCATTTCTCCTCCTTTCTCTTCTTCTTTTTCCCTGGTTAGTTTTGTTCAGTTTTTAGTTTTTCTGCTCCACTGCCTTCTGGTCTTACTCGCCTTTCCCCTTTTCCTGGGTTTTCTTTTCTTCTTTGGATGCCCGATTCCTTTTCTTGGTTTTTCTTTGAATGTTTTTTTTGCTTCTTCTTCTCTTTCGCTGTTGCTTCTTCCTTCACGGTAGCCTCCGTCCTCCTCCTTTTTTCTGCTTTTGCTCTTTCTCTCTCGCTACTTGCTTCCTTCCCCGTTTTGCCTTTTTGCTACCCTCCTCCAGTTTTTTTCTTTTTTTTTTTTTTTTTGCATTCCTGTTGGTGCCTCTTTCCCAGCTTTTCGCAATTGTTTTCTTCACGTTCGTCCGCTGGTTTCTCCTCTTTTCTTTTCCTTATTGCCCGTTTGCCATGCTTTTCTTTTCTTTTTCTGCTTCCGTTTTCACATTCCACTTCAACTTTTCCTTCTCTTCTTCTTCGCTTTCACGTTGTGCTACTTTTTTTTTCTTTTGCGTTTCCTTCCCCTTTCTGCTGTTTTCTGATTTTCGTTTTTTGTGTGCAAAACTTCTTACTGCCTTTTTTTTCTTTTCCTGCCTTACACTTCCAGTTTTCATCTTTTCTGTTTTCTGCCGCTTTCACGAACGCATGACCCAACAATCCTTACGTTGTTAACGATGCGAATATATTGCATGAGGAAGAAAAAAAAAAGAAAGACAAAACCAGATTTCAATGTGCTTGAAATGCTACTATCAGACACGGGTTGTGTGGCATGATTTTCCATGGTAGAGTGATGAATCGGTGAGGTGTCAATTACGTGTCAATTGTATCGTGAAACTAAAGTGTAAGGTAACAAATGCATGGTTCATCAGAGATCTAAAGTATAACGGGTGCATCATGGTTGCATGCTTGGTGTCAATTGCATGGTGAAACTAAAGATAAGGTGTCAATTACATGGTGGACTATATACGTGCATGCAAGAACTTTGCCCATCAAATGGCCATTTTGGCTCCCATTTTGTGTAATTTTGGGCCAAGCTTTTTCCCTTTTTTATCCTTTCTAGCCTTTTCTAACATTTTATTTATATATATATATATTTAATATATTTTTATTATTATTATTATTATTATTTAATGGCCAATAATGGGCTATTAATGGGCTTTAAAGATGGGTCTTTATTGAGATTTTTATTGGATCATTTTGAGTATTATTTGGGTCAATGCAATGGGTCTCACATTGGAGCATTTAAAAATGAGCAATGTAATGGGCTTGAAAAGTTATGGTCAAGACCCAATTGCAAAGCCAAACCTGGGTTAAAACAAAAAAATCCCAGACAAAGGTGTCTACAAGGTTGACACTACCATTTAGATGTATATGAGATGGAATGCATATACTATCTTTTCAGATGTGCATGAGATGGAGTGCACGTCCACCAATTAAAATGTGCATAAGGTGAAATGCATGTACTATCTATTAACATGTGCATGAAATGGAGTGTATGTGCTATATTATTATTTTCAACTCCAAAAACATGAGAATGTATACAAACAAGATGAAATGAAATGCAAGGAATGAAACAACCTTGACTCTCTCTTTCTTTCTTTTTTTAAAAGAGAAAAAATTCAAGAACACATTTTTTTTATTACACAAAGAATGACTAGGATTCAAAGGGATTTTTTGTTTGGCCATTAAACAAAAAACTTTATTGCTTTTTTTTTTTGGAAAAATTTTGTTTTTGTTGTTTTTTTTTTCTTTTGTTTTTGGTTTTGTTGGATAGCAAAAGAAATTTTATTTCAAACATTTCTTTAAGATGGATGTTTTGGACAAACATCAAGTGCATCAAATTGTATATCAAAAGAAAATTTATTTTTTTTAAAGAAAATTTTTTTATTATTCTTTTTCTTTTTCAAATTTTTAGTTTTATTTGTACCATTATCACCCCTAAATACAAATTGTATTAGAATGTCCCTCATGTATCCTATTTTAGGTAATTGTTACAAAAGGGGTTGGTTAGGCTCTACCTAAGACAGACTCTCTAAAGTTTATTATATGCTGGGTTGGGAATTGATACGTCTAAAGGTTCCCAAATTGTTCCTCACATCATTATCCATCATAGACTAGTGAGACACCTCGATCCTCACCTATTACAAGCTACAAGTGAAAAATGTTCAATCTAAGTGAGAGTGTTTCACTAGCCATTACGAAGGTTTACACTTCACGAGAGCATAGCTACTTTACTTCTTCCTAAAAAGGATTAGAGCCCAGGTATAGAGCTAAGGCATATAATGCAAATATGAGTCTGTACGATGGAACATTCAAACCTTTGACCTTTTCCTATAATACCCCTATCCTAAATGCCCTCAATTATTAAAAACAAAATAAATAACAACAATTTAAAATAAAAGACATGATTAAAATAAGCATAAAATGTAAAACACACACTTTTTTTCCTTTTCTTTAGAAACAAGGAAACTAAAATCAAAACATTTTTCTATTTTTTTTCAAAATTTTTTTTGATTTTTCAAATTTCCACCTTTTATGAAAACAAGAAAATTAAAATCAAGAGATTAAGATTAAATACTAATTAGGACCATTAAACCAATATTTAGGATAACATGCAACCAATCTTTGGCTTGACTTTCTCAAAGAGGTATCCTCAGTGGTGTCATCAAGTTGTTGTGACATATGGGCCTAATAAACCTAACCGTCAGACTTGGGGAATGGTAAAAACAAGCCAGGTGCTAAAAAGCATGCATTTTTAATAAAGATAAAAAATGAAGAGTTACCACCAAACTTTTTTAGGGTGTGATTAGCCTTCTAAAAGTTTTGTCATTTGATGAAATATTTAAAACAAGTTTAAAGTTTTATAAAAGAACATTTTTTTGGTTTACAAAAACAAAGTTAGGTCTAAGAGTTGGTTACACATGGGAAAGGATTAGTACTCCCATAGCGCACGCTGAAGATGGTACCAATTGATTGCATGTTATCTTTTGATTTTGGTAAAAATGTTCTATTCTAATGTTTAAAAATTAATTCCTTTCTTTTTCATTTATGTATTTCAAAAACTAATTTTTTGGAAAGTAAATCATTTTTTTAGTTTTCTTTTTAAAAACAAAATAATTTATTTTTTGATCAAGATGAAAATATCCTAAGTATTAACACACCTTTTCTAGTCTCCTATATTTAGATAGAGTTTTAAAATATCTCTAACTTAGGAACTTTTAAATTATACAACAAAACAGAGATGACACCTTGTTTAAATAATAATCGTTAAGAGTCTTCCTATATTTAGACCAGATCTCAAAGATTATATTTATTTATGATGTCATCTTATTTTTTAAAAATATTTTTCCTATGAAAACTCATTTTTGAAAACCATGTGCATGATATGCATGAACATAATAATAATGATGAATGCATTATGGTTAAGCATGAACGACAAGATATGGATGCATGGTATTTTAAGAATGTGTGTAACGATAAAGTAAAATGAGATGCCAATGTATGAATGGAGTCAAATCTTGGTTTTATGGTTTAGGAAATTGGTTCAAATTTTTAGGGTTTGGGATTGTTTTACGATTTAGTTTAAGGTTAGGGTTAGGGTTTGTTTGGGGTCTAAGTTAGGGTTTGGGTTTAGCTTAGGTTTTAGAGTTAGTTTGTGGTCTAGGTTAGGGTTTGGTTTAGGTTTAGGATTTAGGTTTAGGGTTAAGTTTTAGGTTATGGGCCTAAGGTTTAGGGTACAACATGAATGTATGTAACAAAAATAAGAAATGTATAAAAATGCAAATATTGATGCATGATAGAACATGTCTTTAAGAAATGCATGTGATAAAAATAAATAACAAGAATGCCATTGGTAAAAATGCAAATATTGATGCATGGTTGACAAAAATTACTAAAATGCCATTAATGAAAATGCAAACTTTAATGCATGAACCATGTATAAAAGCAAACATATTATAAACATAGGCATATCTACAAATATATTGCAAAGTTAACATGCATGTAATAATAAGGTAAAAATGGATCGAAAACCAAAGGTTTTAAAAACTTAAAGACATGTTCTACCATTTTTCTTTTGTTTTGAAATTCATACAAACAAACTAAAATCACCAAAAAGTCTACTAATCTAGCATTTTTGTTCATTGAAAATTTGATCAAGCACATGGAAAATTTCAAGAACAAACCAAAAACACAAGCAAACACATAGGACATGAACAACATTTAGCCATCAAGAACAAGTGGGAGGTTTGGCTAAGCATGGGGAAACATGCCCAAATGCTCCATTTTGCCATTTACAAGATTGCTACCATTTTATTTAGCATAATCATGTTTAAATATCAAAGTATTCATCATATGGAGGCATTTTTATCATAAGAGGAATTTCATCAAACATGTACCAAACTAACTTTTAGCTCAAAGGCTTGAAATAAACAAAGAGGGGGGGTGAATTGGTTGATAATAATTTTTTCAAAATCAATACCTAATAAGCACAAATTTTGCAAATAAGTTTTTCCAAGCAAATGAACACAACAAATGTAAGTATACTAAAAATCTTAAAAACAAAAGATGGAGATAGAGAATTAAACACCAAGATTTATAGAGGTTCAACCCTTCTTTTAGGCACCTACTTTCTTTCCCTTAGCCTCACTTGCTAAAGAGTTTAATCTACTATGTGTTGAAAGTTACAACCTAGCTCTTCAAAGCTTTTTACAATTAACACCACAAACTCTTAAGGTTATCCTCCCTCTTAAGCTCATAATCTTATAATACAAATTTTCTAAAGTGTTTTGCAAACTCAAAGAACCTCTCTAAGGTTGGGTGTTTTCTAACTTGAAGTACAAATCAACATTGAGAAGAAGATTAAGAGAAAAATTGATACATGTGAAATTTTTGCACTTTTCTCTCTCAAATTGGTTTTAATGCATGAAAAAGATGGTAGATAAAAGTAATACGTTCTCTTGGCTTTTCATTTTTTTTTTAATTGCAGTAAAAACCTTCATTTATATGTAGAAAGAAAGAGATAGCCATTGGTTGCATTTAATGTTTGGAGCCTTTATAAAAAAAAAAAAAAATAACCGTTGCAAACATTTTGGGCAAGAAGGGATCCATACTTTTTTAAAAGGGATCGATTGGGTTAGTAAAAAATAAGGCAATTTTACACATGAAAAGGCACAACCAATCAATCCGTTTTTGCTACCAATCATTTTTTTCTTCAGGTGATCGAGCTTTTATTCTAGGTGATTGATCCCTTTTCCAATCCTAAAGTAGACAATTCATTCTGGGTAAGAAAACAATTGATCCCTTTTTAAGGGGATTGATTATGTCCACCAAAACCTAGAACCAATCGATCTATACAAGGAGGAGATCAATTGGTTTTCATGAAATTTGCATGAGTAAGCATTTTGGCTAAAAAATCAATCAATCCCCTTTGAGAAGGGATCGATCCCTTCTAGACTACTTTGCCAAATTTTATTTTTAAACCATGCTAGATGAATTTAAACATGTTCTTGACTAGATTAAAAGCTAAAAATGCATTAAAATTAAGTTCAAATGATTTTAATTCAATTTTACCAAATTTTTGTTTTGTCAATTCAAAATATTTTATCAATTCAAGGCTAACAATCTCTCCCTTTTTGATATGACAAATTCAAGTGAAAATTTTACTTAAAAACATCTTTCCATTTGAAAAATAGGCTCCCCCTGAATTTAAGCATAAAGAAATTTTAAGAAATTTTAAACAATTAAGAGCAAAGATATAACCATCAATATCAAGATCATCAAATAAGAATTTTTCATATCATTTCCTTTTCCCTTTTTTGTCATAGAAAAAAGGATGAAGACAATCAAAGTAATAAGGCAATCAATTCAAGGCAATAAGAAACTCAATATATGTTCAAATGCCATACCAACTCAATTCCACAACTCAATGTCATACCAATTTTAATGTCATACAACCATCAGTCAATATACCAATTTCACATGACATCTATTATAAACCAATTCTAAAGTAATACAGCAAATGCCATTATGAAGATGAAATGCATATATCATTAATATAAACATCAAATACCAAGGTTTTAGAATAAAACATAATGCAAAGTGTTGTTGAGAAAAATAAAACATGAAAAAAAGAATATATAGGAAAATATCTGAGGGATGGCATCTAGATAGATCATATAGGAGTAGGATAAGGAGGAAAATGATGAAAGTGTTGCTCCATTTGCCCTTGTGCAGTCAAGATGTGTTCAATATTAGCCTTAACTTGTCGAACTTGTGAAACCATCTTATTTTGGGTTAGTTCCATGTTTTCCAATCTAGAGTTCATATCCCGAACCAGTGAGTGTAGACTATTCATTTGCATTATAAGCATTTGCAAAGCTCCTTTGGTATTAAATAGAGGACTAAAAGGATCTTTTTGGGGAATATCTTGTGGAGCTTTTTGTGAAAAATTTTGAGCCTCATGTTTTTCTTCATGCTCTACTCCAAGTTCACTTTTCTTAATTTGTACCCCATCAATATTTTGAGTGTATCCTATTCTATGAAGTGTATAAACTCCAATAATACTAGTAAGATTGAACACAATCACTCTATCACTTCTAGTATTGATATCCACCTTCTAAGTAGATTGCCAATGGCTATACCATAGACCAAGGTGTAGTCTCTATTTTGAATAACCTTCATTATATCATTAAAAATGAAATGTACATGATTGGGTTTCTCCTCATGTTTAATCTTATACATCCACCAATAATCATGTTTTCAAATGGTGGAGTATTGGGTTCCAAATGGTGTTAACACATGTGTGGTTATAAGATGAAGCAATCTATCATGCATGTTCAACCTAGAAGCTTGAGTTGGAGCAATCCTTAAACATCATCCTCAAAAATATCTTCGACCAATCCAAGCATATTACATCTAGTGTTTGTGTTTCAATTATCTTCTAACATGAAAGTTTCAGCCAACAAGTTCTTGTCCACAACTATTTCTTGACCCGTCACAAATATCCTAAATTTATCATTACAATACCTATTCCCATGTCCATCAACTTTAATACAACTTGCATTACTGTAAAATACCCTTACAAGATTCTCAAAGACAATGTCATCCATACTAAAATAGTTCATCCAACTAAAATTCTCAAAAAACATGTAAGTATGGAAATCCAATAGATTAAAGGAAACTAAAATTGATTACCCTTCCTTACTTGACTTCTCTATGAGAAAAATGAGTCTTATATCTCTTTTTTGTTGTAGGATTTTTGAAATTTTGGTTAAAGGAAGACTTGATTAAAGAACTAGAGGCTTTCCTTGGTGGATTTCTCCTTGTGGCAAAAGGAGGTCTTGTTTTAGGTGCCATGGAAACAATGGAATGGTGAAAATAGGTAGGCTTATGTGAAACTAATGAAAGAATTAGGTGACAAGTAGTAGAATGTATTGGGGAAAGGCAAGAAAATTGAAAGAATGAGGTAGTTTCATTGGAGGCATAAATGAGGATCAATTTTTTATAGTGAGAAGTATGAGTAGAGATTTTTGTGTGATTTAAAGATTTTTAAGAAAGATTTTTGCAAGAAATCAAATAGAAATAAAGTAATTTGCAAAAGATTTTGATTGAAAGTGATCAATTTTGAAAGAAAATGGAGCAATAATACTTAAGGTTTTAGGAAAAAATGTTTTAGGAAGAATAGAAAAAGTAAAAGATGCTATAATCATCCAAAGGGAATACAGGAGTCCAAATTTTAAAATGGTGTGCATAAGGAATTTTTACATGACCCGATCGATTGGGTACCAATAGGGATTGATCGGGTCAAGCCTAGTGCCCTTGAACGATGCATGGATCGATTGATCAGATTCAAAGGGGATCAATCAGGTCCCATGTTTCCAAACTCGATTTTAGCTATTAGATAGAAAACCAATCAATCTAATCCAAAGAGGATCGATCGGTTTCTCTGTAGCAATTTTTTTAATTTTTTTTAAAAGAAATTTAAGACCATGTAACTTGAGTATTCAAATATGCAGTCACATATAATCATACACAAGTTTTCAAAAATATGTTAAGATAAATACACATTTCGTCAAACAAGGTGTCAACATTCATCATACCATCAAGAATTTCATTTCAAGGAGCATTCATCATGCCAAGTTCACCTTTAATTATATAAAATCTATCTATATCAAGAGGTTTTGTGAAAATATCAGCTAATTGATGCAAGGTATCAACATATTCATTCACAATATCACATTTTTGAACATGATCTCTAATGAAATGATGCTAATTTCAATATGCTTGGTTCTTGAATGTTGAATTGGATTTTTGGTGAGATTGATAGCACTAGTATTATCACATTTAATGGAATGTGATCCATGGTAATTCCAAAATTCTCCAATTGTTGCTTAATCCATAAAACTTGAGCATAACAAGTATAGGTCGCTACATATTCGGCTTCAGTTATGGATTGAACAATACTATTTTGTTTCTTGGAAAACTATGATATGAGCATATTTCCAAACAATTGATAAGTACAAAAAGTGCTCTTTCTATCAATTATACAACCGCCAAAATCCGCATCATAATAGGCATGCAAAGCAAAAAATGAACCTTTTGGATTTTATAATCCTAAATTAAGAATGTCCTTAAGGTATCTAAAATTTCTTTTAATAATAGATAAATATGATTCTCTAGGTGATGATTGAAATCTAGCACATAAACATACACTAAATATTATATCCAGTTTACTTACAGTAAGATAAAATAATGAATGAATCATAGACCTATATAATTTAAAATCAATACATTTATCTTTTTCATCCCTATCAAGTTTTGTTGAAGTGCTCATATGTGTTGAGTAAGGCTTTGATTCTTCCAATCCAAACCTTATGAGCAATTCCTTAATGTATTTGGCTTGATTGATAAAGGTTCCATCTTTTGTTTGCTTTACTTGTAATCCCAAGAAGAATGTAAGCTCTTCCATCATGCTCATTTCAAATTCACCTTGCATTGTCTTAGCAAATTCTTGACAAAGAACTTTATTAGTAGCACCAAATATTATATCATCAACATAAACTTGCACTATGAGAATGTCTTTTATTTTTGTTTTAATAGAAAGTATAGTATCAACCTTCCCTTTATTAAAACCATTTTCAATTAAAAAATTTAACAATCTTTTATACCAAGCTCTAGGAGCTTGTTTTAAACCATATAAAGCTTTTGTCAATTTACAAACACGATTTGAAAATTTAGGATTTTCAAAACTGAGAGGTTGCTCTACATTCACCTCTTCATTTATAAAACCATTTAGAAATGCATTCGTGATATCCATTTGAAAAAGCTTGAAATTGTTGAAACATCCAAATGCAAGCAACAATCTAATGGCTTCTAACCTTGCAACTAAGCAATAGGTTTCATCATAATCAATTCTTTCTTCTTGACTATACCCTTAAGCCATGAACCTAGCTTTGTTTCTAACAACATTGCCATGCTCATCCATTTTATTCCTAAAAACCCATTTGGTGCCTATAGTAGGATGATCACTAGGCCTAGGTATAAGATTCCACACTTGGCTTCTTTCAAATTGGTTTAATTTTTCTTGCATAGCCAATATCCAATGATCATCTCCTAAAGCTTTATTTATGTTCTTGTGTTCAATATGAGATAGAAAAGCAACATAATGACACATATTGTAAGAAGATCTAGTTCTTACCCCTTAAGTTAGATCACCAATAATATCACTATCTTTGACATATCTCATTTCTCTATGGTGATTTGGTTCTTTTTTTATATGTTGTGGCTCATCTAGAAACTCATCATCTTTCTTTTGAATATTCTGCTCAATGTCATGTGATGGATCAATGATATATTCTTGAAGTATACCTACATCATTATCATCATCAAAAGGCATTTTTCTCGGAAGTGGATTAGATTCATCAAAGATAACATGTATAAACTCTTCAACAACTAATATTCTTTTATTAAAGAATCTATAGGCTTTTGAATTCAAAGAATATCCTAGGAAAATGCCTTCATCACTTTTTTGCATCAAATTTTCCAAGATTATCTTTTCCATTGTTCAAAACAAAACATTTGCAACCAAAGGATGAAAATAACTTATGTTAGGCCTTTTTCCTTTAAAAAGTTTATTGAGAGTTTTCATCAAGATTGGCCTAATCATAGCTCTATTTTTAATATAACAAGAAGTATTTATGGTTTCCACCCAAAAATATCTAGGTAAATTATTTTCACAAAGTATGGTTCTAACCATTTCTTCTAAAGTCTTATTTCTCCTTTCTACTACCCCATTTTGATGAGGAGTTCTAGAAGCAAAAAAATTATGGCTAATACCATTTTCACTACAAAATATGTTAAAGCCAAGGTTTTCAAATTCTTTTCCATCATCACTTTTAATGCTAGAAATTGAATAGCCTTTTTTATTTTGTATTTGCTTGCTAAAAGTGATAAAATTGTCCAAAGCTTCATTCTTTGAATGCAAAAGAAGAACCCATGTATATCTAGTAAAATCATCAACAATAACAAACACATATTGTTTTTCACCAAGACTTATTATACCAGTAGGACAAAAATGATCAACATGAAGTAGTTGAAAATGTCTAGTAGTTGAAATGCAATTCTTAGGTTTGAAAGAGATTTTTCTATGTTGTCCTTGAGCACATGCATCACAAATCTTGTCATTTTCAAATTTCAATTTTGGTAAACCAACAACCAAATCATTTTGAGAAAGTTTTAAAATTACATGCATGCTTGCATGTCCAAGTTTTCTAAGCCAAATCCAACTTTCATTTTCTTTTTGAGCCATAAAACAAACATTTTTAAAGGATAGATCATCTAAATACACCACATAAATATTTCCTTAATAATGTCTAACAAAAACAAGTTTGTTAGTCTTGATGTCAATCATTTGACAACACATGGATTCAAATACAACTCTAAGTCATTTGTCACATAATTGACTAGTACTAAGTAAGTTATGCTTGAGTCCTTTTACAAGCAAAACATATTCAATAGTAGTAGAAGAATTGTTACCAATGGAGCCAATCCCTTGAATTTAGCCTGTAAAGTTGTCACCAAATGTAACATCTCTTCCACTTTTAGCTTTTAAGTCCTCAAAAAGAGTCTTGTCTCTAGTCATGTGCTTTGAGCATCCACTATCAAGGTACCATGGCTATTCTTGCTTTAATTAGCTTTGTAGCAATGCTCATCCACCTATAAGAGCATAATTAAAATTTTGTTTTGGGTGCCCAAACTTTCTTGGGTCCTTAAATGTTAGTATTTACAATTCTTGTACCTTTTGAAATTCACTTCATTTTAGTAATCTCATCTTGGGATGTGCTAACCCCTTTTGGAATCCATACACTCCTAATAAGTTTACGTTTATAGGTGACTTTCTTCAAAGAATAATATTGTATAGAATGACCTAATTTATGACAATATGTACATGTGCTAGATGAATCATTTGGCTTAACAAGAAAATTCTTTAAATGAGTATATTTGTTACCAACATTATAGCTTAATCCATCTTTATGAAAGAATGTTTTTCATGTTTGAAGCATGTCATTGAGTTGTTGATGTCCCATATAAAATCTAGAAAATGAGTTATGCAAATTTTCATTTTTCTTAGTTAAATCATTAACATTCAATTTTAAAAGCTCAATTTCCTTTTCTAAGTCATTTTTTGCTTTAAGAGCTCATTTTCTAATTTCAACTTAGAAATTTTTTCTTATATTTCATGTTCATGCTTTTAAATTCTATAGCTAATTCATCAAAAGCATCTTGCAATTCATCAAATGTGTATGAATTTAAATCACATAGATTAAAAATTACCTTAGGTTCATTAGGAGGCATCATACATAAGCTACCTATTTCCTTCTTATTTGATTCATCATTAGAAAAGTCACTATTACTTCATGTTGCAACTATTGCTTTCTTCTTTGGCTTTATTATGTTTTGCTTCTTCTACAAAAGATAATCAAATTTGATATAACTTGGTTTGTTGCATTCATAGCAAATAATTTGATCTCTTTCTCTTCTACTTGATTTTCTTTTAATTAGTTCCCTTTGTGGTCTTCTTCTGTTTGAAAACTTGTTAATCCTCGTGAACTTCTTGAACCTTTCTACAAATATAGTCATTTCTTCATCTTCGTCATCCTCATCTTGTTCAAAATTTTTTTTATCTTCTTGAAATGTTGATTTGAGAGTAATGCCCCTTTTTTTAATTGGTTTTTGTCCCCATTTAAGCTTTATCTTATAGGTAAGAAGAAAGCCCATTAGTTCATCTAAAAAAGGTGTGTGAGGATCTTTAGACTCTTTAATGACTGACAATTTAGCTTCCCATCTCTTTGGTAGGCTATTTAGAATTTTCTTCACCATTTTCATATTTGAGTAAGTCTTTCCAAGAGCCTTTAAACCATTAATGATGTCGGTGAAGCGGTTTGACATCTCATTAATGGTTTCTTCTGATTTCATCTTGAATAACTCAAAATCATAAGTGAACATGCCAATTATAGTCTCATTCACTTGATTGGTACCTTTATGAGTGAAAGCCAACTTGTCCCAAATTTTCTTTGCATTTTAACACAAAAAAACTCTATTGTACTTATTAGGCCCTAATGTATAAAAGAGTGTATGCATTGCTTTGGCATTGAGTTAAGCCATCTTTATATCATTGACATCCTATTCACTCTTTTACTTGATAATCTCTCTACCATCCACCATCTTCATTGGAATTTAAGAATCATTTACAATGGCCCTTCAAACTTCATAATTATTGGCTTGAATAAACAATCTCATCCTAGTCTTCCAATAGGAGTAGTTGTCACCAACAAAGAGAAGAGATCTTACAATTGAATGATTTTCACTTTCAAAAAATGTAGCAACTATTTCATTTGCCATGAGACATATTTCTTGTTGCCCACTGTATTTGTTATAGCTTGAGAATGGCTACTTCACATTGATTACCATATTTCTTTGAGTCATTTTCAGGTTCACTCTTAGGTTGTTGACCTATAAAAAATGAGTACTTACTCTAATACCAATTGTTAGCTCAAAGACTTGAAATAAAATATTAACCTTGATTGATCCTTATTTTGAAATGACAAAACATTAAGCTAAATAAGCTTGATCAAGATTTTAAAAAAGATTTATTTAGAACATGTTCTTAAGTTTTATATTTTGGTACTAAATAAATAATATGTTTTTCATAGTGTAAACAAACCTTTCTTTGTTTGCATATTTCTTAAACCAAATCTATCTTTAAAGATTGTTTATTTGAGCTTAAATCAAAGTCAAATTGTTGTTTTAAAAGTGAACTTATTCATTTTGGACTTAATATAATTTTGATAATATTGGTTTTGAGAAATAGATTAACTTAAGAAATTTGTTTTACATAAACAAAGTTTTCCAACATTAAACTTGTTTTATTTTTCTGTATTAATTTATAAAGCTTTAATATTTGAATTTTATATGGTTGGAAAGCTCTTTGAGTCTACTTTCTAATGGATTAAACAAAATCAAAATCTAAATTTTCTAAGAAAAGATTTTGAATTTTAACTAGACATTTTGTGATTGTTTAAAAATTACACAAGAGGTAGATTTGAAAATTAACTACAATTCATACACAATGAATTAGTGAAGAATTTTATATGGATAGAAAGTCTTCAAGTCTAGTTTCTAAATCTTTAAACAATTTTTGATTTGAAATTATGTAAGTCAAGAATGATCAAATTAGTGAGTAGAGTGTAAAATAAGAAAAACCATTTACTTTGATAAGACTAATCCCCTCAGAGAAGGGATCGATTGATTTTTTACTCAAAATGCAGGCTTGTACTCTTGCTTAAAGAAGGGATCGATTAAGTAGGCTTTTTCAAGCCATAAATTGGTTCCAAAACATGAATCGATTAATCCCTTTATGGGGATCGATCGGGTCAGGGCAAAATCACTCCAACGACTATTTTTTCATGCTTCCAACAAGCATTTTCTTCTTCCAAGCTTCCCCAATGGCTAGTTCTTCAATTTCTCTATATATTGGCCACTCCAACACACCAAAGAGGTTGATGAAGCAAGAGATAACAAATTATATTTCCATCTTCTCAAAGAATCAAGAGTTTTTAGAGCTTAAAATCCATATCTTTTGCATTTGTTACATCCAAGCAATATTGTGTTCTTCATTCATCATATTTCTTTATACTTTTTTAGAAAACACTTAGCCTTTAAGAGATGTTCTAAGTTTGCATTTTTATTAATTCATTTTGTAATAAAGAGTTGAGGCATCCTCTTGAATTTGTGGGGTTGAGAGGTTACTACTTAGCCTAGAAAATAAAGAGTGTAAGGTTTCTATCTTAAGCTTTAGAGAGAAAAAGATAGGATTCTAATTTCAATTCAAGATTAGTGGATTGAAGCCTTGGTATGGACAACCAAGAAGAGAGGACACAAGTACTTTATGGAGAAGGATCGAACCTGTATAAATCATTGTGTTTGATTTCTTTATCCTTGTCTTTTTACATCTATTGTTGTTTATATTTGATTCTGGGTTCATTAATTGTTATTGCTTGCACTATATTTTCATCAAAAGTGCTTATTGTTTAAATGCTTCATTCAGTTATTTTGAAATCATTATTTGGGAAGAACTTGGAGAAATCCAATTCACCAATTCCTAGATCACCATCTCACCTAAAAAGCTAACATAAACTAAGAGGGGTGTGAATTGGTTAATAATAAATTTTTTAAAATCAATACCTAATAAGCACAAATTTTGCAAATCAATTTTTCTAAGCAAATGAACACAAGAAATGTACGTATACTAAAAATCCTAAAAATAAGAGATAGAGATAAAGAATTAAACACCAAGATTTATAGAGGTTCAGCCCTTCCTTTAGGCACTTACGTCCTCTCCCTTAGCCTCACTTGCCAAGGAGTTCAATCCACTATGTGTTGAAAGTTACAGCCTAGCTCTTCAAAGCTCTTTACAATCAACACCACAAACTCTTAAGGGTTATCTTTCCCCTTAAGCTCACAATCTCACAATATAAATTTTTTGAAGTGTTTTGCAAACTCAAAGAACTTCTCTAAGGTTGGGTGTTTGCTAACTTGAAGTATAAACCAATATTGAGAAGAAGATTAAGAGAAAAACTGATACAATGTTAAAGTTTTACACTTTTCTCTCTCAAACTGGTTTTAATGCTCAAAAAAGATGGTAGATAGAAGCAATAAGTTCTCTTGGCTTTTTATTTCTCTTCAATTATAGTAGAAACTTTCATTTATATGTAGAAAGAAAGAGATAGCCATTGGTTGCATTTAATGTTTAGAGCCTCCGTAAAAAAAATAGCCATTGCAAACATTTTAGGTAAAAGGGGATCCACCCCTCTTAAGGGGGATTGATTGGGTCAATAAAAAAAAAAGGCAATTTTATGCATGAAAAGGCACAACCAATCGATCCCTTCTTAAGGTGATCGATCCCCTAGTCTGGGTGATCGATCCCTTTTCCAATCATAAAGCAAAAAATTCATTCTAGGTAAAAAACCAATCAGTCCCTTTTTGGGGGGATCAATCCTATCCACCAAAAGCTAGAACCAATCAATCCATATAAGGAAGGGATCGATTGATTTTCATGAAATTTGCATGAGTAAGAATTTTGGCTAAAAAATCAATTCATCCCTTTGAGGGGGGATTAATACCTTCTATACTACTTTGCCAAATTTTATTTTTAAAACATGCCAAATACATTTAAACATGTTCTTGACTAGATTATAAGCTGAAAGAGTATTCAAATTAAGTTAAAATAATTTTAATTCAATTTTAGCAATTTTTTGTTTTGACATTTCAAAATATTTTATCAATTCAAGGCTAACACTAATAAATAAAGAAACCATAAAAACAAGGATTTAGCCAAACATTATATGTAATCTATCAAGATAATCACCAAATGTACATCAAACATGTGATACATTATTCCAAAGATCCATCAACATTTTTTGAAGCAAGACAAATAATCAAAAGAGACCAAAAAGGGTTCAGCCATGGAGGATGAGAGCTTAGCTAAATTTCCTAATGTCCTTTAATGGTGAATTTGTTTTTTATTGCTTGATTCTTTTGGTTTCAATCTAATCTATTACTTAGTTATATGAAATCTTGATTCAAGCTTGGATTAAAAAAGATGAAAACTATGGATTTTCTCAAGAAAAATAGAAAAAATAAAGGATAAATGATATGAAAACTATGGACAATGTTATGGATGATTTGAAAATGCAAAGCAAAAAAAGTAATAAAGATTATAACTCTTTTAGGCATCTCCAAATTTTTCTCTATTTTTTCTCTTTCCTGAGTGTTTTCATGCCACTTTCTACTTCTACCTCTTTTTGCAGCCCTTAATGAAGAATATATATCTCATGCACGAGCCATGTAAACCCTTAGATCAAATTTTCATCTAATGGTCATTCTTTCTCCCTTGTTTTGTTATGCAAGGAGCCACCTTTCACCATTGGATCTAGTCCCTCATGATTATCCCATGGCTAAAAATGCATATGGCCAAAGATTGCATTTTTAATGTTAGTGGAACCAAGTGAATAGACTAATTTATCCCCCATTAGAAAGTTTTTAGTTACCATGCATTTTCTTGGAGAACCAAGGTCTGTTCTTCATTTTTGTGATTTTAAAGCACCAAAAGTCCTAAAATAATATGAAATTATAATTTAAAAGTTGTCACAAAAAACCAACCTTGAGAATGTCAAATTACGAAATTACCTCTTAAGGGTGTTTTAATAATTTCACACCTTTTGAGGTACGATCAAAGTTGTTAATGCACCAAAGATCATGGAATAATATAAAACCATGATCTAGAAGTTTCATGAGAAATTGACCTAAAAAAGATCAAATTACAAAAATACCTTTAAGGGTATTTTGGTAATTTAACACCTTTTATTTTAATGAGCTAACAAGATTTTTATTTTAAAGTACCAAAAATCACGAAAGAATATAAAATATTGATCTAAAGCGTTTTACAAAAAATTGACCTTGAAAAGGTTAAATTACAAAAATACCCTTAAGGTTATTTTGGTAATTTCACACATCTTTTTGTGTGATTAGGGTTTTTGATGTATCAAAAATTATAAAATAATACTTAAATGTGATCTGAAGTTTTTACAAAAATCAACTTAAAGAAGGTCAAATTACAAAAATACCTATGAAGTATATTTCAGTAATTTTACCCTTTTCGAAGTGCAATCAAAGTTTTTAGTGCTTTAAAATCACAAATATGATTCCCAAGGCTAATTAATCCCATTTGGTTATGAATTTTAAAAAATTGATTTGAGTTCAATCCTATTTGATTGATATTGATCGAATTTGAGCATGTTCAACTTTGTTTGACCAAGTTTAACCTTAGGGTATTTGGGTCAAATTGGTGCAAAATTAAAGCAATGTTGAATTTGAATTGGATCAAATTTTAAAAACTTCACAACTAGTCAAATTATGCTCAAAGAAAATTAGGTGTTTACAACATCTAAAATTTAAAGATTCACGTTCACAAATTTTAAAGATTCACATCTAAAATTCAATGGTTCCCATACCAAAGATTTTAGAGATTCACATTTAAAGTTGAAAGGTTCGCATTCAAAAAATTTTAGAGACCCACATCCAAAATTCAAAGGTTTTCATTCAAAAGATTTTAGAGATTCATATTTAAAATTTGAAGGTTTGTATAAAAAAATTATGGAGATTGATATCTGAATTTGAAATATTCCCATTTGAACAAGGATTGGAAAAAAGATTCAAATTTCAAATTTGAAAGAGATGAGATTTTCAAAAAAGTAGATTGAAATAATTTTTTTAGATAAAGATTTGTTATGGAGCCTTTATTTAATAAAGAGTTTTTTTAGATTAGACTTTTAAAACTATCGAGCCTTTATTTAAGGAGGAACATTTTTTTAATTAGATTTTTAAGGTTGTAGAGTCGTTGTTTAAGAATAAACTTTTTTAGATTTGATTTTTAAAAGTGTGGAGCCTCTATTTAATGAGAATTTTTTTTTTTTGAATGAGAATTTTAAAGTTGTGAAACCTTTATTTAATGAAAAGATTTTTTAAATTAAATTTTTAAAATTATGGATGTTTTGTTTAAAGAGGAGCTCTTTTGGATGAGATTTTTAAAGTTGTAGAGTCTCAATTTAAGTAGAAGCCTTTTTAGATAAGATTTTCAGAATTATGAAGATTCTATTTAGGGATAAGCTTTCATTGGATAAAATTTTTAACATTGTGGAACCTCTACTTAAGAATGAATGTTTTTAGAATAGATTTTTAAAGTTGTTGAGCCTCTATTTAAGGAGGAGCTTTATTTAAAAATAAATTTTTTAAAGTTATGAAGCCTTTTTTAAGGCAAAACTTTTTTAAATGAGATTTTTGAAGTTATGAAAGCTCTGATTAAATAGAAACTTTTTAGATTAAATTTTCAAAATTGTGGAGTCTCTATTTAAGGGGAAACATTTTTGGATGAAATTTTTAAACTTATAAAGACTCTGTTTAAGGAAATTGTTTTTAATAAGGTTTTTAAAATTGTTGAGTCTTTGTTTAAGAATGAGTTTTTTCAAATGAGATTTTAAATTTGTAAAGCTTTTGTTTAAGTAAAAGCCTTTTCTTTATGAGATTTTTAAGATTGTGGAGCCTCTGTTTATGGAGTAATTTTTTTTATAAGTTTTTTAAAGTTGTGGAACCTTTGTTTAAGGAATAATTTTTTTATGATATTTTTAAAACTTTGGAGTCTCTGTTTAGAGAGGAGATTTCTTAAGATTAGTTTTTAAAATTATGGGGTTTTTGTTTAAAAAGAAGTTTTGTTTTTATAAGATTTTTAAAGCTACAGAGCCTCTATTTAGTGAAAAGTTTTTTTGGATGTCAATTTTAAAGTTATGGAGCCTTTGTTGAAGAATGAATTATTTTGGATAAAATTTTTAAAGTTGTAGAGTCTCTGTTTAGGGAAGAATTTTTTTGGATGAAATTTTTAAAATTGCAGTGCATCTATTTAAGAAGGAGCAATTTTTTAAATTGAAATTTTAAAGTTGTGGAGCCTATATTTAAGGTGAGCATTTGATTTTTAAAAAACTAGCAAAAAACATATGTTTTCAATCATTTTGGAAAAGTCAGATCTAGAGATAATGGTTGTGTATATCTTTACACAATTTATGTTTTACAAAAATGAGTAAAAAGATATAACTGTAAACATCTGATTTTGTCTAAAACTTTTAATGTATTTTTGAAAAAAAAATTCAAATTAATTTGAATTAAATTATTAGATCAGTTGGCTTAAATCAAGTTAATTTTAATCTAGATATATTATTAAATTTAGCTTTTTTTGTTCATGATCAAATTTTATTAAGCCAATTTAAAACTCAATTTCTTTTTTAATTAGAATTTAATGATTGGATTTTGAGATTCTTTAAATGGGCTTTAAGATTCAATTTTTAACCATTTAATTGTCAATTCGGCTATTTTTTTTTTTTCAATTTAAGATTAGGCTTTAAGCCTAAGTAGAATCGACATGCCTATTTTATTTTTATTTTATTCTCTCTCTCTGTTTTTATTACTTTCTATTCTATTTATCTAGAAAAATACAAAAAGTGAAAAATAAAGAAATTTTAAATAGGAAACTAACAAAACCAAGAAAAATCATAATCCAAAAAATCTTTAAAAAATAAAAAATAAAAACAATTTGTGAAAAAAAGATGTAGGCGATTCATTTTGTATGAGATCTTTAAAACCTTTTCTGAAAAAGGTTAGATTCATTCAATTTGATTCAAAATTTGTCTCAATCCGAATTTGATTTGATTTTCATATCCACGATTAATTTATCATTAAGTGTTGACATTAAAATTTAATATTTGTTTTTAGATCTTTGAATGATAAATTGAGCCTCGAGATTTTGCTTTCAAGTTTTAAATTGTTTTAAGGCATTGAGGTTAATTTTAGCTATTGGAAATCACCCTTGGATTTTGAAAGGCATATTTGGATTATTTAATAAGAACTTAATTTTGTTCTCAAATGCATAATTGGGCTTTGAACCCATTCAAAATGCTTAAAATGTTTAACTTTATTTTTGTCATTTATTTATAATTTTTATTCTTTTTTTATTCAAAAATTAAAAATAAAAAAGAAATTCCAGAAAAATAAAATACAAAAAATGAAATATTGGAAATAAAAAATAAAAAATATATCCAAACATAAAAAATCAATACAAATTAGAAAATTTGAACAATAGTAAATTTTAAGGGCAAAATAGATTTCAAGATTTTTTGTAGGAAAAATTGAAAAATTTGAAAATTTGAAAACAAGAAAGATCTAGATGATGGAAAGTTTGGATATGCTTAGAGCTGAAGTAAATCAAAAGTGAAGGCTTGAAAGATAGAAAAGGAAAAATATCAGAATATTGAAAATTTGAAGATTCTCAAATTGAAAATTTTGTGGGTAAATCATGGTTGAAAATTTTAACAAGTATAAAAGAAAGAAATTAAAGAAAACCGAGAAAAAAAAATTAGAATCAGTTCTGCCGGGTAGATTCGATTTCCTTATTATATGAAATCCTAATTTTCTTGGCACTGAAAATTCCTATTTAAATAACACCAATCACAAGAAAAAGCAAACTAAAGAGAAAAGGGCAAAAATAAAATTTCACAAGAAGAGAAGCCAAATAATAGATTCCACGTAAAAATCTAATAATCAGAAAACAACTCATTTGCAAGATGTGACGCAATCCCCAATTCAGCAAGAACAATTAACACTAGTTCATCAACAAGAAAAAACCATAAAAAGGAAACAACACTGAAATGTTTTGGCTTCCGGTTGAAGGATATTATTTGGGAAATTTTGGGCTTGTGTTTTGATTGCGAGAAAACACTATAAGTGCACTGACCGTTCAAGTAATACAAGTAGTGAGTTTAGTATCATTCTCTTGAGGATTGATTTAGAGTTTGCCTAGCTCGAATACCAAGAGTCAACATTCTCAAACCATATTTAATGTTATCAAAGTAAGAAAGTTTGATTATTAACTAATCTAAACTAAGGAACAAGGTAAATGCAAGTAATGAAAAGCTTAAGTCACAAAGCAATCAATATAAGCAAGTAAGTGAACAAACAAGGAATAGAACAAAGCAATGGACAATTAAGCAAAGAAACATAAATCTAACCTACAATGTATTTAAATGGCAACAAACTAACATGTAAAAGTATTGAAATGTACAGTTAAACATTCAGCTATTACAACAAAAAATGCATTTGAATGGCAACAGTAAAATCGAATAGAAAAATGCATCAAATGCAAAGGAACAAGGCCTAAGATCTACGTACATTAGTAAAAGACACGTAAATGAACAAGAATTAAACCTATATGTAACATGAAAGTGAAATCAATGCATGAAAATAAGAGGAAATTGAAACTACAAGTAGAAACCTAAAATAGAAATTGAAATCAGAATTCAAATTTTCATTGCAATAAAACTTAGATCTAGAGTTCAATTTAAAGAATGAACTTAAAAGGAACTAAGTACATAAACTTCAGTAAGTAAACTTCAAAATCTATAAAAGAAATCAGCTCAAAACATTTAAAAATAAGCTCAATTAACTAGGTCAAGATTTAGCACTTAAAATACAGAAAACAAAGTAAAGAACATGCAAACTAAGAAATCAACATGTAAATGCATCAATTTAAAGGTAAGCAAAGGTAAATCAACATTTAAAACTCATAAGGAAACAAGGGAGAAGAGGGAAAATGGAATAGATCGGTGCCTAGCTTGCTAGAGAAGCCTTAACAGCTGCACCAACCGCTACTCCTCTTTTTTTGCCAACAACACTAGCTGAGACTTTCAAAATTTATGGAGAAAAGTGTAGATTGAATTTGATAATGAAAATTTCCAGAATTGTAGGTCAACAAGGAAAGAATATGCAGTAAAAATGTTAGAGAAAAATAACAAGAATATCATAGTGATCAAGTGCAAAAATCGAAAGTAGGGTGTCTAGAAAATTAGCCAAACAGCATTGAAGAATAACTTGAAATTGCAAGAAATTGAATTAAATTGCATGTAAATTTGTAAAGAACATTAATAGAACTGTAAATTGCATAAAATGTAAAAATTGATGACTATATATTTGAGTGCGATATTTCTATAAGCGCATAGATCGTTTAAGTAATAATAGTAATTGAAGTCAAGATACAGTTCCAACAAGGATTAGCTAAGAAGTCCAGGTTGAGTACTTATTATCTCCACACTCTGTCAATAGTTAAATCAATCAAAAAGAGTATTCAAAAGTAAGCTAACATGAACAAGTACGGAAAGCCATAAGCAAAATATACTATTAACAAAGAACATATCTATAACATATGAAGCAAACATACTTGAAAATTTAATCGAAATAGTAGCTAAAGTGCCAGGAACTAAATCAACATGCAGTGAATGGAATTCTAAACTAAAATACTAAAATTAGAAAGCTCAAATAACAACCAAATAGTAGCTAAAATGAAGTAACCAAAAATTACTAACTTGTAACAAATAAACTACCTCCTAATTTCCAAATGAAATTAGATCTAGAAACTTCCTAAAACCTGATCCAAACAACTTCTAAATTGCAAGAACAGTACGTAAACAAAGATCAAAACACAATTGAAGTACAATTAAAGAAGCAAAATCGCAAGATTTAACAAGAATAATGAAAACTGAAACAGAATTTTTAAGTTTGAAAACTAATTGAATGTGTGGAAAGACTTATACCTACACTTCTATAGATCAAATGAACTAAAACTGAGTTAAAGCAAACTAGATCTACAACACTACTATTAAATTCAACAAAGAAATTGAAAAAAAAAATGCAAAATCAAGCTTAATGAACTTAATCACAACCCGAGTGCAGTGAAGAACAAAATAGAGTAGTTAACAGAAAATCATCCAAACATCTTGAAAAACATAGAATTAAAGGCAAGCAAATGAATCTACACAAGTAAACACATGAATTAAGAAGTGAAAAGTGAGAAAAGATTGGACCGATTGCCTAGCTAGGAGAGATGAGCTTTCAAGTGCTGTCACTCACTTGATCTTCAACTCTGCTGCTATATTTTAATCGAACCTTTCCAGATTTTTGCAGAATTTTTTTGGAATAAAATTGAACGGGAAATTTTTGCAAATTTGTAGAAGTATGATTTGAGAGTTCATGGAAAAAAATGGATTAAAACTCATAAGAATTAAAGGAGATCTAATGCGAAAACTGAAACTCACTCATATGAAAATTTAGCCAAAGATTTGAGTAACCAACGAAATTGCTTGAAATTGAACAAGAAATTTTAAAGAAATTGAAATTTTATTGATGGAATCTTGAAGTGCATGTAAAATAAAGGCAGGAAAAGTAAATTTTGTTGGAAAATTAAAGAGATTTTCTCCCCAAATAGCCCTCTAGAAGAATAAGGAGGAAACTACTTGGAGAGAAAATGCAACAAGAAAGTAAACGCAAGAAATTAAAAAACTGAAAAAAATGGGAAAACTCACCCAATTGGCTGGCCATCCCTCCTATTTATACGCCAAAGATGATGTGTTCCAACTAATCAAATTACAAGAAATAACCAACTAGGATGCCATACAAGCTAGATATTTCCATGTCTTCTAATCTTGCTTCATAAATTTCCTAGTTTGCTTCTCTTCTTTTCACTTCACTTCAAGCTATCTTCCTTTGATCTTGCGAGCTTTAAATGTCGCAACATTTCAAGACTAAATCCAAAGGCTAACATAACCCCTCCCTTTCTCTTCAAGTTTATTCATCAGGCAATCACTTTTGACTCTAAGACTTAAACCTTTGAAAGATCAATGGCCCAAATGAATACAACACAAATGTGACTCTTAGTATTGTTAACTTAATCGGAAAAGACTTTTTTACCTCCATTAGTAGTTTTGGCCTTTTTGCATGATTTTCTTAAAGGCATATATCCCATTTTTGTTTTTGTTACTTTAATGCACCAAAATTCATAAAACAATATCCAACTATAATCTAGGGATTTTTGCAAAAGATTGACCTTGGAAATGTCAAATTACAAAAATACCCTTAAAGGCATTTTAGTAATTTCATCCTTTTCAAGTACGATAAGGATTTTTAATGCACCAAAATTCATGAAAATAATATTGAAACATGATCTGGAGCATTTCAAGAAAAGCTAACCTTGAAGAAATCAAATTACAAAATACCCTTAAAGGGCATTTTGATAATTTTAACCTTTTTAAGGTGTAATTAGGGTTTTTAATGTATCAAAAATCATGAAATAATATTAAAATATGATATGGAGTTTTTCATGAAAAATTGACCTCAGGAAAGTCAAATCACGAAAATACTCTTAAAGGTATTTTGGTAATTATACCCTTTTAGAAGTGTGATCATGACATTCAGTGCATCAAAATCACAAAATTGTTAATCTTAAGCCTTAATAATCTTATTTAGTTGTGAATTTTAAGGATTGACCCACGTTTGATCATGTTGAGTCGATCTTGACTAGTTTTAACTTTGTTTGATTGCATTTGATTAAGTGTGGTCATAGGGCATTCGAATCAATTCGATCTAAAATTTGATTTTGAAAATTCATCAATTTTAAGGCTATGTTGATCTTAAACTAGGCCTAGCTTTAAAGGCCTTATAATTAGCTAGAATCTATTCAGAAAAAATTTGGTGTCAACAAAACTAATCAAAGAAAGAATACTAATGATTCAAGTTATAATAAATCAAGCTCAATTCAAGGAAAATTTTTTAAAATTTAGGAAAAATTAAGCAAATTTTCCTATATCCCCAAACTTAAAGAACACGGTGTCCTTACTGTGTAAGTAAAAAGAAATCAAGCACAAAAAAAGAATAATGGAACTCTTCTATCATCATTAGAAGCATGGTGGCTGAATGCATGAAGTGTGTAGCCAAACCTTGTGCTCCTAGCTTTCAAGTTTTTATTCACCTACAAAACAAAAGAAATTGCTTACAAAAGAACAAACATCAATAAGTACAAAGAAATATAAGCAAAATAAAAAAAAATAGCAAATGAACAAAACATGAAATGTAAAACTTTGATTTTCTCTCAAGAAGTACTTTAGTTAACGTCTATAGCTAGACTATGAAAGTAAGCTCAACATTATATGTTCAGTAGTGATCACTCTACACTTGCTTGTCGAATCCACCCATTTAAAGACCTCTCTATTAGCCATATCATCCAAAATAGGGTATAATGGTGGATCATGTGAGCAAACCTCAAATATTGGAGTTAATTCATCAACAAAACCTTTAGCCTCACATCTAAAAGGACTAAGGTAAGTTTGCTTCGATTTCAACATCCAATCAACCAATAAAATATCACTGTTAACCTCATCTTATCTTTTTTTCATCATTTCCACACCCTACCTCCTAGAAGGACAATGATAACTGTGATTAAGTTAGGATTGCATAATGATCGGTGTATCATTTCCACACCCTACCTCCATTTTAGAAGGACTAATATAGGTAGTTAGGTTGAATCTCAAGGGAACTAGGGATATCCATGATCATGTCATGAGTAGAAAGTCTATTAGATAAAGGTATAGACTTTACGTGTGCTAAAGTATCCACCTAAATGGCTTGTTCCTTAACTAATGTTTTCTTTCTATTCTCATCATCATTACTTTTAAAAATTTCTTCACAAATTTTCATCCTCATCAAGCTATCATCCAAAGACATTGCAGGAATAAGTGGTGTACTAGAGGAAGGATTAAGAACCTCAATAGGAGACAATGACTCATTTAATGGCATACTATTACTAGTAAGTTTTAATGAAGATGTAGATGTGTGCATAACAAGAATAGACTATAATTTCTCCTCTAGACACCTATCATTAAAGAGATTTAGAATAGTTTCACCTAAATGTTCATCTTTAAAAACATCATCAATAGTTCTATCAAGCACATTTACTTTAGAACACTCATTAAAGTCATCAAGGAATTGTAAAGTCTTGGAAACATTAAACGTGACTTTCTTATCCGTGACTTTCTTATCCCTGACTTTGATAAACAACTCTCATTTCTAAACATCTATAAGGGCTTTCTTGTAGCAATAAAATGTCTCCCTAAAATGAAAGGCTTATCTCTATCCATTTCTTTGTTTAGAACCATAAAGTCAGTAGGAAATATGAATCTATCCAATTTAACTAGTACATCCTCTATAATTCCCCTTGGATATTACAATGATCAATCAACTAACTACGATGTCACTAAGGTGGCCCTAACTTTACTTATACCAAGTTTCTTAAAAATAAATTGGGGTATTAAATTGATACTAGCACCTAAATCACACGAGGCCTTGAAAAAGAACACATTACCAATGGTGCAAAGAATGGTTAAACTACCAGGGTCCTTGAGTTTTGGGGGTAGCCCTCTTTGAATCATTGAGCTGCATTCGCCAGCGAATGTCATTGTCACATAGTTTTCCAATTTCATTTTTCTAAAGATAAGGTATTTCATCAACTTGGCATAAGTAGGCATTTGCTTTAGAGCATCCGTAAAAGGAATGTTTATGTGAAGCTTCTTGAACACCTTTAGGAATTTGGAGAATTACTTCTCCTTTACTACTAGACTCAACTATAAGAAGAGTAGGCATAGAGGCACTGTGTACTAAAAATCTTTTTCAGTTTAATTACCTCATTAACCATCTTACCTTTCTCATTATTCTAAACCTCAATCGTTTTTTCCTTAACATTAGACTAATCTTTTACACCGTTATATAAAACTTGAATAAGTTCACTAGATAGCTACTTTCCACTCTTAAGGGTGATTACTTTACATTGCTCTTTCTACTCCTTTTTAGGGTTAATTTTAATGTTGATAGGTAAAGTTCCCTGAGGTTGGGTACTAAAAAGGCTAGTTGTTTGACCTAATTGAATTTCAAGGTTCTTAAGGGTAACAACAAGAATTTGGAACATGGTATTCTGGGTTTGCATAGAGAAAGTTTGTGTTTTCATCATGAAAGTCAACAGGCTTTCTACGAAGGGTTTCTTTTTGAAAGGTGGTGTTGGTTGATATTGAGACATATTCAGATGTGGATACTACTGCTGATAGGAAACAGAATGTAAACTTAGAGGTTTATGATTTTTAGCATACTAAAATTATTGTGTAGCATGACCAAATTGAATAGGAAAGCAGTTTTGATTTTGAGGTTAGTTCCATAAGAACATTGGGTTACTCCTTCAATCAGGATTTTACGTGGAAGAGTAGTGATTATTATATTGTCTATTATTTTAACCTAAGTAATGGACACTTTCGGTTTGAATAGGGTATAGATCATAAGTATGACCTTGATGATTGTAGAATTTATAGCTTTTTATAAGTCACTTTAGCCATAAACATTTGAAATTTTTCATGAATTTGGTGCCTTAGTGTGTTAAAATCTTGATTTTCAAGTTTGCATGAAAAAATTAGTCAACTTGGAAGTAAATAGGAAAATCCATGCAAACCATGCAAATGTCACAAGAGGAAGCCATGCATTAGCCATGCACTTCATGCAAAGTTGGAGGATGACTTTTGGCCAAGACACAAGAAGTTCATACACAAGCCCAATGTGGCCATGCACACAAGAGAGGGCTAAACCCAAAAAAGTTGGCAACATATTGATTGATGATCTATAATTGCACATAGTCAACACAAGTAATATAATGACAAGTAAACTATCATTCCCATGAGGATTGAAGAATAAAAAACATAAGCACCAAAATTGTATACCTTTAAACCTATACTTAGAAAATCAATTAAAAGATATGAAAACTAATCAAATAAAAACCTAAAAACATGCAATACTATGAGTTAATACCAAAATAAACTAAACAAGCTAAATACTTAAATTGAAATTCAATTAACTCTAACTAGCATAAACCAAAACTAATAATGTAAGAAAATAAGCAATACTAATCAAAAGAACCAAAACGAAAACTTATAAAAACCAAATATGCAATGCCAAATATAAATCCTAATGAACAAACATGCAAACCATGTAAACAGAAACCTTAATTACTATAAATCATGCAAATAACATTATTTTAATTAAATAACATACAATTAAATCAAATTAAACTTAAACAAAAATTAAATTAACTCGCTATGCAAAACCTAAATGATATGAACCCTACTCCAATGCAATTCATGCAAACCCTAATGAATAAGTACTAAACCGAATTGAAACAAGATTAATTAAATGAACATTTAACTAATTTTACCCTAAAAATGAAATAAAAAAAATTGAAATAAAAACAATTGCAGCTAAATTGTAATTATATCAATTTAACCCTAAATCATGCAAAGCACACAAGAATTTGATAATTAAACTTAAGTCTAGCCCTAACAATATAAAATAAATGATTAAAGATAACTTAAACATGTAATTGAACGAACTCAAACAAAACAAAACATGAATTACATGAATTAAACAAGACTTAAAGGTAGAATTGCAAATTATAAAGATTAAAATCTAATATGATTACAACTAACATTTTTTAAACCAATTTGCATAAAAACTAAGTAAAATAGAGTAAAACGAAAGCTTTAAACCAAAATTCAATTGAAGTAAACTTAAAATAATGTGCATAAACTGAATTGAAAAAGCATAAAACTAAAAGAAGAAGAAATTTAAGAACTGAAAATTTAAATGCTAAAGAAAATTGAAAGCAAGAAAGCTATGGATTAGTTTGTCACCTCAACCCTTTATACATTTTTTCTTAGAAGAATATGATGTATTTATAGGCAAAAGAAAACCTAAAGGTCCCTAGGTAGGTTCGACTAAAGTGGGACTTCAAGAAAACTTCATAGTTTCAATTAGACTTGGTTTCTTCAATCCAAGAATTCTTATTCAACTAGGGCTCTTAAAAGAAAGCTTCTAGATCTTTACTATGCCATAACTTATCATGTAGCAACTCTTTCATACCATATATCAACTTATCAAAAATAGAATCTTACCAAATCAAAAAAGTATATTTTCGACCTTACTAAATTTAGCTTCAACAAAGTTGCTTCAATTCCTTTCATTTTTATCTTCTTTTTCTCTTGCATGCCTTGTCTTGATTTTTTAAAGAAAAATTAGAAGTTAACTTCATCCAAAAAGTTTCCTTAATACTCATACAATTTATATTTATAACCTATGCATAATCCTACTCCAAGTAAAATTAGGAATACTTCACTACTAAGAAAAGAAATCCAACTCCAAATAGTAAAAGAAAATCAAATTGCTACATCACCATGCCACATCATCTTCCTTAACCAATAAGAAAGCTCTTTAAATGCCATGTCATTCCATTGTAATCCCATGCATGTCACCTACACAAGCTACCATGGACTTGCAATCACTTGAAAGTACAATTCTACCCTTATTTGATGCCGAAATTCCTTTTTCAATTCTTTGTATAAAGTTTCCTTTTCCTTCTTCAAGATTCATCATCTTCAACTTTATAACACTTGCCAAAGCCAATCTTGAAACATCTTTCCCATTCCCTAACTTTAAGATTTCCAAAACAATCAACAACTTCCTAAAACATCTCAACTATCTAGAATATGATCAAGAATCATCTAAGAATCATTAAGAACTTAAAGAATCTTTAAGAATTACCAAGAATCATTCTTTTCTTTAAGAAAACCTATAAAATAAAAAATTCAAACAATTTAGGAGTAAAAAGAACATTATTTTTCTAAGAACTAAGCAAAATTCAACCATAAAAACACTAGAAATAGCTCTATGAAATAGAGTATTCAAACCCCCAAACTTGAACTTTTGCTTGTCCTTAAGCAAAAACTAAGAGAAATAGAAAATAACATGCTAGAGATCATCACACACACTCCCAATATGAAATTCTTATGAATCCTCAAATATTGTATGATAAGTATATCTAGAAAGAAAATCAAGAATATAGATCCTAAACAAATATCATCAAAGAATAAACTTGCATTCCAATAATAAATTTTTGTGTGTGTGAATAATCAATCTCAAATCAACACATGATATTCAATGAAAGCTAAGCAAACATGAAATCAACAAATACCTTTAAAGCATGAACAAATTTCATAAGTTCACTTTTGACATACCATCTCCACTAATTTAGCCACAAATTTAACCAAAGATCACTAGGTTTTTATTAAACTTGTAATGTTAGGCTAGAGCTAAGGTATGATAAAAGAAAATTTAGGCTCATAAACCCAAACATGCATTATTTAGGATCTACACTTTAATAATAAGAGAGCTTCCAAGAAAATTGTAACTCCCCTAAACTTAAATTTTTCTTTCTTTTTTAAACAAACAACAACTTTCACTTTGACTTTGATTTGTATTTATAACTTTGCTTTGCTATTTTTCTTTTTCTCTTTTCTTTTTTTTCTTTTTTTTTCCAAGTCTATTTTTTTCTTTGTTTGAAAAGCTATTTTAGCTTTTACTTTTCTTTTGTTTTGAAATAGAATTTACAAATCCATCATTTCTTCCTAATGAACATAGCTTTCATAATACTTTAATTGATTCATAGGTGAAAACAAAGGGTGGCTTAATTAAATAGGTGAAAACAAAGAAAGGGAATATATATATATTAGGCTCAAAAAGGGTAACTAGGGATAAACATATATAAAGTTTAGCTTGAAAGGTTCAAATGATCCAAAGATGACCTAAATCATCTCTTTAGTTAAGTGTGGCCTAGTATTTTGCCTTAAGGATGCTTAAGCAAATTCTAAAAGATGCACAATACATCAAAGATCAAAGTAACTCCACATCTGCCTAACTTCAACTAAACATACATTCACCTCAAAGATCAAGATTAAGTGCTCAAGATAGCGGAAATATTGCAATGAGAAAAAAGCAAATTCGAGAACTCATCTCATGCTTTCACTACATTCAATCTTTTTAAAAAGTTATACTTAAAGTCAATCAAAGTTACTATCATTGGATTATGAAAAAAATAATAAAAGGAATGACATGATGAATCTAACATGAAAATTTGACCTCAAAACAAAAAATTTTGAAAATTTTAAATTTTCTCTCCCCCAACTTAAATAACACATTATCCCTAATGTGTACAAATAAAGCATAAAAGCATGAAAGAAAGAGAAATACTCCCTTAAAATAGTAATGGTCGAATGTAGTAGCATGTAATCCAACTTGGCCAAATGCATGGAATTCACCATTGCCACAACACATCTAGCTTTCTTGAACCTAATTCCTGCAAAAACAAAGCAAAAAAAAAAACCAAAGCATTATTTATTCCTAAAAAGCCAAAAATAAACAAACTAAAGTAAATGTGCAAAATTGAAATTTAAAGACTTGGGTTGCTTCCTAAGTAGTGCTAGTTATAGTCAAGCTTGACTAATACCTACCAAAACACTTTAATCATATATAGCTTCACCTCTTCAAGTAGTTTATCTTGCTGCATTCCCCTTTGTGGTATTATATAAATTGAGCTAGGCCTACGAGGTGTACTTATTCTCCTTGCAACAATAGTATAAGCTAAACCTGGATTCATAGTAGGCACATTTGGTTTTGGCCTAGAAGTTTTAGTTTGGGCTTGCTAAGGTTAGGACTCATTGGCTTTGCCAAATGGTTTTGTAACACTAGATTAAGACGTCTAGAAATTACACTCCAATCTTTCCTTTTCTTCTTAACAAGACAATCTTTTATTCTTCTTTTCTTCCTCCTAGGGCTCCTATATGTGGGCTTAGGTTTCGATTTTGGGGCTTTCTTCTTGGCTACTCTTTCAACACTTTTCCCATCTTCACTAACCATTTTAGAATTGACAACTTTAAACACAATTTTGAAATTTCATTGTCACCTTTTTTTTTTGTCAATATCAGTCAAAATGCTAAGAGTGGCCAAGAATGGCCTCCATAAAATGATGGGAATTGTTGCTACCATTAGAAGTACCACAAGTGTATGGGTCACAAAAGTAATAAAAATTGTAAGTATTCCTAATTATCATTTCCTCAAGGATTTAGGAAGTCTAGACTTAGAGGTAAGTACCGATTTTAATAGTTCAAGTATAACAGGTTTGACAAAAAGTTTGAATTGATCTAATTAACCCAAATAAATCTAATAAAATTGTAAGATAATTAAAACCTAAATTTAACTACAAATTATAGAGGTTAAAAA
The DNA here is from genome assembly GCF_002303985.1 of Durio zibethinus. Next base: position 8,237,431 of record NW_019167849.1, on the reverse strand, counting down.
TCTACAAAGAAAACTAGTAAAAAAAGGTAATTTCCTAAAATGGCAGATTACTAGAAATAGAAAGAGACAAAATCAAAAATTAAATTAAGTAGAATTAAATGCATAAATTAAAATTGAAATTAAAGGAGTAAAGGGATAAAAATAGAGCTTGAATTTAGCAAAAAAAATTAAAATTAACTTAACAAAACACAAAAAAGCAAAATTAGCATTTTAAATTTAAAATTAATCTAAGTAAATTCCTAACTTAACCTGAGATGCATGAAAAATATAAAACAAAAATTAAACATGAAATTGACATGATAATGCATGGAATGATGTCTTTAGAATAAAAGTTAAAGACTACCCAAAAGCTAAACTAAAATCTTAATGTAAAGTAATCAATTTTAATTGTGGCATTTTACCGAGCACCTAATGTACTACATGTGAACTCCTAAATTCTAAGGCATCAACCAGAATTAAACCTAAGCTAATATAAATAAAATTAACATGGAAAATGCTAGAAAGAACACCTAATTTAGACTAAAAATGGGGAAACTCTTAAATTGAACTAAAATGCAACATATGTAGCTTGACCGAAACAACATATGACATAAATGGATGCAAACACTAAATGTACCTTGAGTAAACTGAAATGGAGTCAAAATATAACCAAAACCTATAGAAAGCTAATGCAAAAACTGAATTAAATTATGCAAAAAAATACAATACAAAATGAAACTTAAAAATGCACACTACATGCAACCTACAGTCTAAAATGCTATGCAAATGTGACCCTACCTAAGAAATTTGTAAAAATTGTTTTAGTACCTTAAAATAGACTTAAAAATGAACCAACAAGATACATGTGACCCCTCACTAAGACAGAACACAAAATGCAGAAAATTAAATGCAAACCAAAATACTAGACTGCATGGACAATAAGATCTATCAACTAAAATGCTTGGCAAATGTAGTCTTACCTAAGGAATTTACAAAAACTATTTTAATATCTTAAAATAGACATAAAGACAAGAAAAAATGGTGTAGGAAAGCTTTACCTAAAACTAACCAGAAAATGAGCAAAACAATGTGCAAACCGGGAGCAAAATAAAGGCCTAAAATGAAAATCTAATAGGCTAAATGCTACCTAAAATAAGAAAATGCACAAATGTAACATGAAATCTAAGCCTATAATCATAAAATAGACATTAAAATGAACAAAAAATATGCAAAGGAACTTTGCCAAAATAGAACCAAAAATGGAGGCAAAATAGTTTTGAAAACTAGTAAAGAAAAATGCATAAAAATGCATGGAAACCAAAACTACTTCCTAACCATTTCACCAACCATAACCCAACATTTTTTTTTTCTTTTATCATCTTATTAATACAAAAACATCATAAAAGCATGCACCAAAAACCACAAGGTAGAACATAAAACAAAAAAAAAAAACTGGGCAAAAATTAATACAAAGTGATAAGAGCACGAAATGAAAATAAAAAAAAGAAAGAATCAAGTATCGTAGGCCCACATGAGAATTTTCTCAAGCCGAGGCCACCCTAAGTCATGTCTTTGATTTAGTATAGCCTAGAAGTTTGCTTCAAGAAGTGATCTGACAAATTCTAGAATATAAACACAACTTCAAAAATGAAATGCAATTTCTATGATTAATATAACAATCACTAATTGACATGCAATTTAGTGATCAACAAATTAAAAAATTCATCTCATATTTTACGTAAGTTTAATCTTTTCCTAAAGCTATAATCAAGGTCAATCATGGTTTCTATCATAAGATCAATAACAATGAACCAAGAAAGCATACTAAAGACTCATAGCAACAGTCAATTAAACCTAAGTTCAAAAAATTTTTGAAAATTTGGCTCAAATTTTCACCCCCAAACTAAAAATGCACATTGTCCTTAATGTGTAGGCATACATGAATCTAAGCACAAGAGGTGAAGAATACTCCCCTGAATGGCCAAAGCTTTCTTTGAAGTTCCCATGATCAACTTTTACTTTTCCTACAAACAAAACAAAACAACTAAACAAAACATCAAGTGAAGCAAAAAATAAAAACATATTGTAGTAGAAAATTAAAAACCCCTTTCTAATGTTTTGGATGTGATCATGTGAGTCCAAAGCTACTTTTATTCATGTCTACAAGGCATAGAAAAGAAGGGATTAGTGAACATAAACTAAACAAAATAATGAAGAGATGAAAACAAAAGATAGAAAACTTGGGTTACCTATCAAGAAATGCTAAATTCAAGTCAACAACTCGACATTCTTTTGAAGTTCAATGATGGGTTAGAGAGTAGAATTACAAACTTAAGCCAATCAATAGCTTTACCAAATAGTGCTTCAATCTTTGTCCATTCACCTTGAATGGCTCTTTAGCATTCTCATCCATAATCTCAATGGTCTTATAGGGAAATATGATTGTGACCATAGAAAGAGTTGACCATTTAAATTTTAGCTTACTTAGAAAGAGGTTTGATTAGGAATTAAATAACAAAACCTGTTGGCTAGGCTCGAAGCTCCTTTCTAGGATTTTCTTGTCATGCCACCTTTTTTTCTTTTCCTTGTATAGCTTGGGAACTTTCATAGGCTTGTAATTTGAACTCATCAAGTTCATTAAATTGCAGTAACCTCTTTTCACTAGCTACATTTAGAATAAAGTTTAGATTTGTAGAGCCCAAAAGCTTGATGTTCCAACTTAATTGGAAGGCAACATGCTTTTCCAAATACTAGCTAGTATGGTGACATCCCTATTGTAGTTTTGAAGGTGATCTTGTAAGCTCAAAGTAAATCATCTAAACTCTTAGGCCAGTCCTTCCTTTAGGGATTCACCATTTTTTCAAGGATCCTTTTAATTTTCCAATTTGATACCTTAACCTAGCCATTAGTTTGTGGTTGGTAGCTAGTAGGAACTTTGTAAGATACTCCATATTTCATTAAAAGTCTAACAAAGTGTTTGTTGCATAGATGAGTCCCCTCATCACTAATGATAGCCGTAAATGTCCCAAAACGAGTAAAATGTTTTTTCTAAGAAAGTTCATGACCACTTTGGTATCATTAGTGGGTAAGGTCAATGTTTCCACCCACTTAGGAATATAGTCAACTACTACTAGGATGTAGAGGTTGCCATAATATAAGATGAAAGGTCTCATGAAATCAATACTTCATAGATAAAAAATTTCAACTTCAAGTATGTTGTTTAGAGGCATTTCATGTCTTTTTAAGATGTTTCCCACTTACTGACATCGGTCAAACCAAGAGACAAACTAATATGCATCCTTTAACTAGTGTGGGCCAATAGAAACCAGATTGCAACACTTTCACTGCAGTTCTCTCTTCTTCTAAATGTCTTTCATAATTTGATGTATCAAAATGTCTAATATTGCTCTCTGTTCTTTTCATAGGAATGTACCTTTTAAGGATTTGATCATTGCATTGTTTGAATAGATAAGGTTTATCCCAAACATAATACTTGACATTATGCAAAAATTTCTTTTTCTAAGGACTATTCTAGAGGGAGTGCCTTACCAACCAAATAATTAACATAGTCTAGAATGGCCATAACCAAAGATTTGTTCATCAAGGAATGTCTCATTAATGATGGTTTTACTCACTCTACCATTTTCTAACCTAGAAAGACAGTCAACAACTTGATTTTCGGGCCCTTTCCTACTTTTAATCTCTAAATCAAACTCTTGAAGGAAAAAAGACCCATCGTATAAATCTAGGCTTTACATCTTTCTTTGCTACAAGTACTTAATCGCTGAGTGATCAATGTAGACTACCACTTTAAGAGTGAAAATTATCAAATGCAAAAATAATAGCTAATAGCTCATTTTTTATGGTGGCATAATTAAGCTAAGATTTGAGAGAGTTCTACTTGGTAGTAGATAGTGTAGAATAGCTTACCTTTCATTTGTCCTAAAATTACCTCAACGAGCATAGTCGCTAGCATCACATATGAGCTTGAAAGAGAGGTCCCAATCAGGAGCTACAATGATAAGTGCAGTGATTAATTACTCTTTGAAAGTCCTAAAGGTAATCTTGCAAGGACTCATCACATTTAAATTGCACCTCATTTTCAGTCAAATTGCATAAGGGTTTGGAGATCTTGGAGAAATCCTTAATGAACCTCCGATAGCAACCTGCATGTCCAAGAAAGCTTCTAATACCCTTAACTATGGTAGCAAGTGGAAGTCTCTTAATGACCTCAATGCCTTTGAAAGAAATTTATGGCCAAGTACCACTCCTTCTTGCACCATAAAATGGCATTTTTCCCAATTTAGCAACAAGTTAGTTTCTTTGCATCTTTTTAAAACTAAGCTAAGGTGATTCTAGCATTGTTTCAAACTATCTCCAAAGATAAAGAAGTCATCCATAAAATTCTTGAGAAGATCCTCTACCATGTTGAAAAAGATAGCCATCATGCACCGTTGGAAGGTAGCAAGTGCATTACATAATCCAAAAGACATCATTTTAAAGGCAAAGTTCCCATATGTTACCTTGTCATGATCTTTCGAAAATGATGGTGATCTACTTATAACATAAGTAACCAGCAAACAAATAATAAAACTCATGTTCGGATAATTGATCAAGCATCTGGTTGATAACAGGGATCAAGAAATGGTCTTTCCTAGTCACCTCATTGAGCTTGTGATAGTTTATGCACACATACCATCAGGTAATAGTCTTTCTAGAGATTAGTTCATTGTTATCATTAGATACAATGGTTACTCCACCCTTTTTTAATAGGAATTGCATTAGCCTAACCCATGAGCTATTAGAAATGGGATAGATGATACTAGCGTCAAGCCATTTTATGATTTTGCTTTTCACCATCTCTTTCATCATAGGATTTAGGGGACATTGTTACTTTATGGTAGCCTGATGGTCATCTTTAAAAAGGATCTTATGCATGCAAACAAAAGGATTGGTACCTTTAATATTGACAATAGACCAACCTATCGCTCTGTTGTGCTCATTAAGATCTTAGAGTAATTCACTATCATGAGTAGGATCTAAAGTGGAGAAGATAATAACTAGTAAGGTAGAGTGCTATCCTAAGAATGCATACCTAAAATAATTAGGCAAAGGTTTTAGTTCTAAGGAAGAAAGCTCTTCTATAAGAGGGCTAGTAGACAAAGGCACTCCTAGTGGCTCAAATCGACCCTGTGGACCATAACTGGTGGTTTTGACCCATTTGACACTATCGTAGGACTCATTGTCAAAGAAAGATTCATAGGGGCTACTAGGGTGATCATTTAAAAAACCATCATGAACTAATTTGCTCATTGTATTTACCCTAAAATAGTCCTTGAGTCTCCAAGATCTTTCATTACTTGAAAGACATTAAACTTCACCACTTTTTTTTAGATTCACATAGTGAGTTTTCCCTTTTGAACATCAATGATAGTCTTACTAGTAGCAAGAAAAGGTCTACCTAGAATGATTGGTAGTTCTTTATCATCTTCTATCACTAAAATGACAAAATCAACTAGGAAGATAAAAGTTTTAACCTTGACCAATACATCTTTTATAATGCCTTTAGGGTATTTTAGAGACCTATCGGCTAACTAGAGTGTCACTTTAGTAGATTAGGCTTTACGTAACCCAAATTTCCTAAAGATGGAAAAGGGCATCAAATTAATGTTAGCACCTAAATCATAGACTTCTCTATTGAAGAAGGGGTTACCTATGGTGTAGGGTACGGTAAAACAAGTAGGGTCTTTAAGTTTAAGAGGAATGCTCCACTTGGATAATGGCACTACACTCCTCAATAAGTGTAATGATCTCATAGTCTTTTAACCTCTTTTTTTCTCAAAATATCTCTTTTATGAACTTTGCATAGCTAGGTATCTACTTTAGTGCATCCGTAAAAGGGATGTTGATATGAAATTTCTTAAAAATCTCTAAAAATTTCACAAATTGGTGCTCATTCTTTTGTTTTTAAAATCTTTAAAGAAATGGTATTAGAGGTTGGTAGGTATCTAGTTTACTAGTTGAAGGAATGAACACACTACTTTCTAAAGAAATATGAGAAATCACACTATCACATACATTGGCATTAGAATTGAATTGAAGTAAACTTAAAATAATGTGCATAAACTGAATCGAAAAAGCATAAGACTAAAGAACAACAAACTTAAGAACCAAAAGTTTAAATGCTAAAGAAAATTGAAAAAGCAAAAAGCTATGGATTAGGTTGTCTCCCCAACACTTTTTACACTTTTTCTAAGTAGAATATGATGTATTTATAGGAAAAAGAAATCCTAAAGATCCCTATGTAGGGTCGGTTGAAGTGGAACATCAAGAAGACTTTGTAGTTTTGATTGGACTTGGTTTCTTCAATCCAAGAATGTTACTTCAACTAAGATTCTTAAAAGAAAGCTTTTAGATCTTTACTATACCATAACTTATCATGTAGCAACTCTTCCATACCATATATCAACTTATCTAAAGTAGAATCTTGCCAAATCAAGAAAGTATATTTTCGATCGTACTAAATTTAGCTTCCACAAAGTTGCTTTAATTCCTTTCATTTTGATGTTCTTATTCTCTTACATGCCTTGTCTTGATTTCTTGAAGAAAAATTAGACTTTAACTTCATCCAAAAAGTTTCCTAAATGCTCATATAAGTTGTATTTATAACCCTTGCATAATCCTACTCCAAGTAGAATTAAGAATACTTTACTACTAAGAAAAGAAATCCAACTCCAAATAGGAAAAAAATAGAATTTCCACCTCATCATCCCACATCATCTTCCTTAATCAATAAGAAAACTCTTTAAATGCCATGCCATCCCATAGTAATCCCATGCATATGCACCTACACAAGCTACCATGGACTTGTAATCACTTGAAAGTACAATTTTGCCTCTATGCAATGCCGAAATTCCTTATTCAATTCTTTGCATGAAGTTTCATCTTTTTTTTTTTTCAAGATTCATCTTTTCAACTTCATATCACTTGCCAAAGCCAATCTTGAAAATCTTTCCCATTCTTAAACTTTGAGATTTCCAATAAAATCAAGAACTTTTTAAAATATCTCGACTATCTAGAATATGATCAAGAATCATTCAAGAATCATCAAGAACTTAAAAAATCTTTAAAAATTACTAAGAATCATTCTTTTCTTTAAGAAAACCTATAAAACAAAAATTCAACCATTTTAGGAGTAAAAGGAACATTATTTTGCTAAGAACTAAGCAAAAATCATCATAAAATCACTAGAAATAACTTTATAAATAGAGTTATCACATGCAACCCATGATGAAGTCAAAACAAAAAGCCTAATGATATAAGCATGTTCGAACAATAAGAAGGCTTCATGTATGAGGGCTCTTTTAAATTTTAAAAGAGTTTTAAGCTAAGTGAAACAAATCAAGTTGATTTGGTCTTTGAATTTTAAACTAGCCAAATATCCCATTTGAAATTCAAAAGTGGGTTGACTTGGCAAGACACATAAGCATGGAGACATAAATGGACCAATGAAAGAAACCCTATTAGCCAATACAAGGTTGATATCATCCAAGAGCTTCCCACATTTAGTTAACCTTTTTTCAAATTCAAGATCACTATTTAAATTAAAATGTGTTTTAGATAAAGTAAGATTGTCTAGATTCATCCCACCTAGGCCGATGCTTGTACTATAAATAGCTTAGTTCATTTCACTTATATATATCATTCTTGAATTCTATGTTTCTCTTATTTTCTCCTTAGTTTTAGTTTCTAAGAGTTTCTTTTGTATTTTCTTTTACTTTTGGCTAGGGTTACGGGCTAGCCTAAATTCTTGTTTTCTCGACCTCAAGTTTTCAAGACAAATTTGTTTCCACTTTTAATTAAAAGCTTTCCTTTTATTTATTTTGTTTACATACTCTTTTATTTCTCAAGCACTATTATTTACTTTAAAAGCTCTTTAAGTTTTGGTTTTGTTTGTTACTATACTTCCTTTTACATTCATCCAACATATTTCTTTTACAAAGCAGTTTTTTCTCTTACTTTCAAATCCCATTTATATCTTATATTGCTTTCTTCACTTTTCTTACTTTATTCGGCCAACCCCTATTGCTACTGTCATAATGTATCAATCCAGAGACTTGATCGCTAGACATAAAAATTTAAAATAAATTAAAGTCGCCACCAATCTTATTTAAGGATGTGATTGGCCACCCAAAAATTTATCCTTTTAATAAAATGGGTTTACAACTTTATTAAAAATACAGTTTTGGTCTATGAAAACAAAATTGGGTTTGAGAGCCGATTATGTGTGGGGAAGGATTAGAACCCCACAACACCCACAAAATTGGTACCAATTAATTATGCACTATTTGTAATTTAAGGACAAAAATGGTTTTTTATATGAAATTTAATTGTAATTCCATTCATTTTTAAGAAATAAAACTAGTTTAAAAAATCTTTATTTAGGAATATGATGAAAATCTTCAAATTAAAGAAATACCTTCAACTTCTCCAACATAAAGGTAGAATTCAAAAATAGTCTTTCCATCTAAGATTTATCATAACATTCCTTTAAAAATAATAAAATAACACTCTTTGTAAATGATAATCATTGATAATTCTCCAACATCTAGGTACAGTACCAACAATTATATTTCACGGAATACTATTTTGATTTTATTTACTTAAAATTAATTTTTTAAAAACTTTTTAATTAGTAAAAAAATGAAAAATAATATAATTAATATTAAGCATCAATAATTAGAACAAACATATATGCATTATAAATGTACACATTAATCTAAAAAATGAGATGTATGGAAATGATGATAAAATGCAAATTTAAGAATCGAGTTTTCAAATATAAAGAGACCACTTTGACTCTCTAACCTCTAAGCAGAGTTTGGATGTGACTATTTATATTTAAAATCTCATTCTATTTTTTTATTATTTTATATTTTTATATATGTTATCTTAACAAAACCAATTTATTTTAAGTTGCAAAAATGTATGAAAATTCTTAATGAAATAAAATTTCCTAAATACCCCTTCATCTAGGCAGTATTAAGAAACAAATTATTTCATAAAAAGTTTTCATTCAAATCCTAAAAAATTTAAAACAAGTTTGGAGATTTTGGGTAGGTTTGGGTTCTAGAGTTTAATTTAACTGAAGCTTAGGGTTAGGATTTAAGGTTTAATTTTCACTTAGGGTCTTAGTTTTAAGGTTGCATTTAGGGTCCCGATTTAGGGATTCCAATTTAGGGTTTCGATTTGGGGTTTTAATTTAGGGTTAATCTTAGGTTTCTATCTAAAGGTTTTAATTTATGAATTTATGAACCTTTCTAAAAATCTTCAACATCTAGGCAAACTTTTGGAGCAAGCTTATATTTTGTAATTTCTAAAAATTAATTATAATAAATTTTTATATTTTCCCTTATTTTCCATTTCAATAAAAAAATTTATTATTATTATAATTTATTAATCTTTTATTTTTTTACTATTTAATAATTTCCTAACATCTAGGCTAAATTATTAATTTTTAAAATATGATTTTAATTCCTTCCAACATCTAGGTAGGGATTTTTTTTAAAATGTTGTTATTTTTTTAAAGATAAAATTATTATTATTATTATTATTATTATTATTATTATTATTATTATTACTATTATTATTATTTTCTAATCAAACTTATACAATAACCAAATGCCAGGAGAAGAACATAAAGACGAACCCATAATATTTTAAGCAAACTATTCCTTACTTATTCCTCTATGGAAACCTTACTTTGGCTTTTTTCTTCACCTAGGTTTCAAAGGCATCAACTTTCTTTAAGAAAACTTTTTTTCTCATTGTACCAGTTCATAAAACTTATATTAAAGTGAAGACTCAAACTCTCAATGACATTGAAGAAAGAATGAAACAAAGCCCTTGTGTGGAAGATAGGTTTTTAAATTCTGAACCCTTTTAAACCTTCATTTATTTTGATGTTTTGAAAAGCTTTCTATTTCTTAAATGAAAAGATCCCTCTTTTTTGTTCAACAGTTAACAAATATCAAAAAGGAAAAAGCTTTCATATACAGCAACGAACAACATAACAAAAACATATATATGTAACAGATACATAACCTGTATGCCCATGTTTATAGACCATTTTTCATAGAAAGTAAGCAGTTTTTTTCACGTTTAAACTACAAAAGGAAGACATGAATTCAATTTTATGCCATTAGCTCCAAGCAGAGAGCATAGCTATTTTTTCATGCATGGAAATGACTTTTAAAAGGGAAAAAAAACTTACCTTTTTGGTTTTTAAATGCTTTTTCCCTTTTTGGCATAGCTTCCTCCAAATTCGTGCATTTTGCCTTGTTAAAAATTGTGTTTCCCCTCTTTTGGTTTGGCTTTCTCTTAGGTTCTTTTTTTTTTACTGCAACTCACCTATTCTAATTTTTTCTACTTTCCTTTCACTTTCGCTTCTCCTTAAGCTATCTACCTACTTCAATTTCATTTTCTACCTTTTTTTCTTTGCTTAATGCCTTCACGTCTTCATGCACACCTTTTTATAGCTTTTAATGTTTCATGTAATTTTCATGCAACAGCTCCTACAGCAAAATTAGGCCAAAATGGCCTTCCTTAGGGGCCTTCAATAAGGAACTATGTTTTGGGTCTTGGCCTTTTTTATTTGGGCTTGCTTTGCTTGTTTCATTTTTCATCTATTTTGGACTAAGCCTTATTTTTAAAAATTTTTAATTAATTTTATTATTTATTTAATATTAATAATATTATTATATTCACTATTACATCAATTTTATATACTTATATTTTTTTATTTATAATTGGTTTTCTAGTTTGTTTTTATTTGGATTTCATTTAATTGCCAATGATAGGTCATTGATGGGCTTTGAGGAATGGGCCTTTTATTGAGCCATTTTGGGCCTTATACAAAGCACTTAAAAATAGGTTGTTTATTGAGCTTAAGAAACAAAGATTGAGCTCAATTGTAAAACCAACCCTGGATTAGAAGGTAAAGTATTTTGGATAAAATTAGGTGTATACAACTGCCCCTCTTTGCATATTTTTAAGGATCAAGAATAATGCAAAAGATATAGACAATAATTTTGTTCAAATGTTACTTCCCAAGGAGCATTTTTTTCATTTTAATAGAAAAATTCATAAATTATGAAAAAAATTAAAATTGATACACAAGTTAGCGAAAAAAATGACTAAGACTGAGCCGCAAGTCAAAAAACAACGATGATCAGAATGAAGCTATAAGTAAAGAAACAAAGAATTATCAGAATTGAATCGCAAGTTAGAAAATAAAAATGATTGAGATGAAGCCACAAGTTAAGGAATAAAGGTGACTAGGATGAAACTGCAAGTCAAAAATAAAGATGACTTGGATAAAGTCGTAAGTTAGAAAATAAAAATGACTAAGATGAAGATGCAAGTTAGAAAATAAAAATGAATGAAATGAAACTGCAAGTCAAAAAATAAAGATGACTAGGATAAAGCTGCAAGTTAAGAAATAAATACGACTAGGATGAAACTGCATGTCAAAAAGTAAAGATGATTGGGATGAAACCACAAGTCAGAAAATAAAGATGATTGGGATGAAATCGCAAGTAAAGGAATAAAGATGATTGGGATGAAACCGTAAGTAAAGGAATAAAGATGACCGAGATGAAGCTACAAGTCAGAAAATAGACATGACTGGGATGAAGTCGCAAGTAAAAAAATCAAAGATGACCAAGACGAAGCCGCAAGTCAAGGAATAAAGATGATTGAGATGAAACCACAAGTCAAGAAATAAAGAGGATCGAAATAAAGCCATAAGTTAGAAAATAAAGATGACTGAGATGAAGCTGCCAGTCATAAAATAGTGCAGACTGGGATGAAACTACAAGTTAGAAAATAAAGATGACTAGGACAAAATTAAATCAAAAAATAAAAATGATTGGGACAAAGCCACAAGTCAAGGAATAAAGATGATTGGGATGAAACCTTAAGTTAGAAAATAAAGATGAATGGGATGAAGTCGTAAGCCAAAAAATAAAGATGGCTAGGACGAAGCCACAAGTCAGAAAATAAAGATGACTTTGATGAAACCAAAAGTCAAGAAATACAAATGACTGGGATAAAACCACAGGTCAAGTAATTAAAGTAACTAGGGGTAAAGTTTTTTCTTGATGGTAAAGAAACCTTGTTTATGGAAAACATTCTAATTCCAATTAATATCTTCTCGTGTAAGGTATTAACTTCCTTTATAAAAAAAAATGTATACAATACATGTGATTGCTATAATGAATCTGAATGGTAAAAATGCAATAAATGATTTATACCATGCATTTCCCAATCATATTAATTCAAAGTTCAAGATTAGTTCAACTCCTTCAAACCTTAAAAGTTGCCCATTTTTGTGAAAAATACTTTCTATGACCCCTACTTATCTAGAAGCTTCCTTTAAATTCTTTCTTTAGGCATATTTCTTTTCAGTTAATTAATTCTTTGCCCTTTTATGCTGTTACCTTTTATTCATCTTTTTCTAAGTAACACATAGGTCTATTATGAGCATTATCAATAATTATCCCAACTTCTAGTGACAAATGCAATGATTTCAAAGTTCAAAGTGGAATATGGGCTTTAATCAATGATGAGAAATTTACTTTGGTTTAGAAATGAAAAGTTAAGTCTATAAAAATAGAGAGGATTAGAAAAGGTATTCAAAAAAATCAAATATCATTTCTTTAATTAATGAACATTTGATAGGACAAGTCAATTCAGATCAAATTTTTTCTTAAAAACTCATTACACAAGCGATCTTTCTAGATTTGAACTTTTATAACTAATCTTTGCCCTACGACTTATAGCTGATGGAAACTTGCCCTAAACTTATTCTTTTTACCCTGTCTCTAATCTATCTAGCTTTGTACTATTTTGCTTTGCCTCTGTAGGATCTCCTTAACTCCTTATTTGTTTAAATCGCTTTTTCAGGTTTTTAGCTTAAACGACCCCCTTTAGTTCAAACTGCCCCTTTCAAGTTTTCAGTTTGAATCTTTCCTTTTTTATTTTCTTTTTTCTTTCTATTTTTTTCCTTTTTTCTATTTTTTCCTCTTTTTTTGGTAATTTTTCTTTTTCTATTTCATTAAGCAAAATATTTCTTTATAGTATCAAAATTTACTAGAGCTAGTAATTCATCACTATCCATTTATACTAAAATTAGGGCTCTACCAGAAAATGCCTTCTTCACCATATATGGGCCTTCCCAATTATGTGCCTACTTTCCCCTACTATCCTACTAATTTGGTACGATCTTCTTTAGAACCATTTCTCTTTCATGAAAACATCGAGGTTGTAACTTCCTATCATGCACCTATATTATCATCTTTTGGTACATCTGCCATGGCATAGTGCCAAGAGCCTTTTCTTTTCTATGAGGTATAATTGTTTAGAGTGTTCTTGGTTCCAATCTATCTCATCCAACTTCACTTCTATCAATACTCTCAAAGAAAGAATTTTGACCTTAATTGGTAACACTGCCTCTATCTCGTATGCTAGTGAAAGTAAGGTAGCCCTTGTTGAAGTCCAAATTGATGTCTTGTTGGCAAGCAAGGCAAAGGCTAATTTCTCATGGCAGTCCCTTATATCTATCAATCATCTTTTCTAGTATCTTCTTTTATGTTTTTATTTGCAGCTTCTACCACACCATTCATCTTCGGGTGATACGATACTAAATGATGCATTATTTTGAACTATGCACATGCCTCTTTCATTATTTTGCTATTCAAGTTGCTAGTGTTATCAGAGATAATTCTTTTTGAAAGCCCATATTAGTATATTATCTCTCTTTTTATAAACTTGCATACCATTGATGGGAAACACTAACACAAGAGGGTGTTTTAACCCATTTGGTGAAGTAATAAGTTATTAAGAAGATGAAACAATGCCCATTTGTAGCTTTTGGGGTTATAGGCTCTATCTTATCCTTTCACACATAGAAAATGGCCAGGAAGCTGCCAACACATGCAATAGGATTGGAGGAGAATGAATTTTATCTACATAAATCTAACACTTGCGACATTTTCGAGTATAATGGATGCAATCATTGTCCAATGTAAACCAATAATAACTTACTCTCATTATCTGCCTAATCATCATATGTCCATTGGTATATGTCCCACAATCCCCACATGGACTTCTTATAACATCTTTTTTACTTTCACAGCATCTACACATCTCAACAATAGCTGATCTCGACCTTTCTTATAAAGAAATTTCCCATCGAACACAAACTCTACTGCTAATCTTTGAATAATCTTTTTATCATTCTTTGAAGCCTGCTCAAGATATTCTTAACAATTAATGTACTGTATAATGTTATAATACTAGGGTCGATAATCTACTTCTTCTTCAACATTCGAATAATGGGTCGGTGCATCCTACATCAATACTCTAATAGGTTGGGTTCTTGTATTGGCATTTAACCTTAACATCGTAACCAAAATAGCCAATGCATTGACAATCTAATTTAATTTCGAAGAACATGTTGAAATTGAATCTCTTTAAACTATTTGATCAAATCAACTATATGTTTTTGGTATAACACCAAATTTGGGTCTCTAGTCTTCCATTCACCTTTCATTTGGTAAATTACCTAGGTTGAATCCTCATATACCTCCAATACATCAATCTTCTTCTCAATGGCCATTTGTAATCCCATGGCACATGCTTTGTATTTAGTTACATTATTGGTCATATACTTTCAATACATCAATCTTCTTCTTAATGGCCATTTGTAATCCTATGGCACATGTTTTGTATTTAGTTACATTGTTGGTGCAATTAAAATTTAGCCTTGCAATACTAGGATAATAATTTCCTTTTGAGGATATTAATACTACCCTAATCCCATGCCTTATTATATTGGATGCCTCATCAAAAAACATCTTCCATAACTTTTTTATAGGTTTTCATCTTCTGAGATTGCCATTAAATCTTCATTCATAAAACCAAACTCTTTGGGGTCATAGTCTTTCCGTAGCCCTATCGACAAGAAAATCAACTAACACACCTCATTTTATGGATTTTTGTGACACATACACAATATCCTACTCACCAACATAACTTGCCCCTAGCAATTCTGCTTGTAAATGATGGCTTCTTTTATCTAAGAGGATCTAACTTCGATAGAAGCTAGGTTGTATGATAAAGCATATACTGCCTAAATCTGTGGGTAGTCCACACCAATAAAAAACAATTTTTTTCTAAGAGTATTTAGTTTCCTTCTCTATAAACTTCATGCTTAAGTAATAAATGGCTTATTCTTTATTGTCAGTTTCATCTCTTTGCCCTAATACACCTCTCACCGAATTCTCTTACATTGTTAAATACAAGATTAATGACCTTCCTACGATGATTGGTACAAACACTAGTGGGTTTGTCAAATACTCTTTAATCTTGGTACAAACACTAGTGGGTTTGTCAAATACTCTTTAATCTTCTCAAAAGCACTTTGACATTTTTCATCCTAACTGCTAAGATTATTTTTACGTAGCAATTTAAAAATTGGATCACATTTTCAAGTGAGTTTGGATATGAAGCAAGAAATATAATTCAATTACCCCAAAAAAGTTCTCACCCCCTATTTTGTGTGTGGAGCTACTAACTTCTGAATAGCTTGAATTTTATTAAGGTCTACCTCAATACCTCTTTCACTGACTGTAAATCCTAGCAACTTCCTTGATTTAGTACTGAATGTACATTTAGCTAGATTCAGCTTGAGTTGATACTTTCGTAACTTTTCAAAAAGCTTTTTGAGGGTAGCTACATGATCTTCTCCTTCTCTAGACTTTGCTATCATATTATCCACATTTACTTCTATCTCCTTATGCATCATGCCATGAAAAAAAGTGACCATTGCTCTTTGATATGTGTGTCAACATTTTTTAGCCTAAAAGGCATAACTATATAGCAAAATATCCCCCACATCATCAAAAATGTAGTCTTTTCCATATCTTTTTTAGCCATCTTGATTTGGTTATATCCAAAAAACACATCCATGAATGAAAAGATAGAATGCTTAGCAGTATTATGCGTAAGGGTGTCAATATATGGCAATGGAAAGTTATCTTTTGGGCTAGCCTTATTTAAAATAATCCACACACATTCTCACTTTCCCATCTTTTTTAAGAATTAAGACTATATTCGTTACCCATTTTGGGTATTTGTCTACTTCAAGAAAACTCGCATCAAATTGCTTTTTTACTTTTTCCTTTACTTTTAACAACATATTCAGCTTTATATGCCTCAACTTTTGTTATATTGGTCGGTAGTTTAACTTTAGAGGTAATCTATGTTCAACAATATCCATAGTAAGCCCAAGCATATCTTGATAAGACCATGCAAATATATCTACATATGCCTTTAATAAGTCTACTAGCTTGTGCTTTTCCATCAGCGGTAGTGAATAATCGATCTTGACTTCCTTCTTATTCTCCTCATCTCTTAAATTCAATAGATCTATGGTTTCCTGATGAGGCTCTATGGTTTCTTTCCTTATTTCATCCACTTTAACAATTCATGAGACAACTCATAATCTTCAAAGTCAACATCATCATCAAGCTCACTAATGTCAATTGAATTTTTGAAATCAATTGGGCATTATTATCTTGTTCATCCATAATGTTCATTATTTAGTGACCTGAAAGTGGGTATAATCACAAGAAAATATAGGCTAAATGGGCAAAAGTAAGGAGAAAATGAGCAACAAACAAAAGAAAATGGAAAAATGATGTATGAGAAATGCATTTCATCCATTACTTAAGCTAGGATAATTAAAAACAAGCCCATACATTTACTCTCCACATGCTTTCGGGCACAAGCAATTGGAATTTAAAGTTTTAGCTATTCCAAGGACAATAGTAACAAAACATAATTTTCACACTCTTAATTCTAGAAAAGGAAAAACAATATCTCTTCTTCTTGCATCTTCTTGATATCTTTTTTAATTTGAATCTAAAAGAAAGCTTCCTCATTTTAGCAATTAGTTCCCCTTTTTTTGCTTCAAAAAATCTAGGATAGACGTACCTAGATCTTCTGAGGAGAAAATGCATGACTTGGCTTATATATGGTGCCAAAATGATGTCTTTTTTTAGCATCCAAATTCGCACGTAACCCGAATAGGATC
>NW_019167849.1:7826952-8219294 GCF_002303985.1 Durio zibethinus | reverse complement strand
GAAATCTATTTTGCCCTTAAATGTACTATTGTTCAATTTTTCTAATTTGTATTATTTTTATTGTTTGGATATATTTTTTATTTTATTTCCAATATTTCATTTTTTGTATTTTATTTTCTGGAATTTCTTTTTTATTTTTTAATTTTGAATAAAAAAAGAATAAAAATTATAAATAAATGACAAAAATAAAGTTAAACATTTTTAAGCATTTTGAATGGGTTCAAAGCCCAATTATGCATTGAGAACAAAATTAATTCTTATTAAATAATCCCAAATATGCCTTTCAAAATCCAAGGTGGATTTCAATAGCTAAAATTAAACCTCAATGCCCTAAAACAATTTAAAACTTGAAAGCAAAATCTCGAGGGCTCAATTATCATTCAAAGATCTAAAAAACAATATTAAATTTTAAGTCAACACTTAATGATAAATTAATCGTGGAATATGAAAATCAAATCAAATTCGGATTGAGACAAATTTTGAATCCAAATGATATGAATCTAACCTTTTTCAGAAAAGCGTTTTAAAGATCTCATACAAAATAATACTCTACATCTTTTTTTCACAAATTGTTTTTATTTTTTATTTTTTAAAGATTTTTTGGATTATGATTTTTCTTTGTTTTGTTAGTTTCCTATTTAAAATTCTTTATTTTTCACTTTTTGTATTTTTCTAGATAAATAGAATAGAAGTAATAAAAACAGAGAGAGAGAATAAAATAAAAATAAAATAGGCATGTCGATTCTACTTAGGCTTAAAGCCTAATCTTAAATTTGAAAAAAAAAAAAATAGCCGAATTGACAATTAAATGGTTAAAAATTGAATCTTAAAGCCCATTTAAAGAATCTCAAAATCCAATCATTAAATTCTAATTAAAAAAGAAATTGAGTTTTAAATTTGGCTTAATAAAATTTGATCATGAACCAAAAAAAGCTAAATTTAATAATATATCTAGATTAAAATTAACTTGATTTAAGCCAACTGATCTAATAATTTTAATTCAAATTAATTTGAATTTTTTTTCAAAAATACATTAAAAGTTTTAGACAAAATCAGATGTTTACAGTTATATCTTTTTACTCATTTTTTATAAAACATAAATTCTGTAAAGATATACATAGCCATTATCTCTAGATCTGACTTTTCCAAAATGATTGAAAACATATGTTTTTTGTTGGTTTTTTAAAAAACAAATGCTCACCTTAAATATGGGCTCCACAACTTTAAAAATTCAATTTAAAAAATTGCTCCTTCTTAAATAGATGCACTGCAATTTTAAAAATTTCATCCAAAAAAGTTCTTCCTTAAACAGAGACTCTACAACTTTAAAACTTTTATCCAAAATAATTCATTCTTCAACAAAGGCTCCACAACTTTAAAATTGACATCCAAAAAAACTCTTCACTAAATAGAGGCTCTGTAGCTTTAAAAATCTTATAAAAACAAAACTTCTCTTTAAACAACCATAATTTTAAAAACTAATCTTAAGAAATCTCCTCTCTAAACAGAGACTCCAAAGTTTTAAAAATATCATAAAAAAATTATTCCTTAAACAAAGGTTCCACAAATTTAAAAAACTTATAAAAAAAAATTACTCCATAAACAGAGGCTCCACAATCTTAAAAATCTCATAAAAAAAAAAAGGCTTTTACTTAAACAAAAGCTTTACAAATTTAAAATCTCATTTGAAAAAACTCATTCTTAAACAAAGACTCAACAATTTTAAAAACCTTATTAAAAAAAATTTCCTTAAACAGAGTCTCTATAAGTTTAAAAATTTCATCCAAAAATGTTTCTCCTTAAATAGAGGCTCCACAATTTTGAAAATTTAATCTAAAAAGTTTCTATTTAATTAGAGCTTTCATAACTTCGAAAATCTCATTTAAAAAAGTTTTGCCTTAAAAAAGGCTTCATAACTTTAAAAAATTTATTTTTAAAGAAAGCTCCTCCTTAAATAGAGGCTCAACAACTTTAAAAATCTATTCTAAAAACATTCGTTCTTAAGTAGAGGTTCCACAATGTTAAAAATTTTATCCAAGGAAAGCTTATCCCTAAATAGAATCTTCATAATTTTGAAAATCTTATCTAAAAAGGCTTCTACTTAAATTGAGACTCTACAACTTTAAAAATCTCATCCAAAAGAGCTCCTCCTTAAACAAAACATCCATAATTTTAAAATTTTAATTTAAAAAATCTTTTCATTAAATAAAGGTTTCACAACTTTAAAATTCTCATTCAAAAAAAAAAAATTCTCGTTAAATAGAGGCTCTACACTTTTAAAAATCAAATCTAAAAAAGTTTATTCTTAAACAACGACTCTACAACCTTAAAAATCTAATTAAAAAAATGTTCCTCCATAAATAAAGGCTCGATAGTTTTAAAAGTCTAACTAAAAAAACTCCTTATTAAATAAAGGCTCCATAACAAATCTTTATCTAATAAAATTATTTCAATCTACTTTTTCAAAAATCTCATCTCTTTTCAAATTTGAAATTTGAATCTTTTTTCCAATCCTTGTTCAAATGGGAATATTTCAAATTCAGATATCAATCTCCATAATTTTTTTATACTAACCTTCAAATTTTAAATATGAATCTCTAAAATCTTTTGAATGAAAACCTTTGAAATTTGGATGTGGATCTCTAAAATTTTTTGAATGCGAACCTTTCAACTTTAAATGTGAATCTCTAAAATCTTTCGAATGGGAACCATTGAATTTTAGATGTGAATCTTTAAAACTTGTGAACGTAAATCTTTTAAATTTTAGATGTTGTAGACACCTAATTTTCTTTAAGCATAATTTGGCTAATTGTGAAGTTTTTAAAATTTGATCCAATTCAAATTCAACATTGCTTTAATTTTGACAAGTTTTCAAAATCAAATTTGGCACCAATTTGACCCAAATACCCTAAGGTTAAACTTGGTCAAACAAAGTTGAACATGCTCAAATTCGATCAAAATCAATCAAATAGGATTAAACTCAAATCAATTTTTTAAAATTCACAACCAAATGGGATTAATTAGCCTTGGGAATGATATTTGTGATTTTAAAGCACTGAAAACTTTGATTGCACTTTAAAAAGGGTAAAATTACTGAAATACACTTCATAGGTATTTTTGTAATTTGACCTTCTTGAAGTTGGTTTTTGTAAAAACTTCATATCACATTTAAGTATTATTTTATAATTTTTGATACATCAAAAACCCTGATCACACCAAAAGATGTGTGAAATTACCAAAATAACCTTAAGGGTATTTTTATAATTTAACCTTTTCAAGGTCAATTTTTTGTAAAACGCTTTAGATCAGGATTTTATATTCTTTCATGATTTTTGGTACATTAAAATAAAATTCTTGTTAGCTCATTAAAATAAAAGGTGTTAAATTACCAAAATACCTTTAGAGGTATTTTTGTAATTTGATCTTTTTTAGGTCGATTTCTCATGAAACTTCTAGATCATGGTTTTATATTATTCCATGATCTTTGGTGCATTAACAACTTTGATCGTACCTTAAAAGGTGTGAAATTATTAAAACACCCTTAAGAGGTAATTTTGTAATTTGACATTCTCAAGGTTGGTTTTTTGTGACAACTTTTAAATTATAATTTCATATTATTTTAGGACTTTTGGTGCTTTAAAATCACAAAAATGAAGAACGGACCTTGGTTCTCCAAGAAAATGCATGGTAACTAAAAACTTTCTAATGGGGGATAGATTAGTCTATTCACATGGTTCCACTAACATTAAAAATGCAATCTTTGGCCATAAGCATTTTTAGCCATGGGATGATCATGAAAGACTAGATTCAATGGTGAAAGGTGGCTCCTTGCATAACAAAACAAGGGAGAAAGAATGACCATTAGATGAAAATTTGATCTAAGGGTTTACATGGCTCGTGCATGAGATATATATTCTTCATTAAGGGCTGCAAAAAGAGGTAGAAGTAGAAAGTGGCATGAAAACACTCAGGAAAAAAAAAATAGAGAAAAATTTGGAGATGCCTAAAAGAGTTATAATCTTTATTACTTTTTTTCCTTTGCATTTTCAAAGCATCCATAACATTGTCTATAGTTTTCATATCATTTATCCTTTATATTTTCTGTTTTTCTTGAGAAAATCCATAGTTTTCATCTTTTTTAATCCAAGCTTGAATCAAGATTTCATATAACTAAGCAATAGATTAGATTGAAACCAAAAGAATCAAGCAACAAAAAACAAATTCACCATTAAAGGACATTAGAAAATTCAGCTAAGCTCCCATCCTCCATGGCTGAACCTCTTTTGGTCTCTTTTGATTATTTGTCTTGCTGCAAAAAATGTTGATGGATCTTTGGAATAATGTATTACATGTTTGATGCACATTTGGTGATTATCTTGATAGATTACATATAATGTTTGGCTAAATCCTTGTTTTTATGATTTCTTTATTTATTAGTGTTAGCCTTGAATTGATAAAATATTTTGAAATGTCAAAACAAAAAATTGCTAAAATTGAATTAAAATTATTTCAACTTAATTTGAATACTCTTTCAGCTTATAATCTAGTCAATAACATGTTTAAATGTATTTGGCATGTTTTAAAAATAAAATTTGGCAAAGTAGTATAGAAGGTATTAATCCCCCCTTAAAGGGATGAATTGGTTTTTTAGCCAAAATTATTACTCATGCAAATTTCATGAAAATCAATCGATCCCTTCCTTATATGGATTGATTGGTTCTAGCTTTTGGTGGATAGGATTGATCCCCCCAAAAAGGGACTAATTGGTTTTTTACCTGGAATGAATTTTTTGCTTTATGATTGGAAAAAGGATCGATCACCCAGACTAGGGGATCGATTGGTTGTGCCTTTTCATGCATAAAATTGCCTTATTTTTTATTGACCCAATCAATCCCCCTTAAGAGGGGTGGATCCCCTTTTACCTAAAATGTTTGCAATGGTTATTTTTTTTATGAAGGCTCTAAACATTAAATGTAACCAATGGCTATCTCTTTCTTTCTACATATAAATGAAAGTTTCTACTATAATTGAAGAGAAATAAAAAGCCAAGAGAACTTATTGCTTCTATCTACCATCTTTTTTTTAGCATTAAAACTAGTTTGAGAGAGAAAAGTATAAAACTTTAACATTGTATCAGTTTTTCTCTTAATCTTCTTCTCAATATTGGTTTATACTTCAAGTTAACAAACACCCAACCTTAGAGAAGTTCTTTGAGTTTGCAAAACACTTTAAAAAATTTATATTGTGAGATTGTGAGCTTAAGGGAAAAGATAACCCTTAAGAGTTTGTGGTGTTGATTGTAAAGAGCTTTGAAGAGCTAGGTTGTAACTTTCAACACATAGTGGATTGAACTCTTTGGCAAGTGAGGCTAAGGGAGAGGATGTAGGTGCCTAAAGGAAGGGCTGAACCTCTATAAATCTTGGTGTTTAATTCTTTATTTCTATCTCTTATTTTTAGGATTTTTAGTATACGTATATTTCTTGTGTTCATTTGCTTAGAAAAATTGATTTGCAAAATTTATGCTTATTCGGTATTGATTTTAAAAAATTTATTATTAACCAATTCACACCCCTCTTAGTTTATGTTAGCTTTTTAGGTGAGATGGTGATCTAGGAAGGGGTGAATTGGATTTCTCCAAGTTCTTCCCAAATAATGATTTCAAAATAATTGAATGAAGCATTTAAACAATAAGCACTTTTGATGAAAATATAGTGCAAGCAATAATAATTAATGAACCCAGAATCAAATATAAACAACAATAGATGTAAAAAGACAAGGATAAAGAAATCAAACATAATGATTTATAGAGGTTCGATCTTTCTCCACAAAGTACTTGCGTCCTCTCTTCTTGGTTGTCCATACCAAGGCTTCAATCCACTAATCTTGAATTGAAATTAGAATCCTATCTTTTTCTCTCTAAAGCTTAAGATAGAAACCTTACACTCTATATTTTCTAGGCTAAGTAGTAACCTTTCAACCCCACAAATTCAAGAGGATGCCTCAACTCTTGATTACAAAATGAATTAATAAAAATGCAAACTTAGAACATCTCCTAAAGGCTAAGTGTTTTCTAAAAAAGTATAAAGAAATATGATGAATGAAGAACATAATATTGCTTGGATGCAACAAATGCAAAAGATATGGATTTTAAGCTCTAACAACTCTTGATTCTTTGAGAAGATGAAAATATAATTTGTTATCTCTTGCTTAATCAACCTCCTTGGTGTGTTGGAGTGGCCAATATATAGAGAAATTGAAGAACTAGCCATTGGGGAAGCTTGGAAGAAGAAAATGCTTGTTGGAAGCATGAAAAAATAGCCGTTGGAGTGATTTTGCCCTGACCCGATCAATCCCCATGAAGGGATTAATCGATTCATGTTTTGGAACCAATTCATGGCTTGAAAAAGCCTACTTGATCGATCCCTTCTTTAAGCAAGAGTACAAGCCTGCATTTTGAGTAAAAAATCAATTGATCCCTTCTCTGAGGGGATTAGTCTTATCAAAGTAAATGGTTTTTCCTATTTTACACTCTACTCACTAATTTGATCATATCTTGAGTTACATAATTTCAAATCAAAAATAGTTTAAAGATTTAGAAACTAGACTTAAAGACTTTCTATCCATATAAAATTCTTCACTAATTTATTGTGTATGAATTATAGTTAATTTTCAAATCTACCTCTTGTGTAGTTTTTAAACAATCATAAAGTGTCTAGTTAAAATTCAAAATCTTTTCTTAGAAAATTTAGATTTAGATTTTGTTTGATCCATTAGAAAGTAGACTCAAAGAGCTTTCCAACCATATAAAATTCAAATATTAAAGCTTTATAAATTAATACAGAAAAATAAAACAAGTTTAATGTTGGAAAACTTTGTTTATGTAAAAAAAATTTCTTAAGTTAATCTATTTCTCAAAACCAATATTATCAAAATTGTATTAAGTCTAAAATGAATAAGTTCACTTTTAAAACAACAATTGGACTTTGATTTAAGCTCAAATAAACAATCTTTAAAGATAGATTTGGTTTAAGAAATATGCAAACAAAGAAAGGTTTGTTTACACTATGAAAAACATATTATTTATTTAGTACCAAAATATAAAACTTAAGAACATGTTCTAAATAAATCTTTTTTAAAATCTTGATCAAGCTTATTTAGCTTAATGTTTGTCATTTCAAAATAAGGATCAATCAAGGTTAATATTTTATTTCAAGTCTTTGAGCTAACAATTGGTATTAAAGCAAGTACTCATTTTTTATAGGTCAACAACCTAAGAGTGAACCTGAAAATGACTCAAAGAAATATGGTAATCAATGTGAAGCAGCCATTCTCAAGCTATAACAAATACAGTGGGAAACAAGAAATATGTCTCATGGCAAATGAAATAGTTGCTACATTTTTTGAAAGTGAAAATCATTCAATTGTAAGATCTCTTCTCTTTGTTGGTGACAACTACTCTTATTGGAAGACTAGGATGAGATTGTTTATTCAAGCCAATAATTATGAAGTTTGAAAGGCCATTGTAAATGGTTCTCAAAATCCAATGAAGATGGTGGATGGTAGAGAGGTTATCAAGTAAAAGAGTGAATGGGATGTCAATGATATAAAGATGGCTTAACTCAATGCCAAAGCAATGCATACACTCTTTTATGCATTAGGGCCTAATAAGTACAATAGAGTTTCTTTGTGTTAAAATGCAAAAAAAAATTGGGACAAGTTGGCCTTCACTCATAAAGGTACCAATCAAGTGAATGAGACTAAAATTGGCATGCTCACTTTTGATTTTGAGTTATTCAAGATGAAATCAGAAGAAACCATTAGTGAAATGTCAAACCGCTTCACCGACATCATTAATGGTTTAAAGGCTCTTG
The DNA here is from genome assembly GCF_002303985.1 of Durio zibethinus. Next base: position 8,211,423 of record NW_019167849.1, on the reverse strand, counting down.
GAAAGACTTACTCAAATATGAAAATGGTGAAGAAAATTCTAAATAGCCTACCAAAGAGATGGGAAGCTAAATTGTCAGTCATTAAAGAGTCTAAAGATCCTCACACACCTTTTTTAGATGAACTAATGGGCTTTCTTCTTACCTATAAGATAAAGCTTAAATGGGGACAAAAACCAATTAAAAAAATGGCATTACTCTCAAATCAACATTTCAAGAAGATAAAAAAATTTTGAACAAGATGAGGATGACGAAGATGAAGAAATGACTATATTTGTAGAAAGGTTCAAGAAGTTCACGAGGATTAACAAGTTTTCAAACAGAAAGAAGACCACAAAGGGAACTAATTAAAAGAAAATCAAGTAGAAGAGAAAGAGATCAAATTATTTGCTATGAATGCAACAAACAAGTTATATCAAATTTGATTATCTTTTGTAGAAGAAGCAAAACATAATAAAGCCAAAGAAGAAAGCAATAGTTGCAACATGAAGTAATAGTGACTTTTCTAATGATGAATCAAATAAGAAGGAAATAGGTAGCTTATGTATGATGCCTCCTAATGAACCTAAGGTAATTTTTAATCTATGTGATTTAAATCATACACATTTGATGAATTGCAAGATGCTTTTGATGAATTAGCTATAGAATTTAAAAGCATGAACATGAAATATAAGAAAAAATTTCTAAGTTGAAATTAGAAAATGAGCTCTTAAAGCAAAAAATGACTTAGAAAAGGAAATTGAGCTTTTAAAATTGAATGTTAATGATTTAACTAAGAAAAATGAAAATTTGTATAACTCATTTTCTAGATTTTATATGGGATATCAACAACTCAATGGCATGCTTCAAACATGAAAAACATTCTTTCATAAAGATGGATTAAGCTATAATGTTGGTAACAAAGATAGTCATTTAAAGAATTTTCTTGTTAAGCCAAATAATTCATCTAGCACATGTACATATTGTCATAAATTAGGTCATTCTATACAATATTGCTCTTTGAAGAAAGTCACCTATAAACGTAAACTCATTAGGAGTGTATGGATTCTAAAAGGGGTTAGCACATCCCAAGATGAGATTACTGAAATGAAGTGAATTCCAAAAGGTACAAGAATTGTAAGTACTAACACTTAAAGACCCAAGAAAGTTTGGGTACCCAAAACAAAATTTTAATTATGCTCTTGTAGGTGGATGAGCATTGCTACAAAGCTAATTAAAGCAAGAATAGCCATGGTACCTTGATAGTGGATGCTCAAAGCACATGACTAGAGACAAGACTCTTTTTGAGGACTTAAAAGCTAAAAGTGAAGGAGATGTTACATTTGGTGACAACTCTATAGGCCAAATTGAAGGGATTGGGTCCATTGGTAACAATTCTTCTACTACTATTGAATATGTTTTACTTGTAAAAGGACTCAAGCATAACTTACTTAGTACTAGTCAATTATGTGACAAATGACTTAGAGTTGTATTTGAATCCATGTGTTGTCAAATGATTGACATCAAGACTAATAAACTTGTTTTTGTTAGACATTATTAAGGAAATATTTATGTGGTGTATTTGGATGATCTATCCTTTAAAAATGTTTGTTTTATGGCTCAAAAAGAAAATGAAAGTTGGATTTGGCTTAGAAAACTTGGACATGCAAGCATGCATGTAATTTTAAAACTTTCTCAAAATGATTTGGTTGTTGGTTTACCAAAATTGAAATTTGAAAATGACAAGGTTTATGATGCATATGCTCAAGGACAACATAGAAAAATCTCTTTCAAACCTAAGAATTGCATTTCAACTACTAGACCTTTTCAACTACTTCATGTTGATCATTTTGGTCCTACTGGTACAATAAGTCTTGGTGGAAAACAATATGTGTTTGTTATTGTTGATGATTTTACTAGATATACATGGGTTCTTCTTTTGCATTCAAAGAATGAAGCTTTGGAAAATTTTATCACTTTTAGCAAGTAAATACAAAATAAAAAAGGCTATTCAATTTCTAGCATTAAAAGTGATGATGGAAAAGAATTTGAAAACCTTGGCTTTAACATATTTTGTAGTGAAAATGGTATTAGCCATAATTTTTTTGCTTCTAGAACTCCTCAACAAAATGGGGTAATAGAAAGGAGAAATAAGACTTTAGAAGAAATGGCTAGAACCATACTTTGTGAAAATAATTTACCTAGATATTTTTGGGTGGAAACCATAAATACTTCTTGTTATATTAAAAATAGAGCTATGATTAGGCCAATCTTGAAGAAAACTCCCAATAAACTTTTTAAAGGAAAAAGGCCTAACATAAGTTATTTTCATCCTTTTGGTTGTAAATGTTTTGTTTTGAACAATGGAAAAAATAATCTTGGAAAATTTGATGCAAAAAAGTGATGAAGGCATTTTTCTAGGATATTCTTTGAATTCAAAAGCCTATAGAGTCTTTAATAAAAGAATATTAGTTGTTGAAGAGTTTATACATGTTATCTTTGATGAATCTAATCCACTTCTGAAAAAAATGCCTTTTGATGATGATAATGATGTAGGTATACTTCAAGAATATATCAATGATCCATCACATGATATTGAGCAGAATATTCAAAAGAAAGATGATGAGTTTCTAGATGAGCCACAACATATAAAAAAAGAACTAAATCACCATAGAGAAAGGAGATATGTCAAAGATAGTGAGATTATTGGTGATCTAACTTAAGGGGTAAGAACTAGATCTTCTTACAATATGTGTCATTATGTTGCTTTCTATCTCATATTGAACACAAGAACATAAATAAAGCTTTAGCAGATGATCATTGGATATTAGCTATGCAAGAAAAATTAAACGAATTTGAAAGAAGCCAAGTGTGGAATCTTATACCTAGGCCTAGTGATCATCCTACTATAGGCACCAAATGGGTTTTTAGGAATAAAATGGATGAGCATGGCAATGTTGTTAGAAACAAAGCTAGGTTCATGGCTTAAGGGTATAATCAAGAAGAAAGAATTGATTATGATGAAACCTATTGCTTAGTTGCAAGGTTAGAAGCCATTAGATTGTTGCTTGCATTTGGATGTTTCAACAATTTCAAGCTTTTTCAAATGGATATCAAGAATGCATTTCTAAATGGTTTTATAAATGAAGAGGTGAATGTAGAGCAACCTCTCAGTTTTGAAAATCCTAAATTTTCAAATCATGTTTGTAAATTGACAAAAGCTTTATATGGTTTAAAACAAGCTCCTAGAGCTTGGTTTAAAAGATTGTCAAATTTTTTAATTGAAAATGGTTTTAATAGAGGGAAGGTTGATACTATACTTTTTATTAAAACAAAAAGAAAAGACATTCTCATAGTGCAAGTTTATGTTGATATAATTTTTAGTGCTACTAATAAAGTTCTTTGTCAAGAATTTGCTAAAACAATGCAAGGTGAATTTGAAATGAGCATGATGGGAGAGTTTACATTCTTTTTGGGATTACAAGTAAAGCAAAAAAAAGTTGGAACCTTCATCAATCAAGCCAAATACATCAAGGAATTACTCATAAGGTTTGGATTAGAAGAATCAAAGCCTTACTCAACACATATGAGCACTTCAACAAAACTTGATAGGGATGAAAGAGGTAAATGTATTGATTCTAAATTATATAGGTCTATGATTCGTTCATTATTTTATCTTATTGTAAGTAAACCGGATATAATATTTAGTGTATGTTTATGTGCTAGATTTCAATAATCACCTAGAGAATCATATTTATCTATTATTAAAAGAAATTTTAGATACTTTAAGGACATTCCTAATTTAGGATGATGGAATCCAAAAGGTTCTTTTTTGCTTTGCATGCCTATTCTGATGTGGATTTTGGCAGTTGTATAATTGATAGAAAGAGCACTTCTTGTACTTGTCAATTGTTTGGAAATATGCTCATATCATAATTTTCCAAGAAACAAAATAGTATTGTTCAATCCATAACTGAAGCCGAATATGTAGCGGCCTATACTTGTTGTGCTCAAGTTTTATGGATTAAGCAACAATTGGAGAATTTTGGAATTACCATGGATCACATTCCATTAAATGTGATAATACTAGTGCTATCAATCTCACCAAAAATCCAATTCAACATTCAAGAACCAAGCATATTGAAATTAGGCATCATTTCATTAGAGATCATGTTCAAAAAGGTGATATTGTGAATGAATATGTTGATATCTTGCATCAATTAGCTGATATTTTCACAAAACCTCTTGATATAGATAGATTTTATATAATTAAATGTGAACTTGGCATGATGAATGCTCTTTGAAATGAAATTCTTGATGGTATGATGAATGTTCCTTGAAATGAAATTCTTCATGGTATGATGAATGTTGACACCTTGTTTGACGAAATGTGTATTTATCTTAACATATTTTTGAAAACTTGTGTATGATTATATGTATGATGCATATTTGAATACTCATGTTACATGGTCTTAAATTTCTTTTAAAAAAAAATTAAAAAAATTGCTACAGAGAAACCGATCGATCCTCCTTGGATTAAATTGATTAGTTTTCTATCCAATAGCTAAAATCGAGTTTGGAAACATAGGACCTGATTGATCCCCTTTGAATATGATCAATCTATCCATGCATCCTTCATGGGCACTAGGCTTGACCCGATCAATCCCCTTTCGTACCCAATCGATCGGGTCATGTAAAAATTCTTTATGCACACCATTTTAAAATTTGGACTCTTGTATTCCCTTTGGCTGATTATAGCATCTTTTACTTTTTTTATTCTTCCTAAAACATTTTTTCCTAAAACCTTAAGTATTATTGCTCCATTTTCTTTCAAAATTGATCACTTTCAATCAAAATCTTTTGCAAATTACTTTATTTCTATTTGATTTCTTGCAAAAATCTTCCTTAAAAATCTTTAAATCACACAAAAATCTCTACCCATACTTCTCACTCTAAAAAATTGATCCCCTTTTGTGCGTCCAATGAAACTACCTCATTCCTTCAATTTTCTTGCCTTTCCCCAATACATTCTACTACTTGTCACCTAATTTCACTAATTCTTTCATTAGTTTCACATAAGCCTACCTATTTTCACCATTCCACTGTTTCCATGGCACCTAAAACAAGACCTCCTTTTGCCATAAGGAGAAATCCACCAAGGAAAGCCTCTAGTTTTTCAATCAAGTCTTCCTTTAACCAAAATTTCAAAAATCCTACAACAAAAAAGAGATATAAGACTCATTTTTCTCATAGAGAAGTCAAGTAAGGAAGGGTAATCAATTTTAGTTTCCTTTAATCTATTGGATTTCCATACTTACATGTTTTTTGAGAATTTTAGTTGGATGAACTATTTTAGTATGGATGACATTGTCTTTGAGAATCTTGTAAGGGTATTTTACAGTAATGCAAGTTGTATTAAAGTTGATGGACATGGGAATAGGTATTGTACTGATAAATTTAGGATATTTGTGATGGGTCAAGAAATAGTTATGGACAAGAATTTGTTGGCTGAAACTTTCATGTTAGAAGATAATTGAGACACAAACACTAGATGTAATATGCTTGGATTGGTTGAAGATATTTTTTAGGATGATGTTTAAGGATTGCTCCAACTCAAGCTTCTAGGTTGAACATGCATGATAGATTGCTTCATCTTATAACCACACATGTGTTAACACCATTTGGAACCCAATACTCCACCATTAGGAAACATGATTATTGGTGGATGTATAAGATTAAACATGAGGAGAAACCCAATCATGTACATTTCATTTTTAATGATATAATGAAGGTTATTCAAAATAGAGACTACACCTTCGTCTATGGTATAGCCATTGGCAATCTACTTAGGAAGGTGGATATCAATACTAGAAGTGATAGAGTGATTATGTTCAATCCTACTAGTATTATTAGAGTTTATACACTTCATAGTATAGGATACACTTAAAATATTAATGGGGTACAAATTAAGAAAAGTGAACTTAGAGTAGAGCATGAAAAAAAACATGAGGCTCAAAATTTCTCACAAAAAGTTCCACAAGATATTCCCCAAGAAGATCTTTTTAGTCTCTTATTTGATACCAAAGGAGCTTTGCAAATGCTTATAATGCAAATGAATAGTCTACACTCACTGGTTGGGGATATGAACTCTAGATTGGAAAACATGGAACTAACCCAAAATGAGATGGTTTCACAAGTTCGACAAGTTAAGGCTAATATTGAACACATCTAGACTGCACAAGGGCAAATGGAGCAACACTTTCATCATTTTCCTCCTTATCCTACTCCTATATGATCTATGTAGATGCCATCCCTCAGATGTTTTCCTGTATATCTATCTTTTCATGTTTTATTTTTCTTAACAACACTTTTCATTATGTTTTATTCTGAAACCTTGGTATTTGATGCTTATATTAATGATATATGCATTTCATCTTCATAATGGCATTTGCTGTATTACTTTAGAATTGGTTTATAATAGATGTCATGTGAAATTGGTATATTGATTTATGGTTGTATGACAATAAAATTGGTATGACATTGAGTTGTGGAATTGAGTTGGTATGGCATTTGAACATATATTGAGTTTCTTATTGCCTTGAATTGATTGCCTTATTACTTTGATTGTCTTCATCCTTTTTTCTATGACAAAAAAGGGAAAAGGAAATGATATGAAAAATTCTTATTTGATGATCTTGATATTGATGGTTATATCTTTACTCTTAATTGTTTAAAATTTCTTAAAATTTCTTTATGCTTAAATTCAGGGGAGTCTATTTTTCAAATGGAAAGATGTTTTTAAGTAAAATTTTCACTTGAATTTTTCATATCAAAAAGGGAGAGATTGTTAGCCTTGAATTGATAAAATATTTTCAATTGACAAAACAAAAATTTGGTAAAATTGAATTAAAATCATTTGAACTTTATTTTAATGCATTTTTAACTTTTAATCTAGTCAAGAACATGTTTAAATTCATCTAGCATGGTTTAAAAATAAAATTTGGCAAAGTAGTCTAGAAGAGATCGATCCCTTCTCAAAGGGGATTGATTGATTTTTTAGCCAAAATGCTTACTCATGCAAATTTCATGAAAACCAATTGATCTCCTCCTTGTATAGATCGATTGGTTCTAGGTTTTGGTGGATAGAATCAATCCCCTTAAAAAGGGATCAATTATTTTCTTACCCAGAATGAATTGTCTGCTTTAGGATTGGAAAAGGGATCAATCACCTAGAGTAAAAGCTCGATCACTTGAAGAAAAAAATGATTGGTAGCAAAAACGGATTGATTGGTTGTGCCTTTTCATGTGTAAAATTGCCTTATTTTTTTACTAACCCAATCGATCCCCTTTAAAAAAGTATGGATCCCTTCTTGCCCAAAATGTTTGCAACGGCTATTTTTTTTTTTTTGTAAAGGCTCTAAACATTAAATGCAACCAATGGCTATCTCTTTCTTTCTACATATAAATGAAGGTTTCTACTGCAATTAAAAAGAAATGAAAAGCCAAGAGAACATATTACTTTTATCTATCATCTTTTTCATGCATTAAAACCAATTTGAGAGAGAAAAGTGCAAAAATTTCACATGTATAAGTTTTTCTCTTAATCTTTTTCTCAATGTTGATTTGTACTTCAAGTTAGAAAACACCCAACCTTAAAGAGGTTCTTTAAGTTTGCAAAACACTTTAGAAAATTTGTATTATAAGATTATGAGCTTAAGGGGGAGGATAACCTTAAGAGTTTGTGGTGTTAATTGTAAAAAGCTTTGAAGAGCTAGGTTGTAACTTTCAATACATAGTAGATTAAACTCCTTAGCAAGTGAGGCTAAGGGAAAGAAAGTAGGTGCCTAAAGGAAGGGTTGAACCTCTATAAATCTTGGTGTTTAATTCTCTATCTCCATCTTTTGTTTTTAAGATTTTTAGTATACTTACATTTGTTGTGTTCATTTGCTTGGAAAAACTTATTTGCAAAATTTGTGCTTATTAGGTATTGATTTTGAAAAAATTATTATCAACCAATTCACCCCCCTCTTTGTTTATTTCAAGCCTTTGAGCTAAAAGTTAGTTTGGTACATGTTTGATGAAATTCCTCTTATGATAAAAAGGTCTCCATATGATGAATACTTTGATATTTAAACATGATTATGCTAAATAAAATGGTAGCAATCTTGTAAAAGGCAAAATGGAGCATTTAGGCATGTTTCCCCATGCTTAGCCAAACCTCCCACTTGTTCTTGATGGCTAAATGTTGTTCATGTCCTATATGTTTGCTTGTGTTTTTGGTTTGTTCTTGAAGTTTTCCATGTGCTTGATCAAATTTTCAATGAACAAAAATGCTAGATTAGTAGACTTTTTGGTGATTTTAGTTTGTTTGTATGAATTTCAAAACAAAAGAAAAATGGTAGAACATGTCTTTAAGTTTTTAAAACCTTTGGTTTTCGATCCATTTTTACCTTATTATTACATGCATGTTAAGTTTGCAATATATTTGTAGATATGCCTATGTTTATAATATGTTTGCTTTTATACATGGTTCATGCATTAAAGTTTGCATTTTCATTAATGGCATTTTAGTAATTTTTGTCAACCATGCATCAATATTTGCATTTTTACCAATGGCATTCTTGTTATTTATTTTTATCACATGCATTTCTTAAAGACATGTTCTATCATGCATCAATATTTGCATTTTTATACATTTCTTATTTTTGTTACATACATTCATGTTGTACCCTAAACCCTAGGCCCATAACCTAAAACTTAACCCTAAACCTAAACCAAACCCTAACCTAGACCACAAACTAACTCTAAAACCTAAGCTAAACCTAAACCCTAACTTAGACCTCAAACAAACCCTAACCCTAACCTTAAACTAAATCGTAAAACAATCCCAAACCCTAAAAATTTGAACCAATTTCCTAAACCATAAAACCAAGATTTGACTCCATTCATACATTGGCATCTCATTTTACTTTATCGTTACACGCATTCTTAAAATACCACGCATCCATATCTTATCATTCATGCTTAACCATAATGCATTCATCATTATTATTATGTTCATGCATATCATGCACATGGTTTTCAAAAATGAGTTTTCATAGGAAAAATATTTTTAAAAAATAAGATGACATCATAAATAAATATAGTCTTTGAGATCTGGTCTAAATATAGGAAGACTCTTAACGATTATTATTTAAGCAAGGTGTCATCTCTGTTTTGTTGTACAATTTAAAAATTCCTAAGTTAGAGATATTTTAAAACTCTATCTAAATATAGGAGACTGGAAAAGGTGTGTTAATACTTAGGATATTTTCATCTTGATAAAAAAATAAATTATTTTGTTTTTAAAAAGAAAACTAAAAAAATGATTTGCTTTCCAAAAAATTAGTTTTTGAAATACATAAATGAAAAAGCAAGGAATTAATTTTTAAACATTAGAATAGAACATTTTTACGAAAATCAAAAGATAACATGCAATCAATTGGTACCATCTTCAGCGGGCGCTATGGGAGTGCTAATCCTTCCCCATGTGTAACCAACTCTTAGACCTAACTTTGTTTTTGCAAACCACAAAAATGTTCTTTTATAAAACTTTAAACTCGTTTTAAATATTTCATCAAAAGGAAAAAACTTTTAGAAGGCTAATCACACCCTAAAAAAGCTTGGTGGCAACTCTTCATTTTTTACCTTTATTAAAAATGCATGCTTTTTAGCACTTGGCTTGTTTTTACCATTCCCCAAGTCTGATGGTTAGGTTTATTAGGCCCATATGTCACAACAACTTGACGACTCCACTGAGGATACCTTTTTTAGAAAGTCAAGCCAAAGATTGGTTGCATGTTATCCTAAATATTGGTTTAATGGTCCTAATTAGTATTTATTCTAAATCTCTTGATTTTAATTTTCTTGTTTTCATAAAAGGTGGAAATTTGAAAAATCAACAAAAAATTTGAAAAAAAAAAGAAAAATGTTTTGATTTTAGTTTCCTTGTTTCTAAAGAAAAGGAAAAAAAAGTGTGTGTTTTACATTTTATGCTTATTTTAATCATGTCTTTTATTTTAAATTGTTGTTATTTTTTTTTTTAATAATTGGGGGCATTTAGGATAGGGGTATTATAGGAAAAGGTCAAAGGTTTGAATGTTCCATCGTACAGACTCATATTTGCATTATATGCATAAGCTTTATACCCGAGCTCTAATCCTTTTTAGGAAGGAGTAGCTATGCTCTCGTGAAGTGTAAACCTTCGTAATGGCTAGTGAAACACTCTCACTTAGATTGAACATATTTCACTTGTAGCTTGTAATAGGTGAGGATCGAAGTGTCTCATTAGTCTATGATGGATACTGATGTGAAGAACAATTTGGGAACCTTTAGACGCATCAATTCCCAACCCAGCATATAATGAACTTTAGAGAGTCTGTCTTAGGTAGAGCCTAACCAACCCCTTTTGTAACAATTACCTAAAATAGGATACATGAGGGACATTCTGATACAATTTGTATTTAGGGGTGATAATGGTACAAATAAAACTAAAAATTTGAAAAAGAAAAAGAATAATAAAAAAAATTTCTTTAAAAATTTTTTTTTTCTTTTGATATACAGTTTGATGCACTTGATGTTTGTCCAAAACATCCATCTTAAAGAAATGTTTGAAAATAAAATTTCTTTTACTATCCAACAAAACCAAAAACAAAAGAAAAAAAAAACAACAAAAACAAAATTTTTCCAAAAAAAAAGCAATAAAGTTTTTTGTTTAATGGCCAAACAAAAAAAAAATCCCTTTGAATCCTAGTCATTCTTTGTGTAATAAAAAAAATGTGTTCTTGAATTTTTTCTCTTTTAAAAAAAGAAAGAAAGAGAGAGTCAAGGTTGTTTCATTCCTTGCATTTCATTTCATCTTGTTTGTATACATTCTCATGTTTTTTGGAGTTAAAAATAATAATATAGCACATACACTCCATTTCATGCACATGTTAATAGATAGTACATGCATTTCACCTTATGCATATTTTAATTGGTGGACATGCACTCCATCTCATGCACATCTTAAAAGATAGTATATGCATTCCATCTCATATACATTTAAATGGCAGTGTCAACCTTGTAGACACCTTTGTCTGGGATATTTTTGTTTTAACCCGGGTTCGGCTTTGCAATTGGGTCTTGACCATGCCCATTACATTGCTCATTTTTAAATGCTCCAATGTGAGACCCATTGCATTGGCCCAAATAATACTCAAAATGATCCAATAAAAATCTCGATAAAGGCCCATCTTTAAAGTCCATTATTGACCATTAAATAATAATAATAATAATAATAATTAAAATATATTAAATATATATATATATATATATAGAAAATAAAATGTTAGAAAAGGCTAGAAAGGATAAAAAAGGGAAAAAGCTTGGCCCAAAATTACACAAAATGGGAGCCAAAATGGCCATTTGATGGGCAAAGTTCTTGCATGCACGTATATAGTCCACCATGTAATTGACACCTTATCTTTAGTTTCACCATGCAATTGACACCAACCATGCAACCATGATGCACCCGTTATACTTTAGATCCTGATGAACCATGCATTTGTTACCTTACACTTTAGTTTCACGATACAATTGACACGTAATTGACACCTCACCGATTCATCACTCTACCATGGAAAATCATGCCACACAACCCGTGTCTGATAGTAGCATTTCATGCACATTGAAATCTGGTTTTGTCTTTCTTTGTTTTTTTCTTCCTCATCCAATATATTCGCATCGTTAACAACGTTAGGATTGTTGGGTCATGCGTTCGTGAAAGCGGCAGAAAACAGAAAAGATGAAAACTGGAAGTGTAAGGCAGGAAAAGAAAAAAAAGGCAGTAAGAAGTTTTGCACACAAAAAATGAAAATCAGAAAACAGCAGAAAGGGGAAGGAAACGCAAAAGAAAAAAAAAGTAGCACAACGTGAAAGCGAAGAAGAAGAGGAGGAAAAGTTGAAGTGGAATGTGAAAACGGAAGCAGAAAAAGAAAAGAAAAGCATGGCAAACGGGCAATAAGGAAAAGAAAAGAGGAGAAACCAGCGGACGAACGTGAAGAAAACAATTGCGAAAAGCTGGGAAAGAGGCACCAACAGGAATGCAAAAAAAAAAAAAAAAAAAGAAAAAAACTGGAGGAGGGTAGCAAAAACGCAAAACGGGGAAGGAAGCAAGTAGCGAGAGAGAAAGAGCAAAAGCAGAAAAAAGGAGGAGGACGGAGGCTACCGTGAAGGAAGAAGCAACAGCGAAAGAGAAGAAGAAGCCAAAAAAACATTCAAAGAAAAACCAAGAAAAGGAATCGGGCATCCAAAGAAGAAAAGAAAACCCAGGAAAAGGGGAAAGGCGAGTAAGACCAGAAGGCAGTGGAGCAGAAAAACTAAAAACTGAACAAAACTAACCAGGGAAAAAGAAGAAGAGAAAGGAGGAGAAATGGACATGAAATAGTGAAGCAGTAGCGCGCAGGAACAAGACTAGAAAAAAAAAAGGCAGTAAGGCGTGGATGGTTAACCAGAACAGAAAGAAGGAGGAGAAAACAAAGACACCAAAGAAGGAAAATGGGGTGACGCAGGAGACGCTATCAGAAACCAAACCAAAAAAGGAAAAAAAAACACAGAGCAGACTGGAATGTGAAGAACTGGGGGTAACGTGTTAAAATAAAAAACAGAACAAGCTAAACACAAGAAAGGAGTAGAACCAAAAAGGAAGAAAGGAGAGGCATTCAATCCAGCAAAAAAAATAAAATAAAATAAAAGCTAAACGGAAACCAAGAAAAAGGAAAAAGAAAGGCAGCAAAAAAACTGAAGCAGGAAAAGACAAACAAACCAGTAAGTTTTTCCTCTTTCCTATCCATTTAAATATGCTTCGCTTCATTTTGTGGTTCTTCTTCCTTAAGCTTTGGCAAGTTGAAATGTTTCCATAGGGAGATTTGTTTTAGTTTTTGTTTTTGTTTTTAGTCTCCCTTCTTCTGTTTTCAAGGGTTCCCAAGTATGGCAGCTTAGTTGTTTTTGCAATATCGTGCTATGCTTAGTGAAAGGAAACTTGTTTTTTTCTTTTTGTTTTTCCTACAATAAAAGAACAAGGGGAATGCACCAACTTAGGGGATGCTCCAGTTTCTACCTTCTTTCGGAAGTTAGCTTGCTAAAAGAGAGAAAAAAAAAATGCTTCTTTCATTTAAAAAAAAATGGCTATAAAAGGGTTCTTGTTTTGTCTCACTTTCTTGCCCTCTGTTGGTTATTTGTTTACGTGATAGTCATCTGTTAAAAGGGTTTTAAAGTTTTCATAGCCATCATTGCATGCCTTGTTTGCATGTAAACTTGTTTCGTCCTTAAATTGTTATGTCTTATTTGCACAATATATAAAAAAACAAGCAGCCATCTCTAAACTGTCATTCCTAAAGTCAATTGTATCCCTAAATTGTTGGTCCCATGCATATTTTCTACTTTTACGAGGGTGGCTTAGTTTAGGACTTTGGTTTTATTGTTGTTAGTTCGCATCTATTAATTTTTGACACCTTAAATATCCATGGTTACCTTGTCCATTTATGATTTAATTGTAAGTAACAAGAAGTAGTAAATAAATAATAATAAAGTGAAAAAAAATACAATTAAAATTTAGCAAGCCCTACCTATATGTTGGAAGGAGTTAAAATTATGTTTAAAATAATAATAATAATTCCACCTAAATGTTAAAGAATTATTAAATAATAAAAATTTAAAACAATAAAAGCAAATGAATAATCATAAAATCTTTGATGAAAAGGGGAAAACGATAAATAAATAAATACTAAAAATTAAAGTAATAAAGGTAAATAAATAATAATAAATTTTTAATGAAAGAAAAAGAAAATATAAAATATAAAAATTCATTTTGTTAAATTATGAAAATCAACTTTGCTCTAAAAATATGTTTAGATGTTAGAGATTTTTTTAAGAGGTTCAAAAATTTTTAAAATCCTAAATTCTAAGTAAAAACCAAAATCTAAAATGAAACTTAAGAGCAAAGTGTCTTGTTTTCTAAATCAAATTTTCTCAAAGTCAAACAACCCAATTAATATTGTCCAAGTGGAAGAATGTTAGAATTTTCCATAATTGGGTTACTATTAATTGCTAATTTTAAAAATTTAATAAAACTGACAAGCATGAGAGTTCAAATAATTTAATGTGATCATTTAACTATAGGCATGGCATATCTTAATGGGTCAATATAGTTTGGCGGTTGTGTAGGCCTTTAGCCTAGTAAGGCTTTGATGTGGAGGCTTCTAGGGTTTTAATAAAATAGTTTAAGGTACCTTCTTTACATTTAAGAGTTACAATTACTGCACATTGAGTGCTGCCAGTAAAAGAAAAGTAATGAGGAAAACTAAGCCACTCTAAGGATTAGTTTGCTTTTGTATATTGATCATGACCACCCAAACAAATATAATGTCCTAATTATCACACAATGATCTTGGGGGTTAATGTTTACATATAGACATCAGAATTACCCTTGCCCATTAATTTGTTTAGAATTGATGGTTCGCTCATAAGTTTTTCCTGTGAAGCTAAAAATCTTAAACTCATTTTAGTTAATATAGCTAATTTTTTATTTTAAAAAATAAAAGCATATAAAAGGAAGAAACTAATTGTTACGGATTGGTTTTAATTAGATTGATAAGTTTTGGAAAGAAGCATGTATTCTAGGTTAGCTACACCATCCAAATATAATGGCACTGTATGGTGGAGTTACAGATGGCCTTTGAAGAGTTTGGCAACAATGGCAAAGTACATGGTGAATGGCTCCCTAGAACAAGTTTTGAGAAAAAATGATTGGTATGACATTTTAGGATCTCTAACTCATTGAACTTTTCATCTTCCCATTCAATAGTTGGTGAATAAGGTCCACGATAATGGCCTTGACCGTAGGTGGCTTGAGTAGGTCAAGACAAGTTGAAACAGTTGAAATTATTATGAAACCTCTTTTTACTTCTATCTCAAGTTTGTTTTTCACACATGAGATGAAAGTGTGTATGTGTTCACTTCTTATTGAGAAAGGCAACTACAAAGTCATTTTCTCTATAAATTGGGCATTCCAACACACTTGTGGAGCAAGAGAGCAAGAACCAGCAAGCCTTATATTTATTATCTCAAGAAATCAAAAGCTTAGAGTCAATAGTGCTTCAATTCCATATTATTTTTGTAATCCTTGTATCCAAGTTATATTTGTTCTTCATTTATCATTCTTTATACTTAAATTAGGTAAACACTCAACCTTTGAGAAGTATTTCATAGTTTGCAAATTTTTTTGTATTCAAAAGGGATTTTTGAATCAAGAGGTGATGCATCCTCTTAAGTGAAATTGATAGAATTGAGTAGAATTCTAGAAAGGGTAGAGGTTGCCATCTTAATATTAAAAGATAAGAATTTTATTTTGCAAAAGATTATTCTATCATTGGATTGATCTTGGCTAGGAAAGCTAAGAGGGAGGACTTAAGTCCCTTTAAAGAAAGACCAAACCACTATAAATCTTTATGTTTGATTTCTCTATCCCTACTATTTTATTTTCATTATGTTTATATGTATTTTAATTTTATTTTTTATTATTAATCTTATCAAATTCCCATCAAAGATTTTATTGTTTAAAATTTTCATTCAAATTTATTGAAAGTCAATTTTGGAAAAGAATTTTAAGATAATCCAATTCACCTTGCCTCTTAGATTGCTATCTACACTTGAGCTAATAATTGGTTTCAAAGGTTGTGGTCTCTTTTGTGGGTTTAACAACCTTGAGTAAAAGATCCTATGGCTCAATGTAGTTTCCTAGATGGTGAGAAAGTCCTCAAAGCTCCCAAGTTTGATAAATATGAGCTATTAGAATCGAAAATGAGAATAAGGCTATTCATAACAACTCAAGATATTAGAGCATGGTTTATGTTAGAAAAAGGGCTTGGAACTCTTCCAAAAATCCAAAGTAGATAAAGCAAATACTAGATAATGCTAAGGCTAAGTCCTTTCTCTATGGAGCTTTAGACTTCTACAATTTCAACTTGGTCTCAAATTGTTCAACTTCTAAAGAGATATGGGATAAACTTGAAGAGATGTGTGGGAAAATATAAAAAGAAGAGGACTCAAGTGCAAGCTACTCTTTAAACCAAAATGTTTCATGCTTTATGGCTTTTGAAAAGCCCAAGGTAAATTCCTCACCTTGTTATTCAAACTCCTATACTTTTGAAGAATTACAAGATGCATTTGATGATTTAGCAATGGAATTTGAATCAATGAGCTTGAAATACAAGAAAATGATTTCAAAAATAAAATGTTAAAAATGAATTTTTGATAAAAACAAAGGATGATTTGGTAAATCAAAATGAAAAGTTGAAAATGAATTTTGATGCATGCCAAAAGAGAAATGAAATTTTGGAAAAATAATTTTTTTATTTAAAAAAGAAATATTATGAGTTAATAAATGAAAAACAAAGAGTTTTAAATAATCCCCCATATGTTAAAATGATAAAATATAAATTTTGTAATTTTAACGATCATACGATATCCACTTGTTCTATAAGAAGAAAAGTTTCATTTAGAACTATATAAGTATGGGTTTCAAAAGGAACAAGAGACTTAGTCACTAACTTTCAAAGACTCAAAGCAATTTGGGTACCAAAAATCAAATGAAGATTGTCTCTTGTAGGTTTGCTAGAGCAAGGAGCTAAAAAGTGATTTTGAAGTTTGAAACTCTAGAAAATGGGTAACCTTTAAGACAAATTTTTTATTTGAAATAATTTTGAAATTTGGTTGCCTATCCTTTTTTTAATTATATGTTCCTTATATGTTGCCTAACATTTCTAGAAACTTATTGATATATCTTGATTATGCCAATTTGATTTGATATGATATACATTGCATAATCTTGATAAAGTGTGAGTTTAAATTGAGTGTATAGTTATTTATGTTCTAGAGTTCATAAATGAGATTTAAATATATTCTCAATTTTTGTTGAAATTGATTTTGGTGTTTATTTGCTTGAGATATATTTATATTTCATTTTTAAGAGAATATATTTGTATAAAATTTGCCATTGTTCTTGAATGATTGATAGTCTTTGTATATTATGATATGGTTGGTGAAATTGAATATTGAACATGAATGCTTGAAATATATTTGACATGCTTGGTGTGTTTGATTCTTGTGCTTTTTTTTTTTATGAGCAACCTTAGTGGAAGCATACAAAGCTTAATGATTTTAAATTTTTATGTTTTGTTTTGAAAATCATTTATACGAGAGTCAAGCTTTCAAATGTGAAATTTTGTTTTAGCAAGTTAGCAAGAATTTTAACATTTTGAGTTCACTAATTCAAACTTGCTCAAAGAAACTTGATTAACTTGAAATTGTTTTAATTTTTCATAGTTTTACATGCAAGTTTTAAAGGACTTTAGAGCTTAAAAGATCAAATCTTGTTTAAAAGATCAAATCCTATTTTTCAGCAAATGTGGGCATAAAAACCATTTGGACAATGTAAAATTGTGATATTAAACTTTTCCAAATGATTTAATGAGCTTAAATGTGATGTTAAATATATTTGCCCATCTTAGTAGCCTTTTCAAGGAAATATGGGGTTTTAAGAGTTGATTTTTTGATTTCCTTGTTTTTAAGACCAAATGACCACTTGAACAATTTTGTTCTGTCATTTGAAATTTTTTGAAATAGTTCAAGATAGTTAAAAATGAGCTTGACAAGTTTTGAGATTTTTCAAAGCCTTTTCCAAGTAAAAATGAACTTTAAAATGCCAAAAACTTAAAATATTGGATATATTAAGCTTTGAATGATTTATCCTATTAGTTTGACATAATTAATGTTGCTTGAGTGAATTTGATTCCATGAAATGTGTTTTGATGTTTTAATACACTTTGCATAATATATATTGAACTTTGATTTGTATGAGACCTAAAGAGCTTGGTTGAGAGATTTATTCATATTACACATGTTTCTTGACTTAAACAAGTTTTCTTATATAAGAAAAATATTTAAAAACTTATGTCAATGTCATTTGAATAAAAGTCACAAAAGTTTGATATTTCAAGGGTATTTTTGGTACTATTCATGCATAAATGGGGTCTGGACCACTGAAATTTTGAAGTATATGCATTTGTTGATTATTTGTGTTGTTATCATATTTATTTGATCATTTAAGACTTATTTAAAATGGTTTCAATGCATAAACTTTATCGAAATATATTTCCAACATGAGTTGCAAAAGTGGTAAAGTTAAAACATTTTACAACCTTTGGACCCTTTGACTTCTGACTTTTATTTTCACTTTGACCTTGAATTTTTCAATAATTTAAAAAATGATTTTTTTGGATTAAAACAGGTATGTATTATGAATATTTATTTGATCATATTTTTTCAATGCTACCTTAGAACAAATATTTGTGTTAAAATTGAAAATTTGCTTCTAATGCTTGAATTATTATTTCTCATTTTTGAAATTCAATTTCATTTTCATAAATCTAATTTGCACATATGGATGAAATTAATTCTTGATGCAATACTTCTACAGTCAAAATAATTGATTTGAAAATGCTAAAATTGTTTATTTCTTGATTTTTGAAATAGTCTTGAAATATGCTTTAATTATTTATCTTTAATTCAAGATTTATTTCTTCTCTTGTGTCATGAATTAGTGAACTTCTTAAGCTTAAATGAAATATATTGTTGGTTCATCTATTATATTGTCAAGTGTATGCTTATATGACAAATATTATTTAGCTTGACTTAACTTACTTGCAACATGACCTAAGTGAGTAATTTTTTTATAATGCTAATTTTTACCTTAAGTTATTGTTCATTATGGCCTATAACTTGTTTTGACATTCTTTTCTTTTGAAATATTGTTAAATATATTTGGATGATAAATATGTCCCCCTTGATCATACAAATTTTAGGGCCTAAAATTGGTATTTACATATTCTTTTGCGATTTCTTAAATATACTAGAATTTTGAATAAATCTTGCTTATACTTATTGTCTATATGGCCTAAAAGGTTTGATGTTTTTGCACATTATTTGAAAACTTTTGTTTTAGTGCCAATGTTGTACTATTTGATGATTAACTTGATACATGGCCAATAGCTTAAGTTAATATTGAATAATTTGCTTTAATTGAATGCATCTCCCTTGCAATTGTCAACTTGTGTTTAGTGAACAAATTTTCTTTGCCTATAATGACTTAGATATGAAATTCATTTTCTAACAATTGGTATAATCTCTATCAATTGGTATTCTTGATGCTAGTAATAAATATTTCTTGTCAAAAATTTTCTAAGTCTATGTGAGGAAAACTTAAAATGTGCATGAATAGGTCAACATTATTTTTGGAGTTTTAAGTATAGCAAGTAAAATATCTTCATCAATCAAGTCCAAATATCCTAAAAACTTGCTCAAAAGATGTGGAATGGAGGATTTAAAACCTCAGTCAACTAAATAAGCATAACAACGTAGCTTGATAAGGATAAAGGTAAAATATTATTAATTTAAAAACTTTGAATGTTTTCATGAGACATTATGTGCAAACATGTGATATTGTGCTTAAATTTGTTAGCACTTTGCACAAATTAGTCACCAAGCTATTTGATAGAAATTGTCTTAACATTCTTAAAAGGTTGGATTGCTATTCATGCCTAATTCTTGATTGCTTTGATAAGCTTGATGAGTTTTGGTGCACGAATGTTTATTTAATCTATGAACTTGGAGCTGAATACATTGATTTCTTGAACTATAATTGCTTTGGCTCATAGATTATGAACTTATAATTTGAAACTTTATACATGTTCATTGATTGAAATCATTGAGATAGCATATACTATAATTTCTCTAAATATTTGTATCTTTTTTTTGTATATTGCTATATATGATTTGAAATGTTTTTGCATATGCTTTAATGATTTGGATTGAAATATATGTTTGAATACTTGCATATGTTTGAATAGCATACATTGCTTTGCACTGAAATAATTCAAAATATATTTGAATAATTATGCTTTCATTAATTTTTTGCTCTAGTATATGTATTCAACATGTTTGAAAAATCATGCTTATATAATTTTTGGTTATTACATGATGATTGAACCTCTTTGCTCATTAGTACTCATGTTTATTACATATGTATGAGATTATGATTCTTGTTTCGATAGGATATACTTATGAAAGATTGCTTTTATCATTTTAAAAGTATTGATTGAATCTTTCATATGCTTGAAATATGTGTGATCTTTGAAAGTTGTTGGATAAAAATTGCTAATGAATTTTTGAACTTTCATGGATGCTTGTGCTTCTCATGTCTATACTAGATATAAAGTATGCCTATACTTGATATATCTTATACCTTTCATGCAAAAATTGTGTGTGCCTTAAATTGATCATTTCTTCTTTTGTTAAAAAGAGAGAAATCTTATAATGCAATCTTGTTTGAATTAAAATAATTCAAATGATTTATTTATGTGATAACATATCTTTAACAATTGGTGTGAGCTTGAATATATGTGCTTGAATATATATAGTTACACAATATTAATATTTTCAATTCTAAGCCTATTTTACAATGACGTGATTTATGAGTAGCATGCATATCATTCTTTTATCCTTCTACTCATAAGTTCCATGTAGTAAATTTGACACTTGTGTTAAAATGCTAAAATTGGATACATTGAACAAATTTATTTATGCTCTTGTACTTGAATACATGTATTTGAACTTTATTGTGCATATTACACTTGAATACATGAATTCATTATGCTCTGAATTAAAAATATTTTCTTGAAATTGTTTTCTTGAAATTTGTTATATACCTTGAGTTGATCACCTTTTTGTTATGATAAATAAGGGAAAAAATATTTTGTGGACAATTTTGCTTTGAAAATACATGTGTGTGTACTTAATAGATATATGCTTTAACATATATGTATGTTGAATTATCGGTGTTGAATTAGGATGAATAATGCATTAGTTGCGAGGGAGTTTTTCTAAAAAACATGCATTATTTAAAGGGAAGTTTTTATCTCAAATATTATAAAGAAAGTTTTTTCACCATGCAAATTTATCTTTAAATTTTGTCTTTAGGACAAGTTTTAACTTCTTTCTTTTAAAGCTCAACATTGAATGATCCTATACAAAGTAATGCACTGTTAGGGTACTTAAGCCTAAAATGACTTTTATTATACCTTGACCCTAGCCTTACATTACAAGGTTATAAAGTCTTAAATGATTTTTAGTCATGTGTTTATCTACATTAGTGGAGAGAGATATGATAAGCAAACATATGAAACTTAATCACACTTTATTGATCTTTGTTTTGGAATTTTCATAACATCATTAGATTTCATGCAAGGATTTAAGAGATGTAGCGCTTGCACTTGGAACCACAATTGGAAAGGAACTTAGACTAGGTTGATTTTTGTAGATTAGCCTATGTTCATGATTTTGCTTTAGTTATATCCATTAGTCAATCCATGAGACATTCATGTTGAATGAAGCATTGAAAGTTAGTGATAATTCTAGCTCAATCTTGTTTTGCTTGAGGGTAAGAAAAGCTTAAGTTTGGGGGGGATTTGATTGCACTAAAATTTTAGCATTTTATTACACCTTTTTAGTTCAATTTCTCTTGAATATTGCTTGTTTCTTGAGAAAATTGACAAAATGCTTTTAAATGCATTATATTCAATGTGTAGGTAAAAATAGGGAAAAATAAGGAAATTTGGAGCTTTTGGACTCATTTTGGAGAAATTTTGGTGCAAAAAGCTATGAAAGGTCAAAACTAGTATGCTTGTGCTACAATGCCACTTATGGGAGATTTTCTTATCCTTTTCTTCTATAATTTTCTTAGCTTACTTAAGTTTAATTGAACTTTATTTCAAGTTTTAATTCTCATATTTTTCATTGGAAAGTGTCCTTTTTTGTTCACTAGTGTTTTGTCATCTTTGTAGTGTTTTTACACGTGGTACAATGGTGACTAGTGCATTAGTGTGGTTTGAAGCCATTTTTGGAATTGAAAATTTTCTAGATTTTTTCCAATGTTTCATGCATAAATTGGCAACTAAATGATCTGTATTTGGTTGGAAATTGAAAGAGAAATTGATTACAACATTTTTGCCAAAAATTAGAAGCAAGGATTCAATATATGCCATTGATGCACTTGATGGGTGATCAAAGCTTGTGGCACCTTTTAAGGATTCAAAGAGGGGTCAAATACAGCGGCTTAGCTGGCAATTTGAAGGCTTCTTATTGGACATAATTTTGACTTTTTAAAGCTCAAAAGATCAAAGGAAGAAGGCTTGAAGTGAAGTGAAGTGAAATAAGGAAAAGCAAACAAAATAGCTAATGGAGCAAGATAGATAAGTTGGAAGGATCGAGAAGATGTGGCAACTTAGCTAGCATTTTGCTGCAATTTTATTGGTTGAACCACCTCACCCTTGGCCTATAAATAGGAGGGTTGGCTGGCCATTAGGGAGATTTTTTAGAGACTTTTACCATTTTGCCCAGATTTTTCTTTTTTTGCATTTTACTTTCTTGTCTCTCCAAACAATTTTCTCCTTGTTCTTTTAGAGGGCTGTTTGGGAAAAAATTATATTTATTTTCCAGCAAAATTTACTTTTCATGACTTTATTTTACATGCACTTTAAGAATCTTTCAATAACAGTTCATGTTCTTTAAGTTTTCAAGTTCAATTTGTTGCAATTTCTATTGTTTCTCAAATCTGTTTGGCAAATTATGTTTCTGACCTAGTTGTAGTTTTTCCATTGGAACTCCATCAATTCTTGCGAATTTCAGTGCAAATTTTTTTCTGTGGATTCTTGATTCATTTTTCTACAAATTGGAAAAAATCACAATCAAATTTGTTTTATAAATTTTCAGAAAATTCCTCAAAGTTTTAGTTAGATCTAGAAGTGGAGTGGAAGCTTGAGTGAATGGCTTCTCTCCTAGCTGGGCATTTGGTTGCTTCTTTTCTCACTTTGAACTAAAAAATTCATGCCTTTTCTTGTTTAATTTCATTTGATTGCTTTTAAATTCAAGCATTTCAATTCTGTTTGGCTAGATTTTATTACAACTCATCTATTTTTGTTGTTCTTGCATTTGTTTTGTGATCTACTTTAACGAGCTATATTTTTTTATGCAATTTCTTTATTGATTTTGATAGTAAACTTATAGATTTAGATTGTCTTAGTTCAGTTTAAGTTCATTTCATTTTAAAATTTGTAAATCAAAGTTTTTCTGTCAATAATTGGTAATTTCCAGATTCAGTTTTTAGTTTCGATTTTGATTGTTCATGCTTTATTTTGAATTTTTGCTTTTTTAGTTGTTCTTCAAAGCTGTTTTGATCTTAGTTTACATTCTGCTTTTGCTATTTACAGTTTGCTTGGATCATTTCTTAAGAAGTTTCCAGATGTGTCTTCGGTTAAAAATTGAAAGGTATATTTCGATTTGTGCTTTAAGCTATTGTTTTGATTGTGAGTTGATCTTGTTATTTTAGGTCCTTAGATTAGTTTTACATTTCAAATCATGTTGAATTTAAGTCAATCCATTTTAACTACCGATTTAGTTGATTTTTCTATCTTGCTCAAGTTACATATTGCTAGTTTACTTTTTACTAGAATTATGCATTGTTCATTGTTTTGCGTAATTGTTCTAGTTAGCTTAGCCTTAATTGTTCTAGTTAGCTTAGTCTTGTATTCACCTTTCGATTGAATCAACTTTGAAAGGAGTGTGGAGATAATAGGTACTTAGACTAAGTCTTCCTTAGCTAGTCCATGTGGGATGATATCTTGAACTTTTGTTACATTATTACTTGAATGATTTATGTGCTTGCAAAAAGTCACCTTTGGATGACCCTCCCAAGTTTGAGTAGTGTAGGTGTTTGAGTAAGACTGGAATTGCTAGTCAAAGCTACACCTATCACTATGGTTGTTTCCACCGCACTCTTTAACACTTTTATATTGGATTGGGAATTTATGGACAACGGCTTCTAGGTTAATTGCTATAGAGTCTAATTTTTTGGATAAAGTTTTAAAGGCTGACTCTCTTTTGGCTTTGTTTTCATCACTTGGCCATTGTACTAAGTAGTTATTAGAAGAATAAGGTCTAGCATGGTCCTCATGATGCTCATTTACCTCACAAAGATTTGATTCCCACATGAAAAGTAAAATAAAACCTAAACAAGAACATAATAACTATGTATACTAAAACTATCTATACTAACCTATATATACCAAAGCTATGAAAACTAAAGGATGATGCATGCACTCTAGAATAAGCTATGCTAAGGCTATGTAAACTAAGTAACTGCTAAGGCTATATAAACTAAATAGCTATTCTAAGTATGGACAATTAATGAAATGAGACAACAAAGAAAGTTAGTTGGTGTGCAACCTAAAGAAACAAAAACAAGGCAAATTAGTAACTAGCCTAGCAAATTTACACTAAGGGTGAACCAATCTATAGATAAGCATGATAAAGCATGATATTAGCCTAAGACTCTCGACTTCTAATCCCTGGCAATGGCACTAAAAACTTGATTGGTGATTTTCTGCAAGATCATAGATCATTTAAGTAATAATAGTGACTAAAGGTCAAGATATCATCTTATAGGGATTAGCTAAAAAAGACTTAGTCTGAGTACCTATTATCCTCACACTCCCTCTAAAATTGATTCAATCAAAAGGTGAATACAAGGGCAAGCTAACTAGAACAATTGAGCAAAACAATGAATAATGCATAATTCTAGTAAAAAGTAAACTAGCAATATGCAACTTAAGCAAGAGAGAAAAATCAACTAAATCGGTAGCTAAAATGGATTGACTTGAACTCGATATGATTTGAAATGTAAAACTAATCTAAGGATCACAAATAATAAGATCAACCCACAATCAAAAGAGTAGCTTAAAAGCACAAGCCGAATTAACTAACTAACAACCAAAAATAACTACTTTAACTACCTTTCAATTTTAACCAAAGAAACATCTAGAAACTGTTTAAGAAAAGATTCAAACAAACTGTAAATTGCAAAAACAGAATGCAACCTAAGATCATAACAGCTCTGAAGAACAATTAAAGAAGTAGAAAAAGCAAAATAAAGCATGAATAATCAAAATCAAAACTAAAAACTGAATCTAGAAATTACCAATTATTGAAAGAAAAACTTTGATCTACAAATCTTTAGATAGAATGAACTTAAACTGAACTAAGACAATGTAGATCTACACATTTACTGTCTAATTCAACAAAGAAATTGCATGAAACAATAAAAAAATCAGCTCATTGAAGTAAATCACAAACAAATGCAAGAATAGCAAAAATAGAGTTGCAATAAAATCTATCCAAACAGAATTGAAATACTTGAATTTAAAGGCAATCAAATGAAATTAAACAAGGAAAAGGCATGAATTAAAGAGTACAAAGTGAGAAAAGAAGCAACCAAATGCCCAGCTAAGAGAAAAGATGCTTGAAGTGTTGTTACTCACTCAAGCCTCCACTCACTTCTAGATCCTACAGGAAATTTGAGGAATTTTCTGAAAATTTGTAGAATGAATTTGTTTGTTATTTTTTCCAGATTTATAGAACAATGAATCAAGAATCCATAGAAAAAAATTCGGATTGAAACTCGTAAGAATTGTTGGAGTTCCAATAGAAAATTGCAACTAGGTCAGAAATGTGATTTGCCAAACAGATTTGAGAAACAAGAGAAATTACAATAAATTGAACTTGAAAACTTAAACAACAATAAATTTTATTGAAAGATTCTTAAAGTGCATGTAAAATAAAGGCCAAAAAAGTAAATTTTGCTGAAAAATAAATGTGATTTTCTCCCAAACAACCCTCTAAAAGAACGAGGAAACTGTTTGAAAAGTAAAATGCAAAACAAAAAAAAAAACTGGAAAAAATGGTAAAAGTCTCTAAAAAATCTCCCAAATGGCTGGCCAAACCTCCTTTTTATAGGCCAAGGGTGAGATGGTTCAACCAATAAAATTGCAGCAAAATGCCAACTAAGTTGCCCCCTCTTCTAGACCCTTCCAACTAATCTATCTTGCTTCATTAGCTTCTTTGTTTGCTTCTCCTTACTTCACTTCTAGCCTTCTTCGTTTGATCTTGTAAGCTCTAAAATGTCAAAATAATGTCCAATGAGAAGCCTTCAAATTTCCAACTAAGCAGCTACATTTGATCCCCCTTTGAATCCTCAAAATGGCGCGACAAGCTTTGATCACCCATCAAGTGTATCCAACGGCAAACAATATTGAATCCTTGCTTCCAATTTTTGGCACCAATATTTTAATCAATTTCTCCTTCAATTTCCAGCCAAATATAGACCATTTAGTTGCCAATTTATGCATGAAAAATTCTGGAAAAAATCTAGAAAATTCTCAATTCCAAAAATGGCTTTAAACCTCACTAATGCACTAGTCACCATTATACTACATGAAAAATTACTACAAAGGTGACAAAGCACTAGTGAGCTAAAAAGGACACTTTCAAATGAAAAATATGAGAATTAAAAATTGAAATAAAGTTCAATTAAGCTCAAGTAAGCTAAGGAAATTATAGAACAAAAGGATAAGAAAATCTCCCATAAGTGACATTGTAGCAAAAGCACACTAGTTTTGGCCTTTTATAGCTTTTTACACCAAAATTCCTCCCAAATCAGTCCAAAAGCTCCAAATTTTTTCATTTTACATATTTTTACCTACACATTGAATATTTATGCATTTAGGAGTATTTTTGCCAATTTTCTCAAGAAATAAGCAAATATTCAAGAGAAATTGCACTAAAACAGTGTAATAAAATGCCACAATTTTAGTGCAATCATTTTATCATATCAAAAAGAGGGATATTGTTAGCCTTGAATTGATACTTATTTTGAAATAACAAAACATTAAGTTAAATAAGCTTAATTAAGATTAGGTTAGCACATGTTCTTAAATTATATTATTTTTAGTAATAAATAAATACTAGTGATATTTGAAATTAAAAATATTTTGGAAAATGGTTTTGGACTATGAAAAGATTTATTTAGTACATGTTGTTAAGTTTTAGTATTTTTTATTTGATTTTTTATTTTAAAATAACTTGACAATTTGCTTTGAACTTAAAAAGAATATTTTGCCAGTAAATTTTCAAATTAAAAATGATTTGAGACCAAAAACAAACTTCTTTCCTCATTTGAAATGTATTTTATACAAATTTGTGAAAGAAGGTTCAATCCTCTTGTGGATAAGCTCGATCCCCTTTGTACAAAAGCAAGAAGTTTTGGTGAAAACCTAAAATGGATCAATCAACTTAAGAATGGATTGATCCCCTAAAAATGGATCGATTGATTTTTTTCTATAGAATGGCCTTAAACTTGAAATTTGAAAAAATGGATCAATCCCTTTTGATAATGAATCAATCAATTTTAGGGTTATAAAAATGGATCGATCTTCTTCGAAAATGATTAATTGGTTTTTTTATACAAAATACAAATTGATTTCAAAACTACCAAATTGATTGATCTCCTCTAAAACTGGATCAATCTATTTTCAAGATGGTTTGATCCCCTTCAAAATGGATCAATCAGGTTTTGCCTAGACAACCTTAATTGGCTAGTTTTTTTTTTCAAAAGAACGATAGGCATTTTCTTTTCCAATCAATTCCCAATGGCTACAAACTCATTTTCTCTATAAATTGGGCATTCCAAAACACTTGTACAGCAAGAGACAAGAACCAACAAGCCTTATAATCGGTCTCTCAAGAAGTTAAGAGCTTTAGAGTCAATAGTAATTAAATTCCATATTTTTTTTTCAGTCCTTGTATTCAAGTTATATTTGTTCTTCATTTATCATTATTTATACTTAAATTAGGCAAACACTAAACTTTTGAGAGGTATTTCATAGTTTGCGAAATGTTTTGTATTCAAGAGGAATTTTATTGTCAAGAGGTGAGGTATCCTTTTAAATGAAATTGATAAGATTTGGTAAAATTCTAGAAATGATAGAGGCTGCTAGCTTGACCTTAACAGATAAGGATTTTATTTTGTAAAAGATTCTTCTATTTGTGGATTGATTTTGGCTAGGAAAGCTAAAGGAGATAATGTATTGGAGAATGACCTAAACCTCTATAAATTTTTTGTTTGATTTCTTTATCTCTACTTTTCTATT
This sequence comes from Durio zibethinus, assembly GCF_002303985.1. The sequence goes on along the minus strand of NW_019167849.1, from coordinate 8,183,272 downwards.
TTCATTGTTGTTTATATGTGCTTTAATTTTCTTTATTATGTTTAACCTCATCAAATTCCAATCAAAGATTTTATTATTTTAAAATTTTCATTCAAATTTATTGAAAGTCAATTTTGGAAAAGAATTTTAAGATAATCCAATTCAGCCTTCTTTTGGATTGCTATCTACACTTAAGCTAACAATGTGAATTTTTTAATTTTAGATGCAAATCTCTAATTTTTTTTCAAATGTGAATCTTTTAATTTTAGTTACAAATATTTAAAAATTTCAAAGTGAATCTTTGAATTTTAGATGCGAATATCTAAACTTTTCAAATATGAATATTTAAATTTCAAATGTGAATTTTTGAATTTAAGATACAAATTTCTAAATTTTTTTAAATGCAAATCTTTGAATTGTAAATTTCATATGCGAATCTTTGAATTTTTCAAGTGTAAATTTTGAATATTTTGATAAAAATATATAAATATTAGTTTTGAATACATGAATTTTCAAATGTGAATTTTTGAATATTTAGATGAGAATCTCTAAATTTTAGTTGTGAATATAAAAAATTTTCAAATGCAAATCTTTGAATTTTTAGAACAAAATCTCTAAATTTCAATTGTGAATCTATAAATATTTCAATTGTGATTTTTTAAACCTTTAGATGAGAATTGCTAAACTTCAGTAGCAAATCTTTGAATTTCAAATGAGAATCTTTGAATCTTTAGATAAGAATATCTAACTTTTAGTTGCAAATATTCAAACTTTTTCGATTGAAAATCTTCAAATTTTTACATGTAAATTGCTAAAGTATAGCATTTTTTAATTTCTTTTTAACTTTTTCTTCTTCTTTTTTTGCATTTTTTATGGGGCATTTTCAATTTCTTTGGATGAGTCATACTCGGACACAATAGTTATTTATGTTTTTGCGTAATTCCTATTTTATAGAAAATGCACAAAGATGGATGCTATAAATATCCCATTTTATCCTAAGTCTTTTGAATATTTTCAATTTTCTAGTCTCGAGGCTTATTATTGAATTTTTGGTCCATTAAAAAAATTTTAGTTTTAAATCAGGCTTTAAACTAACCTATTTGATTTGGGTCATATCTTTTAGCCTTGGCTAATTGGATTTTGTTTAGGCATCTAGTTCATTTTTTTCCTTTTAATTTTTTATTATTGGTTTATTTTTATTTTATATATTTTATATTTTATTTCTTTATTATAAGTTTGACTCATGTTGATCATATTCTTTTAATTTAATTTAATTTAATTTTTTTTGCTTTATTTTTATTTATTTCTATTTACCTTTTTTATTTGCATTTAAATTTCTAGATTGAGGACATATTTTAAATTATTTGATAAAAAAATGATAAATATATGTGTTAGAAATAAGAAATTGTAATTATAATTTTCATCTTGTAAATAGTATAAAATTTTGAAAGTAAATAGAAATTATTTCAATGATGAAATTCTATAAAATCATGACCACTTAAGTTTTTGAAGAAATTTTTAAGGGATTTTTTTTTTTAAATTTGGCTCAAATGGTAAAGAATTTAAATAAAATTTCAATAACAATAATTGACATTTCTTTTCAAACAAAAACCAAAAATATCTTGTAATTTTTATAAAAATTTGAAAGTAAATAGAAATTATCCAATGATGAAAATTTATGAAATCATGAATGATTGATCTTCTAAGAAATGTCTACCAGAGAAGTTTTTTTTTTTTTAATTTGGTTAGAATGATAGAAAATTTTGATAAAAATAATTGATAATTATATTCCAATAAAAAAATAAAAAAGAGAAATTTTATAAGTAATAAAATCTTTAGAAATTAAAACCCTTCTTTAAAAAATATACAATAAATCTAACAATAAAATCTTTTTAAGAAAACAAATAGATTCTTAAATATTTTTTGAGGTAAGAGAAAATTTTAAAAATTCTACTAATTAATAGAGAAAACCTAAACCCTTTTGGTTGGCAAAGCAGAGGTTGACTACATCTATCAACTCCACGTGCTCGAATACCGTGGACACTTGTGTGTGCTGAATGCACTATAAGGTTAGGGCATTATGAGGTTAGTGTATGCACTTTTCTAACAACAATTGCTTTTGAAAAAGTTGGTAGCACTTGAGGTCTTAAAAGTGGTATCAAAGCCACCAAGGTCATAGGTATGAGTCCTAATGGTGTTGCTAGGGGTGAAATTATTGGCAGATTGGAGGTTGACCATGTTCATCAACTCCATGTGCTTGAATGCCATGGGTGCTTATGTGTGCTAAATGCACTATAAGGCTAGGGTTATGCGTCTTCCTAACAATAATTGCTTTTGAAAGAGTTAGTAGCACCTAAGGTCTTAAAAGAACAATTGGTATCAAAGCTAGTACTCTTTTTTATAGGTTTAACAATCTAAGAGTGATCTTGAAAATGGTTCAAAGTATGATGATCAATGTGGAACAACCATCCTGAAGCTATAACAAATACAGTGGGTAACAAAAATGTGTCTCATGGCAAATGAAACAGTTGCTACATCTTTTAGAGGCGAAGGCCATTCAATTGTAAGACTTCTTCTTTTTGTTCATGACAATTACTCATATTGTAAGACTAGGATGAAATTATTTATTCAAGCTAATGACTATGAAGTTTGGAGGTTATTGTAAATGATCCTCAATTTCCAATGAAGATGGTGGATAGTAAAGAGGTAGTCAAGCAAGAAAATGAATGGGATGCCAATGATATGAAGATGGCTCAACTCAATGCCAAAGTAATGCATACACTCTTTTATGCATTAGGGCCTAGTGAGTACAGTAGAGTTTTTTTCTGTGAAAATGCAAAGGAAAGTTTAGATAAGTTAGCCATCACTCATAAAGGTACTAATCAAGTGAAAGAGATCAAAATTGGCATGCTCACTCATGATTATGAGCTATTCAATATGAAATAAAAAAAAGGCCATTAGTGAAATGTCAAACTACTTTACCAACATCATTAATGGTTTGAAGGCTCTTGAGAAGACTTACTCAAATATGGAGATGGTGAACAAAAATTCTAAATAGTTTACCAAAAAGTTGAAAAGCTAAGGTGATAGCCATTGGAGAATCTAAAGATCTTTACACACTCTTTGGGTGAACTCATGGGCTCTTTCCTTACCTAAGAAATGAAGCTCAAAAGAAGACAAAAACCAATCAAGAAAGGTGGTATTACTTTCAAATCAAATTTTCAACATGATAAAGAAAAACTTGAGCAAGATGAGATTGATGAAGATGAAGAAATGGCCATGTTTGCAAAAAGGTTCAAGAAGTTTATGAAGATTAACAAGTTCTCAAATAGAAAAACCCCACAAAGGGAAATGATCAAAATAAAATCAAGTAGAAGAGAAATGGATCAAATTATTTGCTGTGAATGTAACAAATCACTCATATCAAATTTGATTATCCTTTATAGAAGAAGCAAAACTCCATGAAGCCAAAAAAGAAAGCAATTGTTGCAACATAGAGTGATAGCAACTTTTTCAATAATGAATCAAATAAAAAGGAAGTAGCCAACCTATGTCTCATGGTTTTTGATGAGCCCAAGGTAATTTTTAGTTCAAATGATTTAAGTTCATACACATTTGATGAATTGTAAGATTTTTTTGATGAATTAGCTACAGAATTTGAAAACATGAACATAAAGTATAGGAAATTGATTTCTAAGTTAAAAGTAGGGAATGAGCTTTTGACTAAAGCAAATAATGACTTAAAAAAGGAAATTGAGCTTTTAAAATTGAATGTTGATGATTTGACTAAGAAAAATAAGAATTTGCATAACTTATTTTCTAGATTTTATATAAGACCTCAAAAACTCAATGACATGCTTGAAACACAAAGAGACTCACTTGAAGAATTTCCTTGTTAAGCCAAATGATTCATCTAACAGATGTACATATTATCATAAATTAGGTCATTGTATACAATATTGTTCCTTGAAAAAAGTCACCCATAGAGGTAAACTCATTAGTAGTGTGTGGATTCCAAAATGAGTTAGCAAATCTCAAGATGCAATTTTTAAGATAAAGTGGATTCCAAAAGGTACAAGAATTGTGCGTACTAACACTCAAGGACCCAAGAAAGTTTAGGTACCCAAAACAAAATTTTGATTATGTTCTTGTAGGAGGATAAACATTGCTACAAGGTAAATTCATGCAAGAATGATCCATGGTACCTTAATAGTGGATGCTCAAAACACATGATCGGAGACAAGGCTCAATTTAAGGACTTAAAGGCTAAAAAGGGATGAGATGTTACATTTGAAGACAACTCCAAAGGCCAAATTGAAAGGATTGGCTCCATTGATAACAATTCTTCTACTACTATTAAAAATGTTTTACTTGTGAATGGACTCAAGCATAACTTACTTAGTATTAGTCAATTGTGTGACAAAGGACTTAGAGTTGTATTTGAATCCAGGTGTGGTTAAGTAATTGATATCAAGACTAATAAACTAGTTTTCATTGGATGTCATCAAGGAAATGTTTATGTGGTGCATTTGGATGATCTATCTTCTAAAAATGTTTGTTTTATAGCTCAAAAAGAATATAAAAGTTGGATTTGGCATAAAAGACTTGGACATACAAGTATGTATGTAATTTCATAACTTTCTCAAAATGATTTGGTTATTGGTTTACCAAAATAAAAATATGAAAATGACAAGGTTTGTGATGCATGTATTCAAGGAAAACATAGAAAAATCTCTTCCAAACCTAAGAATTGTATTTCAACAACTAAATCCCTTCAACTACTTCATATTGATCCTTTTGGTCTTACTAGGACAATGAGCCATGGTGAAAAACAATATGGGTTTGTTATTGTTGATAATTTTACTAAATATAGATGTGTTATATTCTTACATTCAAAGAATAAAGCTTAGGAAAAATTCATCACTTTTAGCAAATAAATATAAAATAAGAAGGGTTATTCAATTTCTAGTATTAAAAATGATCATGAAAAAGAATTTGAAAACCTTGGCTTTAATGTGTTTTGTAGTAAAAATGCATTAGCCATAATTTTACTTCTCCTAGAACTCCTTAACAAAATAGGGTAGTAGAAAGGAGAAATAAAACTTTAAAAGAAATGTCTAGAACCATGCTTTGTGAAAATAATTTACCTAGATATTTTTGGGTAGAAGCCATAAATACTTCTTGCTATATTACAAATAAAGCTATGATTAGGCTAATTTTGAAAAAAAAATCCCTATGAACTTTTTAAAGGATAAAGGCCTAACATAAGTTATTTTCATCCTTTTGGTTGCAAATGTTTTGTTTTAAACAATGGAAAAGATAATCTTAGAAAATTTGATGCAAAAAGTGATGAAGGCATTTTCCTAGGATATTCTTTGAATTCAAAAGCCTATAAAGTCTTTAATAAAAGAACATTAATTGTTGAAGAGTTTATACATGCTATCTTTAATGAATCTAATCCACCTCTGAAAAAGGTGTCTCTTGATAATGATGATGATATAGGTATACTTCAAGAAAATATTAATGATACATCACATGACATTGAGGAGAACATTCAAAAAAAGGATGATGAGTTTCTAGAAGAACCACAACGAATAGAGCAAGAACCAAATCACCATAGAGAAAAGAGGTATGTCAAAGACAATGAGACTATTTGTGATCTAACTCAAGGGTAACAACCATATCTTCTTACAATGTGTGTAATTATGTTACTTTTCTCTCTCATATTAAACCCAAGAACATAGATAAAATCTTAGAAGATGATCATTGGATATTGGCTATGCAAGAGAAATTGAACCAATTTGAAATAAGCCAAGCATGGAATATTGTACCTAGGCCTAGTGATCATCCTACTATAGGCACCAAATGGGTTTTTAGAAATTAAATGGATGAGTATGGCAATGTTTTTAGAAACAAAGCTAAGTTAGTGGCTCAAGGGTATAGTCAATAAAAAAGAATTGATAATGATGAAACCTATACCCAGGTTGCAAGGTAAGAAGCCATTATAATGTAGTTTGCATTTGCATGTTTCAAAGATTTCAAGCTTTTTCAAATGGATGTCAAGAGTGCATTTCTAAATGGTTTTACAAATGAAGAAGTATATATAGAGTATCCTCCTAATTTTGAAAATCTTCAATTTCCAAATCATGTTTATAAATTGATAAAAGCTTTACATAGTTTAAAACAAGGTCCTAGAGCTTGGTATGAAAGATTGTCAAAAGTTTTAATTGAAAATGGTTTTAATAGAGGGAAGGTTGATACAACACTTTTTATTAAAACAAAAAGAAAGGGTATTCTCATTGTGCAAGTTTATATTGATGATATTATATTTGGTGCTACTAATAAAGTTCTTTGTCAAGAATTCGCTAAAACTATGCAAGGTGGATTTGAAATGAGCATGATAGGGGAGCTTACATTCTTCTTAGGATTACAAGTAAAGCAAACAAAAATGGTACCTTTATCAATCACGTCAAATACATCAAGAAGTTGCTCATAAGGTTTGGATTGAAAGAATAAAAGCCTTACTCAACACCTATGAGCACTTTAACAAAACTTGACAAGGATGAAAAAGGTAAATGTATTGAGTCCAAATTATATAGATCTGTGATTGGTTCATTGTTATATCATATTGCAAGTAGACAGATATAATGTTTAGTGTGTGCTTATATGCTATATTTCAATCATCACTTAGAGAATCAAATTTACTTGCTGTTAAAAGAATTTTTAGATACTTAAGGACATTCATAACTTAGGATTATGGTATCCAAAAGGTTCATATTTTGCTTTTCATGCTTATTCCAATGCAAATTTTAGTGGTTGTAAAATTGATAGAAAGAGCACTTTTGGTACTTATCAATTGTTTGGGAATATGCTCATATCATAATTTTTGAGAAACAAAATAGTGTTGCGTAATCCATAACCAAAGCCAAATATGTAGCAGCTGATAGTTGTTGTACTCAAGTTTTATGAATTAAACAATAATTAGAGGATTTTGGAATTACCATGGATCACATTCCTATTAAATGTGATAATACTAATGTCATCAATCTCACCAAAAATCCAATCCAACATTCAAGAACTAAGCATATTAAAATTAGGCATCATTTCATTAGAAATCATGTTCAAAAGGGTGATATTTTATGTTGATACCTTACATCAATTAGTTAATTTTTTACAAAACCTCTTGATAGAGATAGATTTTATACAATTAGAGGTGAACTTGGTATGATAAATGCTCCTTAAAATAAAATTCTTGATGAATTGATATATTTGCACCTTGTTAGACCAAATGTGTGTTTTTCTTGGCATATTTTTGAAATCTTGTCTATGATTACATTTGTAATTATATGATGCATATTTGAATAATTACATTGCATGTTTTTAAAAAATTTTAAAAAAAATTTACTTAAAAAAATTTTGCTATAAGTGAACCGATCGATCCTAGACACACTAGATCAATTGGTTTTCCCAAAATGATGTTGAAAACCTCAAACCCGATTGATCCCCCTTTGGTCCCAATTAATCTATGCAAGGCTTACCTAGGTTTACCAAGACCTTGCTACCCAATCGATCGGATTCATGAACAATTCCCCTTATGCGCATCGTTTTGACCACTTAAAATTTGGACTTTACTCTTTCCTTGGTCGGTCATAGTTATTTCTTCTTCCCAAAACATTTTCTCCTAAAACCCTAGGTATTCATGCTTCAATTTCTCTTAAAATTGTCACTTTCAATAAAAATCTTTTGCAAATTACTTCATGTCTACTCGATTTCTTGCAAAATCTTTTTTAAAAATCCTTTAAATCACACAAAAATCTCGCTCATGCTTCTCACTCTAGGAAATTGATCACCTTTTGTGCCTCCATTGAAGCTACCTCATTCATTCAATTTTCTTGCCTATCGTAAGCATATTCTACTACTTGTCATCTACATTCATAAATTCCTTCATCAATTTCAAATAAGCCTATATATTTTCACGATTTCATTGTTTCCATGGCACCTAAAACAAGACCTCCTCTTGCCACAAGGAGAAATCCACTAAGGGAAGCCTTTAGTTCTTCAATCTAGCCTTCCTTCAACCAAAATTTAAAAAATCCTATAGTAAAGGAAAGATATGAAACTCATTTGGCTCATAGAGAAGACAAGCAAGGAAGGGTAATCAATTGTGATTTCCTTCAATCTATTAGATTTCCATACTTACATGTTTTTAAGAATTTTGCTTGGATGAACTATTTTAGTTTGGATGGTATTGTATTTGAAAATCTAGTAAGGGTATTTTATAGTAATTCAAGCTATATTAAAGTTGATGGACATGGGAATAGGTATTACACTAATAAATTTCGGACATTTGTGATAGGTAAAGAAATAGTTGTGGATGTCATAACGTTTAGATCCAAAACCTATTGCTAGACATTGACTTAAGGAGTCACCACCAATCTTTTTTATTTAGGTGCGATTGGCCACGTAAGGACTTGATCCTTTCAAGGAAAACCTAAGCTTGACTAAGGGTCCTTAAAGGAATAGGTTCAGGTCTATGAACTAGAACAGGGTTTCGAAGTTTGATTACATATGGGGAAGGTTATAGCACCCCCACATGCCCATCGAAAGATGGTACCAGCTTAATTTCATGTTATCTGATAAGCCTTATAAATTTTACTAAGTAATTAATTATTGAAAATTATTCTTAATTAACTCTAATACTTTTGGCAAAAAATTAAAGAAAATTTTCTCACCTCAAGAGTATACAAGAAAACTACTATTTCACTTACAGAGGCTCCATCGTCAGATTATTTAACAAAAAAAAGGACAAAAATAAAAAGGAATGATGATTCGACTTTTGATATAGATTTTTTTTGTTTTATAAGAAAAAAATCCATGCTTTTGTACAAGGAAAATTGATACTTTCAACTTTTCCTTAAAGCATTTTAAGGTTTCTTTCTTATTTTTAAGGAAAATTGATACCTTAAACTTTTCCTTAAAAATATTTCTCTTGATAATTTTATTTTTAAGAAAAATTGGTACTTCCAACTTTTTCTTAAAAATATTTTTTGAACATTTTATTTTCAAGGAAAATTGATACTTTCAACTTTTCCTCAAAAATGTTTTTTGAAAATTTTATTTTCAAGGAAAATTGATACTTTCAACTTTTCCTCAAAAATGATTTTTGAAGATTTTATTTTTTTTATTTTTAAGAAAATTGATACTTTTAGCTTTTCCTCAAAATATATATTTTTTAAATTTTTATATTAAAGAGATCATTAAAAATTAAAGAATATTTAATGAATAAATTATTTTAATTTAATCAATAAATAATAAAACTAAAGGAATAAAAAAAAACCTTTGGCACAGCTTGGCTTAAATGGCTCAACAGGGATGTGGCTCTAGAGACAAAAACGGCTGGAACGGCTTAGTGCACGGCTCGGCTTGGCTGAAGCCAAGGAACCTAGCAGCGAGTTGGCTCTCAGGCACGGGTTTTAGATCTAAATATGGGTTGAGGCGTGGGTCCCTTTCACTTATTTGAAATGCGGCATTTCACACTACTATAAAACTTAACATTTCACTTTTTCTTTCATTTTTTAGCACAGCTTCTTTCTACACATTCTTTCTAAACTCTCTCCCTTATACACGATTTTCGATCATTGTAGCCAATCACAATTTCGCCGTTGACCACAATACTCTGCCACCGTCCATGGTTAGTCAGGCCACAAAATTTCCTGTCGTCGTTTCTCACTCTCCTCATCTCGAATATGGGCTCTTTTCTTTAAAAATCCCTTTCAAAAGCATAGATCTGAAGTTTAAGCCTCGAGCGTTCCTTCTTCATTTCGACCACTCCCACCATCAGATCTTTTTCATCTTTCAATATGTCATTTCTCTCGTCAAGCCCTTGTCTTCACCATACGAATCTCCCAGAAGTCACACTGATCGTCGCCTACCACCAGTGCCACCAAGGTAGATTTTTTGTTTCCCCTTTTACTCCTCTCCTTTTTCTTTTTATTCGATTTTTCACTTTTCGTTTCTAACTTCCTTTGCTTTTTGGCTTGAATTTGTCCTTCTTAAACCTATATTGGTGCGGCTGAGAAACTGATGGGGATGGCAAGCCTTGGTCCCTGTAATGGGCGACTATGATGGATGATTCTGTTTGGTCTATTGTTGTTTTGTCGCCTAATTTTTGCCTGTTTATGATGGGGACATTGTCGAGTTGGTTTTAGGTTAGGGATAGTTTGGGCAGAGGCGAAGGCTCCTACGATGGTGAAATCGGGTAAAGAAAATTCACTAGACTTCTACTAATCTCTGCTCAATTTCCCATGGGTTTCTTATTCACATACTGAAATCATGTTTGGATCTAGTGAATTTTGGACTATGATAATTTATGTATGTGTTAGTGCTGAGGGGCTTCGATGGGTGGAGACGGTGTTTGCGTTGGTAGAGCTCAGTGAGGGCTGTGTATGTGTGCTGTTACTTTCTGTATAATCCACTATTTTTGCTCTCGATACCACTGGGTTATTCTATTTTTCTCTGTATCTTCTTTTCCAATCCCTTCTTCCCTTTCCATTGCTGTGAATTGCAATGATTTATAAAACCATGCTGATTGAGTTTCAGTTTAATTTTGATTATCATCCAAAGCTAAAGATTAACACCCAGTTATGCTTTCTGATAACAATCATCACCAAGCCTAATCTTAATCTTTCATCTTTTTCCTCATTTTTTTTAATCAAATAATGGAGAAAGAAAAGGAAAATAAATAATAGATAGATCATAAAATAAAAATAAGAAAATGATAAATATGAAATAAAAACGAATAAAAATCCCTACAATCGAGCTTGGATTGGTCTCAATTGATAAAGAATCCTAGACAAAATGAGGTGTCTATTGTTACCCCTTTTTGCACAGTTCTTGTGTAACAGGAATTGTGCAGAGACTTAAGCACCCTGCATACGATCATCCTAACAAATTCACCTTTCTTTTGGTTTTCTCTTTTTTGTTTTTATTTTTTTTTTTTTGTTCGTGATAACCAGACACTATAGCCGACTGAATGACATAAAGCTCCCTTAAACAAAGGCTCAAAATTTTGACAAAATAAATACGGCTCCTCTAAGTAGAGGTTCGATGACTTTTTGGAAAATAAATTAAGCTTCTCTAAACAAAAGCACCACAACTTTGACAAAATAAATATGGCTCCTCTAAGCAGAGGCTCAACGACTTTTTGAAAAATAAATTAAGCTCCTCTAAATAGAGGCACCACAACTTTGACAAAATAAATGCGGCTCCTCTACAAGGATGTCCAGAGTAAACATAAATTAGATCTGATGAAATTTGTAATGGAAACTCAAAGATTCGCAATTTGAGTTTGAAAGTCAAAGGTTTAAATTCGTAAGAACCTTTCAACTTCGCAAGAATTCATTGAAATTTGATTTTTAAAATTTCAAATATGCAAGAATTCAATTTTGTAGGATCTTAAGATTCGCATTTGCAAGACTCGCATCCAACATTTAAAAAGTCTCATTCGAATTTTGAGGATTCTCATCCAAAAGTTCAAAGCTTTTCGTTTGAGTTCAAATGTTCACATTCAAGAAATCTTAGAGTTTCACATCTAAGTTCAAAGGTTCTCACTCAAAAATTTAGAGATTCGCATCCAAGTTGAGTTCAAAGCTTTTCGTTTGAATTTTGGAGATTCACATGTAAAAGTTCAAAACTTTTCATTAGTTCGAAGATTCACACCCAACAAGCTTTAGGGTTTCACATCTCAAAGATTCTTATTTGAAATTAAAAGATTCTCATTTGAATTCGAAGATTCACATTCGATAAATTTTGGGTTTCACACCTCAAAGATTCTCACTTGAAATTCAAAGATTCTCATTTGAGTTTGAAGATTCACATTCGACAAATTTTAGGTTTCACACCTTAAAGATTCTTATTTGAAATTCAAAGATTCTCATTTGAGTTCGAAGATTCACATTCGACAAATTTTGGGTTTCACACCTCAAAGATTCTCACTTGAAATTTGAAGATTCTCATTCGAAAATGTCTTAAAGAAAACGTCTTAAAGATTTTTATTTAAGACTCAAAGATTGTCATTTGGAAATGTCTTAAAGAAAATGTCTTAAAGATTCTCGTTTAAGACTCAAAGATTCTCATTTGAAAACATCTTAAAGAAAACATCTTAAATATTCTCATTCAAAACTCAAAGATTCTAATTTGAAAATGTCTTAAAGATTCTCATTTGAAAATGTCTTAAAGATTCTCATTTAAGACTCAAAATTTCTTTTGCAGATGGGTTTCAAAGTTTTACCAAAGTCAAAATTTTGTATATACTGAATGACATGATCCATGATGCCAATGCTTTCTTAATAATGCAAATGCAACAATCTAGATTCTTACAATGCCATATTCTCAACCATGATTCAAATATTTATTGCATAATGAAAATGCATAGCCAAATCAAAGTTTCAAATATTCTCCAAACAATAATACAAATGTAATGCATGTAATGCGGATGTCCATGTCATGAAATTCTAATCAAAACATGGTACCAAGGTCCTTAAGACCCCATTATCTCACATTTTTACATTTTAGCTTCTCAGCACTTTAGAACAAGTTTGTCAACTGATCCCCATTATTTTCATCACTTGATCACCATTCACAGGCTTCTCAGCATTAGCTATTCCAAAATAAATTCTATCTTCTGATCCACATCGTTTGATCACCTCTCACAAATTATGCTAACCAATCTATCACCACATTAATTACTTGGTCACACCATGTGTCCTTTCGAATCATCTTTTCAAGTTTTTTTTTTACCCGCTATTATCCTGAATTTCTTTTCAAATGAATGCAAGAATCTTTTAAGTGCATATTCATTCATTCATGATCATTTTCAAATCATGACGAATACAATGCAATCATACATTTTCTCAATCTATTCTGGGGATGTTGGAATAAAAGAGCACAAGGTGAATTAGGGGAAAGGCAATCAATGAAGAGTGAGTCTAGTACAAGAACAAATGGACTAAGGAACAAATTCGAAGCATACCAATTGGGATGGTATTGAATGGTGTGACGACATCCAAAAAATGAACATTCAGACAATTTTTAACTTTAATCCAGGATTCTTTAAAAACTCATTCCATTGACCTTCCAAAATCATATTGAGCTCATTAAACTTTGCCCCAGCTTTGATGGATCTTTAGATGTCTTTAACCTTCTTTCATATGATCTGTTTATCCAACTCTCAGTTCAGAGATTTTTCTACCCAAATCACCTTTTCAGGTTTTCAACTTGACTCTTCTTTTTATCTTCTTTTCATCTTTTTAACATTCCTTCATCTTTCTCTTTTTTTTTCCTCGTTCCTTTTTTTTTCTTTTTTTTCATCCTTTTCTTTTTTTCTCATCTTTCACAAATTGTTGATATCTCTCACACATTAATCTTTAGAGTAATATAGCATGATTCCATTATTTCATCATGAACATACCTTTTTCTAACATATGATAATTCAATTTGAGCATTCACACTTGATCCAAATAGACTTTTCAAGGTTGTAATATAGGCCATGGTGAGGGGTCATGAAAGCAAATGGATAAAATAGGCTCAATATATGTGTTTAAAGGGTTCAAAACCAAATGATCATTTATTATTTAATGCAACTTGACATTTTACCCCATTCCTTATTTCACTACTTTTTCCTCTTTCATCAATCTCATTCTTCACAAAAGGATTCCCCTTACTTTGCCCCAAATCATGTGTCATTTTTTTTTTTTTTTGCTTTCTTTCTCTTTCCATCTTTGAGACCTTTTTGTGATCTTTTACCTCTTTTCTTTTTCAAATATTACCCCTTAGTGTGGAGGATGATCCTTGGTTGGGGTTTTCTAACAAGAATCATAATAGGCTCAAAGGGGTAGCAATGAATCGTTTTTCGAATGGTAAAAGAAAAATGGCTATTTTTCATCTCAAATGTAAATACTTTCCCTGAACATCATTTATTAAGAAAAAACAAGCTCATGGATTTGTATAAAAGACTTCACATCTTCAAGATATATTAATTTCATATTTACTAGTAGTAGGCTTTCTTTGCTCAAATAGTTTTTTCAAACCAATATGAATGAGTTCTCAAAATCAAATCTCAGAATTATTGTTAGCATCATTGTCAAACATTCATCATTGAGAATTAGAATGCAAATGAAAAGTTATGATAGGTGACAAAGCACGGCACAATAGTTAAATGAAAAGAAAATTTAACGAAATGCATTATCCTTGCCTTTTATTAAAATGATAACAAATGAAATCCTATTGCATAAAAGAAAATCCTAACATTACTTTAAAAGAAATCCTAGAATGACAAGTAGCTTCCAACTTGCCTTATCATTATTCTCTAAAATTGTGTCCCTATCCCATCGGGTGAAGAATTTTTATTGACATCTTGGCCCCTTGATTCGTCGAAACTCACTAAGCCTTTTTGGATCAAACTTTGCACTTTATGTTTAAAAGCAGGGCAAGTTTCGATAGAATGACCCACATTCCCATTGTGATAATCGCACATCGCATTAGCATTGTACCACTTTAGATAGGGTGGCTTTAACGGTTCTAGAATAACTAGAGATACCAAGTTGTTCTTGACCAGTTTCGGGAATAACTTAGAGTAAGTCATAAGGATAGGGCAATATGTGCCCTTTCTTGACCATCTCGAGATTTTCTTAAACCTCTTACTTGGTTGTTAGGCCTTGAAGCTGATGCAGGTACTTAAAAGGCTAACTATGGATAAGCTGGTTATGGATATAGTTGGTAAGGGTAAGGTGAGATATTATTTACAATAAGATAGTATGGAGAGTAACCTTGTGATGGATAAGGTTGATAACCCCTGAACTGTCTATCAAAGCTCACAACTTGAGTTTTAGCCTCTTTCTTCTCTAGCACCTTCCTAGTTTCTCCTCCTTTCAACTTGCCATTTTTAATGGAATTCTCAATAATTTTGCTTGAGATCGCCATATCGACAAAGTTTTTTGTTGAATTCCCTATCATCTTTTCATAATAGAAAGATTTCAAAGTGCTGACAAATAACACCGTGGTCTCTTTCTCAGTTAGAAGAGGCTGCACTTGAGAGGCAATATCCCTACACCTATGGGCATATTTCCTTAAATGACTCGTTCATTTTTTTCCATATTCTGCAAAAAAAGGTGATCTGGGGCTAAATCTATTATATGCCC
The DNA here is from genome assembly GCF_002303985.1 of Durio zibethinus. Next base: position 8,168,096 of record NW_019167849.1, on the reverse strand, counting down.
ATGCTGACTAATGAAGGCATGGGCTATATCACTTCAAGAATGAATATGGGTTCTATCCAGCTGAACATACTATCAGCAGCAAAGCCAGTAAGACTGTCTTGGAATACATACATCAATAGTTTTTCATTATTAGCATAGACAGCCATTTTTCAACAGTACATGGTAATGTGAGTTTTCAGATGCTTTGTACCATCATACTTCTCGAACTTTGGCACTTTGAAACTCACTAAGCCTTTCTGGATCAAGCTTTGCACTTTATGTTTGAAAGAAGGGCAAGTTTCGATAGAATGACTCACATTCTCATTATGATAATCGCACATCGCATTAGTGTCGTACCAATTTAGATAGGGTGACTTTAATGGTTCTAGAATAACTGGAGATACCAAGTTGTTCTTGACTAGTTCTGGGAATAACTCATTGTAAGTCATGGGGATAAGGTCAATATATGCCCTTTCTTTATTATCTCAAGATTTTTTTAAACCCCTTACTTGGTTGTTAGGCCTTGAAGCTGATACAGGTACTCGAAAGGCTAACTATGGATAAGCTAGTTTTAGATATGGTAGGTAAGGGTAAGGTGAGATATTATTTATAGTAAGATAGTACGAAAAGTAACCTTGTGGTGGATAAAGTCGATAACCCTTGAACTGTCTATCAAAGCTCATGACTTGAGTTTTAGCCTCTTTTTTCTCTGATGCCTTCCTGGTTTCTCCTCCTTTCAACTTGCCATTTTTAATGAAATTCTCAATAATTTCGCCTGAGATCACCATATCGATGAAGTTTTTTATTGCATTTCCTATCATTTTTCCATAATAGAGAGATTTCAAAGTACTGACAAACAACATCGTAGTCTTTTTTCAGTTAGAAGAGGCTGCACTTGAGAGGCAATATCCCTATACCTTTGGGCATATTCCTTAAAAGACTCAGTCGCTTTTTTTTCATATTCTGTAAAGAAATGTGATATGGAGCTAAATCTATGATATGTCAATACTGACTAATGAAGGCATACGCCATATCACTCCAAGAACGAATACGAATTCTATCCAGCTGGACATATCATCTAGCAGTAGAGCTAGTAAGACTATCTTAGAATACATGCCTCAATAGTTTTTCATTGTTAGCATGAACAACCATTTTTCGATAGTACATGGTAATGTGGGTTTTTGAATATTTTGTACCATCATACTTCTCAAACTCTGGCACTTTGAATTTTGGAGGAATTATAACATCTAGGACTAAACAAAGCCCAGCGACATCCACTGAACCATAAGAACTAATGTCTTCTATGGCTCGTAACCTTTCCTCTAACAAGTTCATCTTTTGTTCAATTTTTGAAGCTTTTAAAGTCTTTTTCTCTTTGGGATCAGCTTCTCTTTCTCTTTTGGATCATCTAAAATAGGAATTGGTATTGGTTCTACTGTCTTCTTGGTAAAGACAGAATTTATATAACTCTAATACTACCTCAGGTTTGAAGTTGATGGCATTCCATGGTATGTGTACCCTACAAGATAGGTAAACTAGGATGGTGGACCTTGTGCAAGTTAGGCTTGATGTGGCCCAAAATCAGGAGGGTACAGTGGCTTATCCACCTCTTGTGATGGATGGTCTTGTTGACTAGTACTTTTTCTATACCTTTCCCCTTGTTTAATTTGTTTAAAGCCTCTAAAATCTTATTCAACTCCTCTTTTAGCTTCTTTTGGGCTTTCTCTATCCTCTCAAGACGATTGAAATTTTTTTGTTTCATTTATCTAGCTCGAGCCCTTGTATTGTATTGGCGAGTAAGGTTGTTTGGTGGAGCTATCCTTGAACCTTTAGCACCATAATTATGATTAGAAATGCTATGCTATGATTTATATATGATATGTTGATGCATGAATGGAATGTGGATCTTCATGGATGAAATGAGAATGATGTAAATGATAATGTTAAAACATGATCATGAAAATGATGCATAGAATGAAATGATACTGATGCACAAAATTAGACAAATAACATGGTTAGTTTCACGGATGAAATGAAAATGATGCAAATGCACAATGTTGCATATGGTAATGAAAATGGTGCACAAAATCAGACAATCAAAATGGTTAAATAAACACAACTTGTTCCTTCCTATGTCTTAGTTTCAGGGTATATCTATCATTGGATAAGAAGGGCACTATCTTAGGGTTGGCCTTCTTAAGTGTACACTATATGCTGGGTTAGATGATTTTGATAACTAAAGGTTCTCAAATTGTTCCTTACATCATCGTCCATCACAGACTAGTAAGGCAATCCAAACCTGATCCATCACAGGCTACCAACGAAAGGATTCAATTTGAGTGAGAGTATTTCGCTAGCCATTGTGGAGGCATTAAAACCTCACGAAAGCATAGGTACTTTACTCCCTCCTAGAGGGACAGAACTCAGGTATAGAGCTCTTGTTATGTATATGCATATAAGTGACATAGTTTGCAACATAAATAAATAAAATGAATGAAAAAGAAAGAAAGAAAAAAATCCTTACAAAGAATTCAATTTTACTAGGCTATTTTGGATAATGCAAATTTATTTGCTGGCCTGACTCTCGGTTGTCTCCAGAGGAGTCACTAAACTGTTATAACATTTAGATCCGAAGACCTATCACTAGACATTGACTTGAGAAATCACCACCAATCTTTTTTATTTAGGTTCGATTAGCCACTTAAGGACTCTATCATTTCAAGGAACACCTTAGCTTAACTAAGGGTCTCTAAAAGAATAGGTTCGAGTCTATGAATTAGAACAAGGTTCGAGAGTTCAGTTACATGTAGGGAAGGTTATAACACCCCCATATGCCCATCGGAATATGATACCTACTTAATTTCATATTATCTGATAAGCTTTAAAAATTTTACCAAGTAATTAATTATTAAAAATTATTCTTAATTAACTCTAATACTTTGACAGAAAATTAAGAAAAACTTTTCTCACCTCAAGAGTATACAAGAAAACTATTGTTTCACTTACAGAGATTCCATCGTGAAATTATTTAACAAAGAAAAAAAAAGACAAAAAGAAAAAGGAATGATGATTCGACTTTTGATATAGATTTTTTTTGTTTTATAAGAAAAAAATTCATGCTTTTGTACAAAGAAAATTGATATTTTTAACTTTTCGTTAAAGCATTTTAAGGTTTTTTTTTTAAAAATTGATACTTAAACTTTTCCTTAAAAATGTTTTTCTTGATAATTTTATTTTTAACGAAAATTGGTACTTTCAACTTTTCCTCAAAAATATTTTTTGAAAAATTTTATTTTAAAAAAAATTGATAGTTTCCTTATGCAAATACGAAAAAAAGTAAATTTTTAGATTTCGCATCTAATTGACTTGCGAAAATATGATAATTTCCTTCATGAATTATTATAAACTTGTTGGATTCACGGGTTACCCGATCTTCCGTTTCTAGCCCCAAACCAATAATAGAATCCCCTATATTATATTCCAAGAATTTGAGGAATTTTCTATCGCATGATACGTGGTTATACATCGACAAGTGAAAAGAAGAAAGAAATTATCTAGCACTTCATGTCGATATATTGATGAAAGTCTCTGAGTGTTCAAGCATCCAATCAATATTAGATTGGATGGAATATTGGCTTTTACTTAATAAGGTACACCAAAAGAAAGAAGAAGTCTTATTATTACTACATGTGAGTAACATTCTTTGATACTTCCAAAAGTGTTACTACGTATTTTGCTTGTGCTTAATGGTTCTCGATTTTACTAGAAATCATATAAGAACTTGTTATAAGCGAATTTATTGAAGTGTTTCATCAACGGTTGTAGGGTGGATCTCGAAAGATATGAAAGATCTCCCTCCAAGCCGTACATACGACTTTCATCGAATACGGTTTTCCACAGAATTCTATATGTATCTATGAGATCGAGTATGGAATTCTGTTTACTCACTTTAAATTGAGTATCCGTTTCCCTCCCTTTCCTGCTAGGATTGGAAATCCTGTATTTTACATATCCATACGATTGAGTCCTTGGGTTTCCGAAATAGTGTAAAAAGAAATGCTTCGTATCATTGCTATTTGACCCGGATCTGTTCTAAAAGAGTCGAGTCGATCAAACCTATCCAATTTTTACAGTGCGATGGTTGGTTGTTCACAGACTAGCTGTACTTATCGTTTCATTTTTAGGATCAATATCAACAATGTAATTCATCCAACGATAAACTTAATCTGAATTAATTATAAAGCTATGATACAATCGAACCCGAACGAATAAAATGTTGAAAAATTTTCCTAAAAAATATATATATTTTTAATTTTTATTTTAAAAATATCATTAAAAATTAAAAAATATTTAATTAAATGAATAAATTATTTTAATTTAATCAATAAATAAAAATAAATAAAAGATAAAACGAAAGAAATAAAAAAAAGCTTTTGACATGACTTAACTTAAACGGCTCAACAAGGATGTGGCTGTTAAGACAAAGGCGACCGAAACGGTTTGATGCGCGGCCCGGTTTGGCTGAAGCCAAGGAACCTAGCGGCCGGTTGGCTTTCAGGTGCGGGTTTCAGATCCAAATATGGGTTGAGGCATGGGTCCCTTTCATTTAGTTGAAACGCGGCGTTTCACACTGCCATAAAATTTAACATTTCACTTCTTTCATTTTTCAGCACGGCTTCTTTCTACACATTCTCCCCAAACTCTCTCCCTCATACATGATTTTCGATCATCGTAGCCGGTCACAATTTCACCATCGATCACCGTACTCCGCCGCCGTCCGGTGGTCGGTCAAGCCACTAAATTTTCTGTCGCTGCTTCTCACTCTCCTCGTCTCGAATATGGGCTCTTTTCTTAAAAAATCCCTTTCTAAAAGCATAGATCTGAAGTTCAAGCCTCAGGCGTTCCTTCTTCGTTCCGACCACTCCCACCGTCAGATCTTCTTCATCTTTCACTATGTCATCTCTCTCGTCAAGCCCCTTGTCTTTACCGTACGGATCTTCCAGATGTCGCACTGATCGTCGCCTATCGCCAGTGCCACCAGGGTAGGTTTCTGGTTTCCCCTTTTACGACTCTCCTTTTTTGTTTTATTCGATTTTTCACTTTTCGTTTCTAACCTCCTTTGGTTTTTGGCTTGAATTTGTCCTTCTTGAACCTATATTGGTGCGGCTGAGAAACTGATGGGGATGGCAAGTCTTGGTTCCTGTAACGGGCGACTATGATGGATGATTCTGTTTGGTCTATTGTTGTTTTGTCGCCTCATTTTTGCCTGTCTATGATGGGGACATTGCCGGGTTGGTTTTGGGTTAGGGATAGTTTGGGCAGAGGTGAAGGCTCCTATGGTGGTGAAATCGGGTAGAGAAAATTCGCTGGACTTCTACTGATGTCTGCTCAGTTTCCCGTGGGTTTCTTGTTTTTCCACTTTTTAAAACTCTTCTCACACTACTCAAATTGAATTTCCTTTCAAATTAATCTTCTTAAAAACATAAGAAAACTAAACCAAAAATAATAATAAAATCAAAAGACCAAAATATTTTTTTTCATGATTGGAGACCAAAGTTACCGTATGCAAATCGGAAGGCCCCAAATTTAGTTCATCATAGGTCTTCCGTAGGCTAAAACTAGAGACCCCCGACAGACATTTGAAAGCTCCTCGGTTAAAAGGTGCTAAACGTTCTTGAGCAGAAATTTATACTCTTGTTGAAAAGTAAACACCGATTCGATTAACAACCGCATAAAAGATTTTACCAATATTTATGGCAAAACCAATAAAGCAAATCAATATTATCAATTCTTTTAGGAAATCAGCTCTCTTCAATAAGGCCAAGGGAATTGCTTGGTTTAAAATACTGTTAAAAATATTTGGAGGAACAAAGAGATATCTGAGCATCAGTTTTAAAAAGCTCGGTTATGAAGCATCATGGCTTACTGTCAGTGTAACACACTAACATCCTTCATCATTTGCTCAGATTCTGGTCTTTGCTTCCGTTGATCGAACAACAAATAAACCAATAGAAAACAAGAAACAAAAATGAAAAGACTTCGAGAAGAAAAGGAACTAAAAAAGGAGAAGAGAAGGGAAGAAAGAAAGAAGCATTTTAAAAACATTTAAAAGAACGGTGGCTCGTAAGCACTCTATATATACTGTAGAATGAGCGTCAGAAACCCTAATTGCCAGAGGATGCAGCGAGTAAGCGACGCCGCCTTTTACTTGGAAATCTAAACGCGTCGTTTCAACAAAATAAAGATTGTTTTAAACATCAACTACTATTCCAATTGAAACGCACCGGTTCAGTCACCATCTTACGCCTATTGACATATTTTGACTGGAGTATCGGCAGAAGAAGGATGCACATCTTTGATTCAAAAACTCTTTCTTTTATTTTTATTTATTTATTTATTTTTTTCATCCTTGAAAAACTGCAGTTTCACAACACTGCATTTGTATATTTGCTTCTTTGTTTCTTTTCGCTTTTTTCCTCTTTACTTCCAAAGCAGTGGCTCATGCATGATCAGATTGTTTACTAGTAGAGCAGTGCATCCATCTAATATTTCTGTTATACACCAAAAAATCAACCCATTCGTATGTTCTTCATTATACGGATTCTGAGCCCAAGCAGCCAAGCAAAACCCAGCAAAGCCCAAGTTCCATAAACGAACCATATTCGCACTTCAATTCTCACACGTGCCGATCCTTGCTTCGACGTTGTTTCCAAAACAATGACCCCATTGCAGCTATGGGCTTTCACTGTCAGATTCTAAAAGGAGGCAACTTCTTAGACTTGTTTGCTTATCAACATTCTCTTGAATATGTGAGTAAAAAGTGAACCATTGTCCGAGGTGGAAACTCTGTTCGATGAAATGCCCGAGAGAAACACAATTTCTTTTTTACTGTGATTCAAGGGCAGGATTTTAAATAGCGGTGGTGTAGCGGCGGTTGCTATTTCATGGTTACACTATCTACCACCACCAACTTGGAGGACAAAATGGGGAAGAATCATTCGTTGCAAAACGAATCAACGAAGAATAGCAAAAATATTGAACTGTTATATTTGTTGCTCTATTTTTTGTCAAAAAATTATAAGAAAAAAAATTTGATTTTAGTTGTTCAAATTGACTTAGAGAAGCCCAATAAACCAAAAAAAAAATAAAATCCTAACTTATTTCTCACACCCAAATTTAGAATTTTAGCCTCAGTCATCAACATCTACCAGCACAACACAAGTAATTGATTTGACTTTTGAAGTTGCTTAATATTACTTTTTTTCTTGATTTTATTTCACTTGAACGTTTTGTTTTTTAGTGACTCTGGCCATCTATGTTCCATGGTTCTGTAGTTAAGGGCAGGAGGTGGTGGGTTACATGACTTGCTCATTGTGAAGAGAATTAAGCATCAGAGTCAAAACAGCAAAAGTTTAAAATTTTTAATTCCCTAAAGTTAAGATTAATTAACAAGGTTATACAAACACACAATATATACAAACTATATGGGTTTCAACTATTGTTGTTACTTTGAATGTTGAAACTCTTTTAGTAAGTTGGTGACTTTTCAAATAGTTTCTCTCTTTATATAGAGACAAGGGAAAAGTCAAAGCCCTAAAGTATTAGGGTTTCTTTTACTTAATTCTATTCATAATAGAATAACCCCTTGATTAAATCCTATTCTCAATAGGATTATTTACTTGGTGGGCCATACAATGTCCCATTTAGTATTGGACTTTTGTATTTTTTTTTATGTTGGATTTTAACCGAATAAATTAAGTCCAACTTAATTCATCTCAATTTTAATTTTTCACAACATGTCCTATTATGTGTGACCCATTAGGTTACTTAGCATGTTGGTAATAAATATAAGTATTGTAATCCTTTATTTGGACTTAGATGAATTAAACTTTTGACTTCATCACTAATTCTCTAATTAGCTAATCTTTTGTTTATAGATCATGATCAGTGCTAACTTCTTTGCCATAACCCCCAGTTGCTATAGAAAATTTAATATGGCTTGACAATCTCTACGTGAATGATTTTAGTGTATAATTAATATATTTTTATCATATAGTGTCTTGATTTGAACATTGAGTATAGTTTAGTGTCTACTCAATTTTGTTCAACCACGTTAAGTTTTGTCAATGACATTAACTCAAAAATAAGTTTTTAGAACAATTCTAAGCTCTTATTTCACTTTGGCCAATGATTTCTCAAGTTAATTCAATCAAGAATAATTGAGATACTTTTCTGATCACACAAGGTGATAAATCCCATCTTGATTTGCTTCAAGCATCTTTATATGTCTCATGTTATACCTAACAATACTCGATTGAAGTAATCTTGGTTAGAACCATACATAAAGTAAAGTCAACGTATAATATTCATCATATAAGATCATAAGTGATCTCGAGTCTAAGGATCACTTTACAACCATCACATAAAAATGTAGCTATAAACATTATGTGAACTATCATATAGCTTTTTCATCCCAGGTCATGTTCAATGAACTTGTTCTTATAACAAGCACCTAGATGTTAGCTAAAGTTTATCTAAACTTCAACTTATAAGATCAATTGCTTGCTTCATAAGCAAGAGTATAACTATGCATCGATCTCAATAACTTTTATGATAGTCCTTATTTGATAAAGCTTTAACTAGGAATAATTTAGGAATAATGTTTTAATGCAATGATGATTTCATAATTATAATCTCATTGTAATTCTCTTGCAAAGCATATTTATTCCATAGACTTTATCTATAAGAAGTAAGTAATATTAATCATTTGTATACAATCTAATAGATAAAAAGTGACTCTGATAATAATAGATATGCATAATATGACATGTATCCCATAGTCAATCCAATTGGTCTTAAGGCATATTACCCATAAGTTGCCAGTGCTTGAACCTGAGGGTTGAATTGTCAATTCAGGGAGAAAAAGAGAAGAGGAGGACATGAGCTTTTTGCTTGTGTCAGAGTTTATGTGTTTGAGTATGAGACAAGATTAGAGAGATTATCATGCAGAAAAGATAGAATTAGAGAATTGAGAAAAGAGAAAAAAAAAAGATTGAAAAGCAATAAGGTTGTCACAGACTAATGGGTAAGGGGGTGAAGGGAGAAAATGTAAAGGTAAAACGTGTGCTGATTGTGAGTGACTAAGTGGGAACTTGGGTGGTGTTCTGGTGAGGCCTAGGAAAAGGATTGGGATTTTATTGTTTTAGTGGAAATTTTGATTTAGGTGATCGATTGAAATTTTTTACTATTTTAAAGGGAATTTTTTTAATTTAAAGGGAATTTTTAGGAGGAAAATTTTAAATTGTGACTAAGCAAATATTACTATATTTGAGAATTTCATGTTAGATGTTCACTTCACGACTAACATGTTTATGATCAAGGAAATTTTATTGTTCACTTGATATCACTTTCTTGTAATCTTAAAATGATCTTATATGATGAATACTTTGACTTTAATTTACGTATGATTCAAACTAAGAATGCTTCAGTTAAGTATTGTTGGGTATAACATGAGGTATATGCAGATGCATAACTAATCAAGATGGGATTCATCACCTTGGATGATTAAAAGAGTATCTCAATTACATCTAGGACTTTGAAAGATCAATGGTTCATGATGAATCCAACACAAAAGGAGGCTTTGGTGGAGTTAGGATAGTGCGTAAATGCCTTTTTGCCCTTTTTTAAAGTTTTGACCTTTTTGTGCAATTTTCTTGGAAAACTATAATCCCTTCTTTGTTTTTGTGATTTTAATGCACTAAAAATCACAAAATAATATGAAAACATAACTTGAAAGTTTTTGTGAAGAACCAACCTTAAGAAAATACTTTTGAAGGGTTTTTTTAGTAATTTTGCACCTCTTGAGGTGTGATTGCGTTTTTTAATTCACCAAAATTTATAAAATAATTTTCGAACATGATTTGAACTATTTCATAAAATGCTGACATTGGAAAGATTAAATTACAAAACTACCCTTAAAGGGTATTTTAGTAATTTTACACCTTTTAAGGTGTGATCGGGCTTTTTAATGCATAAAAAATCATATGTTGATATCAAAACATGATTTGAAAAATTTTCTCAAAAAATCAATCTAAGAAAGATTAAATTATGAAAATATGCCTAAAAGGGTATTATGGTAATTTCATATTTGTAAGGTGGAATCAAGGTTTTTAATGCATCAAAAATCATAAAATAATATTTAATCATGATCTAGAAGTTTTCACAAAAAGGTGATTTCATGAAAGTGAAATTACAAAAATATGTCAAAAGGGTATTTTGGTAATTTAACTATTCTTGAAGTGCAATTAAGGTTTTTAATGCATTAAAATGATAAATTCCAATACCAAGCCTTGTTAATCCTATTTAGTTGTGAAATTTTAGGTTTGACCCGAGTTCAATCCGCTTTGACTAATTTTGAACAAATTTGACCAAATTTGACCTTAAGGCATTTAGGTCAAATTGGTCCTAAATTCGATTTTGAAAACTCATCAAAGTTAAAGAGATGTTGAATTTGAATTAGGTTGGATTTTAAAGACTTTACGATTAACTAGATTCTACCTAAACAAAATTAGGTGTCTCCATTTGCATTTAGAGCTGTAATTAAGAAGGAACTTAGTTTGGGTTGATTCTTGTAAATTAACCCATGTTTATGATTTTGCTTTATATATATCCATTAGTCAATCCATGAGTGAAGCATTGGAAGTTAGTAATGATTTTTTCTCAATCTTGTTTTACTTGAAGACATGTAAAAGCTTAAATTTGGAAGTTTGATTGCTTTAAAATCTTAGCATTTTATCATAACTTTTTAGCATGATTACTCATTAATATTTGCTTTTTTCTTGAGAAATTTATCAAAAATACTCCTAATTGATTAAATATTCAATGTGTAGGCAAATATATGAGAAAAGAGGGAAAATGCAGCATTTGGACTCATTTTGGATGCATTTTGGTGCAAAAAGCTTCATTAGGCTAAAACTAGTGTGCATATGTTTCCAATGCCAGGCATGGGAGATTTTCTTACCTTTTCCTTCATTACTTCCTTTGCTTAATTGTGCTTAATTGAGCTTAATAGAACTTTAATTCAAGCTTTAATCATTATCTTTTTCTTGCGAGAATATCCTTTTTAGCTTGTTAGTGCTTTGTCACTTGTAGTAATTTTACATGAGCTAGAATTATGTCACTTGCATTGGTGCAGTTTAGGGGTCTCAATTAGAGCTAAAAATTTCCAAAATTTTGCATGACTAAATTGGCAACTAAATGGTGCTCATTTAACTAGAATTTAAAGACGAAAATTAGTTACATTGTCACTTAAAATTAGAGTAAGAAGGTAATCACAACTATATGATGCATTGGTGATGATCATGGGTGATTGACATAATTTCTTGGATTCAAAAAAGAGGCCAATGGGTAGCTATTTAGTTTTCAACTTGAACGCTTCTAATTGGATATAATTCTAACTTTTTTGGATCTCACAAGATCAAAAGAAGAGAGCTTGAAGTGAAGTGAAGTAAAGAGAAGCAAATAAGAAAGCTTATGAAGCAAGTTGGATGATAGCAAAATATCTAGCTCGTGTGGCATCCTAGTTGGCTATTTCTTGTAATTTGGTTGGTTGTAGCACCTTATCTTTGGCCTATAAATAGAAGTGATGGCCGGCCATTTGGGAAGATTTTTTTTTTAGTTTTTCATTTTTGTATTTTTTATTCATGTTGTATTTTCTCTTAAAACAATTTCTTCCTTGTTCATTTAAAGGGCAGCTTATGAGAAAATCACTTTAATTTTCTAGCAAAATTTACTTTTTTTTCCTTTATTTTACATGCACTTTAAGATTCTTGCAATAAAAGTTCAAGTTCTTTAAGATTTCTTTTTCAATTTCATATAAAATTTGTTTGATCTTAAATTTATTTGGCTGATTTTTCATTTGAGCTAGTTGAGGTTTTTCTATTGGATCTCAGTCAAATCTTGTAGGTTTCAATCAAAAAATTTTTCTGTGCATTTTCAATTCATGTTTCTTTAAATTTGGAATAGATCACATTCAAATTCAATTTACAAAATAACACTTGAAGACTTTCCTAGCTAGGCAATTGGTCCACTTTTTCTCACTTTGCACTTTTTAGTTCACGAGTTTACTTGTTGAGATTGAATTGATAGCTTTTAAATATTTTTCAATTCTGTTTGGATAAATTTTTCTTAACTGCTTTGATTTGCTCTTGTTTGCATTCAGTTTTTAATCAAGTTCATTAAGCTAGACTTTTTATTGTTTTATTCATTTCTTTTGTTGAATTTGATAGTAATATGTGTAGATCTAGTTTACTTTAGCTCAGTTTCAGTTCATTTGAATTGTAGAGTAGTAGATCTAATTTTTTCTCTGCATTCAATTTGATTGTAGAATTGAATTTTTAGTTTCAGTTTCTACTTTTCTTATTAGTTCATGCGATTTTTCTTCATTACTTGGCCTTTAATTGTGTTTTAATCTTTGTTTACATACTATTCTTGTAATCCAGAGGTTGTTCGGATCAATCTTTAGGAAGTTTGTAAATCTAATTTCATTTGGAAGATAAGAGATAGTTATTTAGGTTACAAGTTACTTATTTTTGGTCATTTCGTTTTAGCCACTGCTTGTTTCTTATTTGAGCTTTCTAATTTTAGTATGTTAGTTTAGAATTACATTCAAAGCATGTTAAATTTAATTCCTAGCACTTTAGCTACTATTTTGTTTCACTTTTCCAGTATGCTTGCTTCACATGTTGTAGGTATGTTCTTTGTTCGTAGTATGTTTTGCTTATGGTTTTCCATACTTGTTCATGCTAGCTTACTTTTTGTGCATTCTTTTTTATTGAATTAACTATAGAGGGAATGTGGAAATAATAGGTACCTAGCCTTTTTACCTAATCCTTGTGAGACAATATCTTGATTTTTGGTCACATTAGTACTTGAACGATATGTGTGCTTACAAAAATCATCCAATCAAATATGTACTTGAAGGGGTCCAATTTAGGATAAGCCAAGTTGTATGATAGAACATGTATTATCTGAGTTGGTGAGCAGTCCATACTAGGGCATAACATATCTTTCTTGCCTTTCTCATCCCTTTACCCTAACACACATCCCATGGAGACTTCATTTAAATTCAAGCATAAAATCAGGGGCTTTCCTACAACAGGGGGTACTAATATTGGTGGATTCATCAAATACTCTTTAATTTTGTTAGAGGCATCTTGACATTTTTTTTTCCACTCTAAGGGCCATGATTTTTGAACAACTTAAAAATAGGATTGCTCTTCGCTATGTGCTGAGAAATGAATTAGGCAATATAATTCAATCTTCCCAAGAAACTTCTACCTCTTTTTGTGTATAAGGGGTACCAACTTTGTAATTGCTTGAATCTTATCTGGATCCACTTCAATTCCTCTTTCATTGACTACAAATCCCAATAACTTCCCAAAGCTTACGCTAAATGTGCATATTGCTAAGTTTAATTTGAGTTGATATTTGAGCAACCTTTCAAGAGCTTTTTAAGATTCGCCACATGATTTTCTCTTTTATGAGACTTTGCAACCATATCATCAACATATACTTCAATCTCTTTGTGCATAATGCCATGCAAATGGTTACCATGGCCTTTTGGTAAGTAGCATCAACATTTTTCAATTTGAATGGCATGACTTTATAACAAAATGTTCTTTAAATTGTCACAAAAATGGTTTTCTCAATATCCTCCTATGCCATCTTGATCTGATTATAACCAAAGAATTTACCCATAAAGGTAAAAACACAGAATGCATTGTTGTATTGTTTATAAGGGTATTGATATGGGGAGCGAAAAATTGTTTTTAGGGTTGGCCTTATTTAAATCTCTATAATCCACATACATTATCAGCTTTTCATCCTTCTTTGGAACCAAGACTATATTAGCAACTAACTCAAGATATTTAGCCATAGCTAAGAAGTCATGTCAAATTGCATTTTAACCTTTTCTTTGATATTCAGAAGCATATTGATTTCACGTAATATAACTTTTGCTGTACTAGCTTGCAATATGGGATTAAAGGCAACTTATATTATACAATATCTATACTAAGGCTTGCATGTCTTGATACAACCGTGCAAACAAATCCATGTATTCTTGAAGTAACTCTTTCATTTTTCACCGTTCTTCATGTAAAAGAGAAGTATCTACTTTTACTTCTTTTTTACTCTTATCATTCTTTTGGTTAATTATGTCTATGGGCTTTTGGTGGGTTTTTATCAACTTGTCCTCCTATATTACAAGTCTTATCAAATCAGCAGGCAAAAGTATAGTATTCTAAATCCATATTATCCGGCTCATTAACTGGAACAAAATTTTCAAAATCGAATATAGAATAATCATCATGATCATCCATGATGTTCAATATTCGAAAACTTGAAAATTATTAAGATTATAGGGATATAAATGGACATTTTAACAAGAATAAGAGATATGTTGAAAAGAATAAAAGAAATGTTAAATAAGAATATGTCATGAAAAATGTGTAATATTTGGCATTTTATTAATGATAATGAAAATAAACAAACTTCGTATGCCTTTCAGTAGAGGCACTTATTTTTTTATTAATACTTTTAATTAAGGTTTAAAGATAACAAAATAAACAAACTCTTATTCTTACATTCCACACTTAAAAGAAAACATAAATATCTCTTCTTCCATCTTCATTGCTTTATCTTCCTCTCTTGACTCCAAATTCATTCCTGAAAAGGCTATTTCTATTTCTTTTATAGATGTTCCTACCTTTGACATTCCAAATAAACATATCCTCTTTTATGAGAAAGTGTCCTAAAGGTATGGAAACACCATCTTACTCCCATCCAATTCTTACCCCTTGAGGTAAGCCATTCTCTTTTCCTTTTTCTCTAGCATAACTTTCCTCTTGTCAATAGGGTTGGTCGATGACCCAAACCAAATCCTTCCTTGTTTTTCATAATTTCATGTGCCTTTTTCATTCTTTTCAAAGCCACTCCAAGACCTAGTCTTGGTTACAATCTTTTCTCAGTAGTCTATCTAACCACCATTACTATAGTTTTTGATAAAGAAGAGGTATGATTGAGCCTTCTCCTACATATGTGGCATTAACAACTTTGAAGCCTTGAAATGAATATTCAAGTGCCTTTTTAGTCACTTCCACATATAAGGTGTCGATGACCTAAACCAAATCCTTCCTTGTTTTTCATAATTTTAGGTGCCTTTTTCATTCCTTTCAAAGCCACTCCAAGACCTAGTCTTGGCTACAATCTTTTCTCAGTAGTCTATCTAACCACCATTACTATAGTTTTTAATAAAGGAGGGCATGATTGAGCCTTCTCCTACATATGTGGCATTAACAACTTTGAAGCCTTGAAATGAATATTCAAGTGCCTTTTTAGTCACTTCCACATATAGGGTGGCCAAAGTTTTGGTTACCAATAGATCCTCTTTGCTAGCTAAGCATATTTGTTTTTCATTAACTATAAACTTTACTTTATTATCTAACAATGATGGCATTTCACTTATTGTGTCACTCCATAGCCTTTCGAGAAAACAACTACATAATGGCAAAATATCAATGACTTTAAATTCAACATTAAATGTCAAAAACCCATTTGTAATGGAATTTTTATATCTCTAATAATCTCCTTTCTCAAACCATCAAAGGCCTTGACCACCATGTGGCTATTCTTCATGTAGGATGGATCAATTGGTAATTTTGCCAAATGTGACCATTGGCATGACATTGATGGATAATCCATTATTGATCAACACTTTTGCCATGGTGTGGCTTTTGCATTTCACAATAATATGTAACGCCTCTATACTGCCTCACCCTTCCAACAAGATTTCATCATCATTGAAGGTGATGAAATTTGGTGCATCTATATTCCCCATGATATTGTTTACATTCTATAGTGATATATCATGATCAATGTAGGCCTAGTTCAATACTCTTAATAGTGCATTCCTATATGGTTTGGAGTTTAACAATAAAGATAATAGTGAGATACGCACTAGCATATTGTTGAGCTAATCAAACACACATACTCGCTATGCTAGATAATGTCTTGATATGACCATGCAAACAAATCTATATACTTTCAAAGTAACTTTTCAATTCTTTACCATTCTTTGTATAGAAGAAAAGTACCTACTTTTACCTTTCTTTTTTTCTTATCATTCCCCATGTTAATTATATCAATGGGCTTTTGGTGACATTTTATCAAAATTTCCTCTTGTATTACAAGTCTTATCAAATCAACAAACAAAGTGTAGTCTTTTGGATCCACATAATCAGGCTCATTAAGTTGAACAAAATTGTCAAAATTGAATATGGAATAATCGTCTTGATCATCCATGATGTTCAGTATTCAAAAACCTAAAAATTATTAAGGTTACAGGGATATAGATGGACATTTTGATAAGAATAAGAGATATATTGGCAAGAATAAAAGGAATGTTAAAGAGAATTAAAAAATGGAAAAGGACAATAATATGGCATGAAAAATGCATTACATTTGACATTTTATTGATGATAATGAAAAATAATCTCATACAAACTCTTCACATACCCCTGAGTAGAGGCATTTGGGCTTTTATTAATACTTTTAATTGAGGTTCAAGGATAATGAAAATAAACAAACTTCTTTCCTACATCCCACAATTAAAAGGAAACATAAATATCTTTTCTTCCATCTTTATTGCTTCATTTTCCTTTCTTGAATCCAATTTCATTCCTGTGAAGGCTAATTCTATTTCTTCTGTTGGTGTTCCTATCTCTGACATTTTTGGATAAACTTATCCTCTTGATTGGAAAGTGTCCTAGAGGTATAGAAACACCATCTCGCCCCCATCCAATTCTTGCCTTTTGAGGCAAACCATTCTCTTTTTCTTTTTTTTTGGCATAACTTTCCTATTATCAGTAACATTTGGTTGATGACCTAGACCAAACCTTTCCTTATTTTCCATAATTTTAGGTGCCTTTTTAATCCCTTTCATTGCCATTATAAGGCCTAATCTAGGCTACCATCTTTTTTCAATAGTCTATCTAACCACCATAATAATAGTTTTTTATAAGTAAGGGATAGGTATGATTGAAACTTCTCTTACATATGTGGCATTAATAACTTCAAAGGCTTTAATGTACATTTAAACTCCTTTTTGGTTACTTTTGCATATAAGGTGGTCAAAGCTTTGGTTACTAATAGATCATCCTCGTTAGCTAAGCATATCTATTTTTCATTAACTATATACTTTACCTTCTGGAGTAATGATGATGGCACGACACTTGTTTGAATCCATAGCCCTCCAAGCAAACAATTGTACAATGGTGAAATATCCATGACGTTAAATTCAACATTTAATGTGCAATGATCCATTTGTAATGGAATTTCTATATCTCTAATAACCTATCTTTTTAAACCATCAAAGGCATTGACTACCATATGGCTATTCTTCATGAAGGGTGGATCGACTAATAATTTTGCCAATGTGGCCATTGGAATGACATTGATGGATGATCCATTATCGATAAACACTTTTGTCATGGTGTGGTTTTTGCATTTCATAGTAATATGTAGGCCCTTTACACTGCCTTGCCCTTCTGGTGGGATTTCATCATCATTGGAAGCGATAAATTTGGTGTATCTATATTCCTAATGATATTGTCTACATTCTATGTTGATATATCATGATCAATGTAGGCTTGTTTTAGTACTCTTAATAGTGTGTTCTTGTGAAGTTTGGAGTTTAACAATAAGGACAATAGTGGGATACACGTTGGCATCTTATTGAGCTAATCAACCACATTGTATTCTCTATGCCTACTAATTTTTAAGAGTTCACATGCCTATTTTTTTATCCCTAGTTTATTGTATTTTACCTCAAGATTCATTGCTATAAGGATTCTCCCTTCTTCGTTTCTAGTTTCTTCCACCTTTTTATTTTTTTATTATTTACTTGTTCTTATGTATCTGAAGCATAACACCGACTGCTTTAAGTCATTCTCGTAATCCTTTACATGTTTGTTGCATTTTCAATGTCTCAATTGTTCAAGATATCATTGACATTTGATCCCTAGACTATTACATCATAATCATATTTCTAAGGGATCGCTTTGGCACTTTTGTATGAAAGTGAACTGGGCACATATATTGCCACTACCACTTTAGGGAAAAGAATTGCCTTTTTAGTCATTAGTTTCAGTTTCTCATCATAAAAGATTGTCATTGGTCTTGTAATAAAAGAACCTGTTGAAGACTGACTGGCTATCATACTCATAACATTCTCTTCGTATCATACTCATAACATTCTCTTCATATTCATCATAAAACTCCACTGCTCTCGAAGTCATTAACTCTTGCAATACTTGTTTAAAATCTTTATAGTTTTAGATCACATATCCCACCATTTTTCTATGATACTTACAGATCAAAGCAAAGTCTTGATGGCTAATCTCAATCTTAGATGAATTATATTGGTTTTGACCAAATAGTTATACATCTACTCTATAAAAGTCTTCACCTTTTTCACCCACTTCTTGAGCTTAACCTCCTTGCCCTTCTCTATTGCATTAGTTGCCCTTCCAACATGATTGGGTAATGAATTCCCACCAATTTTGGATTTGTCCAAGTATCAAAGTTCAGTAACCTAGCCTTTACCAGACCCTGCACTTTGTATTTTAAGGTTGTGCAATCTTCCAAGATTGGCTTGCATTATTAAAATGATAATTGCATCGGGTATTAGGGTTATACCATTTAGGAAATGGAGGTTTGATAGGTTTTATAAGGACAGAAGCAATAAAGTGAGTCTTAAGAAGTTATGGATAAAGATTCGTATAGGATAGGGGTATTAGGTCAATTAGGGTTCTTTCTCAGAGATTATTATTACGAGGATTTTTTTTTGGTGAAGTGTTAGGTTGTTTTATTGGGTAAAAGGCTACATGGTTGGTTTTAGGGTGTACTGAGGGATTTAGGGTCAAAAACTTGGTTGGTACATTGGTTTTGAATATGGTGAGTGTGAGTACAATCTGTGGGATACCTGATTTGAAGAAGGTTAGTAAGGGGAATAAACAAGGTATGGGTGGTGTGGGATAAAAGGGTCTACGTGAAGGGTTTCCAATGATAACTACATGGGTTTCTAATTCTTTCTTCTTGAGGATTGGAGTTTACTTTGCACTAGAGGTCTCTTACCCATCAATTTTGCCATTCTTAATTGCATTCTTGATCATTTCCCTTAATATTACCATGCAGACAAAATTCTTGGTGGCATTACCCTCAAATTTATTATAATAAGGGGCCTTTAGAGAGCTTACGAAAATATAGTAGTCTCATTTTTTGTCAGTGATGGTTGTGAAGGGAACTATGTATCATTATTAGAGTTCAAGTAGTATAGTTTTTGAAAAATTTTAATTCCCTAGAGCCAAGATCAATCAATAACGTTGTACAAACAACATATATATACAAGCATGCATAGTTTTGGCTAATGTGTTACCTTGAATACCGAAAATCCCTTGGTTAAATTTGGTAATCTTCCAAATAGATTCCAAGCCAATAAGCTACCCAAGTGTTCAGCCTCTAATGGTGATCCACATGAACTCTTATGAAAGAACCTATTCTAAAGTTTGGGAGAAATCAAAGCCACACTATAGCTAGCAAGTGTATACAAGACTTCTTGTATTTTCTTGAGTGATCTCTAGATGCTTGGTTTGTTACTTCTACTTATTCTTTATTTTTACTATAAGAGAGGGTGCTCTGATGCTCTTTCATAAGGGAAGCTTTCAACCACATTAGGTTTAATGCTTGGAATACAAATTTTCTCAATTAACCTTATGCTAGCTGAATGTACCAAACAAAAGAAACTCTTTCTCTTCTTTTTTATTTCCTTTATTTTTGGTCATACCAAAATCAAATTAAGTCTAACTTAATTTGTCCCAATTTTAATCATTCAAGATTATCCTATTGTGTGTGACCCATTAGGTTCTTTAGCATGTTGGCAATCAATACAAGCATTGTAAGCCTTAACATTTGGCTATGGATCAAACAAACTTTTTATCTTTATCACCAATTCTCCAATTAGCCAATCTTATGTTTATAGATCATGAATAATGCTAGCTTCATTGCTATGAACCCTAATTGCTAAAGAAAAGTCAATATGGCTTGGCAACCTATTTGTGAATGGTCTTAGTGTATAATTAATATCCTTTCATCATATAGTGTCTCAGTTTGAGCAATGAATATGGTTTAGTGTCAACTTAATCTTATTTAATCATGTTAAGTCTTGTCCTTAACATTAACTCACGATAGGTTTTAGAACAATTTTAAATTTTTATTTCACTTTGGCCAAAGATTTTTTAAGTTAATTTAATCAAGACTAGATGAGATACTTGTTTGATCACACAAGGTGATGAATCCTATCTTGGTTACTTCATGCATCTTTATATCCCTTATTTATACCCAATAATACTTGACTGGAGCATTTTTTGTTAGAACCATAAGTAAAGTAAAGTTGAAGTATAACATTCATCATATAAGATTAAGATCATAAGTAATCTCAAATCAAATGATCACTTATACCACCATCATATGAGAATATAGCTACAGACACTATGTGAACAACCATATAGCATTCTTATATCGGGTCATTTTAGTGAACTTGGTCTTGTAAGAAGCACCCACATGTTAGCTCAAGTTTACTTAAACTTCAACCTATGAGATCTATTGCTTGCTTCATAAGCAAGAGCATAACCATGTGGTAGTCTCAACAACTTTTGTCAATGTCCTCTTATTGATAAAGCATCGACTAGGAACAATTTTATAACATATAGCTTTTATGCAATGATGATATCATAATTACAATCTCATAGTAATTCCCTTACAAATCTTTATTTATATTTTGAAGACTTTATCATATTAGCATCAACATTGAAATATATGTATATGAGCTCAATGATAAAGAAATAAGACTTTTATAAGATATCAAATATAAAAATAATACAAATATGACAATATCTTAAGCCAAAATATGATTTGGCTTGAAGGGTAAATACCAACAAGTTAGGCCTAGGCTGCTATATCTCTTCATCGATAAAAGTATTCTTTAAAAGTTATGGTAGCCATTTTCTCCATATTTTATAGGGGCAACCTATCTGGTGCCATGTTTTCAACATGATAATATTATGCAATAAAGGCTCTAGCTAGATCTTTCTATGAGTGAATTTTATTTTGGTCCAACTAGAACTACCACCTTTTTATGGACTTGGTGAGCTTATCTTGAAAATAATGAATCAACAACTTGTCATTGTGAGTGTAACCTATCATCTTTTAGCAATGCTTGGTGATATGAGCCAAAGGACATTTGGTCCCATCACGCTTCTCAAAATTTGAAACCTTAAACTTTGTCAGTATGATAAGATCAGGCACTAAACTTAGCTCATTGGCATTTACACTTCCATATATGTCATGCCCCTTGATTGCCTTTAATCTCTTTTCCACTAGGTCATACTGGTTCTTCATCTTTGTATTCTCTGCTGGCTTTAATATCACTTTTAATTTCTCATATTCCTTAGGATCATCTAGATTAGGTACAATGATGATGTTAAAAGAAGTAGATCCAAGGTTGATAATTTTGAATCGAAAGTGGTCTAGCAAAAGTACTAGCATAAGGTTGATGACTTGTCAGGGTTACCTGTGCAATACAAGTATTTTAAATGCAAGGAAATATAAACCCAAATAGATATGATGGTTATTTAACAACTGTTGCTTCCCTTGCCCTAGATGTTTCAGGGATCCTTTTTCCTTTCAAAAGTCTTATCAGCATATGTTTTAACTTTGCCACTTATCTATTAATATTCTATTGCTTTTCCATAATTGTTTCCCTTACTTCTTTTTATGCCTTTTTAACCTTTTTAATTTGGTTTGTATTTTCACTCTTCATGATTTTGGTATGAGCTCTCACATTGTAAGTGCTAGAGAAAAACTGTTCTTAGTTTTTAGGATGAGCTATCCTTTAACCTTTTATTAAATACCTTAAATTAGAAGCACATAGTGTGAAATTTATTACTTGTAACCATAAAAGATAATTCTTTAAAAATCCTCCAATAATTAGGCATGTTTTTTAAAGATATCTTTCCACTTTGAAGGTTTGATGAGAGTATACTTACAACCATCATTCCTTGTCTTAAGCTAGCATTAAAAATGTGTTCAAGCAAGTGATGCACATTATGCAGGCCAAATTTTATTATTTGCTTTTAGTTAAAAAAGAAATCCCTTAAATTCCCTCCTACACTTAGGCCAAGTTCTTAAGAGATTCTTTTTGCCTTGAAAGTTTGATTAAAGTATATTTACAACCATCATTCCTTTTCCACGAGCTCCTTATAGCATATAATTATTAAAAGATAGAGGCATTCATTTCAAGATAACACAAATTGATAGAAATTTTCATTGATTCCAAGATTTTCGAGTCTATACATCATCAACCTATTGGTATTTGCCATTCAAGCTAAATCATATTTTGGTTAAGATATTATCATATTTGTAGTACTTTGATATTTGATATGCCTCATACAAATGAATATTCAGCCTTAATCAAAATTTTGGGAGTATTTCTTTTTCCCTTGCTTTGCATTTTGATACATTATTTAACTTAAGTGGGGGGCAAAAGAAAGAATGCTTTGTGAACTTAAATGCTTTTTAAAAATTGTGATCCCATTTTTTTGTTTTCAAACCAAATTGACATACTAGATTTCATTGATATGCACACTTAGTTGATTTTGCATAACTTTTCAAAATTGACTTAGGTATGATATGAAGTTTGAGTATGAGTATAGTGGAACTTGAAAGAAATTCTTAAACATATTTCTCTTTGGATATAATTTTTGTACATACGTTTTTATTCTCCTTATATTAAATGCTATGATTCTTGTGAAATTTTTGTGAGATATTGATTCACATGATATTTGAAATTTTGAATAAGAGCTCTCAAATTCACCTACTTAACCCTCGAAGCAAAATTTTAAATTGTATTTGACTTAAGAGATGATTTAGGAATTCTTGGGACCATTTGAGCCTTATTTAAGCCCACCTTTTTATGATGTATCCCTTGTAACTATTTTTTGAGCCTTTTATATTATTCCCTTTTCTTTGTTTATATAGCTATATAATAAGCCCAATGAGCCTTTTCTTTGATTATTATCCATTCTTTTGTTTTTACCTAACCCAATTGTGCTTACTTATGCATTATAGACATTTCTATGCATTTGGGAGGAAGGGGGGCATAAGGAATGGAAAGAAAAGAAAATGACAAAAGTAGAGACAAAGTCGAATAAAGCCAAAAATGGCTAAAGTTCAAAAAAAAAAAAAATAAACATGCTGTGAATAAAGAATAAAGTGATGCCTCAAGTGTTCAAATTTTCAAAAGCTCTCAATTGTTCAAATCAAAGTCCAAGAAATTTAAAAAATGTAAGTTCAAGGTTTTGAGCTTGAATTTCCTTTTTTGTACCTTGACCCAAGCCTTACATTAAAAGTAAAAAATACCTTTGGATCTTGAGTCAAGCTTATAAGTCTAACATAAGTCGAAAAGGAAAGGAAAAGTGAACGTATGAAGTTTATTTTGTCTTTGAGTTAAAATGTGATGAATTGCTTTGAATTCTTTTTACTTAAGTTATGTGCATGAATTAAAGAATGAGTAAATTCATATGTGTAAAGAGCATAAGTTTTTTTGGAGCTTTTTTTTAAAGAAATTTCATGTAACTCTATGTTTATAATTTAGCTTTGTATTATGCGTTAGTGCATGAAAAAAATATTTTGTAATTTTTTACTTTATTAGTATGTGTGATGATTTATAGTTTTGTTGATTTGAATATTTTGTTTGAGGACAAGCAAAGATTCAAATGTGGGGTATTGTAACACCTAAAAATATAGTATTTTTACATGCAAAAATTGGTGTTAAATTTTAAATTTTGTTCAAATTTTGGTGCCTTAATGCTAGTTTTATGATTTTAGGGTTTAAAGCCTATGGATGAGGAAAGCATGCAATCCATGCATGAAGGTTCATATTCAACCATACAAGATCAAAGGTTAACCGAATCTCATTGGATCAAGGCCATTCAACCATGCAACCAAAAAGGAATTTTACATATACATGGACTATCAAGCCATCCTTATATTCAGCCAAAGTAAGATTCAAGACTTCTACATCCACTTGGACTTGTTTATATGGCCAAAAGAACAATTTGCATATATGAAGGACTCTTACAGTGTTCGACCATATCTATTTTTCAAGAAGACTCCATGCAAATTTAAATGCATAAGGACTCAACCCCATGCGACCAAGAGAGTTTGGACTTCATCATGACTCTTTTAATTAATGTTAGAGAATTTCAAGCTACCATGGACAAAACCATATTTGGCCAAGAGTGTTTGTGCTTGAGATGGATTCTTTTGCTCATCCTTTTGAAGATTTACAAGCTACATCCTAAGAGTTTGGATAAGAATCAATTACCTTGTCTTGAATCCTATCTTAGCCGAACCTATAAAAAGATTGCATTAAGATTATATCAAGTAAAGATCACATGGCCAAGATTGCTTCCCAAGACTCCATTCACCCAAGACAACTCCACCATGAAGAATCCATGTTCGACCAAGCTTCTTTGGAAGAATAGGATAGCCCTTATCTTCAGTATTTGAATAAGAATTAAATTCTTGTAATCTTATCCCCTATGGCTGAAGCTCCCTTTATAAATAGGGAGGCCATTCACCTCATTCCATCATCCTATTTTTTTTCTATCTTCTCCCTTTTTCTTTTTTTAGTTTTTCTTTAGTTTAGCTATTTGCTTAGGTGACATATTTGCCCATAACAAAAACTTGTTTTTCTAATTCTTTTCTTTAAATCCAAGAAGTATTTATTTTTCAAGACCTCTTTTTCTTTTTCTTTTTTATTTTAAGCTTTTTTTTTCACTTACAAGTTTTTAGTGTTCTCTTTCTTTTCTCTTAATCTTTTTAATTTCATGCAACCTTTGCTCTTTAGATTTTCTTTTATGCAAGATTAGTTTTGGCCACACTTATTTTCCTACAAGCCTTTTATGTTTCATAATACAATTCTTGATCCCATTAGTCTTTTACTTTCAACAATTTCAAGCTTTCATTAATTTCAAGTTTGCAATTATTATTTCTTTAGATCTTGTTTCCGCTCTTGCCTTCAACTTACTAAGTGATAATTGGATAAGTGAAGATCTAAGCCTAAATTACTCTTTTATTTTCTTATTTTGCAATCAACCCTGAATTTCATTTATTTAAATATAAGATTTTAAGATTTCAACTTTGGTACTTGAAAGATACCCAACAGTAAAAACTATAATCGCTTGTGAGACAATATTGTAATACTTTCATTTTATTACTTGATCTATGCACTTATAGGCTATACAAAAAGCAATAATCATTACGATAATCATTTTGCACCTTCAAGAATTGTTTTGGCAAACAAGGGTAGATCGAGAGGATTGAGACCTTTAAGGAATTGTTTCGATAGTGACGTTTAAGAGCACTTCAGTTAAAGTACCTTATCTTAAGGTGATCAATTGGATTGAAAAACTTGGACAATTAGGATTTATGATGGATTATGAGTTAAATGTTGACCTGATCTTGTCATCTTTTGCTAGTAACTTTTCATAATTTGTAATGAACTTCAATATGCATTAAATGGAATTGATGAATATGATAGACACTGTTGAAAAGTCCATTAAAAATAAAAGCCTAAGGCTTTTCTAGTTTCTTTATCCAAGGCCAAGAAAAGTCACCTAAGAAAAAAAAATAAGAAGGTTGATAAGAAAGAGGATGCAAGCAAGTCTATCAAACCTACTAGCAACATTAAGAAGGATAAGGGTGCATCTCACCATGGTGATAAAAAGGTCATTAGAAGAGGAATTGCAAGGTCTACTTGGGAAGCTTAAAGGAGAAGAAGTATAAAAAGACCTTTACTTAAAGTATGTTTATAATTGAGATCAATATATTTCTTCTTAACACATTTTCTTAGGTATTGACTATCGGATGTGGTTTTCACTTATGTAATGACATATAAGGACTAAAGAAGAGTAGATGCCTAAACAAGAAAGAGAAGTCCTTGCATATTGGAAATGGTGCAAGTGTTGTTACCTATACATAGGGACTTGCTATTTACCTTTACCATCTGGTTTAGTTTTACAACTAAAAGATTGTTATTATATTCTTGTCATAACTTGAAACATCATTTTAGTTTCTTATTTAAGTATGAATGATGGATACTCATTTAATATTAAAGGCAATTATAGTTCCTTTTATTTAAATAATGTGTTTTATGGCATGGGAATGTATGGTAATGGCTTATATATACTTAGATTAAACAATGATATTCCAAATATAAATGTCAAGAATGCTAAACTAGATAAACCAAATCAATCTTACTTGTGGCATTATAGGCTTGGTCACATCAATGAAACAAGAATCACAAAGTTACATAAGCAAGGATACTTTAATCCTTTTGATTATGAATCATATGGAACTTGTGAATCATGTTTGCGGGGAAAGATGAGCAAATCACCTTTTACTGGAAAAAAAATAGAGCTAATGTGGTTCTTGAACTAATACATTTGGATTTATGTGGCCCAATGAACATAAATGCTAAAGGAGGATACTCCTATTTCATTACATTCACTAATGATCATACAAGATATGGTTATATGTATTTAATGAAACATAAGTCTGAATACTTTGAAAAGTTCTAAGAATTTAATGATACTTTTACTAGTTTGCTTTTCAACCTCCATACTAAATTCTTAGACTACTTAGATTTGATCAAGGAGTTGAATACTTAAGCCATGATTTTCTAGGTTATCTAAAAAAGAATGAGATTATCTCACAATGGACCTCACTTGGAAACACCACAAGACAATGGAGTTTCCTACAGGAGAAATAAAACTTTTTTGGACATGGTTCGATCCATAATGAGCAATTCAAACCTTCATACATCCTTATGGGGTTATACACTTGAAACAACCACTTATCTTCTAAATATGGTTCTATCTAAATCCGTTGATAAGACATCATATAAGATGTGGAAAGGTAAAATACCTATTTGTCACACATAAGGATTTGGGAATATGATTCTTATGTGAAACATGCACAAGTTGACAAGTTGGAGCTAGATCAGTTAAGTGTAAATTTATGGGATATCTAAAGGAAACTATTGGATATTATTTTTACAACATTTAAGAATAAAAGGTGTTTATTTCTAGATATGTTATCTTCTTAGAAAAAGAGTTTATCCTTAAAAAGAATACTGGGAGTAAAGTAAAACTTGAAAAAGTTCAATAAACACAAATTGACATAAGAATGGAACTTGAACCAATAGCTAAGGCATCAGATGTGCAATCAAAAGCTCAAAGTACATAAGAACTCTATAGGTCAAGTAAAACTCGCCAAGCTCTTGAGAATATAGATTTCTTGTGGATAAGGATGAGTTGATCAATGATGATGATCCTACTACCTATTAAGAATCAATGTTGGATATTAATTTTGAGAAATGGCATGTGGCCATGAAATCCAAAATAGAATCCGTGTATGCAAACCAAGTATGGACTTTGGTAGAACCACTTGAAAGGATAAAACCCATAAGGAGTAAATAGGTTTAAAAAAAAAAAACTGACATGGATGGCAATGTACAAACATACAAAGCTAGACTAGTTGCAAAAGGTTATAATAAAAAATAATGAATTGATTTTGATGAAACATTTTCACTAGTAGCCATGTTAAAATCTGTTGGATTTTTGCTTGCTATTGTGCATACAATGATTATGAGATATGGTAAATGGATGTCAAAATGACATTCCTTAATGGGAATTTGCAAGAGGATATGTACATGACACAACCTAAAGGTTTTGAATCCAAAAAATATGTCAACATGACGTGTAAGCTTCAAAGGTCTATCTATGGACTTAAACAAGTATCAAAGAGTTGGAATATACATTTTGATAAAGCAATTATAGAATTTGGATTCATAAAAACCTTGTGTATACAAGAAGACAAGTGGGAGTGCAATCATTTTTATAGTGCTACATGTGGATGACATATTGCTTATAGGAAATGAAATACCCATGCTACAATCTACCAAGATTTGGTTATTAAAGAAGTTCTCCATGAAGGATTTGGAGAAGCAACATATGTGTTAGGCATTAGGATTACGGATATTCATCAAAGAGGTTGCTTAGTCTCTTAAAATATGAATACATAGATAAAGTGCTAAAAGGTTTAGCATGAAAGAATCCAAAAAGGGATCCTTACCAGTGTTGCATGGCATAAATCTTTTCCAAGGACATGTTTCCTAAAAAGGTTTAGCATGGAAGAATCCAAAAAGGGATTCTTGTTAGTGTTGGATGTCATAAATCTTTCCAAGGACATGTGTTCTAAGACATAAATTGAGAAGATAGCATGAATAAGGTTTCATATACTTCAATAATTGGATCCATTATGTATACAATGCTATACACAAAGCTTGATATCTTGTATGATTTAAGCATAATAAGTAAATATCAAGCAAATCCAGTTGAATGTCACTGAAAGGCCATGAAAGCAATCCTTAAGTACATGAAAAGAACTAAAGATGTGTTTTTTTTCTATGGTGGAGCCGAACTTCTTATTAAAGGCTATTGTGATACAAGCTTTCAATCCAACAATGGTGATAGCAAGTCTCAAAGTTGCTATGTTTTTACTCAGAATGGTAGAGTAATGAGTTGGAAAAGTTTCAAATAAAGTACAATTACAAACTTTGCCAATGAAGCCGAATGCATCTATGCATCTTAGGCTATAAAAGAAGCCATTTGGATTAAGAAGTTTGTAACTGAATTAAGAGTTATTCCTGACATTATTGATTTGATAATAGTTTATTATGACAACAATGGATTTATTGTTCAAGCCAAGGAATGAAGGTCTCATAAAAGATTTAAACATGTATTGAGGTGATATCATCTCATCAGAGACTTTATTTCTAGAGGTGATATTAAAATCGAACGAGTACCCACTGAGGATAACATTACTGATCCTTTGACTAAAGTTATGTCCTAGTAAAACATGAAAATATGATAAACTTGTAGTCAAATATGGTATTAGATACATGAATGATTAGCTTTAGTGCAAAAGGGAGATTGTTGGTATTTGCTTTTCAAGCTGAATTATATTTTGGCTAAGATATTGCCATATTTGTTGTACTTTAATATTTGATATTTTATAAAGGTCTTATTCTTTATCATTGAGCTTATGTACACATATTTCAATGTTGATGCTTATATGATAAAGTCTTCAGGATATAAATAAGGCTTTACAAGGGAATTATAATAAGATTGTAACTATGAGATCATCCTTGCATAAAAGCTATATGTTTTAAAATTGTTCCTAGTTGATGTTTTATTAATAAGAAGACATTGACAAAAGCTATAAAGACTAGCACATGGTTATGCTCTTACTTATAAAGCAAGCAACTGATCTTATAGGTTAAAGTTTTGAATAAATTTGAGCAACATATGAGTGCTTGTTACAAGAACAAGTTTACTAAAAATGACCCGATATGAAAATGCTATATGGTAGTTCACATAGTGTCTATAGCTACATTCTCATATGATGGTTGTATAAGTGATCCTTTGACTTGAGATTACTTATGATCTCACATGATAAACGTCATACTTTGACTTTACTTATGGTTCTAACCCGTAATTCTCCAATTGAGTATTGTTGGGTATAACATAAGGCATATGAAGATGCATGATGTAATCAAGATGAGATTCATTACCTTATATGATCAATAGGGTATCTCAACTAGTCTTGATTGAATTAACTTTAGAAATTTTTGGCAACATGAAATAAGAGTTTAGAATTGTTTTGAAACTTATTGTGAGATAATGTCAAGGACAAGACTAAATATGATTGACCAAGATTAAGTAAACACTAAACCATACTCAATGTTCAAACCAAGGTACTATATGATGAAAGGATATTAATTGTACACTAAAACCATTCACAGATAGGTTGTCAAGCCATATTGATTTTTCATTAGCAATTGAGAGTCATGGAAATAAAACTGGCATTGATCATGATTTATAAATGTAATATTGGCTAATTGGAGAATTGGTGATGAAGACAAAATGTTTGTTTCATCCATAGCCAAATACTAAGGCTTACAATGCTTATGTTTATTGCCAACATGCTAAACAACCTAATGGGTCATACATAATAGGATAATTGTGAAAGATTAAAATTGGGCAAATTAAGTTGGACTTAATTTGATTTTGGTATGACCAAATAGAGGAAATAAAGACAAGAGAAAGAGTTTCCCTTGTTTGGTACATTTGGCTAGCTTAGGGTTAATTGTGAAAATTTGCATTCCAAGCATTAAACATAATATGGTCAAATGCTTCCCCTATAAAAGGAACATCAAGCCACCCTATCTTATAACCAACTAAGTATCTAGAGAAAAAACAAGAAAAACTAAGAGAAAAAAGTTTCACTCAAGAAATAAAAGAGGTTTTACAAACACTTACTAGCTAGAGTGTGGCTTTAAGTTCTGCCAAACCTTAGAGAATGTTATTTCATAAGAGTTCATGCGGATCACCATTAGAGGCTGAACACTTAGGTAGCTTCCTGGCATAAATCTATTTCTAAGGTTACCAAATTGAACTAAGAGATTTTCAACAATCAAGGTAACACCCTTAACCGAAACTATACATGTTTGTATATATATATTTTTTGTATAATCTTATTGATTGATTTTGGCTTGAAGAAATTAAAGCTTTTTTAAAATTTTGCTGCTTTAACTCTGTATAATGATGCATAATTCCCTTTTACAACCATCCTAGAACTAGGGCTATAGAACTATCATAGTTGCTCATATTGCATTTTGCCTATCCAAGAAATCCAAAAGAAATTGACTATGACTGCTAGTGGTGATTACTTTTTGCCTTAGGGATTTTACCTTTTTCATCATCACCCTAGCTTGCCTCATTGCCTTATGAATCTAAGTGTTCAAATGGTCAGTGCCCATCTGTCTCCCTTGACTCTAAGCCTTTTATTATTTCTAAGCTCCTATCTCTTAGTTAAACAAATGTTTCCATTTTGCTTCTCTTTTTTGCCATTCTTTGCGTAGAAGGGCAATGTGATCCTTGTTTTCTTGCAACTACTATCCCAAGCTTTTAATTTCTATGCTAAGTACATGTTTTTCTTTTTAAATGGCCAAATGCCTTTTTTTTTTAATTCCTCACCTTTTCCTTCAGTTTCTTATTTTCTTATTGGCTCTTACTTAACTTTTTTTTGTTTATAGCAAGTGCTACTTATGAATCTTTTTTTTCTTGTACCACAGGAGCAATCTTATCTTTGTTTTCCCAAGTTCTACATTTCTAAAGTCACATCTCTACCTTATGTTGCTCTATCTCCTCATGGTGTTTACTCTATTTCCCTTTTATCCTTTAACTAAGTCCTTAACCTTTAGTTTTCCATATGCAACTCCTTGTGTTCACTTTGGGCCACATCTTTTTGTTTTACAACTTTTTCGAGTCTATCCTTCTTTGCACTCTTCATGTACCTTAACTATCCCAATTTTTTTTTTAATTTTCTTTTTTATACCTCAAACTCTATTTGGGCACTTTTACCTCTGACAGTGGTGTCTTAGTCCATAGATTGATAGGTTGGACTGACACATGATCTAATGGAAGTACAATATCGTTAACTTACTAGGCCATCCAAACTATGTACCCTAAAGTTACATCATCAATGTATCTTCCTAACTTTGATCTGAATGTCTACCCCAAGCCTTTGTAATGTTACGTACTTTGGCCATTTAGTTTTCTCACTACAGTCAAACTCCATCTGAGATAACCCACAAGTCATTAGGATGAACTGCTGAGATCTGTATTGTCTCCTAATCATCAATGGGTCATAACTAGTAGCTTCTCAAATTCTAAACAATGGAGCTCAAAGCTAATCCCCACAATTGTACATGATTGAGGCATGAGGCACCCAAGGTGTTTTCAAGTTATCACATCCCTTTTTGAACTTCAGAAGAAAACTATACATTGTTCTTTAAAGAGACTTCTAGGCCAATCATTTGCATTAAACTCAACAATAGGTGTTAAAGACTTTATGTACAACATCAAAAAAGTTCTGACGATGCCTCAAAAATGACTCTGAATCTAGATATACAATAGCTGAATACACTTTAACACCATTCATTCTCTTTTCCTTCGACAATGATTCAAATACATAATGGTTTTCACCAAAGTCATTGGTGAAAGGTTGATCTTTTGCTCTAACTGTCTAAAGAAATCAATCACTAAGGCCTTTATGTATCTAGAACCTTCAAAAAGATCACCAAACTATAAACTACCAAGGTGAATATATCCATAATGTGGTCTTCCTTAGGATTTCGGAGCATAACATCTCTAAAAAATGTCCATAGTATGCCTTAACTAGCCTTTTTATTCTTGTCAACAACCCGAATATCGACCCTGATTAACTTTGCTAACTTCTTATTGTATCTTGACTACTTTTACAACTTTTCAATATATCCTATAAGGTTTTAGGAGCTTTAGGTGTAGCAAGGCGGAGTGCTCTTCTATGGTAAGTGTTAGGTCATCCTTGTTGAATGTGAAGAATTGATACATAAGATTCCAAAATCTAAAAATAGCCTTTGGTAGTTAATCATTATGCTTTACCATTATTAGTAGGGCAATGTCCCCATATTTGGTCGGAAAGGCTAGTTTCTTCCCTTTTCCCTATAAACATCTAATTTTAATTGAGATATTTTTAACCCGGGCCTGGTTCTGTAATTAGGTTGATCATCAATTTTTGGGTCCATTAACAGTCCAATATAGGCCCATGGTAAGGCCCATTATATTTGGCCTGAATGACAGCCCAAAATGGCCTAATAAAAGGCCCTTAAAATATTAATCCTTAAAAGCCCATTAATGGCCCATTATTGGCCATTAAACAAAACAAAAATAAAAATAAAAACCAAATAAAAATTATTTTAAAAAATAATAATAAAAAAGTGTAAAAATTAATTATTAAAAAAGAGAAAAAGAAGCTTAACCTAAAAATAAGATTATGAGAGCCCAAATTAGCTGAAATAAGGAAAATAAAATAGGCTTAAAACTAGGCTAAAATTAGCCTAAAAGAATTAAAACCCAATGAACCAAAAAGTAAAGAATAAATTACATGAAAATAAAGAGAAAATGAAAGTAAAAAAAATTGCATTATGGATGCATCAAAAATAGTTTAAAGCAATTGAAGCCATGCATAAAATAAAAAAAAATTAAAATGAAAGAGAAAGGTACTATGGATGGCAAGGTGAGGCATGTGAAGAAAAAATAAGAACTAAAGACCATTTCAAGGGATCAGTTACAAGGAGAACAAGGCAACAAGTAAAGGTGAAATAAAAATAAAAAAGAAAAAAAGAGGGAAAATGCATAAAGCAAATGGATGGTGTGGAAAAACCCTGGGTAGAATCTAAGAAACAAATGAATAGCACTAGGAAAACAAAAAAAAGAATTGGATGAAACAAAGAAAAGGAAAATAGGAAGGGAACTATCAAAAAAAGAAAGAAAAAAATATAAAAATTGGATAATAAAAAAGCAAGAAGGAAATGATGTGAGTAGAAATAGCTCTATAAAATAATAACACAAAAGTCGAAGCAAGCAGCCTAAAAAAATAGGTAAAAAACACATAAAAAAAATTGAAACAGAAGCAAAATGATGAAAAGGTATAAATGAATCACAAAAAAGCAACCAAAAAACCTAAAAAAGTAGCAGGCATTCGATGGCAAGTAAAAAATGAGAAAAAAAAGAAATTAAATAAAAACATGCAGCACAAAGACATGAGGAATAAGAGAAACCAAGTCATTCAGTAGCCAAGAAGAAAGAAAAAGAGAAAAAAAAAAGGAAAGCTTGTAAGAATGGAAAAAAAAGGTTCTATACACTACTATCATGGAAGCTAGAAGCTCTTACATTTGGCTTGTATTTTACTAGTATGCTTTTCATCTTTCAACATGCTTTTATCTTGCATGAGTCTGTGTTGGAAGCTATTAGAAAATTTAAGAAAATAAAAATAATAAGAAATAAGAAATAAGGCTTTGGGGCATGAAAAACACTAGCTTAGAGACAATTATGCCTGTAGGATACAACAAAGCCTTAAAAAAAGGTCTTCAAATTAGAAATAGTAAAATTGGTTAGGCAAAAATATATTTTTATATTAAATGAACAATCACCAATCAATGCTAATCCAAAAAGGCATGACATTCTATACAGTCATATTTTCCTATTCAGATATGTTTATTTGGACCATCATATTTTTCTCTATTCAAACAAGTTTATTCAGAATAAAAATAAATTTTAGTAATATTTTGAAATAAAAAATAAAAGATTTTAAAAATTAAATCTATTTATGCCCCAAGGGCCCAAGTGCCTATTTTTTATTTCTAAAATTGTTTCACC
Organism: Durio zibethinus; assembly: GCF_002303985.1. The sequence continues at coordinate 8,133,612 of NW_019167849.1, read as the reverse complement.
CACGAGGAAAACTTCTAGCAAGCCCACATGACTTGGCCCATTCCAACACTTAGCTCAATTACTTAAATAACATAAGTAATCTCACTTAAAATACATATAAATGATCTTTCTATTCAATGTGTGATGCACCACATTCTAAACTACCTATAGAAGCTTGATGCATTTCTTTTGGTTATAGCTTGTAGTTATAGAAAATAGTAAAAAGAGTTACAAAGCTTAAGTTTTCATTGGTGGACAATCATTTTTTTTTACTGATGTTGGCTTTTGTCTTGGTGAAGGGCTTACCTTCATGGGTTCAAAGGTTTCTAAAAAATATTTATATGAAATAGTAAAAGGGTTTAATGCTCAAAAGGAAAATGGTTCCTCATATGCATAAGTGATGTTTTGATTGTTTGTCTTGTTGGAAGTCTATTATTTAGGCTTAAGTTATTTTTTCAATAGCCTTAGATTGTAACAAGTTTGAACCTATCTTGATGTTTTACATCTTTGAGTCTTAATGTGTGAGATCTTGTAGCAACTGTTTGGTAAGTTGGTAATGGAAGAAATGGCATAAATGAATGCTAGATGTTAGTTTGCTAGTTAGCTCTATTAGCCATTTTGTGATTTAATTATTCCAAATGCTATGGGGGAAGAGTAGGGCAACATAGTAAGCTGATAATTGTTATATTGATTTCAAAAGGATTCATAAGAGGACTAAATGTTTTTGGGGTTAGAATTTTTTAAAATAATAATAAATAAAAGTTTTAAATAATGAGAATGGAAATATTAAAATAAGGTTAAAAGATTGCAAAACTAGTTTAGGAGGGATTTTGGTTTAGATTTAAAAAGGGCTATATAAAATAAAATAAAGTTCTTTTGGCATCTTATTCATAATCTTTTTATAAAATTTTGGATTGTTATTTTGATTGATATATTACTCATGGCATATTGCATTTGTTCCTTGGCATTCGTTTTCCATGTCCTCTAGTTTGTAGGTCATCATGTCATACATTTTATGTTAATTTGTTATAAGGTTCATTTCACTTGCTATTTATTAGATATCTAGTAAATGCATAATGTTTTAAAAATAATAATAATAATAGTGCTAGAAAAATTTTTTGGAAACAATAATAATAAAAATTTTAAATCCCCATCTAGATGTTGGAGGGATTCAAAATCAAGTTTTTTTAAAAAATAACAATTCCACTTGTGTTGGGAAATTATTAAATAATAAAAATAAAATATAAAAGATAAATAAAAAATAAAAAAAAATTTTAATAAAGAGGATAACATATAAAGAATATAAATATTAATTTTTGAAAATTATAAAAAAATGCTTGCTCCGAAAGTCTATCTAAATGCTAGAGATTTTTAAAGGTTTGTAAATTTTGAATGAAAATCCTAAAATCGAAACCTTAAACTTTAAACCCTAAAATGGACCCCATAAGTTGAAACCTTAGGTGAAACACAAACCCTATCTAAAGCTTAAAACCCTAAAATGAGACCCTAAATCATAAGCCAAACCTTGAAACCCTAGTTGAAATCTTAAATAAAACCTAAACCCTAAAGTCTTGAAGCTCCAAATCATTCTAAACTTCTAAGGATTTGTATGAAAATATTTTATAAAGTAATTTATTTTCAAATGCCACCTAGATGATAAGGTATTTAGGAAATTTTCATTAAAAATTTTCATATAATTTTGTATTTTTAAAATAATAAAATTAAATAAAGAATAAAAATAAAATTAAAAATAAAAATATGATTTTAAATATAAAAAGTTATACCCAAACTCTATCTAGAGGTTAGAGAGTCTAGGTGGTTTCTTTATATTTAAGAACTCGATCTTGAATTTGCATCTCATCATTAGTTAGGACACACACATATATATGTTTATTCTAATTATTGATGTTTATGGTTTAACATTTAATTATTTAATTATTATTTTTTAAAAAAATTTAAAATGTCAATAAATAAATAAATTTAAAATAATACTTCGAAAAATATAATTTTTGGGTACTCTGCCTAGATGCTGAAGAGTCATCAATAATTATTGTTTTCAAAGAATATTATTTTTATTTTTGAGGAAATGTTGTGAGAAATCTTAGATCGAAAGGATTATATTTGAATCCTACCTTTATGTTAGAGAATTTAAAAGTATTTCTTTAATTTAGGGATTTTCACAGCATTTCTAAATAATGATTTTTAAATAATTTTATTTCTTGAAAAATGAAGGGAAGTATAATTAAATTCCATATAAAACCATTATTTCCAAAGTTATAAATAGCACATAATTAATTGGTACCAATTTTATGGGAACTGTGGGGGTGCTAATCATTCTCTACATGTAACCGACTCCTAAACCCAATTTCTATTTTTGTAGACCAAAATTATCTTTTTAATAAACTTATTGTTTTATTAAAAAGATAAATTTTTGGGTGGCCAATCACACCCTAAAAAATATTGGTGGGTATTACCCGTGTTTTTCATGATTTTAAATTTTATGTCTAACGATTAAGTCTTTGGATCGATATGTTATGATAACTTGGTGACTCCATTGGAGACTTTTGGTAGTCAGGCCAAAAATTTTAATTATGTGCTATCCAAAGTTTTGGATTTAATTGGTTTTATTTGATATTTAATTTAATTCCCTTTATTTTAAGTTTTTCAAAAAAAGAATCAATTAATAAATTGCATGTTAGTTATCATCCTGTTTTGATGTTGTTATTTATAATTTATTTATTTTGCTTTGCACACTTTGTATATTCATTTACATGCATGAGCTTTAGACTCGGCTTCTTCCTTATTAGGAGAAAATTAAGTAACTGCACTCTCGTGAGGTGATAATCTTCCGCATTCGCTAGCAAAACAATTCACTCAAATTGAACTCTTTCCATCTATAACTTAGTAATGGGTAAAGATTGGTGTGCCTTATTAGTCTATAATGGATGATGATGTAAGATTGATTTGGGAACCTTTAGATAAATAAATCCCGACCTAGCATATCGTGAGCCATCGGAAGCTTACCTAGGGTAGAGCCATCGGAAGCTTACCTAAGGTAGAGCCATGCCGTCATTTAGAAAATCATCAAAAGTTAGGACACTACACTACAACAAATCTAACATACAATGACCCTAAAAAAAGCATCGGTAAAACCCCAAAATCTGTCAGTATAGCACCATAAACCCCTATACCAATGGTCAAAATGTGTATTCTGATAAATTTTTAACCATTAATATATCCTTTGTCAGTATAGACCTATACTGATAGTTTTTAAGGTGTCAAAATAGCTCACAAAGATATACTTACGGTTCAAGATTGTCAGTAAAGGTCTATCTGTTGGTATAGCATATGTTGTGTGTTCCACCATTATACCTTTTACCGATGGTTCACACCCACAGTACAGACTTGTATGTTTTAATTTTTCTTGCCTATACTGATGGTTAATGCCCGTCAATATAGCCTTTACCTATTCTGATGCTTGAAGCCAGTCGGTATAGGTAAAAAATGTTTTAATTTTCTCACCTATACCGATGGCTAGCACTCGTCAGTATAGACTTATATGTTTTAATTTTTTTGACCTATATTGATGGTTAATGCCTGTCAGTATAGACTTTTAATTTTTCTTACTTATACCGACGCTTAGCATCTGTCAGTGTAGACTTATATTTTTAAATTTTTTTACCTATATCGACGGTTAGAGACTATCAATATAGAATTATATGCTTTAATGGATATACCTATACCGATGGTTAGAGATTGACAGTATAGACTTATATATTTTAAATTTTTTATTATATTTTGGTAACTGTTAGTATCACCTTAAATGTTCCAATGATCAAATGTGTCAGCATAAATGTTAAGATGTTGGTCAAATTTTTAAAAAATTATATTTTCAATCATTAATATTAATTTATTTATAATCATAATATGGTATGCTTTCATATAAATAAAAAAAAAAGAAAACACAATAAAGTAATAGATATTTAATAACATTAAAACTACATGTAAATTATTTATAATTCACAAACTTAATATAAGTGAAAAACTAAAGTCATTGTACCAAGTCTAATAATACTAACATCGATAAAACAAACATAGATAAAGAGTTACACCACCTCACTTAAAAAACACAATCATAAGTTTGTACCACTAAACAACCAAAAACCTTTTGATCGCCTTAAAACTTCAATAATACTTTGAACAAGATAATCTTAAACAATCTGTAAATGAACAAACAATTCCAAAACCACCTCAATAAGAAAAAACATACATGCACCTATTACAAGCCTTTTCCAAAATTAAAATATTTTAATTCATACAATATATCACAAGTCTTGAAAAAGTCAACAAGTGTAGCTATATCATATAACTAACAAGTTTAATGAACCCAGCTCAACAGTATTCAATATACCAATCAAGTATCACAAAACACAACAGCCTTATTTCAACAAAGTGCATAACATCCAAAACAAAACCAAATTCCCCTACAACATAATGCTCCGAGTACATAAACAACTTCCTAAAATAAATGATCCCATCATAGATTTCTACAAAGAAGCATTTCCATAGCATAAAAGAATCCAATTAGAATTTGTAAATTATCTTATATATAGAAAAGGTAATAAGGTAATCATTCATTCATATACTAATAGAAATAATTTTATAAACATCTTATTCATTCATATATATAGAAGGTAATCATCCGTTCATATACCAATAAAAATAATATTATAAACATCCTATTCATTAGTTTAATACATGAATGAACAATAAATAACCTAATTTGCATGTGTAATCTCCTCATTCTTTTAGTTTAATTCCAAATAATAACTTAATGAAACCAACCTAAGATTATTTTAGTCAATAGAGCTATCATTAAACAAATATTTTCACTATAACATTCAAGTCTACAACTACAAAGCATGCTTACATCATAATGAAGCCTTTTCAAAGGAAAAATTTTTAAAAAAGGTAAAGAAAGCCTTTTCAAGGGAAATAGAGTAGGCTTTAAATCATATTGTAATTTAATGATTATGGGAAAGATGATGAGTAATGTTTCAAGAACACAATTACATTATTCAAAACCTAGATTCAAAATTGATTTTGGCATCTATCTAAGAAACAAGTATGTAGCAAAGCATTTCCACATATATATATCATGTGATAACGAGTTTACCATTTTCATTTTCATTAGGTTGATAACTTGAATTTAAAGAATGATAGTTTTTACATGCGATTTTTGGAGCACTACTAGCATCAGGAACCTAAAAGTAGTTCAAAAGAAATTTCAATAAGGCTCAAGATTCATGAGCAATATGACAATTTACATATATATAAACTAAAATAGATATTATATACACCTCTCTATTCACCATGTGAGTAACAATATTCAAGATATCCATATTCTCATTAGGAAATTGTCTTTTAAGTACCGATAAGATAGCACTTAAATTTTTTTTCAAGTCTTTAATTTCAACCTTCAAGTCTTGCACTTATTCCTTAGGTTGATCCAATTTAGAAAGTGAAGGACAATATTGTCTAGATGAAGTACATACCATACCCATGCAATGAACATGCCATTTTCTCTTTGGTCCTTTAACTTTTGAATAAACATCATCTTTCCTTGAACTTCTTTCAGAATTTTAACCACTAGTTTCGCTCAAATCTTGTTTCATGAGTTCCTAAAATTGTAAACAAACATTTTAATATAAAGAAAAGAACATAAGTAAAAGCAAGTAAGAGCTAAATTAAATACCTCAATTTCAGCTACGTTGTCATTAACAACACTTCCATCTTTACATGTATGAGAAAGAATAAACACCTCAGCATACGATGGTGGAATTCCATTAGCTTCTTCTTTCTATAAAAGGTATAGCATTAATTATTGTAATGAAAAAATCGCACATATAAAAAGCAAACTTTAGATTCATTTAACTAAATGCAATAAGGAAAATTGATATATGTACCAAAGTTTGAAATATCCTAGAGAATGATTTTGTTCCTGTGCTATGAGGCTTATCTAATTTTGAGCAGTTTGTTTTGTTTGGCTCACTTTGTTCCTTTACACAAATGAATAAGAAAAGATATATTATAATAACATTGTAATTATTATCATAGTGTTAAAACAAAGTAAATAGTTTCTTTTGTAAACATTTACCTTTGCTTTATTATTCAACCAATATGCATCAAGAAATAGGAATTGATTTTTATCTACTCAAGAATCATCAATGTTTGCAGCCATTTCCTTAGGTGTCTTGTGTTCATCATAAAATTTAGACTTCAATTCATTCTTTCATTGCCTCCACTAAGCACCCATGTTTCTTAGTGCCCCAGAATTAATTTTTTTTATACATTTCTTCATCAATGAGGTCATCAAAATCAGATTTGTGAAATTCAAACTATGACTACAATTTGAAATAGGTAATTGGAAAGAAAATGTCAATATATATTGTATGAATTGCTACTATTAATCAGAAACTAAAAGATTATTGTCATGGCATTAGCTAGCAAATAAAACATTATTGTATTGATACCTCTAATGTTGTCCACATTTCTTTCTCCTTATCATCTGACATTTCATGCCAATTTTTATAATTAATTGGTGCAAAGCTAGGCATTCTCACCATGCTACCAATAAATCTAGTTAAAGAGCAAGATTCATCATTGATAGGTATAGCATCATCATTGACCTTAACAATAACATGCTCCTCTTCTTCCAAATCCCAAATATCAGCCATACATGTAAGACCTCAAGCTTTTTTATGTTAAACATTTCCTATGTAGAAAAATTACATGTAAAGAAAGCAATTAAATTGATTAAAATTTGTATTTGTACAATATTATAACACGTAAAGAATTTTACTAACAAAATATAGTGGTTCTATACCTAAATTATGTTTAACTTGTTCATCTTGATCTTCATTATTTGTAGATTGAGAAATTGGTTCTTGAGATTTTTGTAGAGGCTCATGTTGTGAAGCTTCTAGATTTACAAGCACAAGTTGTTCTTCAGATTATGTTTGCAACTGAGAACTAAAGGCATGATTTGCCTTAGTGATATTCAATTGTCTATGTTTTACCATCTCAAGTCTAATAATACACAAAATATACTAAGTACAATATAATAGAGAACTTGATAGTGGCAAACCATATAAAGCACTAAGTACAATTTAATATATTACATTATCACATAAAATTAAGTAATTCATGCTAGTAACCCAAAAACAATATATTAGTGAACTATGTCTTACATTGCAAAACCTTAAAAATAATTTAAACTGTTACATAGAATTAAAAAATGTCCTTCCCATTGTGTTTATCTATAGGATCTTCTTCTACATGCTCATTTTCCATCTCTGGTGTGACCTCCATTCCTTCATCATTAACTTCACTTCTAACCCAAATTAAAGTATCATGTGTGTCATCAAATTCAACATGGATTTCTCCATTCTCTTTCTTTCTATATAAGGATGATTCATCACCTATATCAAATACTTTTCTAAGTTTTGCATGCTTGACAAGAACCCAACCATTATGCCTTTCATCCTTCACATAAAAAGTTTTCTTAGCTTGTGATGCCAAGATAAAAGGATCATGAACCAAATTAGTTCCATTATGAGCTAGATGTGAAAATTTTGCAAGAGTGAAACCAAATTTATCTTTCTTGCAACCGCTATTTATATCAATCCAATCACATTTAAATAACACAACTTTCATTCCACCAGTATACCTTAACTGAATGATGTCTTTTAAAACCCCATAATAGTTAACTTCCCCCTCAATAGGTTGTGGATCTCTTGTACTTGCATAACTCATCATCTTGGTTGTTACAATAACCCCACTATTTTGAGTTTTCAAGTATCTCTTACGTGCCTTGGTATTAAATCTAAAACCATTAATGATATAACTAGTGTATTTCCTAACAACATCAGTTGGACCATAAACAAGCCATCTAAGTTGATCTGTGATACTTGCATCTGCTTATTGATCCAAATTGGCAACCTATCCAATTTCATATATGGTTAAAATAATAATCTAACTATAAAAACTTTAATTACATATTCCAAACCATGATTTGCGATTTACATGATCATGAAACCAATAATGAAAAGTTTCACTTTGCAACTTTTGTATCTCATATGACATAAGTCGAGGAAACCAATTATGCCTTTTAATAAATTGCTTATGTTTTCTACATGAAAAAAATTATTAAAAGACTATACAATATACTACAAAAGAAAAATATCAAGTATAATATGCATGTAGATAAGTGATCTTATTTTATAAAAGGAGCAACCTTAGTAGAATTAAAGAGCACATATCTATGTGCTTGAACTAAAGTTATAGCATCAAGTACAATTCATGAGACCCTTTTACGCTTGTTAACATTAAAACCTTTATGTTTTGATATTCTTAATGGTCTTCCTATAGTAGAAAGAATGGATATTTCTTCCTTTACAAAAGGGAATCTTTTTTTCATTTTGGATGGGTTGATTAAAAATAGTTTCCATCCCATCAAAGTATCTTAAAAAAAAGTTATGCATTCATTTGCTAAGTACCTTTCTATAATTGAACCTTCAGGACAAGCTCTATTGTGCACATATGATTTAAGAGTAAAAAGAAACCTATATAAATGAAGTTTAATAGAAAAGATCATTAGCAAACATCCTAGTTGAAATTTAAGTAAAAAAATCTATACCACTTTAAGATATACCTCTCAATAGGATACATCCATCGATAAATGATTGGATCGGCAATTTTTGCTTTATTTGCCAAATGGATAACTAAATGTACCATTATTGTAAAAAAAGACGGAGGAAAAAATCTTCTCTATTTCACATAAAATTAATATAGCCCGAGACTAAAGTAATTCAATCTTATGTTTTTCAAGAACTTTAGAACAAAGGTCTTTAAAAAAGGTACACAAATCAATAAGAATGAAGCACACCTTATCAAGTAAAGACCATCGTATTGCTATAAGAAGAAACTTTTGCATTAAGAGACGACGATCATAACTTTTGATCTCTATTAACTTTCGTTGTTTACGTTGCACACAACGTAAGATATTTGAAGAGTATTCATTTAGAGTTTTCATTTTCTTAAGAATCTTTAAAAAAATTTTTTTTTCAATTAGGCTTATTTGATATGAAGTTTGAGGCAAGTATTGGGTGTTAGTGCTAGGACGAGTCTTTTGATCGAGAACACTCTTTATACCCATTTTTACAAGGTCAAGTCACACTTTGTAGTTATCTTTTGACTTCTCTTCTTGCCTAATCAATGCCCAATCATAAACATTCTTTTCTATATGTATCACATCAAGATTATGATGCAATAGAAGATGTTCCTAATAAGGTAATGTGAACAAAATACTCTTCTTTTTTCATGGTCCATCTTCATTACCATTCTATTGTTCCAACTGTCTCAACACTTCACTCTCGAATGGTGGTGAAAAAGTATTTTTAAATTCTCGAGTCCCATCAAATGAGTTTTTATCATTCCAAAACCTATGATTTGGTTGCAACCACCTACGATGGCACATGTAACAATACTTTCTACCGTGTTGTAACCACTTAGATGCAGTATCAAATCCACATCAAGGACATACATAGTCTCCCCTAGTACTTCACCTAGACAAATTGGCATATGCAGGGAAGTTGTTAATGGGCCAAATTAATGCTGCACACAGTTGAAAGTTTCAATTTTTTGAGGCATAAAAAGTTTGAACACCAACTTTCCAAAGTTCCTACAACTCTTCTACCAAAGGTTATAGGTATATATCGATATTGTATTCAGAACCTTTTGTACTAGGAATAAGTAAGGAAATAATAAAGTTTGGCTATTTCATGCACATCTATAGAGGCAAGTTATAAGGTATCAATATAATAGGTCAAGTGCCATGTGTCGTACTTATAATTTTGAAAAGGTTAAAGCCATCAAAAGCCAATACCAAGTGAATATTACAAGGGTCAATGGAAACCTCAGGATATAGAAAATCTAATTTTTTCCAAGCTAGAGAATCTATAGGATGTCTTACGCATCCATCCTTAGTAAGTGATCAAGGGAGCAGTTTTTAAAAACATGAATAACCTTGTAGCCTTGGAATTAAAGAAACCAATGAAAATCTTAGTAGCTTTTTTCTTTGTTTCTGATTCTATATCTTGGGGGATCACTTTTGTATCATTCAAGCTCTCTTTCCAACTAGAAGTACCACATTTTGAACATATTTCTTCATTTTCCATAGCCTTCCAAAACAACATGCAATCATTGGGACAAGCATGGAATTTTTTTTATATCCCAAACCTAAGGTAAAAATCATCATTTTCAATCTTGATAAGACCCTGGCAATGTATTACCCTCTGGCAGAGCAAGTTTCAAAACCTCTAACAATGTATTGAAAGATTTATTTGTCCAACCATTAAAACACTTAACGTGGAACAAATAGATTACAAAGGAAAACTTTGTGAAGTTTTTGCAATTTGGATATAGTTTCTCCTTTGCATTTTTAAGTAAACCATAAAACTTGTCACTATCAATTCTATGACCATGTTGTTGCTCTCCACTAATATCTCTAGCTTGTATGTTACCACATCAACATTCATAGCTCTTTCAGCCATTATATCATGAAATAAATCATCAATGTATCCTTTGAGATAACCATGACATATTACATGATCAAATGCATCTCTTCTACAAACTCTAAATGTGTTGACACAATTAACACAAGGACAAAAAATTTTTCCATCTTCAAATGATCTGGCAAAGGCAAAGTCTAAAAAACTAGTGACTCCTTTTATGTATTCTTCATTAGCTCTTGGCGTGAGATTTATTCATGCCTTATCCATAAAATGTAAGATGATTTGCCCTAGAAATAAAATTATATTTAATTTAAAAACTTAAATTAAAACAATAGCATTTAATTTAAGCACTAAATAAAATTTGACTATGTAAGCATAATGTAACATTTTCATTAAGAATAATATTTTAGATGTACTTTTATAATTAAACTTATGTATTTTTAGGATAAGCACAACCAAGATTAGTTTCGATTGAATAAGTAAGAGAAAGACAGCGGATAGAAGGAAAATAACTCACAATTGCAAAAAGATAAAATATAGGCAGCTTGTAAAAACTATGTAGAAATAAGGGATTTTTGCAAAGAAAACAAAGTTTTAAAGCTTGAAAATTTAAAAAAGGATTTTAGCTACAAAGTTAAAAGGATCAAAGGTGAAGAAGAGTGAGATGGGATAAGCTTCAAGAGAAGTAAGGAGTGAAAGGCAAGATAAGGATTATGGGAACAAAAATTTCACTACTTTTGTTTTAATATGTTTAGATTTTTTAAAAAAGTTTTCATTCCCAAGATGTGGAAGCATAAGGTAAGGATGGTGGATTATTGAAGGTATTTTTGGCTAGAAAATGCCTTGAATAATCTCTAGATATGGGATTTATTCGAGGTATTTTCCTTCAATAATCCCCTCTATTTTTTAGGTGATGATTAATCAAAGCATTTTAGCCTAGAAAATACCTTGAATAATCCCTTATAAAAATTTGAATAGGGTTATTGAAAATGGTTCTATAATCCCCTTATATTTTTTATAAGTGGATTACTAAAAGTGTTTTTGGTCAAAAATGCCTTGAATAATTCCTTCCATTTTTTTAGATGGGATTATTGAAGGTATTTTTAGCTAAAAAATGCCTTGAATAATCCCTTACAAAATATTGAATGGGGTTATTGAAGGTGTTTCTAGCTAAAAACACCTTGAATAATTCATGGATTATTTAAGGCATTTTTTGCCAAAAACATCTTATATAACCCATGAATTATTCATTCATTGGGGATTATTGAAGGCATTTTCTATCAAAAAACACCTTTAATAATCCCAGCATTTGTTTTGAAATATTCAAGGCATTTTTGCCTAGCAAACACCTTAAATAATTCCCTTTAAGTTTTATGATGGGATTATTGAAACCGTTTTTTGTCAAAATATGCCTTGAATAATCCTTACAAAATATTGAATGGAGTTATTAAAGGCACTTCTAGTTAAAAATGCCTTGAATAAGTCATGGATTCTTCAAGGCATTTTTGGCTAAAATCATCTTCTATAACCCATAAATTATTCATTTAGAGGGGATTATTGAAGGCATTTTCTATCAAAAAACGCCTTAAATAATTCCAACTTTTTTTTTTATATTCAAGGCATTTTTCTTAGAAAATGCCTTGAAAAATCCCCTTCAATTTTTTTTGATGGGATTATTGAAGGCTTTTTTAGCCAAAAACGCCTTGAATAATCCTTTACAAAATATTGAATGGGGTTATTGAAGGCATTTCTAGCTAAAAACGACTTAAATAATTCATGGATTATTCAAGGTATTTATCATAAAAAAATACCTTCAATAACCCATGAATTATTCATTTAGAGGGGATTATTCAAGGCGTTTATGGCAAAAAATGCCTTGAATAATCCCTTTCAATTTTTATTAGGGAATTATTAAAGGCATTTTTGCCCAAAAATGCCTCGAATAATCCATAACAAAATATTAAATAGCGTTATTGAAGGCATTTTTGGCTAAAAATACCTTCAATAATCCCATCTAATTTTTTAAAAAGGATTAGTAAAGCCTTTTTTTGTTAAAAACACCTTCAATAATTTGTGATTTTTTTAAAAATTATTCAAAGCATTTTTGCCTAAAAACCACCTTGAATATTCCATTTAAAAAATTAAAGGCTTTTTGTTTTGGTAAAATGCCTTCACTGATCATTTTTTAAATTCATTCCCCTATCTTGAACTTAGGAATCCAAAACTACTATTACAGAGAATGATTAATAGCTGCATTTCAAGTAAACCAAAACCCCTAAACCCATTTGGTTTGCCTTTTTCTTTAATCTCTCTCATCATCGCCAACTTTCAACAACTTAACATGGTGAACCTTTCTTTTTATTGGTATGCCCTTATTTTATTTATTTTTTGTATTATTTATATTCTTTGATATAGGTATTTTTTACCATTCCTTACTATATATATATATTTTTATTCATTCCACCATCACCTTAGTTGTCCAATCACCTTTCATTTCATGTATGGTGTTTCTATGTAGTTTGGTTTAAATATTGTGGTTTGCTGAATGGTATTGTGGAAATTGTATGTATTTTTTTACTCATTACTTGTTTTGCATAGAACTCTTATTTAAGGTGGGAATCACAGTATGGCTTGTACTTGTAAAATATGATTGGTTTAAGGATGTTTTACGTATATTGGTGAAGTAACTATAGTATGATATTGGTTGTATTTTATTACGTATTATGTGAAATTTAAAGAGACAATTTGGTGTATTTCTTATAATTATGATCAAAATCACATATATTATGGAATCCAAAGAACATACTTCTCTGACAATTTGGTGTATTTCATATAATTATGATCAAAATCACATATATTATGGAATCCAAAGAACATACTTCTTCTGCTACTGAGCATGAAGAAGACATACCTATAGTGAAAAAGAGAAAAGCAAGGGGACTAAATAAACAAATTAAAGTGATTGACATGAAAATTCACATCGAATTTAATCAAAATGGGTAGCTTATGTCTAATGGAACTACCAAGTTAGCTAGTCATATTGGAGTGGTTGTCCATAGTAGCATTTCTATTACGTATCATAATTGGTGATGAGTTCCTGATGATCTGAAAGATCATATATGGGAGTCGATTATGGTATGTTTATTCAACTATTTCATAAAATTTGTTAAATGATCATTTAATTAAAATTCAATATGTTCATACTAATTATGTTAAATTTTTTAAGAAGGGTTCGACATCCTAATTGAGTGTAAAAAGCTTGTGTTACAATCGGCTGAGAAAGCATTTAGAGACTTTAAAAGTAAATTGACAACCTAATATATTTTATCATTTGCTAATCATGGTGATGTATTGGCTGTTTCACCTTTTTCATATGCAAATGTTAAAAGTTATCAAGATTGGATGATTTTTGTTCAAGATCGGCTATTAGAAGATTTTTTGGTATGCATACCCATTACAAAAAATTATTTATAAGATTTTATGTAATATATTTGATATCTTAGTATGTGATTTACATAATTTCTTTCTTTTCTAGAAAATCAAAGAACAACAAAAGAACATTCGAGCCAAAAAAGTATATCACCATCGGACATCAAGAAAGGGCTATGCAAATGTCAAGTATGAGCTTGTAAGTATTCACACACTTTATACTCATAAATGAATATTTATGAACATTCTTTTAATAGATTTTGATTCTTATATAGCGATAATTTATTAGGAATCAGCTAACTCTTACACCAAAGTTTCTAGATGAGATGTGTGAAAATAAGACATCTGTGAAAAGATGGACCATTTACAAATGAAGTAATTAAAGAAATGGCAAAAAATATTATATGTATAACTGCTCATTATATCCTGTATGATTGGCTTTATGCTTGTATATATGACTCTATACTTGTATAGATTTGTTGTTATAGCCCATCTTATTATTGTCTTTTAGGATGATTATACTACTAAATTTAAATCTAGTGAACTGGCAACCCACTATGGCGAAGATCCTTTGTCTTTAGCATTAGGAGCGAAAAAAAGACATGGTCAAGTTCATGGGGTTGGTAAATTTGTGTTGCCATCAAAGTTCTTAAGTAATCAACCCAAAACCCTTTAACTGATGAATGCACAATATGAAGCAATCATTGAGCAACAACAACAAAGACTTGATGACCAAAAGAAACACTTGAATGAGCAATAGCAATTACTCACAGCTTTGGAGGTGATGTTGGCAGTAATGAAACCTAGTATTATTATAGGCTAATCTAATAGCATCATCCAGCTAGGAAATGCTTTTATTACAAGTCAGGTAGGAAACCTAATTTTGGTACTAGGCATGAAGTATGATTTTGTTTATTCACTTAATATTTATTTGTTTATTATATTTATTGATTTGATTTTAATACTTATATTTCATTATATATTGTAACAGGATGTTAGGACTCAAAGTATGACCCTTGCTCAGGCTAACATTGATGTGTTATCTTATTATTCACTCGATCATTTATCTGAAGGAAATTGCATTACTATTGAGTCCAAGGATGGGTTATTTGATCATCCATTAGTTTCTTACATTGGTGGGGATGAGGTTAAGGAATTTTGTAACCTAGATGAAATATCAACTGCTGATATTATTGCTTATACGAGGTTAGCTTATAAATTTAAATATTCAAAGTCAATATGTATTAATCTATATTATGATGTATTACTAACTAGTTTGTTGATTATTATTGTGCAACTTCCTATTTATGGAGATCGATGCAAGATAAATAACCTATAGATTTAGATTCGTTGACCCGAAATATCATTAGTGAGTAGAGTGACACTATCATTTTTCACGGTCGTCATGTGACTCAATGCATGTAAAAATGGGCTAATTATTGTTTGCTCTCGTATAATGCTACGTAAGTTATATTCATATGAATAATTATTCCAACCTTACTTGAATTTGAGATGATGCATAATCTGAGTGTATCATTTTATTATTTTGCAGTCATCATTGGCAACTTACATACTTATTTAATTTTGCTCAACCAACGACGATGCCTAACCCCAATATTCAAAATTTTATAAAGAGGTATTACATGTTATTATATTGTCTTCTATTTTTTCATAATTACTTTTATTTTTGTATTAAGTAATTTTTTTCTTTTCAATTTAGGGGAATGTTTGCAGTTGATAAGAAAGTAAAGATAAATTGCATGTCATTTCTGGCAAATCTGAAATTTATTATTTTATGTTGAGTTTATTTAGATAAATGTTTCCTAAACCCACTAAATTTATTTTTCAAGTATCTCGTTAACCAGGATATATTGAATGTGGATATTATCTGTCCTTCATTTTATGAGGGAGATAGTTTTATATGATTTTATGACCACACCATTCATGGTTAATATTAATTTCATAAAATCATTATATCTTCCAAAAAAAAAAAAGCTAAATTATGTTCCTATTTATTAACATTTACTTTTGATTTTTTTTAGCAGGAAGTAAATGAAGCTTCACAATAGACAAACTTGATGAAGTTCGTAAAAAGTGGTATGAGTATGTGTTATCATTTGCTAAACCTTGAGGTTGGAGATTGTTGGTTGGGTGTAAATATATGCATGTCATTTTTTATAATGTTTTTAACATGCCATGTTGAATGGATAATTTAAGTTTCTAGATTGGGGTATTGGTTTAATATTATTGGTATATTTTTGTTTTATATCAATTGGCAACTTATATGAATACACATATATTGAGTACGATTATTTGAAAAAAATATATTTATATGGCAACATTATCAATTTTAAATTCGAATGTGTGGTCAATTTATTGAAATACTACAATGTTTGTAATGTAAGTTCCAAAATATAATTCGTAATATCACATATATAAACCCAAATTTTTTAGGTATAAACCTACAACTGATTTTCATAAATGCCTTCAATAATCACCTCCCATTTTTTTGGGGATTACTCAACGTGTTTTTGTTAGAAAATGCCTTGAATAATCCCTTAGAAAAAACTGAATATTTATATGAATATAAATACTACTATATATGTAGATTATTTTTAATTTGACTTTTGATCTAGAATGATTTTAAAATTTTATGAAACCATATTAAAACTAAAATATTAATTGAAGGTGTTTATGGCAAAAAACAATTGAATAATCCCTTTTAATTTTTTTAATGGGATTACTAAAGGCATTTTTAGCCAAAAAATGTCTTGAATAATCTCTTACAAAATATCGAATGGGATTATTGAAGGTGTTTCTAGCTAAAAATGCCTTGAATAATTCATGGATTATTCAAGGCGTTTTGGCCAAAAACGCCTTTAATAAACCCCTCAACAAAAATTTGTATATGGATTGCTGAAGGTGTTTACGAACAAAAACACCTTCAATAATTCCCTTAATAAATTTTTATGAGGGATTATTAAAGACGTTTTTGACCAAAAATGCCTTTAATAATCCCTTCAAAAAAATTTTTGTATAGATTCATGAAGGCATTTTTGGACAAAAATGCCTTCAATAATCCTTTTCAAAATTTTTTGTATGGATTATTGAAGGCAATTTTTGGTTGAAAACACCTTCAATAATCCCTCTCCAAAATTTTTTTGAATGGATTATTTAAGGTGTTTTTGGCCAAAAAGCCTTCAACAATGCCATGCAATTTTTTGTTAGCCAATAGCTTTTTTTTTTGTTTTGAGCCTATATTGACGGTTACGTTAATAATCGACAATTTATAACATATTTATACTAAGGATAATAATATATCATCAGAAAAAGTTTATTTATACTAACGGTTAAATAAAGTATTGGTATACATATAGTATATTATGATGGTATTAAAAATCTGTCAGTAAAAGTCTCTTTTACTAATGAAATTTAACTGTCAATAAATAATCCATACAAAAAATTTTAAGTATGGATTATTGAAGGCATTTTTGGCCAAAAACACCTCAACGCCTTCAATGATCCCATTCAATTTTTGTAAGGCAATAGATTTTTTGTTTTGAGCCTATATTGATGGTTACGTTAATAACCATTCGTATATAACATATTTATATTGACGGATAGTCATATATCATCAGAAAAAGTTTATTTATACCGATGGTTAAATAAAGTGTTGGTATAAGTATGGCATATTCTGATGGTATTAAAAATCCATCAGTAAAAGTCTCTTTTACTGACGAAATTTGACCGTTAATATAACAACCGTCAGTATATGAAAAATTTTTGTTTAGTGCTATATATATTCTATTATTTTGTTGTATTATATGGTTTGTTTTATTATTTTTATTATTTATTTGTCTGGATTATTGATTCTTTTTATTTATATAGTATTTAATTTTGTTGCACACATTATATAGGCATTATATTTTAAGATGGGGTATTTGTTTTGTTTTAGGTTAGTCATCAACAAAAATAGTTTTTATGAAGCCATCAATAGTGCTAACCTCTTATAGAAATTATTTTGAAAGCCATGTCAATCTCGTTTGTAGAAATTACTCAAAAATAGGATATATGGGGCATTATGATACAATTTGTGTTTAAGGTGATAGTGTAAATAACGTTAGGATAAAAAACCAGAGCCCAAATAAAAAGAAGGAAAAAGCCAAAAAAAAAAAGAAGGTTAGGATTGGTAAGGAGTTTGTTTCCTTTTTGGAATTCATTCAATGCATTTTACATTCATTATTAAGGTGATTTGTATATTTTGGGTTGTTCTATTTTTATAGATATATATTTGCATCATTATCATACTAGGGCATCTTAGACATATTTTGTATAGCATGCAAATTAGGAATTATGTCATTCATTCAACATCATATCACTATGATACATTATGACACTCCCACTAACTCTAAATTTTAAGTTTAGTGATTGAGTCTCTAGACCAATTTTTTATGACACTCCCATTGACTCCAAATGCCTTCTAAATCCATCATATCATTCTGCCTTAAATCCAAATGAACAAACTCCAGAAAACTTGAGGCATACCCATTCATCAAACAATCTCCTTCTATCTACTACCTATTTTCCAATTGTTCCTTAACCTCCCAAAATCACCTATCAACCAAGGACCCTACTTGTGATTCACAGAATACCATGAAAATTTCTCTTGACAAATTATCTAAATTATATGCCCTGATACTTTAATGTCGTATATGATGCATCGAACTAACAAGACAAGAAAAAACATAGAAAAATTAGTAAAAGGTAAGCTTAAAAATGCAAATGCAATGTAAAAAAGTAAATTAACATTTCCAAGTAATTTCATTTTTCTTCTCTCTACTTTATTTTCCTTTCCCTTTTCCATTTTGTTATTTTTTTGTTACTTTTTTCTTTTCTTTCTTCTCTTTTTTTTTTTTTTAAAAAAAAGAAGGATTGTTATTCCTAATGATTTTCTACCCTTTTTATTAAAAGCAATATAAGCAAATTATCAATTAACAAAAAATCAAATGAAAAAGGTAAAGGGTGTTCCTTCATGTAACTTATTTTAGGTAATTTTTACATAATGGGTGTCGCATGGCTCCACCTAAGACTGGCTCCCTAAAGTTCACTATATGCTAGGCTAGGAATTTACACGTCTAAAGGTTCTTAAATTATTTCTCACATCATCGTTCATCACAGACTAATGAGTCACCCTGATCCTTATCCATTACGGGCTATAAACAAAAAGGATTAAATTTGAGTGGGACTGTTTCAGTAGATATTACAAAGATATTTACCTTATAAGAACATAATTACTTTACTTCTTCTTAAAAAGTGTTAGAGCCCAAACATAAAGCTCTTGCATGCAATACATATTGTTACTTAAACTTGATAACTACTAGAAATTTAGATTGGAAAATAACAATTAAAGAGAATTTGCAAGATCTAATGAAAAACAACAGAAACCAAAACAACTTAGATTCTCTAAAATTTGATTTCAAGTTACTCGTCTAGATTCAAATAATGCAAAATGTATTGAACATAAACCAGAAATCATTGAAGGAACTAAATGAAAAACTAATTTGAAAATGAAAATTAGAGAAAATGTAAGAACTCAAAAGAACTTAAATTAAAATAGAATCTAAGTGCAGTAGAATTTTTATTGAATCAAGAGGAAAAAAATGCAGATTTGGAAAATTTTAGAAATCATGAACTAAAGCTAAGCTAAAATAATATTAACCAACAAGTTTACTATAAAATCCAACAAGAAAATCACTGAAAAATAGATAAAAACAAGCTCATTGAACTAGCTACTCAAAATCTACACAAAATAGAGAATAATAGAGCATTAACTAAACAATTCATCCAAATATTTACAAATTCTTGAAATAAGTCACAAAAAAAATGAAAATAAGCAAGTTAACAAATAACTCTAAGAGATCAAAGGTTGAAAGAATCAAGCAATTTGCTAAGAGGAGAGAAGAATGAAGCTCCAACTTGAATTGCACACTTGATCCTCACTGCCTCCAAGATTTCAAACTCATCTTGTGAGAATTAACTGTATTGATTGAGAATGAATTTGATTTTTACTATGTTAAAGCCTTAAGATCTATAAACTGTGAAAATTTTGAAGGAAAAACAAGTACCAAATGATTGAGTTCTAATTAAAACATTGCAATTAAGTCAAGTGCGAAAAATGTAGAAAAGAATTGAGAACAATGAGAAAACTTGATGATTAGAGCTGGAAATCAATAAACTTTACAATTTCATTGCCAAAATCATAAAGAACACTGAAAAATACTTCAAAAAATGTAAAATTGCAATCAAAATCAATAGGAAAAACATGGAAATCAAGAGCTATTTGGTTACTAAGAAAGTAAAATGTAGTAAAAGAAAATACAAAAACTAAAGAATAAGAAAATTAAAATCCTAAGCTAAAGTCTCTTAAAAATGGCTAACTCCACTCCTATTTATAGTTAGGTGAATGGTGAGTTAAACCTTAAAAATTCTCTCCAAAATATTTGGAAATGAGAGGTCTTCTAAAGGCTTTTTTACTCCTTCCTCATCCTTGGTACAAGGCTGCATCTAGCTCATTTGTTCCTTCTTTGGTTGCAAGCCTTTTCCCCATGCATTTTGCCTCTTCCAAAAATTTAAGTTATAGCCAGTAGGAGCTCTCCATAATAACATGTCATTAGCCTCACTTGACCTTCTTCAAATGATCAAAGGTTGGTGCCAACTTTTCATAGTTGCATAAACCATGCCCACCACTAACTTGCTTCTTTAAGCACCAATTCTTGCTTCAACTTTCTTCATTTTTGTTGCCAAAAAGTTCAAGTTATTTAATGAACAAATTTATCACTAAAATCACTAGAAAAATTCTAAAATATTACTAAAATTTTAGTATTTTCATCCTTATTTTTAGTGTAATTTTCCTTATATTTTAGCTTATTCCTTGTAAATTGTGAAAAATAATACTCCTAATCCTAAATGCACATTTTTCTCATGTGTAGGTAAAAATGGAGAAAATGAGGAATTTTGGTCAAATTGAATACATTTTTGAGGATTTTTAGTGCAAATTGTGGAAATGGCATAAACTAGTGCCATTGAGTTACATTGCTCATTGATGAAATTTTCTTGATTTTTTCTTTTATAATTTTTTAAACTTATTTCTAAAATTTTTCTATTGATTTTTATGATAAATTTATTCATTGAATAGATTGAATTCTTGGTAGCCAAATGAAGAAGGATGAAGCAAACATAGGTGCCTAAGAAAGAAAAGCTAGTGGCATGGATTGAAATTTCATGCAACCATGTAAAGTTGGTGCCATCCTTTTGGTGATTTGAAGAAGGTCAAATGGGGTTGCTAGCATGGCATTTTGGAGAGCTTTCATTGGCTATAATTTGGAATTTTTAGATGTGGCAAAACACAAGAGAAAAAGACTTGCAACCAAGCAAGAATAAAGAAGCTACAACTAACCATGCACAAGGGATAAAGGAAGGAGCAAAGAAGCCTCTAGAAGACCAATCATTTCTAGATATTTTGGAGAAACTTTTTAGGACTTAATTCACCACTCACCTACCTATAAATAGGAGAAAAGCTGGCTATTTTAGGAAGACGTTAGCTTAGGATTTTAATTTTCTTGTTCTTTAGTTTTTACATTTTCCTTTACTACATTTGACTTTCTTATTTGCGAAACAACCCCTAATTTTATGTTTCTCTTTTGGTTTTGATCGCAAATTTATATTTCCTAAAGTATCTTTCAGTGTCCTTTACAATTTTGACAATGAAATTCAAATTTTATTGATTTATAGCTCAAAATTCAAGTTCTCTTGCCGATCTCAATTTTATTTTTCAATTTGTGAACTTGGCCTAGTTATAATGTTTTCCTCAAAACTCAATGATTTCATTCTTGTTTTTCCTCCAATTCATTTTCATTCATTAGGCTTTAACATAGTTGACAATCAACATCAAATTAGTTCCCAATCAATACAGTTAATTGTTGCAAGTTACGATTGAAAATAGGCAAAAGTGCAATCCAATTAATGTGATCCAAGTTTGAGCATGATTCTTCTATCCTCTTGGCAAACTTTTTGATTCTTTCAACCTTTGATCTCTTAGATTTACCTTTTAGCTTGCTTATTTTCACTTTGTTGCAATTCATTTCATGTTTTTGATGGCTGCTTGGATGATTTTTACTGAAGTTCTCTTGTTTACCTATGTTTTGCATTAATCTTTAAGATGCTAGTTTGCTGAACTGGATTTGCTTCATTGTACTACAATTTCTTTATTTGATTTTGAAGTAAGCTTGTTAATTGCTAATTTCTTAGCTCAATTTATGTTTGTTTTTAGTTTAGAGCTCTAGATTTATTTTTTCTCCTTTGCTAACTTAGTGTGTTATGGTTACACTTGCACATTTGGTTGTTGTTTTTCTTGCTTGTTTGGATGTTTTCTTTCAAGATTTCTGTTCCAATTTTAACCCTCATTTAGCTCTTTAATCTTTTTTTTTTTTAAATTTCAATTCAATTCCATTTCAATTGGTTCATTTTAAATCTCTAAACTGTGAGTCAAAGTGCATTTCCAGATTTTCGTAGTTTGTTGTTTTCAACTTGTGCTTGAATTTTTTTGTACGATTTTCTTCACTTTCACTTTTCAATCTAGTTCTTCAGGATGTTCTTTGTTAGTTCGCCTAGAATTCAATTGGTTTTCATTTTATTAATGCTCATTTTAGGAGTCAAAACAGTAGCATAAGTTCATTGGTTCAATGTACAAGTTAGTTATAGTTCAATCTTTCCTTTGAGCTTTTGAATATTTTTGCTTTTCATTTGCATTTCAAATCTGTTTTTAAGCTAATTTTCTATGTAATTTTGCATCTCTAAGTTTTAGATCATTTACCTTACTTGCCATTTAAAGTTCATTTTAGTATTGTAACTATGTTTGGCTAGATTAGCCTTACATTTTAAGTTTTTCATAGTTTACATGTTTAGTTGTAGTTTGCATTTTCATCACTTTATTTTCTATTCATGCTTGCTTTATTTTCATATTGCTACTATATTTTACATTTTTTTAGCATGCATTTTACCTATTGTTTTTGTTCATTTGTTCATTTACTTAATATTATATTTTTCATGCTTTATTTGCTTTTATTTTCATAGTTAGATTTTATGTTCATTTGGTGATTTGAGTCAACTATAGAAGGGTATGGGGATAATAGGTGCTTAGCTTAGGAATTTCTTTACCTAATCTCTATAGGATGATATCTTGACCAAAATGTCATTATTATTACTTGTACAATATGTGTACTTACAAATTAATCGAATCAAGTTTTTAGCGCTATTGCCATGGATTAGGAGTCATGTGGGAATCTAATTCTTATAAGGTAAATGAACATCATGTGGACTATGCTAGACCTTATTATTTTAATGACTATTTAGGACCATATCCTAGTGAGCAAGACAAAGGCAAAAGAGAGTCGACCCTTAAAGCTTTATCCAAAACTTTAGGCTCTTTAAAAAGTCAAGTAGAGGCCACTAAAGCTAGGTATGATCTTAAGCCTACTTTTGTCCATAACTTTCCAAGTCCACATGATAATGTCAAGTGTATGGTAGAGTTTACCATTGTGATAGGTGTACCTTTGATCAATAATTCCAATTTCACTCAAACACCTTCAATAGTCAAACTTAGAAGGGTCATCCTAAGAATAGGTAGGGCATTAGTTCGGGGCATTTCTTTAGTTGACCACCTCAGTACCCCTAACTTATCTTATCGAGCACTCACTTACATAAAACCCTCCACCACCCTAATATTCTTTACCATCACTGTAAGTTCCTCAAGTGCCACATTATGTTCCACCATAACAAACTTTTTCTTTGTCACAATACCCTTAATTTTCACATCACTTTCCATCCACACCATATTCACTATCACCTCCCATATAAGAAAAGAAACTATCCCTTTAGGAGATGCTCACTGAAGGGCTTCAAACTATGGAAAAACTCATCTAAAAGCAATAAGAGGCATTCATGAGGACTTTTGGGCAATATGGATAACTTGCACATACCTTAAACACTTGCCTTCAAGATCTTATGTTTAGAACTATAGAGTCAAAATCTAGTTGGGTAGATAAGAAAGAGTGCACCTTTAGGGATCATTATAAGATAGAAATTTGATATGGTTTGATGATGATGATGATGATAAGCCCGTTGTGTTAAAACACCACATTTTGTCAAAGTTATGGAGGAAAAGATGGTGGAGGTAAAGGACAAGTTTAGGGCTAAGGAAGTTAATTATAGAGGATCATTTAGGGAAGTTAAGAAAGAGGAAAGCATTCAAGAAAAAGTTGATGTTGGTATTCCACTCATGCCATTCCTAAGTTTTTTGATGATCACTTACCCAATTATGTAGAGATACATGAGATGGATAGAAGTGTTGATAAGGCAAGCCTACTAGATAAATCATTTAAGCCCTTAAACACATTTCTTCTTAAATCTAGTATTAAGTTTAAGGATAAGGAGGAACTTATTGGTTAAGAACTTATTTGTCTAGTAACTTCTCCATTCTTTAAACCTATGCTTGAAGCTATAGACACCTCCTTCTTAGAGCTTCTTTTTAGAAAGACCATCCATAAAGGAAAAAGTGAATGATACAAATTTTGGAGAGGATGGCTCAATTCCCTATAGTGATTTACAAGAAAGTATTAGCAATGTTCTTAAGCGAGAATGAATTAAACCTCATAATATACCCATGAATTTTCCTTGGTGATTTGAAAATCCATTGTTTGATGATTTGGAAATGCATGTGGTTAAAACCCCACTTTTTTACACTATTATTGAGCCTAGTGAGAAGGATAAGGATGAAATAGAGGAAATTTTAAAAGAAAAGCCAAAAGTTGATAATGTAATGGATTTGGATGATGATGATAATGTGAGGGATTTTTTACTTAGAAAGGTCCCCAACCTCTGATTTTTAGCTTGATACCTTTGACTTTTCATCATTTATGCTCATTCATCTTATCCCATTCATGGAGGATTTTTTCATTTTAGAGCCTAAACCCATATTCTCCATTATGGTAACTTATTCATTGGTATTGAAACCAATGACCATCCCTATTAGTCTTTATTGCAATATAATTAAAATATTCATAGAGGTGGTGATAGCACCTAAAAATATAGTAATTTCACTATTTAAAATAGGTGTAAAAATTTAAATTTCAATTTTTTTTGGTGCCTTAATGCTGTTTTTATGATTGTTTTAAGGTTTTAAAGCCTTGGAAGTAATTCTTATGCAAACCACGCAAGCACCAAGGCAAAGGAGCTTTCAACCATGTAATACAAAGAAGTAGCCAAACTTTATTGGTTTAATGCCACTCAACCATGTAGCCAAAAAAGGTTTACATGCATATAGACTCCATGACACCTTCAGAATCGGCTAGAGCAAGATGTAAACTTATCCATTTGGCTAAATTCAAATACAAAATGATTAAGGCACATGAAAAAGTTTGCTAAAACAAGGACTTTTTCATTCTTCATACCATTTAGCCATATCTATTTCCAAAGGGATTACATGCATTTTAAGATCATTTGGACATTATAGTGTTCAGTCAAAAGGTGTTTACATCTTATCATGACTCTTTTATGTATCTTTTGAAAAACTTTGATGAATAAGGGACTCTAGCAAAATTGAATTACATGACTTTGGATAAGAAGCAACTACATTATCTTGAATCTTTTAGCCAAACATATGAAGAAGATTGCATCAAAATGAACTTCAAGAATGATTAATGACCAAGATTATTTCCCAAGGACTCCATTTGGCCATGGCAATTTCACCATAAAGAATCCTTAATCAGCTAAGCTATTTGAAAATGAAGATTAAGTTTGATCATTTTGTATTTGAATAGGAAGCAAACTCTTGTAAACTTATCAACCCCTAGCCAAACCTATGCCTATAAATAGGCTAGGCTTTTTCACTTGTAAAGGATCCCTCTCATCTTTTACTCCTCATTTTTCTTCTCTTTCTTTTTCTCTTTAGTTTTAGTTTTTTTTCTTAGTTTCTTTAAGTTATTGACTTAAATGATAGATTGCCAATAACCAAGTTGTCTTTTAAACTTCCTTTTATAAAAACATTCTTTATTTAAGTTCTTACTTTGGTACTTAAGAGCTACCCAACAATCATAATCTTTAATCTTTTGGGAGACGATACTGAAATACTTTCATTTTATTTCTTCATCTATGCACTTGCAGATTATACAAAAAGTAGTAATTATAGATACCTAATTTTGTCTTAGCAATATTCTAACCATCTGTGAAGCATTTAAAATTCAACCTAGTTCAAATCCAACATTTCTCTAATTTTGACAAGGTTATAAAATCAAAACTTGGACCTAATTGACCCTAAATGCCCAAAGTCAACTTTGGTCAATTTTGGTCAAACTTTGTAAAATAAAGCCAAATCAATAAAATTTAGTCAAAATTGGTCAAACTTGACAAAACCGGATAGAACCAGGTCAATCTTCAAAATTCATAACCAATTTGAAATTAATTGTTTTAAAATTGAAATTGGTGATTTTTAAAGCACTAGAAATTTTTATTGTACTTCGAAAAGTATAAAATTATCAAAACACCTTTAGGGGTGTTTCATAATTTGGCTTTCTAAAAATCAAATTTTCATGAAAATTTCCAAATTATAATTGACCTTTTTTTGATGCATTAAAAAGCTAGATCACACATTAGGTAATGTGAAACTACCAAAATGCCCCTTAAGAGTATTTTCGTAATTTTACCTTTCCATGATTGAAATTTTGCAAAAAACTTTAGATCATAATTTTATAATATTTGATGATTTTTAAATTTTGAAACCCTTAATTGTACCTTGGAGTTATAAAATTTCTAAAATGCCCTTTTACAAGTATTTTCATAATTTAACCTTTTCGAGGTTAGTTTTTTTGTGAAACTTTTCATATCATGATTTTATAATATTTAATGATTTTTAATGCATTCAGAATCATAGTAGTAGCTCGAGAGGTGTGAAATTACCAAAATACTCTTTTAGGGGTATTTTCATAATTTGATCTTCATGAGGTTAGATTTTCACAAAAATTTTCATATCTTGATTTCATCATATTTCATGATTTTTGGTGCTTTAAAATCCCAAAAATGAGC
Organism: Durio zibethinus; assembly: GCF_002303985.1. The sequence continues at coordinate 8,106,493 of NW_019167849.1, read as the reverse complement.
ATAGGAACACTTATTTATAAGAAAATAAGATAAATATTGAAAACTTTGCATTAAAGGCAAATTGGTCTTTTCATGTGATTTAGAGACTATAAAAATCATACCTTTGTAGAGAATAATGTGGACCATTAGATCATATTAGGAAGGTGGATCTAGTTGTGAATGTTGGCTCCTTGAAATGAAAACAAGAGAGAAATGTGAGCCATTAGATGGTTTTTGATCTTATGGTCTATATTCAATCTTGTAAGACAATTTTTGGCTTCTTCTTCAATCAAGAAGAAGGATTTTGTTGCATGAAACTAAAGGGAAAATAACGAGAATAAACAAACAAAAAGAAAGGAAAAAATGTGAGAAAAAAAAAGAGAAAATTTTGGTTTTTGGCTTGAAGGTATGCATCACCATATTCATGCTTTGCATTTTCTAGCATTTCCATCTCATTTTTCATTGCATTGTTCATCATATTTCATTCATTTCTTGTTTGATTTTCTAAAAGGTTTTAGTTTAATTTTCTTGCCCAAAATTTGAATCAATTTTCTGCTAACTAATTCATAGTTAGTTTGAAAATGAAATCTAAACAAACAAAGAACAAAATCCACCATTGAGAAAACCAAGTTGGAGGTTCAGCTATGGTGTCCTCCTTGTTGGCCAAACCTTCTCTTGGCTCTTTGATGTTTTATTTGCTTCTTAATCTTGCTTGTGTTGTTTAAATGATTAGTTAGCTTGAATCTTGTATAGATTTTTTTTTTTTGTGAATGAAATGTGTTGATGTTTGGTTCATGTTTGAGTTTCATATTTTTTTTTAGTTTGTTCTTAGTTTACTTCATGTTTAATAAATGCTTTGGTGCTTCATATGCTTTGTATGATGGATAAGTAAACAAATTGATGCTTATTTTGATTGAATAGAATCAAAGTATGCTTAAGGGAACATTATGGGAGGTTCAGCCATTGTATGTTTCTTCATGGCTGAAACTTGTGCTTGGTTTGATAACTAGTTGTTGCTTGATTTGTGGTTGATGGATAATATTTTAGTTAGTCTTTTCCAAGCTTTCATGTACTTGGATTAAATTTCTCATGAAAAAAGGTTGTTTTAAGGGGTATTTGAATGAAATATGTCATGGTTTGGTTTATGCTCTTATTTATGAGTTTTTCAAACTGTATTAATTCATTATGTGCTTGATGAAATTGTTCTAATGATTTTCAAATGATCAAGGATCATTTGGATGAAGTGGAATGAAATATGATTTAATGAAAATTCCATTTAGGGTCAGCCATGGTAAGTTTCTTATTTGGCTGAACCAATTTCTTCCTTTGGTGATTATTTGTGGCTTGATTTCACATGCTTGATTGTTATTTTTTATACGATCAGTAAGTTTGTAATGTGTTAGATTGATCATTTAAATGAAAAATGCTAGTTTGTTAGGTGTTTGGTTGATTTTTGAAATTGTTTGGTTGACTTGGATGATAAACAATGGTGGAACATTTCAAAAGTTTAAAAACTTTTTTATGTTCGATCCATTTTATGTCTTGAATTTTTATGCATTACATGTTTGTGATATTAAGTTTGAAAATACCTTAGTCTGTAATTATGTTTCTAAGTCATGCATTTGGTACATGCATTCACTAATGGCATTTTTATAATTTTGCATATATTTCATGTCCATTTCCATAAAAGCCAAAAAATATACATATATATATATTTTATGAAATCCCAAATCCATACCCTAAACCCCCAATCCAAATGCTAAACCCTAAGCCCCAAATCCAAACCCTAACCTAAATCCTAAACCGACCCCCAAGCCCTAAATCATTCATTCATTTGCATTTCATGTTATCTTGTCATCACATGGATTCTTATATTATCATGCATTCATACTTAATTCATATTATAATGTCACGCATTCATCATTTTACTATGTTCATACATTTCATGCATATTTTTCTAAAAACTAGTTTTCAAAAGAAAAATATTTTTAAAATAAGATAATACCTTAAGTAAATATAATCATGGATATCTTGCCAAACTATAGGAAGAACCCCATATTTATTATTTATGAAAGATGTTATCTTAGTTTTAGGGGGCAATTTGAAAATTTTAATTTAAAAATATTTTTTTAAGCTCTACCTAATTGTAAGAGAGTAGAAAATGTATTTTGATATTTAAAGTATTTTCACTTTGATCCAAAAATTTAAAAAAAAAAGGAGAGTTTTGTTTTAAATTTGATTTGTTTTTGTTTAAAAAAATTTCAAAAAAAAAAATTTAAAGAAAATAGAATTTTATTTTAAGATTGATTTGTTTTTGTTTCAAAAAGAAAAAAAAAATAAAGGAAATTAATTTTAAAAATTAAGCAAAATATGGCCATTTTAATCAAAATTAAGAGATAATATGCAATCAATTGGTACCGTCTTCAATGGATGCTGTGGGAGTGCTAATATTTTCTGACACATAACTGACTCTTAGACTAAACTTTGATTTTGCAGACCACAAATTTGTTCTTTTTCTAAAATTTTTTAAACCCATTTTAATATGTTTTATTAAAAGGATAAAAAATTTTGGTGGCTAATCACACCCTAAAAATGATTGATGGTGACTCCTTTGATTTTGTTTTTATTGAAAATATTTTTAATTCCCTCGTTTTTCAAATTTTCCCCATTCATCCGACTTTCGGGTCAGCACACCCCCATATCCAAAGATGTTGCAACAGCTTGGTGACTCCACCGAAGACACATTTAGAGAGTCAAACCAAATATTGATTGCATGTTATCCTAAATTTTGGTTTAATAGTCCTAATTAGTGTTTAATCTTCATTCCTTGATTTTGATTTTCTTATTTTCTTAAAAAGTGAAAATTTTGAAAATTGAAAAAACAGGAAAATGGAAAAAAAAATGTTTTGTGTTTAATTTTCCTATTTTCCCACAAAAAATGAAAAAATGGAGAAAATGAAAAAAGTGAAAAACAAGAAAAAATTTTTCAAAAATTTAAAAAAAGTGGGTGTATTTTGCATTTCATGCATATTTTAATCATGTCATTTCATGCATATTTTAACTTTGTCATTTATTATATACTTTTTCTTTTTATTTTGTTCTTAATATTTGTGGGACATTTAGGATAGGGGTAGTTTAGGAGAATGTCAAAGGTTTGATTGTTCCTTCGCACACACTCAAATTTGCATTTCATGAATAAGCTATATACCTGGGCTTTAACTATAATTAAGAGGAGGTAAAGTAGCTACACCTTCGTGAGGTGTAAACCTCTACAATGGCTAGTGAAATAATCCCACTCAAATTAAACCTTTTTCGTTCACAGCTTGTAATGGGTGAGGATCGGGGTGCCACACTAGTTTATAATGGGCGATGATGTGAAGAGCACTTTAGGAACCTTAGATGTGTCAATTCCTATCCCAATATCTAGTGAACTTTAGAAAGCCAGCCCTAGGTAAAGCCATGCCACACCTCTCCATAAAAAATACTTGAAATAAGTCACATGAAGGAACACCTCCTACCTTTCTCATTTTTGTGTTGTTGTTAATTTGATAATCCTACATTTTTTGTTCTTAATAAAAGACATAAGGAATCATTAGAAATGAAAAAGGGAAAAATGAAAATAATCAAAACAAAATAAAAAAAAATCCAACAAAAGAAAAAATTCTTCAAATCACTAAAAACAGAATAAAATGAGTTGTTTGTTAATTTATCTTTTGCATTGCATTCTTTAAATTTTTTGTACTAATTTTTCTATGTTTTTCGTGTTTTCTTTGTTTATTTGTTTGTTGCATGCATCATTATTTAAAAATGAAACATCAAGGATATACATTCTAGATAATTTGTCGATAAAAGTTCTTATGGCATTTCAAGAGTTTTGAGTAGGAACTTCGACAAGTAAGACATTATGGGAAGTCAAGGATCAGTCGAAAAACAAGTGATAGATTTGATAAATGGGTATGCCTCAAAATTACTAGAGTTGGTTTATTTGGATTTGAGAAAAATTGACATGATGGATTTAAAGGGTTTTTGGAATCAATGGAATTCGAAAAGAAAGTCTGCCTTCACAACAAAGTAGAGAGATATTACTTGGTTGGTACCCAATAATCAGATGTTAACAGCTATCATAAGGTTCTGGAATCCAACATATCAGTGTCTCATGTCCAACAAAGAAGACCTAACACCTACCATAAAACAATATTCTCCCTTGTTATGCTTAAAGCTTCCCAAGACCGATAGAGTATATTAGAAAAGCACAAAAGTTGATTGGGTATAAGAAAAAGTTGCCACAGATAATAGGGGTTGAGCTATAGGTGATTGAAAAGAAAAAAATATTCGATAAAAGGGTACCCTGGACGTTTTTATGAGATGTCATGTTTCAGAGTTCGAATGAAGACCAAGTTATGGATATGTTTGCTTTAGCTATTTACAATTTGGTGATCATTATGAGAGCTTTAAGATATATAGATGCCACTATGGTGGATTTCTTTGTGTAGTTAGAACAAAAGATTAACCCTTCACTGACAATTTTGGCAGAGACCTTTAGATCTTTAAATTATTATTGATGAAAAGGAAAGGAAGATTTATTTGTTGTATTTAGTTGTTGTATGTATGGATTCAGAGCCATTTTTAGAGAATTGATTGAGTTTCATTGTTAATTTACATAAGATCCTTAGCACCATTAGCTGAGTTTAATGGGAAAGAGCAGTGTAGGAATTTTTCAAAAGAACAATTGATGGTTTTCTTCTTTAAGCTTGGAAAAAGACGGGGTGACTTGAAAAGCACCATGGATGCCTCAAGTTTTTATTTTGCATAATTGTGGTGATCAGTCTTAGGTTCCATTGCCAGGTATTTGGGGAGCCATCAATTATGCACCATTATTGTCAGATGACAACATGATCCTAATAATTTTTCCTGATGACTCAATGATTAGATTAGGTAAAGTTTGACCATGGCAAAGAGGGTTGTATGGCTAAAATACGCATCATTACTGAAGCTTTGGGGCATATGGTAAGGTCAGAATTGAAAAGAAATTCTAATGATGTAACCCTAAGCTACCTAGTTTAGAGAGCCAAGCGAGTTGATGATTTGGTACTATCAATAGATCAAGAGATAGTATAGCTAATGGACCCATAGGCTAAGCCACTACTATCGAAATTAAAGATTGCTAGGAGAGAGTTTGAGGTCGAAACGAAAAAGTTGAAGAAAGAAAACCAAAAGCTGCAAGAGTAAGTAGGTTAGCTTAAGTATAAAGAAGGCGAGATTTGGCTTGGAGTGACCTCAAAGAGCTACACTTTGAAAATCAAAAGTTGAATGCTCAGTTAAAAGACAAGTTAAAGCATAGCAAAGATCAAGATGAGATAGAACAGCTTCAAGATGAAGTTCATTTCTAGAAATGTAAGGCTCGGGATAATGATGACAAGATTACCATGACAATACAAGAAAATGAGGATTCACATAAAGCCCTTACAACACACAAAAAGAAATTAAGCAAAACCCAAGAAAAAAAATGAAGAATTGAAATACAAGAAGAAGAGGCATCTAGACACTCAAAGGGAAAGAGATGCACTTGTAATAGAAATCAAGGCCACGCAAAATGGCAAGAAAAGAAAGTTGAATGGAAACAAATTTGTAATTAAAATATAAAAACCTGCGAGTATTAGAAGACTGTAAGTCATAGGAGACAGATGTATATTGACCACCTTACTATTCAAATCTGAAAGGCAGTCAAACAAGCCAAAGTAATGATGGAAAAGATGAAAGCTTTGAAGTAAAAGGTCATCCCTACTAGCAATCATAGTCTGCTTCTTTTACGCTTTTTAGAGGAAATAAAAGGACAATATGAGCAAGTTTAGCATTTTTATGCACTGGTTATAAGATAGTTCATTATGTGTAGAACTTGAAAATTTTGAAATGAATGAAAACTTCTATTGATTAAATAATCTAGAAATGAATATCCCTACATATATTTAAAAATATGCTTAAATGTGCTAATGAAAAAGAATTATGGATGTGAATATTGCTTTCATCAAGCTTTTGAGGTAGAAAGAATTGTCTTTTAGATAATCTTACCTAAATATAAGAGGAAATTTAAGCACCTTCTCAACAATGATAATAACATTGGACTTACATTACATGCATCATTTGTTTGAATTCATTATTTTTCATGGCAGCTAAAGACAAGGGGTGGTGATTGTAAGTAGACTTTTGTCAAACCTTTGAAGCAAAGAGACACTGTTAGAGGTCTTACCTAAACATAAGAGGATTTTTAAAACTTGATAATCTAAAAGAATACAAACAACTAAAAAAGGTATCTAATCTAATGGAAAGCACTAAAATAAAGAATAAGTGTGATTTGTTAAAAGAAAGATTGAAAACCATAAAAGGACATAATATGTATGAAAACGTGGATGCTCGAAAGTTGACCCTAGTGTTTGATCTGGTGATTCCTTCAAAATTTAAAGTTTCAAATTTTGAGAAATATAATGGAATGAAGTGCCCTTCTATGCATGTCACAATGTTTTGTAGGAAGATGATTGGTCATACACATAATGACAAGTTATTGATACATTGTTGCCAAGACAATCATACCAGATATACTACGAGGTGGTATATTTAGCTAGACCACAGCAAGATACATTCTTGGAAGGATCTAAGTAGGGCCTTTATAGCACAATATAAGCATGTTGAGGATATGACACCAAATTGGTTGTCCTAGTAGAATATGGTGAAAAAGGCAATCGAAACTTTCAAAATATGCACACAAATGAAAAGATATGGTTGTATAGGTCCAACCACCAGTGATAGAAAAGAAAACCATGTTTTTTTTTTTGTTAGCACTTTGAGAGCCTCTTACAATGACAAGTTGGTAGGTAATGCTACTAAAAATTTTACCAATATGGTGATATCAGGTGAAATGATTGAGAATGCTATCACAAAAGGGCAAAATTGATGGTCAAAAGGCTTCATGCAACAAGAATACTCTAGCAACAAGGAAGAAGGAATAAAAAACCATGAAGTGACTATTTTTAGCCCACCATTCATTTCTTACCATCCATATCATACATAAAACCTTAATACCTAAGTACCAACAAAATATCCCAGACATCATACCTATACACACTACCACCACCACTAGTATATCAACCCAACTTTAGACCTAAAGCTTCCTAATTCACTCCTTCAACTATTTGACCTTTTTTCCCACCAAGCAACACTGCCTCTGAATAGAAAAACCTTTGCGAAACACAAAAAAGAACTCTTATCGACCTAATTCTTATGTTTTATACTAATTTGTATCCACAACTTCTAAAAGGCCACCTTATAGCCCCTATCCTCATTGAATCTTTCAAACCACCATATCCTAAATGGTATAACCCCATTACCTAATGTGAATATCATTTTGGTGTTGTAGGCCACTCTTTAGAAAATTACGCTGATTTGAAATATAGAGTTTAAGCATTGGTAAAAGATGGGCAACTAAATTTCAGTACCCAAACAAGGCTTAATGTTGCAAGAAAACCATTGGCTAACCATGATAGAGGTATAACCATTGCAATAGAGAAAGGCAAAAAGTTAAAAAAATGAATAAGAGTGGTGAAGACTCATTTAGAAGTGGTATATGATTGTTTGGTTAAAGTCGATGTGATTGGAATAGTAGGCTCTGAAGTTGATGATAGTTATTTAGGATTTGATCGGATTTGCAAATACCATGGAATGGCGAAAGATCATGTAATCCAAGATTATTACGTAAACAAATAGTTCAAAGATTGATGGATACTAAAATCATTGAATTCTACAATGAAATAGCAAGTAAGGGATCCAGTGGGTTTTTTATCCCAACACCTTTAACAATTTTTTATGATGAATTGAAACCAATGGTAAGTGACTTGGTCCTTCTTAAGTAGCTATCACAGTATATACACCAATGCTTTTCCTTACAAGAATGACAATATAATACCTTGGAAGTATGATTACGAGATGGAGATCTAGGGATCAAATAATGGAAACATTGGGGATACAACCAATATATCAAGCATTGGAGGGATAACCTCAAAATGATCAAATTTATATCCCTAAGACACTACAACAAGCAAAGAGAAAAGAAGGAAAAAAAGTCAAGAGAAATAGAAGTGAAGAAAAAAACCCTATTACAATAAACCTGATAGTATAGTATAAGATACCGATAATAAAAAAAAGGCTTGTGAATTTTTTAAGATTATTAGACATAGTGAATACAGTATGGTGGGTCAGCTCAACAAGATGCCAGCAATAATTTCATTGTTATCTCTACTATTAAACTTTGAACCCCACAATAATTCATTGCTAAAGGTACTAAATCATGCTTATGTAGATCATGACATTTTTGTGAATAAGGTGGACCATCTAGTAGAAAGCATAATGGCTCTAAACTATATTACCTTTAATGGTGATGAGATCCTACCAGAGAGGTGAGAAAGTGTGAAAGCTTTACATATTATAATGAAATGCAAAAGCCACACGATGGCAAAAATGTTAACTGATAATGGGTCTTCCATTAATGTGATGCTAATAACCATACTTTCTAAGCTACCTGTCAATCTTTCATACATGAAAAACAACCATATGATAGTTAGAGTCTTTGATGGGTCAAGAAAAGAAATGGTTAAAGATATATAGATTTTTTATAACTAGAACCCTGCATATTCAATATAAAATTCCAAGTAATGGATATATCCCATCTTACATATGTTTTTTAGGGAGACCATGGATTCATACCACTAAGGCAGTGTCATCATATCTGCATCAAAAAGCCAAGTTTGTAGTTAATGGAAAATAAGTTTGTTGAGAGAGAGGAAGACTTGCTAGTTACCAAGACTTTGACAACCCTTCATGTGAAAGCTACAGAAAAAGTGTGTGAATGTTCTTTTCATGCCTTTAAGGTTATTAACACCACATATGTGGGAGAAGGCTCAACTATACCTACTTCTCTTTTATCAAAAACTACTTGCATGATGGTTAAACAAATAATAGGAAAATGATGGTAGCCTAGTTTAAGTCTAAGGCTAGCACTTCATAGAATAAAAGAAATGCCCAAGTTTGTGGATAATAAAGAAAGATTTGGATTGGTATCCAAGCCAACTACTGTTGATAAGAAGAGAATAACGCAAGATAAGAAAGAAAAGTGAATGGTCGACTTTATGGGGCATGACACAAATTGAAAGAGAATAGAGTTTCCATACCTCTATGACACTTTTCGTTCTGGAAGGAATGTTTACCCAAAAGTGTCAAAGGTAGGAATGCCAACAAAAGAAGTTAAAATAGCCATTTTGAAGCTGAGTATGAAGTCAAATGAGAATGATGAAGCAATGAAAATAGAGGAGGAGATTTTTATGTTCTTTTTCAATAATTGAATGATAGAGAACTTGTTTATTTACTATGGTTATCCTTGAACCTAGTCCAATTACCTCTGCCTAAGGCATGCAGATTGTTTGTATGGCTTATTTTTCAGCATCATCAATAAAATTTGAAAGCAATGCAATTTCATGACATAATTTTTTTCATTTCCTCCTATTTCTTATTTAACATCCTTTTATTTTTGCAAAATATGTCCTTGATTCTTTGACAAAATATCCATCTATATCCCTGCAATCTTAAAAATTTTTAGGTTTTTAAATACTGAACATCATGAATGATATGACAACTATTTTCAGGTTTAATTTTGAGAATTTTATTCAAGATAATAAGCTTAATGATGTAGATTCATAAAATTGCATCTTATCTCCCAATCTGATCAAATTGGTAGAATAGGAGGAGAAAGTAATAAAACCCCACCATGAGCTTGTAGATTTGATTAATTTAGGGATTAATGAGAATAAAAATGAGTCAAAGATTAGTATTTCTCTTCCACAAGAGGAATGAAAAAGATTGAAAGAACTATTCAGAAAATATATAGACTTGTTTGCATGGTTATACTGGGATATGCCAAGGCTTGACATGGATATTGTAAAGCATAGGTTTCTGCTAATCCAAGATTTTAAACCAAGTACAATAGAAACTAAGGCATATGAAACTAGAAATGCTATTAAAGATTAAAGAATAAGTCAGAAAGCTATTTAATGTTGGCTTTCTAGTTGTGGCTAAATATCCAAAATGGGTTGTCAATATAGTTCTAATCCTGAAAAAGGATAGAAAAGTAAGAATGTGTGTGGATTATAGGGATCTGAATAAGGCTAATCCTAAAGATAATTTTACATTACCTCATATTGGTACTTTGGTCAACAATATAACAAAGCACTCAGTGTTTTCCTTTATGGATGTTTCCTAGGTCTAAGCAGATCAAGATGGCAAAGAAGGATATGAAGACAACCACTTTTGTGGCAATGTGGTGAACATTTTGTTTAATGTCATGCCATTTTGACTGAAAAATGCTAGTGCCACCTATCAAAGAGCTATGGTCACCTTGTTTCATGATATGATGCATAAAGAGATAAAAGTTTATGTAGATGATATGATTGTGAAGTCCTGAAAAGGTAAAAATCATGTAGAAAACCTTAAAAATCTCTTTGAAAGACTTTGCAAATATCAGCTCAAATTGAATTTAGCTAAGTGCACTTTTAGGGTGAAATCAGGAAAGTTATTGGGAATTATGGTTAGCGAGAGAGGAATAGAGGTAGATCCTAACAAAATTCAAGCAATCACAAAGTTGACTCCTCCACAAACACATAAGGAAGTAAAAAGCTTCTTGGGGAGGTTAAATTACATTACCCGAGTCATATCTCAACTCATGGCAAAATGTGATACTATTTTCAAGTTGTTAAAAAACTATGACTTGAAGAATGGAATGAAGAATGCTAGATAGCCTTCGACAAGATTAAAAAGTATTTGGTGAACCTACTGGTGTTGGTGCCTCTTGTGGTAAGAAAACCTTTGATATTGTACCTAACTATAAATGAAGCCTCTATGGATGTGTATTGGGGCAAAGAGATGAAATAGACAAAAAAGAACAGGCCATTTATTACTTTAGCAAGAAATTCATTGATTATTAGGTTAGGTATTCCCGACTTAAGAATATGTGTTGTGCTTTGGTGTTGATTGCTTACTAGCTTAGGCAATACATGCTGCATTATATGACCTGGTTGATATCAAAACTAGAATCCCTCAAGTACATATTTGAAAAGCCATCTTTATCAAGAAGAATAGGAAGATGGAAAGTAATGCTCTTTGAATATGATATTGTATATATGGCTCAAAAGGTTGTTAAAGGGAGTACCATAGTTAATTTTTTGGCTGATAGAGATATTGATGATTATGAGCCAATGCAATTTGAATTTTCAAATGAAGATCTTATGGCTATCTTATCAATAAAAAAAGTAGAACATGAGGATGCTACATGGAAAATGTTCTTCGATGTAACATTAAATGCTTTGGGGCATGGCATTAGAGATATATTAATATCTCTTAGAAAAGAATACATCCCCACCACTGCAAGATTATCCTTTATAATAGTATATGAAGTATACATCTTGGGATTATAGATGGCTCTAGACAGAAAAGTCAAGGTTTTAAAAGTCTTCAAAGATTTAGCATTAGTAATTTATTAGCAGAAAGGTGAATGGTAAACAAGGGATCCAAAGCTGGTTTTATGCCAAAAATTTATTACTCAATTGTTAGAGCAGTTTGAAGACATTCAATTCTAACCTGTGTCCTAAAAAGCAAACCAAATAGCTTATGCTCTGGCCACACTATCAGCTACGTTCAAACTAAATGCAAACATTGAAGTTTAACCTATCATAATGCAGTCTTTTGATTTTCTAGCACATAACGCAAGTGTAGAAGAAAAAGTTGATAGTTAGCCTTGGTATTTTAACATTATGCAATATCTCAAGCACCAAAAGTATCATGAACATGCTTTAGAGAATAATAAAAGAATTTTGATAAGGTTGGCAATAGGATTTGTATTGGATGGGGTAGTCTTGTATAAAAATAGCTGGGATCAGGTCTTGTTGAGATGTGTGTGTACTACAGAAGTAAAGAAAATACTTGAAGAAATACGTTAGGGGATATGTGGAACACATGCCAATGGTCACATTATGGCCAGACAAGTAATGAGGGTAAGTTACTTTTGGTTGACCTTGGAAAGTGATTGTATCAATTATGAAAGAAGATGTCATAAATGTTAGATCTATGCAAATAAATCCATGTCCCTCATACATCATTGCATGTCTTAGCACCTCTTTACCCTTTCTTTATATAGGGAATGCATGAGATTGGACCTATTAGCTTAAAAAGCTTTAAATGGTCATAGATTCATTTTGGTGGTAACTGACTATTTTACAAAGTAGGTGGAAGTAGTATCCTATGCCAATGTGACTCGATCAGTAGTGTGCAGATTTGTGCAAAAGGAAATAATTGCCATTGTAGGTTGCCTAAAAGGATCATTACTGATAATGCCAACAATTTGAATAACAAAATGATAAAAAAGGTATGCATTAAATTCAAAATTAGCCATCATAATTCAATACTTTACTGTCTAAAGATGAGTGGCTAGTAGAGGCTGCTAATAAGAATATCAAGAAGATTTTACAAAAAATAAATGAGATATATAAAGATTGGCATAAAAAGTTACCATTTGCCCTACTAACATATAAACCATCAATCAGCACGTCCATCGGGGCAACTCATTTTTCTCTAATATATGGAATGGAAGCAATTTTGCCAATTGAAGTTAAAATCCCTTCTTTAAGGGTTATGATGAAAGTACAATTAAAGGAAGCCAAATGGTTTGCAACCGGTTTGAACAATTAAATTTGATTAAAGAAAAAAAGCTAGCAGCATTTAGTCATGGTCAAATGTATCAGAAGAGAATGATAAGGGCCTATGATAAGAAAATGAAGCCTAGATATTTTCATAAAGGGGAATTAGTCCTGAAGAGGATACTACCAAACCGACACAAATAGAAAAAAATAAACACCCAATTGGGAAGGTCCTTATGTAGTTAAAAAGACTTTTTTAGGTAAAGCCTTAATTATAATAGAAATAGATGAAGATGAACTACAAAGTCCTATAAACTCAGATGCTATCAAGAGATATTATCCTTAAAAGAAGAAAAAAGAAAGAAGAGAGATAAAAAAAAAGAACAAGAAAGAAAGAAAAGGGAAGATCTAGGTTGAAAACCCATAAAGGGCAATATGGATCACAAGAGGAATACCTAAGTTCAAAACTAAAAAAAAGCAGCTTAGGTATAAGAAAGAAATAGTAAGAAATTGGTTTCCAAGTTTGAGATGGAAAGAAAGTAGGGATAGCTCCATGATTCTAAGAAGAGAAATTAGAAAATAGATCACTGATTGATTGGTTAAAGGGTAAGATTGTCATCCAATGAGTTAGCATTATTCAAAACCATTGATGAGACAAGATTCTTGAAAGAAAATCATGAGCAAATGATATAATTCATCCTAATGTTCAGTACTCAACAATTCTAAACATAGTTTCTTATCACCACTTTAATTGTTTACTTTTCTCATATGCTTAATTATACCTTTATTCCTTTTTGCCATGCATTTTATGAATCAAATCCCTATAACTTCAACGAAAACAATTTTGTCCTTGTGATATAAACCCTTTCATTCATCATCAATTGAAAAAGTGTTGCATTTAATGTGATATTATTGATATTGAATGATAATTTTTATAATCAACCTTGAAACATGCATATAGAAAGTTTTAGGATGACTAAGATAAACAGACATGGACTCTTAAAAAAAAAAAAGAGAGAAAGGAAAGAAAAATTAAAAATGACACCAAATGAGAAACATCAGTTTGGATGGAAAAATGAATGATGATTGAACAAAAGAATAATGATAAAGGAGCATAAATAATGACTACTGAAAAAGAAACATAGAAAAGATGAATGATGAGGGTAAAGGAAAATAAAAGAATATGCTTTTAGCAAAATCTTACAAGACAATCACTAGATTCCAAGACAAAAAGATTTAAAAGAAAAAGAGAGAGATGCTTGAATCAAATGAGTCTAGTATGATGACTTAGCCAGAACAAAAAATTTGAAAAATTTTTGTGATCATGAAAATCTTGTTTCCCAAAATACAATTGATGATATGAACAAAATGTGTGGAATCACACTGCTTTCCATGCATTCATTACACACATTATATGGAGAATGAATTTGATCTTGAAGGAACAAATGCATTTGAAGAATGAACCCTTTTTTTAAAAAACCAAAAAAAGAAACCATAACAACAACAACAGCAAGAAGCAACAAAAAGAATAATCCTTTAAAGAAGATCAAAATCCATTTTAGAGCTTTCTAACCAACCTAACTTTCCAAAATGAGATTTTTTAAACTTTTTTTAGACCAAATCATCCTTTTTCAAATTTTATTTTTAAAGTCACTTACCTATATTTATAAGAGCTCTTATAAAAGAGAGAGAGAGAGAAAGAAAGGAAAAAACAAAAACAAAAAAGAACCTATAAAAAAAAGAGGGAGTTACTAAAAAAGTGAATGAAAAGATGATATGTGATAACTAGAATGAGTTCGTAGAAAGAATGAATGTTAATAAATTTTAAAAGAGATGAGAATTAAGTCCAAACTAGTTGGCACAAGGAGAATTAAGCCCAATCTAGCTAGTACCAAAGAGAATTAAGCCCAGATTAGCTGGCACCAAAGAGGGTTAAGCCCATTTTAGTTGGCACCGACAAGTATTAAGTCTAGTTTAGCTAGCACAAAGAGATTTAAGCCCAGTTTAGCTAGCACTTATAAAGAATTAAACCTAGAATAGCTGGCACCAGACAAAGCTATTTAAAGTTACTTGCCTAAGTTGATAGAAGCCTTTTTTTAGAATTAATTTTTAAAAGTTACCTATCTATGTTGATAGGAACCCTTTTTCAAAATTGACTTTTAGAAGTTAGTTGCCTATGTTCGTAGGAGCTATTCTTAAAAGAAAAAAAATCTTCTAACATAAAAACAGAAAAACAGCACAAACAAACTTCTTCTTAGCCCTTGGTGCCAAACATAATTGGAGTCTTTGGTCTTTGCATTATTTATAATTCTAAAAAATATACAAAAAAGGCAATTATAGACACTTAATTTTGCCTAGACAAAATTTTGGCCATCTATGAAGTGCATAAAATTCAACTCAGTTCAAATCCAACATTTCTCTAATTTTGACAAGGTTCTAAAATCAAAACTTAGACCCAAATACTGTAAAGTCAAATATGTTTAAACTGGGTCAAAAAAATCAAAATTAGTCAAACTTGATCAAACTTGAAAAAAACAGATAAAACCTAGATTAATCCTCAAAATTCAAAACCAATTTGAAATCAATGTAGTTTAAAATTGAAATTGGTGACTTTTAAAATACAAAATTTTTATTGTACTTCAAAAATGTAAAATTACCAAAATGCCCTTAAAGGTATTTTAGTAATTTGACTTTTTGAAATTCAAATTTTCATGAAAATTTTTAGATCATAATTGATTTTTTTGCTGATTATTAATGCAGTAAAAACCCAGATCACACATTGGAATGTGTGAAACTACCAAAATACCTCTTAGGGGTATTTTCATAATATAACCTTTCCAAGGTTAGAATTTTGTGAAAAGCTCCAAATCATGATTTTATAATATTTGATGATTTTTAAAATTTTGAAACCCTTGATTGTACCTTAAGAGGTGTAAAAATACCAAAATGCCCCTTAGGGGTATTTTCATAATTTGACCTTCCCATGGTCAATTTTTCATGAAACATTTAAGACTATGATTCTATAATATTTGATGATTTTTTGTGCATTTAGAATCATAGTAGTACCCCTAGAGGTGTAAAATTATTAAAATACCCTTTTAGGGGTATTTTTATAATTTGAGCTTTCTAAGGTCAGATTTTCACAAAAACTTTCAGATCTAAATTTTATAATATTTCATATTTTTTGGTACTTTGAAATCCCAAAAAACGAGCATGAGAACATTGATTTCTAAGAAAATGGCCTAAATACCGAAAACTTTGCACTAAGGGTAAAATGGTCTTTTCATGTGATTTAAGGACTGTAAAAATCATACCTTTGCAGTGAATAATGTAGACCATTACATCATATTAGGAAGGTGGATCCAATGGTGAAAATTGGCTCCATAAAATGAAAACAAGAGAGTAATATGAGCCATTAGATGGTTTTTTATCCTAAAGTCCATATTTAATCTTGTAAGATATTTTTTTCGCTTCTTTTTCATTCAAAAGAAAGCATTTTGCTGCATGAAATAGAAGGAAAACAACATGAAAAAAAAAGAAAAAAAAAACATGAGAAGAAAAAAAAAATTTTGTGCTTGGCTTAAAGGTATTCATCTCTATATTTATCCTTCACATTTTCTAGCATCTCCATCTCTTTTTTCATTCCATTTTTCATCATATTTCATTCATTTTTTGTTTGATTTTTTAAAAGGTTTTAGTTTAATTTTCATCTAACTAATTCATAGTTGGTTTGAAGTTGAAATCTAAGCAAAAAACAAAAAAAAAAAAACAAAATCCATCATTGAGAAAACCAAATTGGAGGTTCGGACATGGTGTCCTTCTTCTTAGCTGAACCTCTTCTTGGCTCTTTTGATGTTTTATTTGCTTCTTAATCTTGCCTGTGATGTTCAAGATTAGTTAGCTTTAATCTCGTATAGATTTTATTTGGTGAATGACATGTGATGATGTTTGATTCATGTTTGAGTATCATATATTTTCTTTAGTTTTTTCTTAGTTTACTTCATGTTTGATAAATGTTTTGGTGCTCCAAATGCTTTGTATGATGGATGAGTAAACAAATTATGCTTATTTCAAATGAATAGAATCAAAGTATGCTTAAGGGAATAATATGAGAGGTTCGGCCATTGTATGTTTCTTCATGGCCGAAACTAGTGCTTGGTTTAATGACCAATTGTTGCTTGATTTATGGTTAATGGATGAGGTTTTAGTTAGTCTTTTTCAAGCTTTCATGTGGTTGGATTAAATTTCTAATGAAAAAGGTTGTTTTAAGGGGTATTTGAATAAAGTATGTTATTATTTGGTTGATGCTCTTGTTTATGAGTTTTTCAAGCTATATTAGTTCATTATGTCTTTGATGAAATTGTCTTAATGATTTTCATGTGACCAAGGATCATTTGAATGAAATGGGATGGAGTATGGTTTAATTAAAATTCCATACAGGTTTGGCCATGGTAAGTGTCTTGTTTGGCCGAACCGATGTCTTCCTTTAGTGATGATTTATGACTTGATTTCACATGCTTGATTGCTATTTTTGATATGGTCTCTAAGTTTCCAATGTGTTGGGTTGATCCTTTAAATGAAAATTGCTAGTTTGTTAGGTGTTTGGTTGAATTGAATGATAAACAATGGTGGAACATTTTGATCCATTTTATTCTTAAATTTTCATGCATTACATGTTTGTGATATTAAGTTTGAAAATACCTCAGTTTGTAATTATGTTTCTAAGTCATGCATTTGGCACATCCATTCATTAATGGCTTTTTTGTAATGTTGCATACATTTCAAGTCCATTTCCATAAAATGCAAAAAAATATATATTTTTGTGAAACCCTAAATCCAAACGCTAAACCTTAAATCCAAACCTTAAGCCTTAAATCCCAAATCCATACCCTAAACCCTAAATCCAAACCCTAAAACCCTAACCTTAACCTAGACCCCAAACCAACCCATAAGCCCTAAATCAATCATGCATTTGCATTTCATGTTATCTTCTCGTCACATTCATTCTTATATGATCATGCATTCATACTTTATTCATATTATATTATCATCATTCATCATTTTTACTATGTTCATACATTTCATGGATTATTTTTAAAAATCAGTTTCAAAAGAAAAATGTTTTAAAATAAGATAATACCTTAAGTAAATATAATCATTGAGTTCTTACTTAACTATAAGAAGACTCATGATAATTATTATTTATAAGAGGTGTTATCTAGGTTTAATGGGACAATTTGAAAACTTTTAAATTAGGAATATTTTTTAAACTCCATCTAATTATAAGAGAGTAGAAAAAGTATTTTAATATTTAAAGTATCTTCATTTTGATCTAAAAATAAACATAAAAAAAAGAGAGTTTTGTTTTAAATTTGATCTACTTTTGTTTCAAAAAATTGAAAAAAAAATAAAAATTTAAAGAAAAAAACATTGTTATTTTAAATTTGATTTGTTTTTGTTCCAAAAAGAGAAAAAAAAAGATAAATTTTTGAGTGACTAGTCACACCTTAAAAAAAATTGGTGGAGACTTATTCAATTTTGTTTTTATCGAAAATATTTTGAATCCTCCTGCTTTTCAAAATTTTTCCATTTATCTAGCTTTTAAGTCAAACTACTCCTAGGTCCCAAGATGTCGCAATGGCAATCAGGTGGGATACGAATCTACCCTCGAGCATCAAGGTTACTCAAAGCTTACCCCTATACATTTGATGCAAAGGAAGAGACTAAAATGAGTAGATTCCAGAGTCAAAGGTGGAGTGATTCTCTAATACTTGTGAAACTCAAGCTTTAACTTTAAATAAAGCTTTTTTTGGGAGGTAACCCAAGCTTTACATTTTGTGTCCTATTTTCATATATTTTACTTATCTTTTCTTGGACATATTGATGTTGTTTTTTTGTATAATTGTTTCTTTGTTTTGTAGTTTGAATAAGGGCTTGAAATGGATCCACTGGTTTCAGCCAAAGCTTTGATAGGACATTTAGCCACTATACCTTCATGTTGATTAGGGAGTTTTCTTGCTCCTCTCTTTTGTACTTTATTTCAATATGCTTACATATTGAAGAAAATGTGTTGTTTAAGTTTGAAGGTATGGGAAAATTGCTCAAATTTTGAAAAATTTTTCAAATTTTCCTTGAGTTTTGCCTTGAAATTAAGCTTTACTTCTTGTAACTTGAATAATTAGTATGCTTTCTTTGATTAGTTCTTCATAAAGCCAATGATAGGTAGAGATTAAAAATGAATATATTTTTAAGAAAAGATTGAATATGTGTGAAATATGAGATTATGCTTAGGTTTAGTGAATTTTTGAGTTTGTGTTTTCATTTGTGAGTGAATACTTTCATCATTGAGTTGCATTTTTTATCTAGTGATTGATTATGTGAGCATGAGATTTTTTTTTTTGCATTGACCTTTGAAGTTGTGTTTCATAATCTAGAATTTATTTTGATCATTTCTCGAGGTGAAATCCTAGATGACACATGATTAAGGAAATGATATAAGCTATCTCTAGATAGTTTAAGCCTTTTCGAGCCTACCTCGATACAATTCTTCCATATTCACCCTATTTGAGCCTTATAATGCTTTTTCTTTGTTTTGAAATCACATTACAAGCCATAGCCTTGATTTGCTTATTTCTAATCTTCTTGTTCCCTTGCCCTATATGCAGTAAAACATTCATGCACCATTTATGAGCTATGCATAGCTTGGACAAGAAAAAAAAAAAGAAAAACTAAACAAAAAAAGAAAAGAAAAATGTCAAGCTAGCTTGTAAAAAAAAAAAAAGAAAAAGAAAAGGAAAGGCAAAAACAATAAAGTGGTGAAAATGCAAAGAAGATAAAAGAAAGAAAAAAGGGCAAAAATCAAAGTTTAGGGGGGATTCTTTAGTCAAGCCTATCTTTTTTACCTTAAGAGCTCAATTATGAATGATCCTACACCAAGTAATGCATTGTTAGGATACTGGAGCCTAAATTGTCTTTTATCATACTCTGACCCTAGCCTTATATTACAAGCTTATTAAAGTCCTAAATGATCCTTGGTCATGTATTTATCTACATTAGTGGAGAGAAATGTGACAAGCAAACCTATGGAACTTGAGCACACTTTCTTGATCTTTGTTATTGAAGTTTCATGTTTTGCATAACATTATTATATTTCATGCAAGGATGTGTAAAAAGTATTGCTTGCTTGTGAAACCATAGTTAGGAATGATCTTAACTTAAATTGATTCTTATATATTAGTACTCATTTATGATTTTGCTTTAATTATATCCATTATTCAATTAATGAGGCATTCATGTTGAATGAGGCATTGAGAGTATATGATTGTTCTTGCTCAATCTTGTTTTACTTGAGGACTAGCAAAAGCTTAAGTTAGGGGGTTTGGTTGCACTAAAATTTTAGTATTTTCATGTTCATTTTTAGTGCAATTTTCTTATATTTTAGCTTGTTCCTTGCAAATTATGGTAAAAAATACTCCTAAATGCACATTTTCACATTTGCAGGTAAAAATGGAGAACATGAGGAATTTAAATCAAATTGGATACATTTTAGAGGATTTTTTGTGCAAATTGTGGAAATAGTCTAAACTAGTATTATTAAGTTACATTACTCATTGAGGGAGTTTTCTTGATTTTTCTTCTATAATTTTTTTGAGCCTTTTTCTAAAATCTTTCTATTGATTTTAATGATAAATTTGTTCATTGAATAAATTGAATTCTTGGTAGCCAAATGAAGAAGGATGAAGTAAACATAGGAGCCTAAGAAAGAGAAACTAGTGGTGTGGATTGAAGTTTCATGCAACATGTAAAGTTTGTGTCATCTTTTGGTGATTTGAAGAAGGTCAAATGGGGTTACTAACATGGCATTTTAGAAAGCTTTCATTAGCTATAATTTGGACTTTTGGAAGTGGCAAAACGTATGAGAAAAAGTCTTGCAACCAAGGAAGAACAAAGAAGCTACAATTAGCTACTTATAAGGGATGAAATGATAAGCAAATAAGTCTCTAGAAGACCTATCATTTCTAGATATTTTGAAGAGATCTTTTGAGGCTTAAATCATCACTCATCTACCTATAAATAGGAAGAGAATTGGCCATTTTAGGAAGACTTTAGCTTAGGATTTTAATTTTCTTGTTCTTTAGTTTTTGCATTTTCCTTTACTATATTTTACTTTCTTACTTGCCAAACAACTCTTGATTTCTACATTTCTCTATTGATTTTTATTGTAATTTTACATTTTTTGAAGTATTTTTCAATGTTCTTTACTATTTTAGCAATGAAATTCACAAATTTATTGATTTTTAGCTTAAATCTTCAAGTTCTCTTGTAGATCTCAATTCTATTTTTGCATTTGTGCTCTTAACCTAATTGTATGTTTTCCTTAAAACTCAAAGATTTTGTACTTTTTTTTGCTCCAACTTTTTTTCACAATTTTTGAGTTCATCTAGCTTTAACATAGTTGAAAATTAGCATCAAATTCATTCCTAATCAATACAGTTAATTGTTACTATTTGTAATTGAAGAATGAGTGATTCAATTCATGTAATCCAAGCTTGAGCATGATTCTTCTTTCTTCTTGGTCAATTGTTTGATTCTTTCAACCTTTGATTTTTTAGATTTACTTGTTATCTTGTTTATTTTTATTTTGTTGCAATTTATTTCATGTTTTTTATGGCTGTTTGGATGATTTTTACTGAAGTTATTCTATTTACCTTTATTTTGCATATATCTTAAGATGCTAGTTTGTTGAGCTAGATTTGCTTCATTTTACTATGATTTCTTTACTTGATGTTGAAGTAAACTTGTTAATTGATCATTCCTTAGCTCAATTGAAATTCATTTTTAGTATAGAGCTTTAGATCTATTTTTTTCCTTTGCTAACTCAGTGAGTTATGATTGTACTTGCACAATTGGTTCATGTCTTTCTTGCTTGTTTGGATGTTTCCTTTCAAGTTTTTTGATGCAATTTTAATCCCCATTTAAATTTTTTATCCTTCTTTTAAATTTTAGTTAAATTCCATTTCAGTTGGTTCATTTTAGATCTATAAACCATGAGTCGAAGTGCATTTCCAGATTTTTGTAGTTTGCTATTTTCAACTTATGCTCTCATTTTTTTTGAACTATTTTCTTCACTTTTTCTTTCAATCTAGTTCTTAATGATTTTTTTTGTTAGTTCTCTTAAAATTTAGTTGGTTTTTATTTTATTAATGTTCATTTTAGGATTCCAAATAGTAGCATAAGTTCATAGGTTCAATGTGCAAGTTAGTTATAGTTCAATCTTTCCTTTGAGTTTTTAAATATTTTTGCTTTTCATTTGCATTTCGAATATATTTTTAAGTTATTTTTTTAGGTAATTTTGCCTATCTAAGTTAGATCATTTACCTTACTTGCCATTTAAAGTTCATTTTAGTGTTGTAAGTATGTTTTAGCTAGATTAGCCTTGCATTTTCAGTTTTTCATCGTTTACATGTTTAGTTATAGTTTACATTTCATCACTTTATTTTCCATTCATGCTTGCTTTATTTTGATATTGCTACTATACTTTACACTTTTTTTGCATGCATTTTACTTATTGTTTTTGTTCATTTGTTGATTTACTTAGTATTTCATTTTTCATGCTTTATTTGCTTTGATTTTCATAGTTAGATTTTATGTTCATTTGGTGATTTGAGTCAACTATAGAAGGCTATGGGGATAATAGGTACTTAGCTTAGGAATTTCTTTACCTAATCTCTATAGGATAATATCTTGATCGAAAGGTCACTGTTATTACTTTTATAGCCTGTGCACTTGAAAATTGACCAAATTAAGTTTTTTTATTTAAGGCCTAGAATAAGATTTAGGGTTTGGTTAAGGTCTAGGGGTTAGGTACAATCTAAAGTTAGTTTAGTGATTGTGATTGTGATTGTGATTTAGTTTTGGTGGCTTTTAGTTTGGTTTGGGTTGCTCAGAGTTTGATCTGGTTTGGTTTAGGTATTTGAATAGGTGTTGGTTCGATTTATATTGGTTTAGCTTTAAAGGGGTTGGTTTGGCTTAAATTGGCTTGGGTCGGTTCAATATGGTTTGGTTTAGTTTGGATTTTATTGAGGTTTTAGGTTTGACTTAGGTTGGTTATGATTCATTTTGGGTCATGGGATTGGTCCAATTTGTGACTTAGGGTTTGATTTGTTTTAGGCCGATTTAGGGTTTGAAGGTTTAGCTTGGGTTGCTTTGGGAGGTTGGTTTGGTTTAGTTTGGGTTGGTTTAGGGTTTGGTTTAGGGTTTAAGGTTTAGTTTAAGGTTTGGTTTAGGGTTTAAAGTTTGATTTAGGGTTTGGATTTGGTTTAAGGTTTAGGGTTTTCATTTGGATTTAGGGTTTGGTATAGTGTTTGGGGTTTGGTTAGGGTTTGGGGTTTGGTTTAGGGTTTAGGTTTCATTTAGAATTTAAAGTTTGGTTGGTGGTATGGTTTTAGGGTTTCAGCTTGGTGTTTTGGTTTTGGGGTTTAGAGTTTGCATTGTGGTTTGGGGTTTACACAATGGTTTAGGGTTTGCATGGTGATTTAGGGTTTTGGCTTGGGATTTGGTTTGGGGATTGTGGTTTGCATGGTGTTTTGGGGTTGCATGTGACAAGATATCCAAGATGTCAATGTAAAAATTATAACCTTTAATGCATGAAGTGAGAATAAATAGAGAAACCAAAGCTTAAACATATTCACAAACCCATCATAAGATAACATTTATGCAAAAAAAAAAACCTAGCCAAAATAAAATCAAACAAGGATTAAAGAAACATGAAGGTTCGACCAAGCCATGATTAATTGCTAGGCTGAAACTTTGAAGGCCATTTTTAAGATCTATTGTATTGGCCACACAAGTAGAACAATGTCTCCACAATTTTGTTTCAAATCAAACACATGCAAAACCAAGTAAAATTTACTAGAAAGTTCACTAGCTCAACCTTTTTATTCTTTGAAAATTTTATCAAACACATAGAAAACATAGAAATCTAAGGAGATAAGCAAACAAGAATGGAAATGTCAACCCCCAGCCATATTAAGCAAGGATAGAAGCTGTAACCAAGCAATGGGGGAGTACTTGGCCAAAGTTATCCACTGGCTTCTCTACAAACATTCCATCATTTATTTAGCTAAGACATATATCAAATACATAGAAAACTAACTTATGAAGGCATTTTATTGTCATAGGATTTTCAACAAACATGAAATAAACAACCAAAAAAGAAAGCATTAGAAACATGCATACTAACCAAACACAACACACAATCCATAAAAGTAGTAAACTAGCATGCAAATAACATTCAAGATAACCATATTCTAATCAATGTAGACAACCATCTGTGTCCAGGGTTAATTGGTATCAATTTTTCACAGTTTGTGTACTTTTATTATATTATATGATATTATATTATCTTATTATTATAGTATAGTATAAATTATATTATATAGTATATTATATTTTATTACCATTATTACTATTATTATTTTATCATCATCATCATCATCATCATCATTATTATTATTATTGTTATTGTTATTTTTTTTATTTTTTTTATTTTTATTATTTCATTTTATTCTTTTTAATTTTCTTTCCTGTCTCCTTAACCGATGATCAAGTAACTGAAATTAGGAATTGACTTTGGTCAGAGGGTCAATCAAAACCCAAATCAAGGGATTTCTAATCAATCCAAGAAACCAGCAATAAACCTAGAAATATGTTGAAGTTCAGGCGGAATCTAATCCTAGGATTTAAGCTTGGGATTAGCTCTATTCGTTTCCTAAAAAACTTCCTAAGAATGCCTATAAATTGAATCGAGAATCAAAGAAACAGGGGAGAAGGGTTCATTTTTGGGAGACATGGTGAACATTGGTTAAAATTTTGGTTGTTGCAATTTTGGAGAATTTTTGGGCAGTAAGGAATTTTTATGATTCTGACGTTGGAATTCTGGGTTCAATTTGAAGTATTTGGGTTAGATTTAGGTTTTTGGGATTTGGATTAGGATTCTAGAGAGTTTTTAAAGAAATATAGGCAAATTTGGGAAATTTAGGATTTCTCTGGAAAAATTTGGGTTTAGGATGAATTTTCTGATGGAAGATGAATTTTCCAATTGAATTTTTCAACAAGTTTGAATTTTCTGGTGGGATTTTAATGACTCTTAGAAACTGGTGGGTTTTTCAATTTTCGATTGACGTTTCCAGTGGGTGTTCTTGGCTATCCTAGACAGAAAGCAAAAAAAATAGGGTTTAGAGAGAGAAAGGGCAAAGGCTTTAAAAGTAAACAACACTGAGATGTGCCTTTTATAACAGCCCAAAATGGTGTCGTTTTGGACAACCCAAGATCCATGCGCTAACCCACCGACCCACGCATCAACCCACGCACTGACCCGACCCAAATTGCAAGTTTCCCTTTTCCATTTTCATTTTATTTTTTGATTTTCATTTTATTTTTATTTCATCATTTTAAGTTTTTATTTTATTTTATTTTTTAGTTTTTATCTACTTTTATTTACTAAATATCTATTTTTAAAAATATATATCTTTTTCTTTCTAGAAAACAAAAAAATAATAAAAATAAATAGATAATAAAAAACCTTTTTTTCAAAATAAGTTTAAAGGAAAATAAAAAAAATCTTTTCCAAATAAATTCATGAATTCTACCAAACTATTGAAGAATTTTCATGGGTTTAATTTTTAAAATGGAATCTACCAAACTATTAGAAAATTCCAAAAATCATTTTTTAGTGAGTGAAAAATAAAAAAATAATTCTTATCCTCCAAACTATTGGAGGATTGCTTTCCAAATTAAGTTCTACCAAACTATTAGGAGACTTAATGAAATTCACAAAGATTTTTACAAACCTTTTTACAATAAAATCTCACCAAACTATTGGGAGACTTTACTAATTTTTCAAAATAAAATACTTTAATAAATTTGATGATAGAGCCCCTTCAGAATGGGACATTAGTCTCCATGAATACTCTTGAAGTGAGAAAATTATCTTAAATTACTACCAAATTATTAGGACCATTTTAAGACTAATTTTCAATATTAAATAATTTGGTAAATTACAAATATGATCAAAGCTTGGATAATCTGAAATCAAACTGGTACCATCATTTGGATAGGCACGAGGGGTACCTTCCCCACGCATAACTGCACTCCTGAACCTAAACTCTGGTTTTGTAAATCAAAATCTACTATTTAAATATACCTAAGCCAATCTTGGGATTTTTCTTTAAATAGGATAGATTTAATTAGGTGGCCAATCACACCTAAAAGAAAATATTGGTGGTGACTCCTCTAATCCATGTTTAGCGGTAGGTTCACGGATCTATACATTATGACAGTTTGGCGGCTCTACCAGGGAGATTGAAAGTCAGGCCAGTAAATGATTTCTTATTATCCAAGCCTTGCCTAATAAATTTGAAATTTATTTTGTTTCCTTTTATTTTATTTCTTGTCGTTACTTATGTATGTTAGTTATTCATTTATTTATATCTGTCATTTATTTGCATGTGCATAACATAAAGCTTTCTACCCAAGCTCTAGGGAGTGAAGTACCTATGCCCTCGTGAGATTTCATGTCTCTGCATGGGCCTGCGAAACACTTCTACTCAAATTGAACCCTTTCTACTTAAAACATATAATGGGCAAGGATCGGAATGCCTTATTAGTCTGTAATGGACGATGATGTAAGGAACAATTTGAGAACCTTTTAGAATTTATCTACACCACATGTAGTTAACTTTAAGAGACCAACTATAGGAAGAGCCATGCCTTCCCTTGTATTAGAAAATCCCTAATAGGATACATGATTGGATATTCAAATGTAAGCTTATGTATTATCTTTTTGCTAACCCTATATGTCGATCTCTGTATTTAATTTTTCACTAACTCTTTTCTTTTATCATGCATTCATATTATTAGATTTATTATAAGGAATATTTGCCACAAAATAATTTTTAACAAGGAATATCTCAGTTACATCCATGGAAAGCCTAAGCAAATCCTCTGTTGGCCTGAAAAGAGAGTCTAAAGAGTTGAAGCTTGCAAACAAAAGGATAAAAATAGAAGTCCAAACACTGGAGCAAGAAAAGGATGGATGGAGGAGTTTATGCATCAACCTCAATACAACACGATCATCCATTCACCAAGAAGTGGCCCAATTTTGCAAGAAAATAGATAATTGCAAATGAAACTACAAGCAAAAGATGCAATGCTCTTTGAAGCATAAAAGCATATCCAAATGCTAAATGGAATAGTGATAGGAATCAGAGCACAAATGAAGGCCATGATTGAAGAATGTTAGCAAATGAAAAAACATATATGCAAAAACATAACCAGTTAAAGTCCCTGCTTGATCGAATCATTACGGTTGTTTACAAAGCCAAAGACATGGTAGACATGATTGAAAAGAGGAAAGCAAGGGTTCCACTAATGGGAGCACACAGTCAAAAGTTGATAGATTTCCTTAATGAAGTTCAAAGCCAATATCGATGGGTCATGGGTTTCTTTTCTTAGTAGTTCTAAACTTGTCATAGATGTAATAAAAATGACTTTTAATAAAGATTTTCTTCGATAACAATTGCTATGTGGTTGCATTCATGCATTTTGTTTTAGTACTTATTCTCATGTATAATTTGAAGAGTTCTATGGACATCATTCTAAATTTGTACATTGTGGGAAATCAAGGTTCAATAATAGCTCAATGCCAGTACTACACTCAAGCTAGAGCCAAAATGATGGAACAAGACAATGCAGATCAATTTGAGAGGTTAGAAAAGGCCCAATAAGTAATTAAGGAGAAGTTAAGCAAGATCCTTGAAGCTTTAAAAAAGATAAACAAAGGGAAAATAGTAGAAGAAGACATCTTACATGAAGATACTGAACCAGTGTATCCTTAAGGTTTCACTTTGCATCAGGCCTAAACCATTCAAGCTATTAACAACAACAAACCATGTTCCTAAATTACAATCAAGGAAATGTTTAGAGTTTTACCAATCCTATCTTTGCTAAAAAGATAGATAAGCCTATCCAAATTCCCAAAATGGATGAAACGAAAGAAAAGGCGAAGTTATAGATGACTATGTCCTTAAAATACTCTAAAATTAATCAAACTATAAGCATGATAGAGGAAAGATTGCAGGCTATAAAAGGCATTTAATTTTATAGATCCATGGATACTGGCTACCTTCGTTTGGTTCCAAATGCTGTAATTTTTTTAAAATTTAAGATACCAAAATTTGAAAAGTATGTTATTACTAAGTGCCTCATTACACACATCACAATGTACTATCATAAGATGGCAGCACATGCTAGCAATGAGAAACTGCTAATGCATGTGTTCCAGGACAGCTTGATAAGGTTTGCTATAAGATAGTACATTCAGTTGGATAGAACTCACATTAAATCATGGAAAGAGTTGACTTGATCCTTTATTAACCAATATTGCCATATCAAAAACATGGCTCCTGATTGTCTTTCATTATAAGTGATAAAAAGAAAGCATCTGAGTCCTTCAAGGAATATGCCTTAAAATGACGAGATATAGATGCTCGAGTCGAGCCTCTCCTAATAGAGAAAGAAATGACAATTTTGTTTATAAGCACTTTAAGGTCACCATATTATGAGAAGATGATAGGGAACACGACTAAGAATTTTGCCAACATGGTGGTTTTAGGGGAGATAATTGAAAATGCAATCAAAAGGGGTAAATTGAAAGAATAAAGTCTTCTACTACTAAAAAGACACCTAAGATAAAAGAGAGTGAAACTCAAGCTATGAGTTTCGATAGGTAGCAATTCAAAAATTACCCTAAACCAATCCATCCCATATATCATGCTTTACTGTACTCTACCAGTCAACTCCACAACCTTTTTATTCATCCACACCTAGGCCCTCTAGTCGTTCAACTACCCTAACAAGCGGTGTACGGGAATCACGAAATTGGAAAAAGCCTACATTTAACCCTATTCCTATGAGTTACACAGATTTATACCAAAAGCTTTACAAGAACCATTTGATTGCCCTTGTTCCTACAAAATAACCTGAACCTCCCTATACCAAATGGTATGACTCCACTACTCATTATGACTATCATTTTGTGGTGGTGGGCCATTCCATAAAAAAAATTGTATCCTTTTGAAACATATAGGGCAAAGTTTGATCAAATAAGGATTGATAAATTTCAATGCTAGTGGAAACACGACATCTAATGTCAGTGGTGATCCATCGCCTAATCATCCAAGAGCATAATTTTGGAGAGGTTGATTGGAATTGCTTATCATATTGAACTTCTTGAGAATACGGATCTTCTTTGATGTACTTGGATTTTATCTTATATTTAATCACTTTAATAAAGTGACATGTTTGATGTATTTTCATGATATTCCTCTTTTGTGTGAATCCTTATTATTTACTTTTACCTTCACATACCTGTTTTTTTATTTTGAATAATGAATGTTCAGACAGTTATGACAATAATTGAGGATTTGACTTTGACAACACCATTTAATTAAGATTGTTGGTCCATTAGGACTACTAAATGAAAAGGATAAATCAAGTGAAGAATTTCAAAAATGATGCAACATATGATCTTTGCATTTGTTCATTTACAAATCTACTCTTAGTCAATAAATGTTTTTCATTGAAAGTATTCATGTTTGAAATGAAAAATTGCCATCTTTCTTCTATCTATCAAGAAAAATTATTATCCCTTACTACTCTATTTGAGCTTGTTGAAAATTTTTTTGGATAACCCTAACTAAGGATCACTCTCACACTGGGGGGCAAAGTTCAAGAGATTTGTTCATTCTTAGGAGGCAAAGCCCTTTTGTGATCAAGTTTCCTTGACAAATGAAAAAATGAAAAAGAAAATGAAGGAAAAATTGATGGGGCAAAAAAAAGAGCAAAAAGGAAAATTGATGGGGCAAAATGTCAAAGTGCTCCACATGAAGAAATGATCATTGGTTTGATTACCCTACAAATACAATTTGTGCCTATTTTATCCATTTCTTTGGCAACCTTTACCCTAGCTTACGTTATGTCCCTTAAAAGTCCATTTTGGTCGAACGTGAATACTTGATTTAGAAAATCATGAATTGAATTAGGGCAGGTTTGCCATTGGATTATTTGAAACTTTGATTAAAGTGTCATTGATGAATGAAAGGGAAAAAGAAATGAAAAGAAAAGAAAAAATGAGAAAAAGGTGTGCAAAAAAGAAAGAAGCAAACAAAAAAAAGGTAAAAAAGAAATAAAACAATTACAAAAAAAAAGTAAAAAGAAAGAAAAAGAGAAAAAGGGAAACTTAGACTGAAAACCTAAAAGGCAGTTTAAGTAAAAAGAAAAACTTTAAAAAATAACTTCATGTGAAAGTCTCGGAATGAGGATTAAAGATATTAATGGAATGTGTTTTTGAAAGAAAATTCTAAGTTTGAATTCAAAATTGTCTGAATAATCATTATTTTGGATGTTAATGTCCTATTTGAATAACTCACAACATTTTGCCTTTGTTCACCCTTGAGTCGTTCTTGAGCCTACCTTTTGTTCTTTCAATAATAAAGATCTATTTTTCTTACCCATTACTACATGAACATTCCTTGAATGAACCAAGGAAATATATCATGTCTGTCACTGATTTGAATAATGGCAAATAAATGAATGACATTTTTCATAAAGAGTTTTCCATTCTTTTTAAAGTAATCCAAGATGAGATAAATGAAAGAAGCATAAGAAAAAGGGGCAAACAAGGTAACCCAATCATGAATCTAATGATAGATTGGTTGACATGACATGTGAGTCATGACCAGATGAGAAAATGGACATGGATCAATTGATAGAATTTGTCTTAAGATTACTAATACCAGAAGCCAAAAAAAATTAGTGGAGTCTTGAGAACCTTGTCACCACAATTGAAATCTCATGACATTAATACTACATACATTACATTTGCACCCCGGATAGGATATGCATCATTGTAATATCATCATCACTCATTCGATCTTAGCTCAGCTAGATCATTTCTTGACTCACAATTTCATCCCAGTCATTCATTTTTTACCTTGGTTTAGTCCTGGTCACTTTGTTTCCTGACCCGTGGTTCAATCTCGATCACTTATTTTGATCTTGGCTCGCTCTAGATCATTTTTTCTAACCTTTGTGAAACTTGAAACCTTGCAAATCTTTCTTTCTTGCAAATTTGAAAGTCCTTGCCAACCTAAAATCTTTATGAATCTAGAACTTTTACAAAACTTAGAATCTTGAGAATTTTTCTTTCTTCCAAATCTGAAAGCCCTTACAAACCTAGAATCTTTATGAATCTAGAACCTTTGCGAAACTTAGAATCTCGCGAATCTTTCTTTCCTGTGAATCTAATAGTCCTTATGAACCCAAGATCTTTGCAAATCTAGAACCTTTGTGAAACTTGGAATCTTGTGAATCTTCCATGCTTGCGAATCTAAAAACCTTTGCAAATCTTAAATCTTTGTGATTTTGTTAAACTTGGGATATTGGGATCGTTCAACTTTTGTTATGAAACCTCATAAATTTTTGAATGGCAAAATTGGGAATCTTTGGATTTATAGTGAAATTTTGAACTTTATTTTTTTGACTCGTGGTTTCATCCCATTCATTCATCTTTGACCTTAACTCGATCTTGGTCACTTTTAGACTCGTGACATCATCCCAGTCATTCATCTTCGATCTCAACTCAATCTTGGTTGCTTTCAAACTCACGGTATCATCCCATTCATCTGATCTCAGGTCGATCCAGATCATTTTTCTAACTAGCAGTATCATTTCAATCGTTCATTCTTTACCTCGACTCGATCCTAGTCGCTTCATTTCCTGACTCATAACATAATCTCGATCATTCATCTTTGAACTCGACTTAGTCTTAGTCACTTTTAGACTTACGGCATCGTCCCAGTCATCTGATCTTAACTCAATCCAGATCATTTTCCTAATCATGACAACATCTCGATCATTCATTTTTTACTTCAACTCGATCCTGATTGCTTTATTTTTTGACTCACGACATCATCTCAATCATTCATCTTTGACCTTAACTTGGTTTTAGTCGCTTTCAAACTCATGGCATCCTCCTAGTTATCCGATCTCGACTCCGTCCAAATCATTTTCTTGACTCATGGCATCATCTCAATCATTCATTTTGGACCTCGACTTGGTCCTAGTTGCTTCAATTCTTGACTCGTGGCATCGTCCCTGTCCATCATCTTTGACTTTAGCTCACTTTTGGTCACTTTTAGACTCGTAGCATCATCCTAATCATCTGATCTCAATTTAGTCCAGATCATTTTCTTGACTCATGGCACCATCCCGGTCATTCATTTTTTACCTTGACTCGCTCTTGATCGCTTCATTTCCTGACTCATGGTATCATCCTAGTCATTCATCTTTAACCTCAACTCGATCTTGGTCGCTTTCAAACTCGCGGCATTGCCTTAGTCATCTGAACTCAGCTTGATCTAGATCATTTTCCTGACTCATGGCATCATCTTGGTCATTCATCTTTGACCTTGACATGGTCCTGGTCAGTTTATCTTAGAGTTGTGGTTTTTTTCGATCATACAATTTTGGCTTAATAAGATCATTTTTTTGGCTTATAGCTTGGTCTCGGTCATTTCTACTTATTGATTTGACTCTTATTTTGAACCAAAACAGAATGGGTGTCTAGGTCTTTACATCATCCCTGTCTAACAGAGATGTGTAAAGAGGGGCAGCAGTAGATATCATTCTATGTTTGAGGTTAATTGGGGTTGTATGTTTTTCAGTTTGTGTGCTTTTATTATATTATATGATATTATATTATCTTACTATTATAGTATAGTATATATTATATTATATAGCATATTATATTATTATTACCATTATTACTATTATTATTTTATTATTTCATTGTCATCATCATCATCATTATTTTTTATTATTATTGTTATTATTATTATTATTTGTTATTTATTTATTATTTTTATTATTTCATTTTATTTTTTCTTTTTGTCTTTTTTTCCTTAACCGATGATCAAGTAACTGATATTGGGAATTGAATTTGGTCAAAAGGTCAATCAAAACCCAAATCAAGAGATTTTTAATCAATCCAATAAATTAGCAATGAACATAGACATATATTGAGGTTAAGGCAGAATCCAATCCCAAGATTCAAGCCTGGGATTGGTTTTGTTTGTTTCCTTAAAAATCTCCTAATAATACTTATAAATTGAATCGAGAATCAAAGAAACAAGGGGGGAAAGGTTGATTTTTGGGAGACACGGTGAACATTGGGTAAAATTTTGGTTGTTGCAGTTCTGGAAAATTTTTGGGCAATAAGGAATTTTTGAGATTTTGACTTTGGAATTCTAAGTTCGATTTGAAGTTTCTTGGTTAGATTTAGTTTTCTAGGATTTGGAATAGGATTTTGGAGAGTTTTTTGAAGAAATCTAGGCAAATTTGGGAAATATGGAATTTTTTTGGAAAAATCTGGGTTTATGATGAATTTTCCAGTGGAAGATGAGTTTTTCGATTGAATTTTTTGATGAAGTTTGAATTTTTCAGTGGGATTTTGATTACTTTTCTAGAAACCAGTGAGTTTTTTTAGTTTTCGGTTGAATTTTCGGGTGACTTTTCTAGAAATCAGTGGGTTTTTCAATTTCTAGTTAAAGTTTTTGGTGGGTGTTCTTAGCTATCCTAAAGAGAAGGCAGAAAAAACAAGGTTTAGAGAGAGAGAAAGATAGCTTATGAAGTAAGAAAGTTGAGAAGAGCCTTTTATAGCAACCCAAAACAGTGTCATTTTAGACAGCCTAGGACCCGTGGGCTAACCTATCAACCTGCACACTAACCTAACCCAAATCGTAGGTTTCCCTTTTCCATTTTCATTTTATTTTTTGATTTTCATTTTATTTTTGTTTCATGATTTTAAGTTTTTATTTTATTTTATTTTCTAGTTTTTATCTATTGTATTTAGTAAATATCTATTTTTTTAAAAAAACTTTCCTTTCTAGAAAAAAATAAAAATAAATAGATAATAAAAAGCCTTTTTTCAAATAAGTTTAAAGGAAAATAAAAAAATCTTTTTCAAATAAAAATCCTTATAAAATAAATTCATGAATTCTATCAAACTATTGGAGAATTTTCATAAGTTTAATTTTTAAAATAGAATCCACCAAACTATTGAGAAATTCCAAAAATCATTTTTTTCAAAAAATAATAATAAGAGAAAAATAAAAAAATAATTCTTATCCTCCAAATCATAGGAGGATTGCTTATCAAATTAAGTCCTACCAAACTATTGGGAGACTTAATGAAATTCACAAAGATTTTTACAAATCTTTTTACAATAAAATCTCACCAAACTATTCGAAGATCTGTTTTAAATCAAGTCCTATCAAACTATTAGGAGACTTTACTAATTTTTCAAAATAAAATACTTTAATAAATCCGATGATAGAGATCCTTTAGAATGGGACACTAGTCTTCATGAATACTCCTGAGATGAGAAAATTATCTTAAATTGCTACCAAACTATTGGGACAATTTTAAGACTAATTTTCAATATTAAACAATTTGGAAATTACAAATATGATCAAAGCTTGGATAATCTGAAATCAAATAGGTACCATCCGTTGGATGGACGTTATGGGGGTATTATAACCTTCTCCACGCATAATCGCACACCCAAATCTAAACTCTGGTTTCATAGATCATAATCTACTATTTAAAGATACGTAAGTTAATCTTGAAATTTCTCTTTAAATAGGACAAATTTAATTAGGTGACTAATCACACCTAAAAAAAAAGATTGGTAGCAACTCCTCTAATCCATGTCTAGCAGTAGGTCCATGGACCTATATGTTATGATAATCAATATATGTTAATCAAAGCAAATGAAACATCAAAATGAACCTAAAGGAGGTTTGGCCATGGCATAGGGAGGTTAGGTCGAATTTCTAATAAGCATTGAATGGTGGAATTTGCTATTTGTTGATCCTTCTCACTTTAATCCATACTATTGGCTTAGTTGGTTGACTTTTAATGGATCAAGCTTGGAGCTATGGAGGAAGCCAACCATTGAGAAGGTTGTGCCTCTTTGAAATTTCATAAAAATCAAAGAAAACTATTATTAAAAGGTATGGAAATGAGCATGAAAATGCATGAAGTGGGGAATAGAATTTACCTTCCTAAGCTTTTCCTTAAATTTTTCCTTTTCTTTTTTTTTTTCTTTTTCATGCCACCATTATTGCTGCCTCCTTCTCTCCATTTTTGGCCCTAAATTATGAATATAAAGGCCATGTAAATGCATGCTAGCCCCTTGATCATTTTTCCATACAAATGGTCCTACCTTCTTCCAAATTTATTGATCAAGCAACCACCTTTCACCTTTAGATCTAGCCATTTGAATGATCAATGATCTATGATAAATTTAGCACAAAATGTAACCTTTAGTGCAACTGTAACAGTGAGAAAATATCATTTTACCACGTTAAAATTTTGACCTTTTATGTGATTTTCTTGGAAACCTATGATCTAATATTTGTTTTCATGATTTTAATGCACCAAAAATCATAAAATAATACTTAATCATAACCTAAAGCTTTTCATGATAAATGACCTTGGGAAGGTCAAATTACAAAAATATCCCTAAAAGGTATTTTAGTAATTTTACATTTTTTAAGATATAATCAAGGTTTTAATGTATTAAAAATCATAAAATAATATCAAAACATGATCTTGAGCTTTTCATGAAAAATTGACCTTGAGAAAGTGAAATTAGGAAGATACCCTAAAAGGTATTTTCATAATTTCATACCTTTTAAGGTGCGATCAAGGTTTTTAATGCACCAAAATTCATAAAATAATATCAAAATATGATATGGACCTTTTCCCTTAAAAACTAACCTCAATAAAGTCAAATTACAAAAATATCACTAAAAGGCATTTTGATAATTTCATACCTTTCAATGTGTGATTAAGGCTTTTAATGCATCAAAAATCATAAATTAATGTTAAAACATGATTTGGAAGTCTTCATGAAAAATCAACTTCTAGAAGGTTAAATTACGAAAATACTCTTAAAGGGTATTTTGGTAATTTTATGCCTCTCAAAATGCAATCAGAGTTTTTAGTGTATTAAAATCACAAATTTCATTCTCAAGCCATATTAATCCCATTTAGTTGTGAAATCTAAAGATTGACTTAAGTTCGATCCAATTTGACCAATTTTTTACTAAGTTTGACTTTTTTTTACCAAGTTTAACCATAAAGCATTCGAGTCAACTTGATTCAAAATTTAGTTTTGAAAATTTGTCACCATTAAAGAAATATTGGATCTGAACTAGGTCAAACTTTAAAAGCTTCATAACAAGTTGAAATTTTCCTGGACAAAATTAAATGCCTCATAACTTCAAGGTCTTGGTGAGATAAAAGGGGTTTTAACTCACTAAAAGATTTATAAGTCAAACTTCTTAAAATAGTAGATAAAGGGTATTATTTGGAGAAAATTGTGAGAGCAATCATTAAGATTTAAAACCTTATTTTAATGATTACAAATACATATTAGTAACACCATATGTTGGTTTATATGCAATATAAATCATCATGGAAATTAAGTTGTCACTCCATACCATATGATGCAAACAAGGCAACTAGATCCAAACTTCTTAAACTAATTACAGTCTTTTTGAATTAATGGATATATTCTTGATGATCTACTCTTTAAGAATCAGGAGGCTTATCAAGTTCATAAAGATGATCTTGATTGAGGTCATATATATGATATTGGCATGTGAGGCTCCTAATTAGAAAGGGAAACATGAAACAAGGGGCCACATTATGGATTATGATGTAAGTATAGATTTAGATAAGGATATCTGTTTGGGTATGTTATCATTATGGCAAACTATAGCATTTGAGGTAAAATTGCAAGATGTATAAAGAACCATGAAATTAAAAGAAACTTAAAAAAGTTTACACTTCATGTGTACTATAAGGTTAGTTTCAATACATTAGTATATGATACCTTATGAGATTGATTTTCATATGTATGATGTATTCGAGAAACCAATAAATAATGAAATTGAATAAACCATTGAAGCAGCTTAAATTTTAAACTTAAATTTTAAGACAATGTATAACAAGGTAAGCTAAGCTTAGCCTATCTTAATAAGATTATGAAATCTATTTACTTAGAGAGAATTCTTATTAAGATATGAGATCTAAATAAAGACTGCTTAGAACTAAATATTCAATTGATTTTCTATGAGAATTCATATGAGCTAAATTAAATGGACATGATTATGTAAGAGACATAAAAGATCCAATATCCCTCAATGGCTAAATTTCCTTTAACACAAACCTTTAAATTGATTTCAAATGGGTAATACAAAAATAGCTTCTATATGAGATATGAGATGGCTAGTTTTTAGATTACCAAATATATGACTTAGAGAAGCATGAATATTCAAAAGTTGTTTTAATGAACTTCCTAAAGAAAGTAAATGAGTTTACTTTTGGAAAAGGTTTATATACATGATAGAAATAATGGGATTATAATGACAGTTTAAATGTTAAAGGTCATATATGCAAATTTTGAAATCCAACTTTGATGCATGAGATACATAAAGGCACAATGTTGCAATTATTTAGTAGGATGCATTATAATGCATTACTCATGTGAGATGAGTATACTAAATGAAACAATGTTAGACATTGGAATATGGTATCAAATTTTGATAAAAATATTCAAATGAGTTGACTTTATCAAAATAGTGAGATAACATTTGTTCATACTTGAAGGTTAGTGGGAATATTGGGTTACTCACAAATAATGCATAGTAGATACATTAATGATGAGATCATGAATCAACACAACTACTAAAATCCATTGGATTTACCAACAAATGTTAGACTAAATGTTAAAAAGGTTTAACATGGGATCTAAAATATCAAGTGACATAAAGTCATGACGTATAAAAACCAGTTAGTTAAAAATGGTCTAAACTGGAAAAGACTATATATTTGTATCCTAAGTCAAATACAAACCTTTTGTTTAAGGTTACAAAAGGAGATATATTTGGATCATTAGCTTATGAAACAAACAAATGATTCCTATAGTTGTTAAAGTAACAACAAAAGCCCAATGAAATGGAATCTAGGTATCATTATGATCCGAACGAGTATTGTGATTATGATAATAGAGCTTATCACACACATAATCAAACATATTCTACCAAGATGCCTTGGTGCTATGTCCTAGTAGAGACACAATTGCTAAGCAAAAAAATTCGATATTAGATACTTTAACGTTGGCTTAAGTACAAGTGAGAGATTGTTAGTGTATGCCCTAGAGCCAATCAGATTGGATAGGGATATATGTTAGTAATGCATTCCTATCACTTATTATTCATGTGATAAAAAGTTTTCCTTTATCATTAGCATAGCATTAAGAGTTACTAATGTATTAAATAGATGAAAGCCATGGAATACAAAGGACTTATATGGAACTATGAGGGGTTACAATTATGATATTTTTATGCATCAAAGTCGTGTTCCTAAAACTGTTCTTAGTCATTGTATTGTAGAGAAAGGGCATCAACAACATTAAAAAACCTGAAACATGTTAAGCCTTCTTAGTTATAAAGTACGCAACTGATCTTATAAGTTAAAATATAAGGATATTTGAGAATAACATATGGGTGCTTGTTAGGAAACAAGTTCACTAAACACGATTTGTTATGAAAACTTCATTTGTTATTTCACTCTAGTGTCTATGGAAATATTCTCATGTATCTATCGTGTAACTAGCCCTTAGACTTGAGACAGTAGGTCACCTTATATGTGTATATTCATACTTTGATTTCACATCTAAGAGTCAAGGCACTTAATTATTAGGTATGGTCTAAAGCATCCAAAAGTGGATGAATGGTCAAGAAAACATCCATCACCCCAAGTGATATGAGAGGACATATCTCATTAGTTTCTAGTTTTAGACAACTCATAAAGTCTTCAGTCAAAGCAAGATGAATTTAGAAGAAATACTTTCTTGCTAAATTTATTCATATTGATTAAAAGCTAAAGAACTAATATAAGAGGTTTTCATGGGTAGACATTACACCAAGCTCATGACCTTTCAAGATTGTGATAGACAAACCAAATTACATTGATAAACCGAATATTAAAAGGTTTATCTAGACTATCTAACATTTAGGAGGTCATAAGGCATTGCTAAATGCCATTCATGATCTATGAATAAATATTGGTCATATTAGATCTATTTGAGTTTATATTTATTGCTAACATGTTGGAAGCCTAATAGGTTACACCAAATAATCATAATGCCAGATTAAAATTTAGATTTAATTAAATAAGGCTTAATTGAATAAAAGCTTAAATATGTGAAGGATTTAATTGAAAAGTTCAATTAGATAAATGTGCCTAATTTGGAATTATTGTAATTCTAAATTAGGGCTTTGGCATGACAAAGCTTATATGTTTATTACCTTATGTCTAAGTGGCATTATGTCTCCCTTCACCTTTCTCCTTAGCCATTCATGTTTGAGAACATGAGGAAATAGTTCCTCCTTCGAGATTTGGCAATGGAAAAGGAAAAGCTTTTGATTTAAGCTTCTGAGCCACCTTACTAGTATGGGAGTTCCCCATATCTTAGAGAAGGATTCAAACTTATGGTTGTGTGGATCATTATTGGAGGCTAAACACTTGAGTGGCTTAAAGTCTCAAGATTCCTTGATGTTCAAGTAAATGAAGGGTTTTAATTCAAGATTATGATATCTATGAGTTAACTTATGACTTTAATCGTATGGATGATTGAAAAACTATTTTTAGCTTCAATTAGCATTACAAAGTGATTCTTTGGAAGGTTTTAGTTTTGTTTGTTTATTTATGTCTTTTAGTTTTGATTCCGTTGTACATGAATCTTGTTTGAAAATGAACCAAAACCTAATAGAATCATAATACTTTATATCATTTGTATACGTCAGAGCATCTGATGCCTAAAAAGAAAATTTTTTTTATAACTTTTCATTTTATAGAGTTATCATATTTAATATCAAGTTTTGCTTAGTTCTTAGCAATTTCATCCAAATATATTCCTAAATTTGTGTTATTTTCTCGTGTGTAGATAATTAAGTCAAACAAGGAACAAGGTGATGACTTTGGTAAGCATAGGACCTAAATGGGAGCACAACCTACCATGCGTGATTAAGCATGGTGTTAATGCAACGTCTTGGTTCCTTAGCACTGTTGCAATGCATGAGGCAAGCTTGAATGTGAGCTAAACGAGGACTTCGGGAGCTGCTCCTTTCAAATAAAGATAATATTAGTAATTAAATAAAAATAAAATAATTAAATTCTTTTTAAATCTACTTGTCTTGCGTGCATGTTGCCAGTGATATGTATTTGGCTTTGTTTTGTTAGTGATGTTGATGATTATACTCCACCTATACAACAAAATTCTACTATAGTACTATAATAAATTTTTATTATTATTGTTTTTGACCAAAGGTCAGTCCGCGCCCAAATTTGACGTTAGAAAGACAACCAAAATGCTTTTTTTTTTTGTTTTTGAAAAACATAGAAAATGTTTGAAAAAAAAAAGAAAAAAAGCCAATTAAATAAATTATTGTCATAAAATTACTGGTATTGTTGATATTTTAAAAAATAGTTTAATTATTTTGTATTTTTATTTACTTATTAGTATTACTCTTATTTGAAAATTGATATATGAAAAGTATTTTTTTAATTTTTCATATAAAAAAATTAAAAAATAATTGAAATTCATAATGAAATATTATTTAACTTAGATGGAATTTTCTGTTTCATCCATAAGTGACTAGAATTGCATAAAAAAGTGTAGTATGATGGTACAATTATATAAAAGTAAAATAGTAAATATGGAGCTCCTAATCTAGTACAATGATCAATTTTACTTTTTTGCAATTTTGAAAATTAAAATCTTAATTTGAAACAAATAATAGATTTGATCTTAATGTGAGTAACTGACTAAATTTTGAGTTCTAATTGAGCATTTAATCTTTTTTATTTGGTCACTTGACCATTTAAATGCAATATTTGAAACCGGCCATTCCTCGCGTCAAGAAGTGGTTATGGATGGCATATTGTAATTACAAATCTAAACAAAATCAAATGTATCAAATTAAGTGCTATGCTATAGGTAAGATTCAGGTTCTCATTGTGCATTGCATATTTATTAAATTTTTAATAGATTTAATGGATGAGATTAAAATATCTTTTTCTTTTCAACTTATCTTTATTATCTTTTAGATCTATTAAAATCAATGATTAAAAAAATTATAAGTTTTGCACTAATGTAAGTTGATCTATCTCTCTACTGTAATATTTATTTCTTTTAACAATTTTTGTCAAGTGGTTTTATTTTATGTTGATTAGGTCATGAGTTTTTTATACTTTTATATTTAAGTTGAATCTCTTTATTTATTGCTAATTTGTTTTAAATTGGATGTTTACACATTATAAAAAAAAAAAAAAATTATCCCATGTACGTAGTCTCTTTCGTGATAAGTGTGTTTTGTCTAAGATGTTATATTCATGTTGGCAAAGCTGATATGAATTTAATCTAACTTGATTTGATTAAAAAAAATATAAAAACTAATAACTCAAATGTGAAACAACCCAAATTTGAATCAATCTGTCTCAAGAATAATCCAAACTCAAAATACTAATTCCAAATCACTCAAAATTAAATTTCTTTGATTTTAAAATTTAATAATTTGAATATAAAATAATAGAAATTTGAATAATTTGAATATTAATTATTAATAATTTGAATCTAAAATCGAAATTTGAATAATTTGAATGTTAAATTCGAAAGATCCAACTTTAAAATTACCTAAATTTAAAATAATTCAAAATCAAAATGACTGAAAATGAAATAATCCAAATCTTTTTCATCCCAAAATGACCCACTATAAATTTAATCTTACTTGCTCTATTGCCCCTTCTAATATCATATGATAAGTTTGTTGTCCTTATACATGATGTGAAATATTAAAGTGATGATATATATAGTGAATCCCACGTTAGTTGAATTGGGACAAGCCCTTTCGTTTCAATTGTTAATACATGGTTTACACGTGAAGGAGAATTTTCAGTGTTATGTCACATTAATCAAGTCTTTAGTTTTTTAATTGGATCTTTTTATTTATTTTAATTTTATTTTGGATTGAATATTCAAAATTTTAATTTGAATGATAAAAATCTAACGTCGACGTGACTCAAATCATGACAAATCCATCCATTTTCATATTAAGAAAGTGCAAAAAATTTATGCCACGAACCACATTTCTTTATTCCTTTTACAATAGAAAATGAAAGTATATATGCGTGGGATCCCATTGCATCTATATTATACTATTTGAAAGAACATGGAAAAAGAAAACCCGATTTGAATTAATATAGTAACCAAAAAAATATATATCTGATTATACAAAGCCATTAAAAGACATAAACAATCTTTTAAGACATAAACAGTCTTTTAAGAGAGCATAGAGAATAATAGTAATGGGTTCAGAATTTTCTTTTGATATTTATTTTTGATATATAAAAATTATTAATGGATTTATTAATTTTATTAATATAAAAAAATATTGAAGAAAAAAGTTTTGAGGATGTTCAGAATTTTTTATTTTTTTAAACTTTTTTTAATTTTGGGATGTGCATAAAAAATTTGAGAGTATCTAAAAAAAAAAATTCTTTAAAATTTTTATTTCTCATTTTCTGGTATCCAAAGGCATCAAAGATAAACTCGCCATTATAACAGTGTTGATCAGTGAAACAAAGATACATATAGTCCATTATAACAGTGTGGAAAAAAAAAAAAGACAGAAAAAGGGAGATAGATGGGAATTCTTATGAAACAAAAGTGGGTGTCGATTAAGAGGCGTGTGGGACCCAACTGGCATGAGCTTCCCTTGAAGGCCGGCTTGGCACGCGCAGTCAGGAGAGTGGGGCCCGCGATAGCCGCCCACACGCACGTCAATGCAAAGCGTGGAATTTTATGGCCCTATCCTATCTCATGTTGTGTTTGAATTCCCAGGATGCCAACGCTATTCTTTTTTTTATATCAGTTAAGTTAAAAAAACAAACACGTTAACAAACGATAATGAAAATATTATAAAGAAAATTATACACCAATATAACCCTCTATAAAAAGTATTTTTAAGAAATCTGGCTGCATCTTGATTGAAAGTAAATTTTTTTTTTTGTCAATTTTTATGTTTGACTCGTAAAATATAAAAATTTTTCTTTGAGAGGTATTTTTTATATTTTTGTATTTGTCAAGTATAGTTCCTTTTTATTTTCAAAGTTTTTATTTTTAGTCGAAAGAGATATTGTTGCATCAAAATTAGGTTTTTTATTATGTGAGTTTTTTTTTTTCATTTTTTTATTATCTTTTTTTTTTAGCTGCTTTTTGGGTACAAATTTTTATTTCTTTTTATTATTTGATTGAATGTGGGTTTTAAATTTTTTTTTTTTTTAGGTTTTATTGTGATGATTTT
The DNA here is from genome assembly GCF_002303985.1 of Durio zibethinus. The sequence goes on along the minus strand of NW_019167849.1, from coordinate 8,063,226 downwards.
GGTGTTATAGATTTTAATTTTACTTAATGGAGTTTAATTGTTCAAATGGGATTTTGGTTTTATCGTTGAGAGATTCCATTTTGTTATGAATGGTTTTTTTTTTTTTGAAGATTTTGTCTTTACATATTCTGATATTAGATGGAAATCAATTTTTAGTTGTTATTTTCTTTGACGTTGCTCTTTTTTATTGTTGTTGTAATTTTTTTATTTTCAGATTCAGATTTTGTTTCACATATTATTTGATTGAAGTTATGATTTTGTTTTCAATTGATTTTCTCTTTTTTTTTTTTTTGTCTTAGGGTTTGTTGAAGTTTTTGAATATTCGATTTCCAGGTTAGTATGAATTGCTTTATGTGTTGTTTTACTTTAAATTTTGTTATGTATTTGAATTTGTTAAATTGTACGTGGTGTTTGTTTTTTTATTAACTTGTATAAATAGTTTTATTTGTTTAGAATTATGGTCATTACAACTGAAATTTTTTTTCTTTTTTATGATGTTTTTGTTGATAGGTGCATTTGTTTTGGTGTTGGCTTTTTTTTTTTTTTTAAGATATTTCTGTTGACAGCGTATCCTTCATATTGTTGTTTGAGTAAGTTATACATAATGGGATAGGTTGATTGCTTAGTGCCATTTTTTTTGTTAAGCTTTGTTTTTTTTACTTTGGATACTATACGTAATGGGATAGGTTGATTGCTTAGTGTCATTTTTTTTTGTTAAGTTCTATTTTTTTACTTTGAATACCTTTTGCATTTTTTTAAATAGAAATAAGTTGATTGTTAGATTTTGAATATATTATTATAGCAACCCTACATATAAAAATTCTTATTATCTATATTGATGTTTTCTAGTACTAAAAAGTTATGTTTAATAAGGATAGTTTACTTGATAAAGTTGTTAATGCTTTGTTCGAAAAGAGGTTAGAATAAGTTATTTGCTTGCTTAGTTAATAATTTTTAGATGAAAATATGATGCATTTGAATGGTTACATTATTTGCTGTGAAGGTAACAACATTTAGATTAGTTGAAATTAGTTACTTTGCTAGGTTTTTTAGATTTACAAAATTTTTAAAATAATTAGGCTTTGAAGTTGAATGTGGCTGAATTGGTATTTTTCTCTTTTGTTGAGAAAGCCTTAGCAATGATTATCAATGCTTTCAATAGCAACTTGCTGCGTGCATCAGTTTGTCGAGAAGAAAATGCCTGTTATTTTAAATCTTTCTATCTTAGTCTTAATTTATGTTTATTGCAAGAATTGTCGAATGAATTAGGACCATGGTTATAAGTGTATCTGAAAATGTTTCTTATGATTCATAATATATGGTTGAATACTTGAATCTGTGCGCTTTTAATGGTCGTATTGTTATTTTGTGTTATTCTACAAACTTACTACATTACTCCAGCAGTGTTTGAAGTGTATCAAGAAGGGGTCCAACAAAGAAATATCCTTAACATCCTGTACTATTGGCTAGTCTTGAATGCTTAACATTGATAACCTCGACAAGCGTTCATGCACACTTGCACATAAAACATAAGACTTTAGAAATCAAGCTAATAATTTCTTTTGGTAGGTTTGTTAGTGTTAACTATTGATCTAGGAGATAGTGCACAAGAAATATGGAAAAATCAATCACTCATCTTTCACAAGCTTTTAAATTTGGTTTTGAATCTTCTAAGATAGCTTCAATATAAAAGAAAACTAGATAAGATTAGAATTTATTCTACCTCTAATATTTGTTAGCATTAAGATGTGTAACTAGTTTTTTTTTTAACATGATCTGGTTTGTCATTGTAGTTATTGGATTGTTTAGCTGTCATCACTTTTGTTGGGGGGAATAATCCAAAGGAAATTGAAAAATCAAAGGAAATTGAAAAATCAATGCAAATTATGTGACAATTGGTTCATCCTGAACTAAGTTCTAATGTAAATAAACATGCCTAATTTTCTATAATTGAATAGCATCTAATAGATGTATTTGAAGTTCTGTATAAGTTATTGCTTGGAAGTTGTTCATTGAAAAACATGATGTATTAATGCATATTTGTTTTGCTTTATTTGAGGATCAATTAGTTCTATTTGACTTTGCATATCAAACCTTCTACAGCAATAATGACAGTAGTTGTTTCTATCTGGTCATTTCTTTTGACAACCATGGATGAATGGAGACTTGGTCCCAAACTTTAGCTAGAGTGACTAAACTCTTTGGATCATACTTTTTTTCTTTTTTTTTTTAATATGATAATTTATTGTCTTTACAATCCCTTCATCCATATGTATTTTAGCTAAACTAATTGTTGGGATTTAAATCTTAAGAAAGCACGCGTGTGGTTTGAATTATGCTCATACAATATAGATAATACTTAACCCCCTTAATTTACTCAAACCACAACCCCTTTAACAAAAACCAAAAACTCAATTAGATCATGTACACATATTGCTCATTCAACTCAAATCATGGACTTTGTTACATTAAAATTTCAAAAAAAAAAAAAGAGAAATCAAATATTAATTCAATAAAATACAAAAAATCAATACAACAAACCGAACAAAGCCAGGCATCCATTACTAATGTGTTTTAAAAAGTATGTTCCATATTTAATTGTTATATGGATTTTGATATGATATTATTTATATATTATATTATTGACATTTCTAATATTTATAAGATAAAAAATGCATTAATTAAATCACATAACATGAATATGCATTTAATATGTATAAATAGTTAAATACAATAAAAAAAAATCTTTTTTAATCTGTATAGTTTTCTTACAATTTCTTACAAAAAATAAAAAAAAATTTCAAATTAAAATTCAATAATCATTTAAGGTAAATTCAATAATCATTTAAGTCTCTAACATTTTATTGCAATCAATCAAATGCTAAATCTTTTATTTCAAATCAATTGAACTTTTAAATATTTTTCACTCAATTGAACCATTAAACATTTATTTTCACCAAATTAAGTCATAGATTGGATAAAAAAAATAGTAACTATTTTTTCTCTAATAAGAATTCATTTGGTGAAGATAAATATTTAAGGGTTTAATTGATTGCAAAAAAAAAAAAAAATTGAGATGATTATTGAATTTTGCTCAAGATGTTTTTTACCCTTTTGATAAATACAGTAACTATTTTTCTTCCATTTGATAAAAATAAATATTCGAGGATTTAATTGATATGAATTATATTATATTGATGCTCGTTTCATCTTAAATTTAATATTTTATATCTAAAGTGAAACAAAGTTTAAGAAAATTTAAATTTAATTATTTTAATTTCATTTCTTCTCTTTTAAACAATATTAATAAACTATAGATTTAAATGCTAAAGAGTAAAGAAAAAAAAAAGAAACTATTTTTTTGTTTGTTTTTATTATGTTGATTAATGTATTTATTTGAAGGTTAAGTAATTATTGTTAACCAATTATATCATTTTATGTTTTTCTTTACCACTTCTAGATATTCAAAACTTTTTTACCCTACTTATCAATCCTTTATTTCATTTTTCATTCCTAATTCTATTTATTTCCTTTATCTTAGCAATTATTTAATTATGTTGGAATTACTTTTGTTGATAATAGAATATATTATTTGAAAAATATCATTTTTTTTAATTTGTGAAAAATATCTAAAAAGAGAAAAGCAAAAAGGGGCAAATTAATTAATTTAAAAAATAAAAAGGTACCATTAAAAATGAGAAAAAAAAAAGCAAGAAATGAATTCAACAAATATTTTTATATATAAACTAATTCTCTCAAACCTAACAAATGGCGCACAACAGTAAAACCTAAGTTGACCAAATATAAAATCAATTAAAAGACACATGACACAACATTAAGCTCTAAATTGGACAAACTCTTGCATTAGAATTGAAGAGTTTTTTTTCCAAAGCAAAGGTAGTTTAAAATCTTTATTTTTTAGTAGGGATAGTTTTAAATTTTTTTACTTAAATAGGGTACTATATGTCCCTTCATAATAGTTTGAGGGCTGTTGACAAATTTAAAAACAAAAGAATAGTTGCCATCAATTTTTTTGGTTATATGCGATTTGTCACTTATTAAAATTTATCATTCTAATAAAATTTTAAAATTAATTAAAATTTTATCAAAAAGATGATTTTTGGATCTGCAAAATAGTTTAGATTCAGGAGTCGGTTACGCGTAAGAAAATATTAGCACCTCTATGGTGCCTATTTAAAGCAATACTAATTAATTATGTGTTATCTTTTGATTTTAATTAAAATGGTCTTAATTTTTTGTATTTAGAATTAATTTTTTAATTTTCTTTATTGCAAAAACATATTTACTTTTTTTAGTATTTTTCTATTTTTGAAAAATAAACAGGAACCATACTTATTTTAAAATTCTTGAAAATATTCCAATATTTTGATAATATTAATAGGAATTTTTTCACCTAAAGAAAATTCTTAAAAATCCTATAATTGGCGGCCTATATTTATTTTCAATATTTATAAAAAAATATAAATTATAATATCTATAATTTAAAATTAAATAATATTTTCTAAAATTTATTTTTATACTAAAACAAAATTGTTATCGAAAATTATTTTAAACGCTCTAATACATTGACGATATTTTAGATAAATTTTTTTACCTAGATATTCTTAAAGAATTACTACTTGAACTTTTTTAGGATCTCATTCTCGGAGATTTCATTTTTTTATAATCGGTATAAAAAAAATAATAATGCATATACATTAATTTGTGATGCTATTGCATGAAAGTTCATCTTTAGAAATGAAAAATAAATGAGAAATTTTTCATATTGAGAATAATTATAAATATTTCAATTCTTTGGTAGTATTTTTAGAAAAATTCTTTTACCTAGGTAATTCTTAGGATTCATTACTCGGACTTCTTAGAGTCTCATCATCGAAAATTCTCATTTAATGAATTTTATTAATAATTTTTAAAAGTTATATAATAATATAATTATCTATAAATTTATTTTCTAAAAATGCATACTTTATAAATATTTATATTTTTTTCAATCTTTTCAAGAAAATTATTCAAATTAAAGAAAATTAAAAATCTTTGGATTGAAAAAAATTTCTAAATATTCTAATATTTTGATAATTTTTAGAAATCTTTTTTCACCTAGAGAATTTTAGAAGAATCACTACTCAAACTTCCCGAAATCCCATTTTTAGAAAATTCCATTATTTGTTAATACTTAATAATATAAATTTTCATCCAAAAAAAATATATATTTATTTTCATAAGCATTCAAACGTACATATTTTATGAATATATTATGTAGAAAATCAAATCAAAATGTGAAAAATGAAATAACATTCAAATTTAAATTTTTTTTTCTTTTTTTTCCTCTTTTTTTTTTTGAAAAAGGAAAAATTCAAGAGCACACATTTTTTTATCATACAGAATAACTGGATTCAAAGATTTTTCTCTTTTTCATTAATTTTTATTGGCCAATAAACAAAGAATTCAAGAAAAGCCTTTATTTTTGCTTGAAAATTTTTGTTCATTTGTTTTTTTTTATTTTGGATAATGTTGAAAAAATTTCCTTCATTTTATTTTAAAACCTTTTCTAAAAATGCAAATTTTGGATAACCACCAAATGGATGAACTACATGTCAAAAGAAAATTTTTTCTTTTCTTTCAAGAAAATGTTTTTCTTTTATTATCTATTTCTATTTTTTTTTTCAAAATTTTAATACACATTTGTGTTATTTCTACAAAAAGGTTAGCAAAGCTCTATCCAAGGCTAATCCCCTAAGGTTCACTATATGTTAAGTAAGGATTTATTCATCTAAAGATTCCCATTTTGTTTTTTACTGGCATCTACACAGGACTTGTAAAGCACTCTGATTCTGATCCATTAAAGGCTATGATGGAAAAGGATACAATTTGAGTGGGAGTATTTCACTTGCCATTGCGGAGGTTATCACCTCATAAGAGCATAGGTAATCTGGTCCCTTTTAAATGGGATGAAGCCTAGATATAGAGCTCATGCATAATATGAATATGCCATGTCTGAATGTGGGAGAAAATGAATCATAATTTCTATGCCATGTCTGAATGTGTGAGAAAATGAATCACAATTTCTATCCTACATGCCCCACAATTTATTAAGAATAATATATATAAAACATAAATAATGGAGAAACGACATAATTTAAATGAAATGCATGTAAAATTTTTATTACTATTGTTATTTTAAAAAAAAAAATCAAAATCAAGGAAATTAATGTTAAATACCAATTAAGACAATTAAATTACAATTGAAGATAACACATAATTAATTTTTGGCTTGACTCTTTAAAAAGAATGACATCTTCAATGGAGTTGTTGAGTTGTCATAACGGTTTTGAGGGCCACTAGACAAATTTGAAAACAAAAAGAAGTTGCTACTAATCTTTTTGGCTAGGTGAGATTGGCCACCTATTAAAACTTATCCTTCTAATAAAATTTTAAAATTAATTAAAATTTTATCAAAAAAGATAATTTTTGGGTCTGCAAAACAATTTATGTTTAGAAGTTGGTTAAGTGTAGAGAATGATTATCACCCTCACAGTACTTGATTAAAATGGTACCAATTAATTATGTGTTATCTTTTTATTTTGATTAAAATGGTCTTAATTTTTGGCATCTATAATTAATTTTCTTTATTTTTTTATTGCAAAAAACACATTTATTTTTTTATTTTTTTCTATTATTGAAAAATAAATAAGAAATTTGCTTATTGAAAATTTTTTGAAAATATTCAAATATTTTGGCAATATTAATAGGAACTTGTTAGCCTTGAATTGATTAAAAGTTTTGAATTGACAAAATAAAAATTTGCCTAACTTGAATCAAACTCTCTTAATCTTAAATTGAACATTTTTCTAGCCTTCTATCTTGCCAAAATTTATTTAGGAACTAAAACAAAGGAAATTCTCAAAACAAAATGGATCAAGGCATGTTCTAGATAGAAGGGATCGATCCCTTCCCTTACCTGATCAATCCCTTGACCAAAGGAATCGATCCATTTTTCTTTCAAAAGCTAATCTCGTGAAATTTTGGCAAGAACCAATCGATCCCTTTCCTATAGGGATCGATTGGTTAGGGTTATATGCTTACTTGATCAATCTCTCCATAAAAGGATCAATTTTCTTTTATACAGAATGTAAACTTGGTTAAAAAATCACAAAAGGGATCGATCCCCCTACATAGGGGATCGATCACCCAAGGACTGGATTGATCAAGTATACTACCTAATCGATCGGGTAAGCTTTTTCTTGCACAAAATTGGGCATTTCTATAATCGACCCAATCGATCCTCTACATGAGGGGATCGATCCCCTGATGCCTAGAAAGCCTTAACGGCTAATTTTTTGTTTGATATTTTATAGGTTTGAAGCATTGAATGTAAGGCAACGGCTATCAACTCTTTCCTACATCTAAATGAAGGCTTTCACTACAAATCAAGAGTATGAATTGCTAAGAGAACTTATTGCCTCCACTAACCATCTTGTTCAAACATTCAAACTAGTTCAAAAGAGAGAAAAGTGTAGAAAATCCTTCTTGTATAAGTTTTTCTCTAAATTCTCTAGTCAATATTGCTTTGTACTTAAAGCTAGCAAACACCTAACCTTAGAGAGGTTCTTTAAGTTTGCATAACATTTTAGAAACTTTGTATTGTGAAATTGTAAGCTTAAAAGGGAGGATAACCCTTAAAAGTTTATGGTGTTGATTATGTAAAGCTTTGAGAAGCTAGGTTGTATTTTGCAACACATAGTAGATTGAACTCCTTGGCAAGTGAGACTAAGGGAGAAGACGTAGGTGCCTAAAAAAAAGACCAAACCTATATAAATCTTGGTGTCTAATTCTCTATCTCGATCTTTTGTTTACTTATATTTATTGTGTTCATTTGCTTAAATAAATTGTTTTATAGATTTTGTACTTATTAAGTATTAATTTTTGAAAATTTTATTATCAACCAATTCACCTCTTTTTTGGTTTATTTCAAGTCTTTGAGTTAAAATTGGTATCAGAGCTAGTACTTTTTTTATAGGTTTAACAACCCAAGAGTGATCTTGAAAATGGCTTAAAGAAATATAGTGATCAATGTGGAATAACTATCCTCAAGCTATAACAAATACAATAGGCAACAAGATGTGTGTCTCATGGCAAATGAAATATTTGCAACATCTTTTGAAAGTGAAGGCCATTCAACTGTAAGACCTTCTCTCTTTGTTGATGATAACTACTTTTATTGAAAGACTAGGATGAGGTTATTTATTCAAGCCAATGATTATGAACTTTGGAGGGTCATTATAAATGATCCTTAAATTCCAATGAAGATGGTGGATGGTAGGGAGGTGATCAAGTAAGAGAGTGAGTAAGATGTCGTTGATATGAAGATGGCTCAACTCAATGCCAAAGCAATGCATACACTCTTTTGTACATTGGGGCCTAATGAGTACAATAGAGTTTCTTTATGTGAAAATACAAAACAAAAATTTAGAATAAGTTAACTATCACTCATGAAGATATAAATAAAGTGAAAGAGACAAAAATTGGCATGCTCACTCATGATTATGAGTTATTCAAAATGAAACCAGATGAAACCATTAGTAAAATGTCAAACTACTTCACCGACATCATTAATGGTTTAAAAGCTCTTGGAAAGACTTACTCAAATGTGAAGATAGTGAAGAAAATTCTTAATAGTCTATCAAAGAGCTGGGAAGCTAAAGTGATAGCCATTGAAGAGTCCAAAGATCTTAACACACTCTCTTTGGATAAACTAATGGGTTCTTTCCTTACCTATGAGATGGAGCTCAAAAGAGGATAAGAACCAATCAAGAAAGGTGGCATTGCTCTCAAATATATCTTTTAAGAAGATAAAAAAAATCTTGGCCAAGAAAAGGATGATAAAGATGAAGAGATGGCCATGTCTACAAAAAGATTCAAGAAGTTCATGAGGATGAACAAGTCTTCAAATAGAAGAAGACCACAAAGGGAAATGATTAAAAAAGAATCAAGTAGAAGAGAAAGGTATTAGATTATTTGCTATGAATACAACAAATTGGGTCATATTAAATTTAATTATCTTTTGTGGAAGAAGCAAAACATGACAAAGCCAAAGAAGAAAACAATGGTTGCAACATGGAGTAATAATGACTTCTCCGAAGATGAAACAAATAGGGAGAAAATATCCAATCTATGTCTCATGGCTCTTGATGAGCCCAAGGTGACTTTTAATCCATATGATTTAAATTCATACATATTTGATGAATTGCAAGATGCTTATGATATATTAGCCATATAATTTGATAACATGAACATGAAATATAGGAAAATGATCTCTAGGTTAAAACTAGAAAACGAACTCTTGACTAAAACAAAAGGATGACTTAGAAATGGAAATTGAGCTTTTAAAGTTGAATGTCAATGATTTGACTAAGAAAAATAAAAATTTGCATAACTCATTTTCTAGATTTTATATAGGACATCAAAAGCTCAATGACATGCTTGAAACATAAAGAGCATTCTTTGATAAAGATGGATTAGGCTATAATGATGACAACAAAGAGACTCATTTAAAGAATTTCCTTATTAAGCCAAATGATTCATCTAGCTTATGTGCATATTATCATAAAATGGGTCATTCTATACAATATTGTTCCTTAAAGAAAGTCACTTATAAAGGCAAGCTCATTAGGAGAGTGTGGATTCTGAAATGAGTTAGCATATCTTAAGATGAGATTACTAAAATGTAGTGGATTTTAAAAGGCATAAAAATTATTAGTACTAACACTCAAAGACCAAAGAAAGTTTAGGTACCTGAATAAAAATTTAATTTTGTTTTTGTAGGAAGGTGAACATTGCTACAAAGCAAACTCAAGCAAGAACAATCCATGGTACCTTGATAGTGGATGCTCAAAACATATAATCAGAGAAAAAACTCTTTTTAAGGACTTAAAAGCTAAAAGTGGAGGAGATGTTACATTTGGTGATAACTCTAAAGGCTAAATTGAAGGGATTGGCTCTATTGGTAACAATCTTTTACTACAATTAAAAATGTTTTACTTGTAAAATGACTCAAGCATAACTTACTTAGTATTAGTCAATTATGTGATAAAGGACTTAGAGTTGTGTTTGAATCCATGTGCTATAAAGTGATTGATATCAAAACTAACAAAATTGTTTTTGTTGGACATTATCAAGAAAATATTTATGTAGTGCATCTAGATGATCTTTCCTCTAAAAATGTTTATTTTGTGGTTCTAAAAGAAAATAAAAGTTGGATTTGGCATAGAAGACTTGGACATGCAAGTATGCATGTAATTTCAAAACTTTCTCAAAATGATTTGGTTGTTGGTTTGCCAAAATTGAAATATGAAATGACAAGGTTTGTGATGCATGTGCTCAAGAAAAACATAAAAAAATCTCTTTCAGACCTAATAATTGTATTTCAACTCCTAGACCTCATCAACTACTTCATATTGAGCTTTTTAGTCCTACTAGGACAATGAGTCTTGGTGGAAAATAGTATGGGTTTGTTATTGTTGATGACTTTATTAGATTCACATGGGTTCTCTTTTTGCATTTAAAGAATGAAGCTTTGGAAAAAATCATCACTTCAAGCAAGCAAATACAAAATGAAAAAGGTTATTAAATTTCTAGTATTAGAAGTGATCATGGAAAAGAAATTGAAAATCTTGGCTTTAATGTGTTTTATAGTGAAAATGGTATTAGCCATAATTTTTTTGCTCCTAAAACTCTTCAAAAAAATAAGGTAATAGAAAGGAGAAATATGACATTAGAAGAAATAGCTAGAACCATGCTTTGTGAAAATAATTTACCTAGATATTTTTGGGTGGAAGTCGTAAATACCTTTTGTGATATTATAAATAGAGCTATGATTAGGCCAATTTTGAAGAAAACTCCCTATGAACTTTTTAAAGGAAAAAGGCCTAACATAAGTTATTTTCATCCTTTTGGTTGCAAATATTTTGTTTTGAACAATAGAAAAGATGATCTTGGAAAATTTGATGCAAAAAGTGATGAATAGATTTTCCTAGGATATTCTTTGAATTCAAAAGCTTATAGAGTCTTTAATAAAAGAATATTAGTTGTTGAAGAGTCTATACATGTTATCTTTGATGAATCTAATCCACCTCTAAGAAATGTGCCTCTTGATGATGATGATGATGTAGGTATACTTCAAAAATGTATCAATGATGCATCACATGGCATTGAAGAGAACATACAAAAAGAAGATGATGAGTTTCTAGGAAGCCACAACATATAGAGAAAGAACCAAATCACCATAGAGAAAGGAGATATGTCAAAGATAGTAAGATTATTGGTGATCCAACTTAAGGGGTAAGAACTAGATCTTCTTATAATGTGTGTAATTATATTATTTTTCTATCTCATATTAAACCCAAGAATATAGATGAAGCCTTAGAAGATGATCATTGGATAGCCATGCAAGAAGAATTGAACCAATTTGAAAGAAGCCAAGTATGGAATCTTGTACGTAGGCCTAGTGATTACCCTATTATAGGCACCAAATGAGTTTTTCAAAATAAGATGATGAGCATAGGAATGTTTTTAGAAACAAAGCTAGGTTGGTAGCTCAAGGGTATAGTCAAGAAGACGAAATTGATTATGATGAAACCTATGCCCCAATTGCAAGGTTAGAAGCCATTAGAATGTTGCTTGCGTTTGCATGTTTCAAAAATTTCAAGCTTTTTCAAATGGATGTCAATAGTGCATTTCAAAATGATTTTATAAATGAAGAGGTGTATGTTGAACAACCTCCTGGTTTTGAAAATCCTAAATTTCCAAATCATATTTATAAATTGATAAAAGCTTTATATGGTTTAAAACAAGCTCCTAGAGCTTGGTATGAAAAATTGTTAGAATTTTTAATTGAAAATGGTTTTAATAGAGGGAAGGTTGATACTACACTTTTGATTAAAACAAAAAGAAAGGACATTCTCATAGTGCAAGTTTATGTTGATGATATCATATTTGGTGCTACTAATGAAGTTATTTGTCAAGAATTTGCTAAGACTATGCAAGATGAATTTGAAATGAGCATGATGGGAGAACTTACTTTCTTCTTGGGATTACAAGTAAAGCAAACAAAAGATGGTACCTTCATCAATCAAGCCAAATACATTAAGGATTTATTCATAAGGTTTGGATTGGGAGAATCAAAGCCTTACTCAACACCTATGAGCACTTTAACAAAACTTGACAAAGATGAATGAGGTAAATGTGTTGACTCTAAATTATATAGGTCTATGATTGGTTCATTGCTATATCTTACTGCAAGTAGACCGGATATAATGTTTAGTGTATGTTTATGTGTAAGATTTCAATCTTCACCTATAGAATCACATTTATTTACTGTCAAAAGAATTTTTAGTTACCTTAAGGATGCCCTTAATTTAAGACTATGGTATCCAAAAGGTTCATCTTTTGCTTTACATGCCTATTCTGATGTGGATTTCGATGATTGTAAAATTGATAGAAAGAGCACTTTCGATACTTGTTAATTGTTTGGAAATATGCTCATATCATGGTTCGTTAAAAAATAAAATAGTGTTGCCAATCCATAACCGAAGCCAAATATGTAGCTGCCAGTAGTTGTTGTGCTCAAGTTTTGTGGATTAAGCAACAATTAGAGGATTTTGCAATTACCATGGATCATATTCCCATTAAATGTGATAATACCAGTGCCATCAATCTCACCAAAAATCTAATTCAACATTCTAAAACCAAGCATATTGAAATTAGGCATCACTTTATTAGAGATCATGTTCAAAAAGATGATATTGTGCTTGAATATGTTTATACCTTGCATCAATTAGCTGATATTTTCACAAAACCTCTTGATAACGATAGATTTTATGCAATTAAATGTGAACTTGGTATGATGAATGCTTTTTGAAATGAATTTCTTGATGGTATGATGAATGTTGCTACCATGATTGATCAAATGTATGTTATCTTAATATTTCTCTTAATCTTGTGTATGATCGTATGATGCATATTTGAATGTTCATGTTGCATGTTTTTTAAATTTAAAAAAAAAATGCTACAACCAAAACCAATCGATCCCTTTGGACCAAATCGATAGGTTATTCTTCTAGTAGCTAAATTATGGGAAAATGTTGAGGAACTGATCGATCTCCCTTAGACCCGATCGATTGGCTCTTCATCTAATAGCCAACTAAGTGGAAAATGTGAAAACCAAATTGATCCCCTTTCATAACCGATCGATTGGGTCATGCATAATTGGCATTATGTGCACCATTTTGGCTTGTCAAAATCGGGTCCATTCTCTTCCTTGGCTGATCATTTTAGCCCTTTTATCTATTCTTCTTCTTCCCTAAACACCTTCTCTTCAAACCTTAGGAATTCTTACTCTATTTTCACTCAAAATTGATCTCTCTTAACCAAAATCTTTTGCAAATTGCTTTATTTCTATTTAGTTTCTTACAAAAATCATCCTTAAAAATCATCAAATCACACAAAAATCTTCACTCATTCTTCTCACTCTAGAAAATTGATCCCCTTTTTTAAGCTACCATATCTACTCATCCTTTTTGCCTCTTTCAAACATATTCTACCACCTATCATCTATAATTACCAATTTTCTCATTAATTTCACATAAGCCTACCTATTTTATTCTTATTATTTTCATGGCTCTAAAGACAAGGAGAAATCCTCTAAGGGAGGCTTTTAGTTCATCAATGAGGCCTTCATTCAATTAAAATTTTGCCAATCTTGATGCCAAAGAGAGATATGAGACACACTTACTCATAGAGAAGTTAAGCATGGAAATGTAATCTCTCTTGAATTCCTACAATCTATAAAGTTCCCCTTATTTACATGCATTTGAGAGATTTGGATGGATGAATTACTTGTACATGGATGAGCTTTTGTTTGAGAATCTAGGTAAGGTGTTCTATAGCAATGCCACTTGTATTGAAATTGAAGGGTTATATAGATATTATTCTGATAGATTTAAAACTTATGTGATGTGCAAAGAAATTTATAGTTAGTAAACAATTGTTAGCTGAAGTGTTCATGTTAAATGATGAGGGAGACACCAACACTAGGTGTGACATGTTGGAACTAGCTCAAGATATATTTAGAAATGATAATTTAAGAGTTGCTCCTACTCAAGCCATTAGGCTGTCAATGCATGGTAAGTTGTTACACCTTATTGTCATTCAGGTATTAGCACCTTTTGGAGCTCAATACTTAACTATTAGGAAGCAAGATTACTAGTGGATGTATAAGATCAAACATCAAGAAAAACCCAATTTGGTGTATTTTATTTTTAGTGATATGATGAAGGTAATGCAAAATAGAGAATATACCTTAGTTTATGAGTTTGCAATCAGTAATCTTTTGAGGAAATTGAACATTAATACTAGAAGAGATCAAAATATGGTTTTCAATGATCCATTTAGCATTCTTGGTGCTTCTACTATGCATAGTATAAGATATATTCAAAATGCAACAAGTTTATGGGTTAGAAAAAGTAATATTAGGGCTGTGCAAGAAGATGGGAAAGAGCATGAAATTTTAGATATTCTTAATGCACCTTAAGGACCCAAAGAGCTTTAGAAATGCTTATGCTTTAGATGAACAGTCTACATTTAGTGGTTGGAATTATGAATTCTCGATTGGAAAACATGGAAGAGACTTAAAATGAGCTAGTTTCCCAAGTTTGTCAAGTTAGAGTAGATATTGAACAAATTTTGTTTGTACAACAACAAATGGGGTAGCACTTCCCTTATTCTCCTTATTCTTCACCTCTTTCTAAATGATCTTTCTAGTGCCATTCCTCATATATTTTCCCACATCTTTTTTATGTTGTAAAGTTTCCTTAAAAATACTTTGCATTATGGTTTGTTATCAAACTTTGGTATTCATGTTTATATTAATGAAATCTATATTTCCTTTTCATTATGATATTTTCTATATTACTTTGAAATTTGGCTTGTGAAATTATGGGTTATGATATTGGTATATTGCTTGATGATTGGTATATTGCTTGACATTGAGATTGATATGAACTTAAGTTGACAAATTGAGTTGGTATGGCCTTAAATTGATTGCTATCTCCTTTTAATTGACTTCCCATTTTTTGTTATGACAAAAAGGGAAAAAGGAAATGGTATGAAAAATTTCTATTTGATTGATGATCATGGTGGTATGAAAATTTTTGTTTCATTGATGATCTTAATTGTATGCAAAATTTCTACTTGATGATATTGACATTGTTTTTATTCTTAGTTGTTTTAAAATCTCTTAAAATCTCTTTATGCTTAAATTTAAGGGGAGATTGTTTTTTAAATGGAAAAATGTTTTTAAGAAAAATTTCACCAAGTTTTGTCATATAAAAAAGGGGGAGATTGTTAGCTTTAAATTGATTAAAAGTTTTGAATTGACAAAACAAAAATTTGCCTAACTTGAATGAAACTCTCCTAATCTTAAATTGACCATTTTTTCAGCCTTCTATCTTGCCAAAATTCATTTAGGAACTAAAACAAAGCAAATTCTTGAAACAAAATGAATCAAGGCATGTTATGGATAGAAGAGATTGATCCCCTAAGGGAAGGGATGATCCCTTCCCTTACCTGATTGATCCCCTGGCCAAAAGGATTGATCCATTTTTTTCCAATAGCAAATCTCATGGAATTTTGGCAAGAACCAATCGATCCCAACAGGATCGATACCCTCCCTGTAGGGATCGATTGGTTAGGGTTGTATGCTTACCAATCAATCTTTCCATTAAAGGAATCAATCTATATTTTATATAGAATGTAAACTCGGTTAAAAAATCACAAAAGGGATTGATCCCCCCACATAGTGGATCAATCACCAAGGCATGGGATCCATCCCTCCTTTAAAGGGATCGATATGTTTTTTACACAAAAAGCAAAATGAGTTTGAAAATAAACAAAAAGGATCGATCCCCCCACATAGGGGATCAATCACCCAAGGACTAGATTGATCAGGCATACTACCTGATCGATTAGGTAAGCTTTTTCTCGCACAAAATTGGGCCTTTCTATAACTGACCCAATCGATCCCTTACATGAGGGGATCGACCCCCTGATGCCCAAAAAGCCCCAACGACTATTTTTTTGTTTGATATTTTGCATGTTTGAAGCATTAAATGCAAGGCAATGGCTATCAACTCCTTCTAACATATATGAAGGTTTTCACTACGAATCAAGAGTATGAATTACTAAGAGAACTTATTACCTCCATCAACCATCTTGTTCAAACATTCAAACTAGTTCAAAAAAGAGAAAAGTGCAGAAGATCCCTCTTGTATCAGTTTTCCTCTAAATTCTCTAGTCAATATTGCTTTGTATTTAAAGCTAGCAAACACCCAACCTTAGAGAGGTTCTTTAAGTTTGCATAACACTTCAAAAACTTTGTATTATGAGATTGTGAGCTTAAGGGGGAGAATAACCCTTAAGAGTTTGTTTTGTTGATTGTGTAAAACTTTGAGAAGCTAGGTTGTATTTTGCAACACATAGTGGATTGAACTCCTTAGCAAGTGAGGATAATGGAGATGATGTAGGTGCTTAAAGAAAGGATTGAACCTCTATAAATCTTGGTGTCTAATTCTCTATCTCTATCTTTATCTCTTGTTTACTCTCATTTATTGTGTTCATTTGCTTAGATAAATTATTTTACAGATTTTGTGCTTATTAAATATTGATTTTTAAAATTTTTATTATCAACCAATTCACCCCCCTCTTAGTTTATTTCAAGTTTTTGAGTTAACAATAGGAACTTTCTCACCAAAGAATTCTTAAAAATCTCTACTTGGAATTCTCAAAAATCCTATCCTTGGTAGCTCATATTTATTTCCAATATTTATAAAAAAATAAAGTATCATATCTATAATTTAAAATCAAATAATATTTTCTAAATTTTTTTATACTAAAACAAAAAACCATTATAAAAAATTATTTAAAATAGTCTAATACATTGATGGCATTTTAAATAAATTTTCTTACCTAGAGATTTCTAAAAAATCACTAATCGGTATAAAAAAATAAAATAATTATGCACATGAATTAATTCCTGATGCTATTGCATGAAAGTTCATTTTTAAAAAAGAAAAAATAAACGAGAATTTTTTTTGTATTGAGAATAATTCTAAATATTCCAATTCTTTAGCAATATTTTTTGAAAAATTGTTTCATTCAGGGAATTCTCGAGATTCACTACTCAGACTTCTCGAATCCCATCATAAAAAATTCTCATTTAATTAATTTTATTATTAATTTTTAAAGGTTATATAATAATATAATTATCTATAAATTTATTTTCTAAAAATGCATATTTTTATAAATATTTATATTTTTTTATCTTTTTAAGAAAATTATTCAAATTATATTAAAACAAAAATCTGTGTTGAAAATAATTTCTAAATATTCTAATACTTTGGTAATTTTTAAAAATTTGTTCTCACCTAAGAAATTCTTAGGAATCACTACTCAGATTTCTTGAAATCCTATTACTGAAAATTTTCATTATTTGTTAATACTTAATAATAGAAATCTTCACCCTAAAAATATATATTTATTTTCATGAGTATTAAAACATGCATATTTTATGAATATATTATTAAAATGAATAATATAAAACATTTCACTAAGAAGCCCTAAAGCATATATAAAAATTACACAAACAAAATTTTATGTTGAAGCCCAAAATCATATACTCACCTAGCCCAAGCTAATGAAGTCAGCAAACAAAATGGACCTAGGTTGGCTGAACTATTGGTACGAGTTGTGAGCTGTAGGTCAGAGTTGGATAGGTTACACCTATCAGGTTGAATAATTGGGTTGGGTCTACCCAATCAACCTTTTGTTTTACTACTTTTCACTATAAAAAACTTTGTTTTTTTTTATTCCAATCTTTCTCTGAAAAACCTACTTTCTCAAAGTTCTTTGATACAAAACCCAGCCATCTTTCAAACTGGGCACTATTGTCACCATTGCTGGCCACCTACCACACCCTCTGATCTCCTCACTCTACCATACTTCTGTTGTGCACAATGGTGCTATAAAAGCTGCCTATTTCTCCCTCACAGCATCGTCATCAGAAGCCCACCACTATCGACCATAAGCCCCAGTCTCATCATGATTACCCAAATGTCTAAAAAGTAAAGATAGTTTTGACCTAACCTTTCAGTGTTTAATTTATTAGTATAATTCAACCCTTTTATCATATATCCTAAAAGATCAAGGGTAAAGTGTAGTATCTACTTATGGACTCTTTTCATATTAATTCTTGCATCTCTTAGTAACATGAATGAATTTAACAAAAAAGTCTTTCTTCTAAATTCATCATCATACTTTTATAAGTTAACTAAAGTCAAGAATAAATAGGATATGTCCCCTTATTCATTTGGGTGATGAATCCTTTCTTCACCATTCATCCACTTTCACATACTTCAATACCTAAAAGCACATTTTTAGATATCACGTGTTTGACTTGTTGAGGTCAAATCAAAGTATGATAATTCACATACAAGATAACTTGGTGTCTTACTACTAAAGACCAGTTACATAGCTAATACATTTGAACCTTTCCGTAGACAATTGAATGAGTTACCAAATGGAGTTCTCATATCAGACAATGTTACTAAACTTGTTCTCCAATAAACACCCACATGCTATCTACAAGTATTTGAAAGGAATTGTGTATCAATATACTATATATTAGCAATGAAATTTAAAAAATTTTCAACTTCCTAAAGCCAAGATCAATAAACAAGATCATACAAACACAACAATTATTTTAGCAAGTACTGTATTTCTTTTTATTCCAACTTCACTTTGCACTAAGTAAGAGATCATCAAGTTTGTTTTACAAGCCTAGATGATAACTTTATAAAATAGAGTTATTTAGACCTATTTTTAGTACATAAATGAATGAATTTTGCTTAGTTCTTGGTGAAATAAGGATATTTTTACTACTAATGTGCTTAATTTTCTATTTCGTAGGAAATCTTAAGGAAAAGATGGAATCATGAAGAATCTTGAAAGTTCTTGATCAATCATTGATGATTCTTGATATATTGGGATGAATCTTGGATTATTTTGTCATGTTTTTAATGATTCTTAGAGTTCTAAAAAATCTTGAAATGAAAAGTGTGCAAGATTTGCTTTGCCCAACCTAGAAGAGTTAGAATTATTCAATCTTGGTAAAAAATTCAAAAAATTCATGCAAGAATAAAGCAAGGCATGTTTGGCTACTGTGAATGTCAGATTTGAAGATATAAGTTCAATACAATTCCATGGTAGCTTATGTAGGTGCACATGCATGGGGTTGCTAATGGATAACATTGTAGTAAGTCTTTTCTCATTGGCCAAGAGAGATGACTTGGAGGCTTATGTGGCATAATGACTTGGCAATTTTGTACACATTGGAAAAGTCCAAATAGCCTTTTGTTTTCCTACCTTGATTTGGAATTCCTATTTATACTTGGATTGCATTTATTCCTAATTAGAGTAGGATTTGCATGGATACAAAAGTTGAATAAAAAAGGGGCTACATAAGAGAAACCATATTTTTTTTTTTAAGAATCCCAAGTGAAGAAAAACTTTCCAAGAAGTTTCTAAGAAAAAAGCTCACTTTATGCAAGCAAGAAAGATCCTAAGAGGCATTCAACTTCTGAATTTCTGAAAGGTATGTAAGATGATAAAACCAAACCATTCTTTTTTTCTCTGAGAAATTTGAAATCCCTTCTCTTATTCTTTCTAAAGAAGTGAAACATATCAAGAAGATAAAATGCAATAGCTATTTACCATCTAGAAACTAAGATTTAGTCTAGAAGACTTTTTTTGAAAAGTTCTTCTTTAATGCAACCAAGATCCACTTTAAGAAAACCTCTTCCATTAAAGAAGTCTACCTTAATCAATCCAAGAAGCTTGCTACATTAGAGTCCAAAATTGTTGAAACTAACTTAGAGTTCTTTATCTATAAATACTTAGTTTTGGCATTAGGAAAACCATGGTTGGGGTGATAGCCTATCCTATAGCTTTATAGGGTTTTCTTTTACTATTTTCTCATTCTTTTAATTTTTTTTTTTAGTTTAAGGCTTGAGGTAATAGACCAGCCATTGTTCTTTTAAGCTTTCTTGCATTGTTTTCTTAAGTTTTCATTTAATACAATTTCTTTCAAGGTAATTTAAATTTTTGCAAGTTTAATTTAAGTTTTCAAGCAATTTAAAATTTATTTTGACGTCATTTAAGTTCAAACTCTTTAATTTTTTGTTCTTGCTATTTACTTTAATTTGTTGTTTCAATTTAATTCAAGTTTAGTTCATGCAAATTAAGGTTAATTTAGTTTTACTCTAGTTCAATTTAAGGTTTCTCAAGTTATAATTAATGGCACAGGTTATGATTTCAAGTTCCTAGATTTGGTTTAATGTTTATGCATGATTTAAAGTTTAATTTGCTTAGGTTCCTTTCTATTGGTTACAATTTAAATTTATTTACATTTTTTTATGATTCAAGCATGTTAGATTAGGTTTAGTTTGCTATTCTTATGGTTTTATTAGTTAAGTTGAGTTTGTTAAGTTTAGTTTTAATTTCAGTTTTAGTTAATTTAGAATCTTTGCATGATAATTCAATTTCTTAGGTTGTTGCATTAGATTTGATTAGTTAGGTAATTTAATTTAGTTTTCACATATTAGCTTTAATTTGTCTTATTATAATTAGAGTTTTATAATTTTGATACTTAGTATTAACTCTATTTATTATCATTGTGGGAACAATCTTAATTTACTACTTGTATGATCTGTGTGCTTATAGAATCTTAATCACTAAAGTTGTCCTTATGTCCAACCTCTAATGGTGATTCATGTGAATAAGGCAAAAAAACCTTCTCCAAGGAATGGGAAGAACTCAAAACTAAAATCTCTAACTAGTGAAATTAGTTGATTGCCTCTTTGTATTTTCTCTCAATTATTCTCAATGCATGAGATGTCTATTCTCTTCAAATGCTACAAGAAATGGGGTAGCTTAAATTTATTATATTGAGACAAGGGGTAAGTCAAAACTCTAGGGTATCAGGGTTTCCTTATGCTTAATTCTATTATTAATAGAATAACCCCTTGACCAAGTTCTATTCTGAATAGGATTACTTACTTGGCCCACCATACAATGTCTTATTTAGTATTGGACTTTTGTATGTTTCTCTATATTGGATTTTAACCCAATAAATTAAGTCTAACTTAATTAATCCCAATTTTAATCTTTCATAACATGTCCTATTGTGTGTGAGCCATTAGGTTCTTTAGTATGTTAGCAATAAACATAAGCATTGTAATCCTTAGATTCAGACTTAGATGAATCAAACCTTTTAACTTCATCACTAATTCTCTAATTAGCCAATCTCATGCTAATAGATCATGATCAATGCTAGCTACATTGTCATGACCCCCAATCGCTAAAAAAAGTCATTGGGGCTTGACAACCTATCCGTGCATGGTCTTAATGTAAAATTAATATCCTTTCATCACTAAGCATCTCAGCTTGAACATTAGGCATGGTTTCATGCTACTCAATTTTTGTTCAACCCTGTTAAGTCTTATCCTTGACATTAACTCATAAATAAGTTTTAGAATAATTCTAAATTCTTATTTCACTTTAGATAAAGATTTCTTAAGTTAATTCAATCAAGACTAATTAAGATATTCTCTTGATCACACAAAGTGATGAATCCCATCTTGATTACTTCATGCATCTTTATATGTCTCATATTATACCCAACAGTACTTGACTGGAGCATAAAGTAAAGTTAAAGTGTAACATTCATCATATAAGATCATAAGTAATCTTTAGTCAAAGGATCATTTATAAACCATCACATGAGATTGTAGCTATAAACACTATATAAACTAATAAACACTATATAAACTAACATATAACATTTTCATCTTAGGTCATATTTAGTGAACTTTTTCTTGTAACAAGTAGCCATATATTTTCTCAAGTTTACTCAAACTTTAATCTATGAGATTAGTTGCTTGTTTCATAAGTAAGAGTATAACCCTGTGTCGGTTCCAATAACTTTTATAAATGCCTTTTCTTGACAAAGCATCGACTAAGAACAATTTAGGAATAATGCTTTAATGCAATGATGATCTCATAATTACAATCTTATTTTAATTCTCTTACAAAGTATATTTATTCTAAGGACTTTATCTATAAGAAATAAGTAATATTAATTATGTGTATACAATCCATAGATAAAAAATGCCTTCGATAATAATATAAATGTATAATATGACATGTATTCCATAGACAATCTGATTGGTCTTAGGATATATTACAAGCAATCTCCCACTTTCACTAATACTAATTGCCTTTGTATCTAATACCAAACACTTTCATGTGATGACCATGGGGTAGTGGTATAGTGAAAAGATTTGCTAGATTTATTCTTTATGAGAACTCATTATACTTTTGTACCATTTCACTTGATTATTATTATAATCAAATTGTTATCCGTCAATACATATTTGGATCATTTTTGAGACCTTGATTGTTATCGCTTATACAATGGCTCAATTTTTTCAACAATGCTTGGAATTATATAGTTCAACTTTTAAACTTTCTTGATCCAAAATTTTTCTTTTTGTTATTAAAAGAAAGAATTGTTTTCAGCATTGGCTTATAGAATTAATGGTCATATTATGTTTGAAACTCTTTCAAACTAACTTTTCCATCATATAGAGTAACACTTAATCACTTTGTAACTTGCTATTATCCTTGTCGAATGATAGCAATAATGTGAAGCAACCATCTATATTGTTTTTGGCCTTTACTTATACGAAAACATTTAGTATAGTACATAGGCATCTAAATATGATAGATATAATTTTTGATGTTGTATTCTATCTATGTTATCTCTTTATTTTCTTATGTCTTGTGACACATGCCTTTGAAAAGATTCATGTAATACAATATAGATAAGTGTTTTTTACCTAAACTCTTTTAGCATCTTATCTATGTGTATGCTATGTCACATAGGCAAGGATCCACTCTCAAATTCAATTATGCTAAGCTCTTTTAACACCTTGACTAAGTTTATGGTTAGGAGAGTTATGCCATTATATGCATTGCTTCTTTTATATCCATTATGAAAATCTTCTTTAGATAGTTAAATCTACTATAGATTGTAGCAAAGGTACTTGGTTTCCAACGAGCTATATGCCATCCACATAAAGTTTTATCAAAACAAATATACTCCCATTAACTTTTTGTACACACAAGGTTCATCCTAGTCTTTGATGATATCAAACTCTTTTAATTATCTCATAGAACCAAATGTTCCATCTCCTTTTATAGTCTTAACCTGTATGAGAAATACTTCTTTGTCCATAAGAAATCTATATTTCTTTTGAGATTAATGAATCGTACTTGTCTTTCAGAGTTTATGTGTACTTTGAGCTTTCGATTATGCACTTAACACCTTAGTCACTAGCCCATGTTCCATCAAAATGCCTAGTTTGTGTTCTTGGACTTTTCAAGTTCAACTTTACTCGCATTGCCTTTTTCTAGAATGAATAATCCCTTTTAAAAAATGGCATGGGTAGACACCTAATTTTATCTGGGATATTTTATCACTTTAACCCAAGCATGGTTTTACGATTGGGCCCTAATCTTAATTTTTTAAGGCCATTAACGGTCCATTTTTCTAGTGCTTAAGAACAAAGCCCGTTGTATAGACTCAAATGAGCACCTCTTTAGCTTGATAAAAGGCCTGATAGAAAAGCCCATTGTTGATTATTAAACAAAATAAATAAATAATTAATAACTAATAGTAATATTCTTAAAAGATTAAAAGGTTTCTAAGAAATTTTTATTAATTAAAAAATTTAAATTTTAAATTTTAAAACTAATAATATAAAAAAGTAAGTATATAAATATGAACAAAACAAAGAACCTTGGCCCAAGCAAATCAAAAGCCCATAACTAACCCAAAAAACATGTGGTAATAGTAATAGGAAACCCAAAACGAAAAAAAAAAACAAAATTCTAAGGCCCATTCAAGTAGTTTTTTTTTTGCTAGCATGTAAAAAGAACATGCAGGTGGCAACAAGTGAGAAGGAGGGCTATTTAAAGCCATGAAAAACGTGGTGGCATAGGGGGCTAGAATGTGAAAGCAGGAAAAAAACTAAAAAAGAACTACTGGAAAGCACATGGAGGAAGGTTTTTTTTTTTACTGACTTCTTGCAGTTCATGAGAAGGAAGGGGGAATCGAAAAGCTAGGCAAAAAAGGTACCCAGCAACTGAGAAAGAGAGAACCTGACATTAGAGTGTCTGCATAACATACAACTTGGGCTGAGACTAAGATAAACTTATTCAAAAATAAGATGGGCCTATCTTTGGTCTAAATTTACTAAATAAATAGTGGGCTAGAATAGGAAGATTGCGTTCATACTAGCTAGAAAAGAAGAGCATGAATATGGATAAGATTGTGGTTAAGTTCATTATCATGTAATTTGAAGAAGTAAATAGGCAGATTATGTTCACATGCAAATCCTTGATTTTAGGCATGATTCTAGCAATGCAATCTAAAAGTTTTCATGTTTAAAGGGATGTTCCTAGCCTATATATTTTCTATTATTCTTTGGTAGAAGGCAAAATAGAGGTTTTTTTATCCTTAAGCAATCTTTTAGATTGTTATTCAAGCTCTGTATCTCTTAGGTGGATTTCCTAGAATGGTAAACTTTTATTATTCTGTATCATTGATTAAAATTCTTAGGGTGGTGTTTTAGTATCCCTTAGTTTCTAGTCTTGGTGGTGAACTTTTATCCCTTTTAATCTAATAATCATATTCTACCATTATTCAAATTTTTGTGAGTTGTCTTCTTTGTGAGTTTTTCTATTTGTAGTTAATTTCCATATCTTAAACAACAATTCCTAGCATCAAATTGGTATTAGAGCTATGGCAAGTCATCGTCATCAAGCACCAACAGAAGAGGTTGAAGGTAATGCCAACGTTGTAGCAACTACTAATGTTAACCTAAAAGATGCACTCATAGAGGAGATACAGCAACAGATCATTCAACTATAACATCAATTGCATATACAAGAAGAGAAATAAGAGATAATGAGGCAACTAAAGAGAAACAAAGAAGATAAAGGATAAACCAATCCATTCCATGGAAATAATAGTGATTTTGATGATAACACCCTATCTTATCCATGACAAGTTAGAGACTATCTATGCAGAAACCAACTTCAACCTAGCATATTCAATCCAAAGATAAAAATTCCTAAGTTCGAGGGAAAGATATAACCTGAAGAATTCTTAGATTGGTTACACACGGTAGAACGTATATTTGAATACCATGATGGCCCTGAACATCGCAAGGTGAAACTAGTGGCCATCAAACTTAGAAAACATGCATCATTTTGATGGGAAAATCTGAAAAAGCAAAGGGAAAGAGAAAGTAAGAGAAAAATTACAACTTAGGAGAAGATGAAAAGAGAGTTGAAGAAAAAATATCTCCCAGATAACTTTTAACAAGATATCTTCCTGAGGCTCCATAATTTAAAGCAAAGAATTTTTTTAGTGGAGAAGTATACAACTAAGTTTGATCATCTCATGTTAAAATATGAATTGGTGTAACAAGAAGAGTAGACTATTATCCGGTATCTTAGAGGATTGAAGATTGAAGATTGAGATAGCTAATGTGTGCAGCTACAACCCTATTGGACTTTCAATGATGTATGCAAGATTGCCCATAAAGTGGAGAGACAACAAAAGGAGGCTTGTGGTAGCAACTTGAGATATGGGTCACAAGAAGGCTATATCAACAAGGTGGCTCATCCAAAACTGATGTTTCTTCCAAGCCTATTCCAAAATAGCCCCAAAAGAAAAATGAAACCTCAAAAAGCAAGCTTCAGTCCAGTGCATAAACCAGAAGGTGTTTTAAATGTAAAGGGCTTGGACACATTGCCTCAAAATACCTAAATAGGAAGATTGTGACTTTAGTAGAGGAAGACTTTGGGGAGAATAAAGAGGAGCTAGCTAAAGAGGATCAGAACCTTGAAAAGGAGGAAAAAGTGACCTATGGCAATTATGGATCATCCTTAGTCATAAAATGTAGCTTGAGTACCACACTTACTAAGGAAAAAAATTGGTTACATAAAAACGTGTTCCACACTTAATGTACTACCTATGGAAAGGTATGTGATGTTTTAATTGATAGTGAAATTTTTGAAGACATTATTTCTACCTTTATGGTGCATAAGTTAGGCCTAAAAGCAGTGGATCACCCCTAACTATATAAGCTATCTTGGTTGTAAAAAGAGAATGAAATCAAGGTTAGTAAGAGGTGTTTGGTTCTTTTTTCCATAGAAAAAAATTACAAGGATGAAGTGTAGTGTGATGTAGCTCCGATGGATGCTTGCCATTTACTGCTCAAAAGACCTTAGTATTGTGATAGGAGGGTTATTTATGATGGTTACCACAACACTTATACATTTGTGAAGGATGGATGCAAGATCATTCTAGGCCTTACCAAGCCCATGGTAATGTCTAAACTAACCAAAAAAGAAAGAAGTAGCTTGCTTATCAAGGCCAATTATAGAAAGGAAATTAAGATAGGTAGTATTATGTATGCATTAGTGTTGATTAAGGAAAATAAAAATAATGAAGAGCCCCTTGTAGTGATACAACCATTATTAGCAGAATTTCAAGATATTGTTCAGGAGAAGTTACTAGCTGGTCTACCACCAATGATAGACATTTAACTCTGCATAAACTTTATCCCAAGAGTTGTTCTACCCAACAAGGTAGCTTATAGGATGAGTCTTAAAGAGCATGTGAAGTTGCAATGCTAAGTTGAAGAATTAGTGAGAAAAGAAATGGTGTATGAAAGTATAAGCCCTTGTATAGTCCCAACCCTTTTAGTGTCTAGAAAAGGATGGATTGTGGTGCATGTGTATGGATAGTATGGCAATCAACAAAATCATAATTGACTATCACTTTCCTATTTTGTGCTTAGATGACTTACTGAACCAACTACATGGAGCAACTATTTCTCCAAGATAGACCTACACAGTGGTTATCATCAAATTAGAATGAGGCCTAGAGATGAGTGAAAAATAGCCTTTGAGACAAGGGATGGTCTCTATGAATGGATGGTAATGCCTTTTGGTTTATCCAATGCTTTTAGTACTTTCATGAGATTTATGAATTATATCCTTAAGCCTTGTATTGATAGATATGTGGTAGTATATTTTGATGATATTTTAGAGTACAGCAAGGATGAGAACCAACACTTGAATCATCTACACCAACTATTTTGCATATTGAGGGAACAAAAACTTTATGCTAACCTTGAAAAATGCAGTTTCTTTATTTCTAGCCTTGTGTTTCTAGGGTTTATGTTGTCAAAGAAAGGATTAAAGATAGATCCCAGAAAGGTTAAGGTAATTTTAAATTGGCTAACACCAGCATCTTTACATGATATCTATAGTTTTCATGGTCTTGCATTTTTTTGTAGGCACTTCATTAGGAATTTTAGCTCTATTGTGGCTCCCATCACCGAATGTTTGAAGAATAAAGCTTTTAAATAGACAAAGAAGTCAAACATGACTTTGATGCATCCAATTCTAGAATAGGTGCTATTTTAAGTCAAGAAAGAAAGCCTATAACATTTTCAGTGAGAAGCTCAATGAAGCCAAGAGAATGTATTCAACTTATGATAAGGAGTTTTACGCCATTTATGGGGCTTTATTCCATTAGATTCAATATCTCTTTCCTAAGCCATTTGTCTTATATCTTGACCATAAGGCCTTGAAGTTTATCAATAGCCAACACAAGCTTAATCGAAGACATACAACTTGGGTAGAGTTCTTTCAAGCCTACAACTTCACTATCAAACATAAATCGAGAATTTAGAATGTGGTGGTAGATGCTTTGAGTTGAAAACACTCCTTATTGTGGACTATGGCAATTAAAGTTATTGGATTTGATATGATCAAAGGGATCTATGAGATAGATCCTTACTTTGGTCAAATTTGGAAAGAATACAAGTAAGGACCACACAATTAGTTTTTGTTGCATGAAGGATATCTCTTTAAGGCTAACAGTATTTACATTCCCTCATGTTCCTTGAAATCGGCCTTAATCATTAAGGCTTATAATGGTGCATCAAATGGACACTTTGGAAGGGACAAGATATTTATTTTTTTACAGGATAAGTTTTACTGGTCGAGAATGGAGAGGGATGTGATGAAACACCTTAAACAATGTAGAGTGTGCCACATTGCCAAGAGTCATGGTCAAAACACTAGATTGTATACTCCATTGCATGTGCCTAATGCTTATTAGAAGGATGTTAGTTTGGACTTTGTAGTCAGACTGCCTAGAACTCAAAGGAACAAAGACTCTATCATGGTGGTTGTGGATTGCTTTTCCAAGATGGCCTATTTCGTTCCTTGTAACAAAACTATAGATGCTTCTCATGTTTTTGATTTGTATGTTAGGGAAATTGTGAGGCTACATAGAGTTCCTAAATCTATGGTGTTTGGTCAGGATTCCAAGTTTCTTAGTCATTTTTGGTGTACCATTTGGAGAAAGCTTGGCATCAATCTCAAGTATAGTTCTTCTCATCATCTTTGAATAGATGATCAAACAGAGGTAACCAAACACAGCTTGGGTAACCTTCTAAGAAGTTATGTGGGAAAGAATATCAAGCAGTGGGATCTTGTTTTACCTTAAATAGAGTTTGCCTACAAAGCTCACCAAACTAAACCACTGGTTGTAGTCCTTTTGAAATGGCATATGGTAAGAATCCAATCAGTCCTTTAGATTTAGTTCCTTTCCCTACTAATCAACAATTTAGTAGAGATATAGAGGAAATGGTTAAGGGTATTAAATGATTGCATAAACAAGTCATAATTAAGATTTTACAATAGAATGAGAAGTATAAGAGGGTAGGAAACAAGCATCGAAAATATGTGGAGTTCAAAGAAGGTGATTTAGTGTGGATTAACTTACAGAAAGAGGGATTTCCTCCAAGAAAGTTTGGCAAATTACAACCTAAGATAGATGATCTATTTAGAGTTTTTCAACACATTAGGGAGAATACCTATAAGATAGAGCTTCTTGACACTTATGGAGTATCTTCTACCTTCAATATTGTGATTTGTCACCTACCATAGAAAGAATACTAATTCAGACTTGAGGACAAGTATTTTCCAACCAGAGGAGATTGACACCAGAGAGTCTGCACAACATACAACTTGGGCTAAGACTAAGGAAAACTTATTAAAAAATATGAAAGGCCTATCTTTGGTCCAAATCCATTAAATAAATACATAAATAAGATGGGCTGGAATAAGAAGATTGCATTCACACTCACTGGAAAAGAAGAGAATAAATATGGATAGGATTATGGTTAGGTTCATTATCATGTAATCTGTATGAGTAAATGGGCTGATTATGTTCACATGCAAATCCCATGATTTTAGGCACGATTTTAGTAATGCAATCTGAACGTTTCCATGCTTAGAGGGATGTTCCTAGCCTATATATTTTCTATTACTCTTTGGTAGAAGGTAGAATAGAGTTTTTTTTATCCTCAAGCAATTTTTTAAAATGTTTTTCAAGTTCTGTATCTCTTAGGTAGATTTCTTAGAGTGGTGAACTTTTATTGTTTTGTATCCTTGATTAGAATTCTAAGGGTGGTGTTTCTGTATCCCTTAGTTTCTAATCTTAGTGGTGAACTTTTATCCTTTTTAATCCAATAATCATATTCTACCATCATTCAAATTCTTGAAAGTTATCTTCTTTGTGAGTTTTTTTGTTTGTAGTTAATCTCTATATCTCAAACATCAATTCTTGGCATCAGAACCAGAAAAAACATTCTAGGTAGCAGAGAAAAAACATTGTAGCAAGTAAAAAAAGGAAAAAACCAGACCAAAAGAGTAAAATAAAAAGAAAGGCAAAACAGCAGCAGAAGAACATAAATAAAAATGAACTAGAAAAAAAATGAAAAAATCGAAAGAAAGGCAGAAGGGAGTAAGAAACAGACAAACATAAGGGAGAAAAGAACCAACACTAACGAAAATAAAAAAGTATAAAAACATGCAAGAAAACAAAGTAGGAAAATGAAAATAAAACTAGTACATGAAAAAAAAAAAAAACTAAACCAGAATAAGTTCAAGTACAATAAGTGAAAAATAGAGCTTGTAGCAGCAATCTACAACAGGAAAAAATAAAAAAGGTAGTCAAAAAATTGATGCAAAATAAAAAAACTTGTAGAAACTAGTAAGCCTTTTTTTTGCCTCTTTTCTTTTTTCCCCTCTTTTCAAGTATATGATAATTGAATATATGTAATGAAGTTCATTATGGAGTTTTGTTAAAAAGCTTTGGCATGTCTATGATTTGCATGGCTTAGGGCTTAGTGGCCTGGCCATACCTCATATGTTGTATGGGTTTTATGCTTTATTATGTTCTTGTCATGCCTCTATATGTGAGCTATTTGCATGGTAGCATAAGCCACCCTTTTTACTTGTGCGTTGGTCTGTCACATAAGGAGTACTTGTAATGGAAAAAGTTAAATTTTACAAGTTTACTAGTCTTCTTGCAAATTGGCTTTCGATTTTGGTTGATTGATGCTGTCTTATTCGGTTCTCACCTACTGGTTGTCCATGTAATGTTAAAGAATGTAATTATAAAATACTAAAAGATGTAAGATATAAGAAATAAAGAAACAAAATAATAATAGAACAAAAATGGTAGGTAAAGTTAAGGTTATGAATGCTTATATGGTCTCTTACATTGTTATTGTTATTACTTTTTTATTATTATTTATCATATAAGTTATTTTAATCTATGGTTCATTTAGATTAATTAATGATATTATAAGAGTATTTGCCTTTTAAATTGGCATACTTATATTCTTTAATCATATTTTATGCATTCTAGTTGTTATTTGCACTTAAAAAAATTACCTAAAATTATAATAATAAAATTATTAAAATATCTCAGAGTATAATAAAAATAATGAAATTTTAAATTCCCTGTCTAGAAGTTGGAGGGAATAAAAAAAGCCTTATTTTAATAATAATAATTCTGCCTAAGTATTGGAGAATTATTAACTAATAAAAAATAATAAAAGATTAATAAATCATAATACTAATAAAATTTTTAATGATAAAGAAAGTAAGTAAAAAATATAAAAGTTAATTTTTAGAGAAATCTTAATATCGAAATTTCTCTGAAAATTTGCCAAGATATTGAAGATTTTTAGAGTGGCTTGTAAATTTATAAAATGAAACCTCAAAATTAAAACCCCAACCGAAATCCTAAAATTGAAACCCTAAACTCAAGACCTTAAAAGAAAATTGAAACCCTAAATGAAACTCTAAAATCACGACTCTAAGGGAAATCTGAAACCCTAAATAGGCTTTAGTTGAAATTTTAAATTAAACATTGCAAACCCCAAACCTAACCAAAACCCCAAACTTGTTTTAAGTTTTTAAGGATTCATATGAAAATCTTTTTTATGAAAAGATCTGTTCTTGAATGCTGCCTAGATGATGGAGTATTTAGAAAATTTTATTTCATTAAGAATTTTCATATATTTCCATAACTTAAAATAAAAACTTTAAAGAATAAGGAATGAATAAACAATAAAGCGAGATTTTAAATATAAATAGTCACACCCAAACTCTACTTAGATGTTAGAGAGTCTAGGTGGTCTCTTTATATTTGAAAGCTTAATTTTTAAATTCGTATTTTACCATCATCTACATATATCTCATTTCTAGAATAATCTGTACATTCATAATTCATATATATGTTTGTTGATGTGTAATATTAATTATATTATTTTTTTGTTTTTACTACATAAATTTTTTTTTAAAACTTTTAGTTTTGAGCAAATAAAATTAAAATAGGATTTCATGAAATATAATTATTGGTACTCTGCCTAGATGTTTGAGAGTCATCAATGATTATCATTTAAAAGAGTGTTATTTCATTATTTAAAATAAAAAAAATGTTAAGATAAATTTTAGATGGAAAGATTATCTTTCAATTCTACCTTTATGTCAGAGAATTTGAAGGTATTTTTTTTCATCTAAAATTTTCATAATACTCCTAAATAAAGTTTTCTTTAAATTAATCTTATTTTGTAAAAATAAAGAGAATTATTATTAAGTCTTAAAATGAAACCATTTTTATCCAAAACCAATGATAGTGCATATTTAATTAGTACTAATTTAGTGGGCGTTGTAGGGGTGCTAATCTTTCCCCACACATAACCAACTCCCAAACTCAGTCTTGTTTTTGTAAACCAAAACTATCTTTTTAACAAAGCTCTAAACCCGTTTTATTAAAAAGATAAATTTTGGGTGGCTAATCACATCTTAAAATAGATTGGTGGTAGCTCCCTGTGTTTTTCATGATTTTTAAATTTTACATCTAGCGATCGAGTCTCCAGACTGATATGTTATAATAGCTTGGTTACTCGACTAGGGACATTTTGAGAGTTAAGCCAAAAATTTTAATTATGTGCTATTAAAAGTTTTGAATTCAATTAGTTTAAATTGATGTTTAATTTAATTCTTTTTATTTTATTTTCTAAAAAAAATACATAAGTTAATAAATAAAATAAACTGTATGTTATTGTTACTTTGTTTTGATTTTGTGTTTATGATTTATTTATGTTATTTTGATTATTATATCACTTTGCACACCTTTGTATATTCACTTACATGCATGAGCTTTAGACTTGGACTCTGTCTTTATTAGGAAGAAGTAAAGTAGTTATGCTCTCATAAGGTGATAACCTCTACATTTGCTATCGAAACATTTCCACTCTGATTGAACCATTTTCGTTTGTAGCTTAAAATGGGTAAGGATTGGTGTGCTTTATTAGTCTGTAATGGATGATGATGTAAGGTTGATTTGGGAACCTTTAGAGAAGTAAATTATGACCTAGCATATCATAAGCCATAGGAAGCCTGCCTAGGGTAGAGCTATGCTGCCTTTTAGAAAATTACTAAAGGTTAGGACATTGTATATATTTTGTTGTTATTATTATTAGTTTTTTTGGATCTTTGATTTCTTTTATTTGTATAACATTTAATTTTGTTGCATACATCATATAGATAATGCATTTTAAGAGGGGTACTTGTTTTGGGGTCAATCAACAGTAAAGGAAGCACTCATGAAGCCATCAGTAGCATTAGCTTCCAACAAGAATTATTTGGAAATTAAAAGTCAATCAAAAAGCACTCAAGGAAAAAAAGAAGATTGTTTAGGGGTCAATTATGTTTCTACACTTCCATAGTTCATGCATGTGGATTTGAGTCAGAATGATGTGGCCAAATTAGAAACCATATGGCAACAGTAAGGAGTAGAAAAGAGAGAGTGTGTTTCAAAGAAATATGGGGATGTGGCACTACCCTTGTTGATGAAGATTGATGAGGCACTAGTTAGGGTTGTGATACAATTTTGGGATCCATTTTATTGGTTTTCCATTTCAACCAACAAAACTTGGCCCTTACAATTAAATATATTCATCTTTGCTCTAGATAAAGTCTACCAATCAAGACAAGATTTACTGAAAAGAGTAAAAAAGTACCAGATATAGAAAAAAGTTAGCCAAGATTATGCAAATAGGGGTTAAAAAGATAGACAATTATAATAAAGAAAATAATAGGGTAGAGACCATTCCATCAACCTTCCTATTAGAGCATATAAAGAAGTATCTTATTGATGATTAAGGATTGATTTGTTTGCTTTGGCTGTGTATGGGTTGATGATATTCCCTAAGGTATTAGCACATAGAGGCATTAATGGTTGACTTTTTTGAGTAGTTGGATAAAGGTATAAATCTTTTATTGACCATTTTATCAAAAACCATTATATCGTTTAACTTTTATCGAAAGAAGGGTAAAGGTCGATTTGTAGGATGTGCTCAATTGTTTTTTGTTTGGCTTAAAAGTCACTTTTAGGGAAAAGAAAATATATTATTTTGGCTTTTTTCCATTCATTTTATTCCCATCAAGGAGTTTGTCACCAAGGAATGGTAGAGGGATTAGACAAAAGGTTAATGGATGTTGTTCTTTCTAAAGCTTACTGGTGATCATGTAACATGAAAGGCACTTTAGATGCTTCCCATAACGATTTTGTATAGTTGTAAAGGTAAGTCATGGGTATAATTGCTAAGGATATGGGGGGCAGTGAGTTATACACCTCTCACACTTTAGAGGCAATATGATTCTCGTAAGTTCATCCCTATAACACATGGACTTAGTTCATTCGAGTTTAACTGTAGTGCATTTGGTTATATGAAAAAGGCTTAAGACGTCACTAAGGTAAAAATGCTGATTAATCGGATGAATATGGCCATTTATGCAAATAATGTTGTAGAAGGGTATATTGCATAGAGAATAAAGAAAGCCAATGAAGTTAGGCCCTTGCTAACAAATGTTTTAGATTAGTTGCTCATTCTTACTTCAGAGTCAATATTGTCAACTCTTGAGATCATTCAATGGAAGTTTGAGATGGAAAGGAAAAAGATGGAAAGAGAGAAGATGGCAATGATATATCATATCAACTAGTTGAGGTATGATTTGGTAATGAAAGATGATGCATTACAGAGGTTAATCGAGAAACAAAAAATGTTGAAAGGAGATTTGCAAGATCTTTACCAAGAGAATAATAGATTGAGGATGGACATCGGACCTTTAAGGGAAGCCAAAAAGGATGTGAAAGAATTAAGAAAGATGGTGGAATATTGGAAGAGTAGCGCTCGAAAAAACAATGAAATGATCTTTACATAGACCAAAGAATAGCAAACATGGAAAGATAAACTTTTTGGAGTCTCTGCAAAGGTAGCCAAGTGCCAAGAAGAAAACAAGAAGCTAAATACCGGATTGAAAGGAGAACTGAATAGGAGTTTTGATTTGCAAAAGGAGAAAAGGCTTTGGAACAAGCGCTGATGAGCTTAGAAATCTAGTTGGTCAACCATTAAAATCACGTAGATAAGATTTTGATTGAATGACAAGAAAGGGAGGATTGTTAGGCCCATACTTATAATATAGAAGTAGAAGCTTAAAAAATGTTGAGAGCAGAAAGCCTAGGATGGCAACAGTATATAAAGCACTTAACTTCTCAAATTTATAAGGAAATGCAAAAAGCTAATGAAATGGTGGAGAGAGTTAAAGAACTTGAGTGAGAGGTCATATAGACTCAACATTGTAGTCATCAATTATTGAGTTTCTTATGTGAAGCTAGGAAGCAATATGCTCAACTTAGTTGTTTTTATGGTTTTAATGCAAGAATAATTGGATGATGTATAGAGATTTCTATGCGTAATAAATGTTTCTTTTTACTTAGATTGATCCAAAGTAATACCTATTTTGCATTACATTACATTCATTGCATATGTGTAAATTCATAAAAGCAAATTAACAATAATAATAATACCATTAATAATAACAATAATGATTATACCATGCATTACTAATTCATGAATATAGAGGTTCAAGGATAACGAAGCCAAAAAAGTCAACTCAAGCAATCCTGCACAAGTATAATACCTATTTTAATTCTCAAATTATGAAAGAAGAGAATTCAACTAGGTTTGAAAGGGTTGAAAAGGCATAGGAGGAAATAAGGCAGAGTGTGATGGAAATATAGTTGAATATCAAGGCACAGATGTTCAAGTTAAGACAATTGTTAACTAGCCCCCTAAAAGGCAAAAAAGTCATTAGTACACAGTTACTAGGAGGTGGGATTAATAGTGAAAGAATCGGCATCTTCTCCAAGATTCGCTCCACTATAAATTCATATTTCTTAAGGAATTCATTTGTAGTAACCATCCACATAGCCTTTCACTTTTGCTAGACCTTCTGTTAGTCAACCCCAACCTTTCACTTTTGCTTTACCATTTGCTAGTCAACCCCAAGTACATGTGAATGTCAATCTAAGATTGGGTCCTATTGATCCTCTCGTTGTACTAGATTTAGATGATCATATTGAACAAGAAAAGCTACATGGCATGTTTGCTTTGGTAGTGAATGTTGAGATGAAAAATAAGTATGAGCTGCTAGAGGAAAGACTAAGGGCTGTGGAAAGGGAATGATATATTTGGGAACATGGATGCAAATAAGCTTAGTTTGGTGCCTGATTTAGTTATACCATAAAAATTCAAGATTCTTGATTTTGAAAAGTTCGATGGAACTACATGTCCTTCTGCTCATATTATGATGTTTTGTCATAAAATGGTTGGTCATACTCACAATAACAAGCTTCTGATACATTGTTTTTAAGACAGTTTAATTAGATCAATAGCAAGACGGTATGTCTAGTTAGATTAGAGCTAGATTTATACATGGAAAGACTTGGCTAAAGCTTTCTTAGCTCACTATAAGCATGTCATCAACATTGTTCCAAATAGGCCATCTCTACAAAATATGGAAAAGAAGTTAATAGAAACCTTTAGGGAGTATGTGCATCATTGGGGAGATGCATCGGCTCAAGTCCAACTATCACTAATTGAAAAAGAATTCATACTGCTGTTTATTAGCACATTAAAGGCCTTGTATTATGATAAGCTAGTGGGAAATACTACAAAGAATTTTTTTGACATGGTAATTTTAGGAGAAATGATTGAAAATGTCATTAAAACTAGCAAAATTGAAGGACCTAAAGCTTTCAGTGCCAAGAAGTCAACCAACCTAAGAAAGAAATAGCAAAAGACACATGCTATGTCTATGGAGAATCCCTCATTCTGACCATTTGTCCCATATAATCTACGACTGTAATTTCCACCTATTATCCAACCATTAATCAAGCTACCCAACCACTATACCACA
The DNA here is from genome assembly GCF_002303985.1 of Durio zibethinus. The sequence continues at coordinate 8,026,326 of NW_019167849.1, read as the reverse complement.
CCAACCATCCTAACAACCATTATATAAACCAGAATTCAATCCATAATCACCAAGTTTCACTCTAATAATGTCAAGTTAGGGAGCAATTCAAGCTAAGGGAACCTATAAAACAACAATAATTGAAAGAAACCTCTATTTGACCCTATCCCTATGTCAGACACTAGTCTGTAATCCCAGTTGATAAGAGGTCACTTTATTGCTCCTAAGAGTATAGTGTAATTACAGCCACTGTACCTAAAATGGTATGACCCCAACGCCAAATGTGATTATCATTATTGTGCAGTAGGTTATTCTATTGAAAATTGCATGGCTTTCAAATATAAGGTGCAAGAGTTGATAGATCAAGGTTTATTGAACTTTAACTCTAAATCTAAGCCAAATATTGCTAAAAACCTTCTTCCCAATCATGCTAGTGGCAATATTAATGCAGTGTCAGTTGGAAAATGGCCAAAAGTGAAAAGATGGGTCAGCAAGCTGGAGACCACAATGAAGAAAGTTTTTGATTGTTTGGTTAAGACAAACATGATTTTGCTTGTAATTAATGGCAATGGTAGTATAAATGATGGCCATGATTGTCATTATCATGGAAAGAATGTAGAGCATGTGATACAAGACTGCCAAGGATTTCGAATGGTGTTGTAATAGTTAATGGATAAAGGGGTAATCGAATTCTATGTTGAAGATGATGTTCGTAATGTGAACATGATAGGCGATAGGTCAAAAGCACTTTTCATTCCAAAACCCCTAATTATATTTTATGATAATGAAACAAAACCTGCTATAGAGGAATATGTGCATTTTCCTAAAGCACCCTTAATAATTTATGTTCTTAGTCCCTTTCCCTACATGAGTGATAAATTAGTCCCATGGGACTATAATTGTGAAGTGAAAGTTCAAAGGTTTATAGATGTAGTAGCCTTAGAGAATAAGGAAAGTGAACACACCATGAATATAATGGGAGTAAGAAGAATGGCTAGAAATAGTCATTGTTACACTTTTAAAATGCTTGAAAGGGTTAGGAAAAGAAAACCAAAGGAAGAAGAAGAGGTCACAATGAAAAAAGATTATGGTTTTATTGTAACAAACCTAAAAGTTTAGTAAAAGAAGGTTGTGTCTGAGAAAGAAGCTTGTGAGTTATTCAAGGTTATCAAGCATAGTAAGTATAGCGTAATAGACCAATTGAATAAGTTATCAGCTCATATTTCATTGTTATTGCTACTGCTAAACTCAAAACCATGCAGGAATACTTTGTTGAAAATCTTTAATCAGGTCTATGTTGAGCATAATATTTTTGTAGAAAATGTGGATCACATGGTAGGGAATATCATAGTTCTAAATTTTATTTCTTTTAATGATGATGAGATACCTCTTGAAGGACAAGGTAGTGTCAAGCCTTTACATATTACTGTTAAGTGTAAGACTCATATAATGGCTAATGTGCTTACTGATAATGGGTCATTCGTTAACATAATGCCAATGACCATGCTTCTGAAGCTGCCAATGGATCGATCATATATGAGAAATAGCCATATGATAGTCAAGGCTTTTATGGGGCTCGAAGGAAATAATTAGTGATATTGAAATTCTATTACATATTGGTATGTGTACCTTTAATGTTCAATTCTAGGTTATAGACATTACAACCTCATATAGTTGTTTATTTGGAAGGCCCTGGATTCATACAGCAGGAGCCTTACCTTCATCCTTGCATTAGAAAGTGAAGTTTATTGTTAAAGAAAAACAAGTTTGCTTAGATGGCAAAAAAAACCTATCGGTAACCAAAACTTTGACTATTCTTTATGTTGAGGCCTACGAAGAAGCACCTAAGTGCTCGTTTAGAGCCTTTGAGATAGCAAGTGCTACATATGATGGAGAAAGGTCAAAGACACCTATGCCTTAATTATCAAAAACCCTAAACATGGTAGTCAAGCAGAGCATCGATAAAAGCTAGTGAGTTGGACAAGGTTTAGGAGCAAGGAATCAAGAAAGTGCCAGTTAAATTAAAAACAAAGAGAGGTGGGGTTTAAGTTTCAAGCCTATTGCTACAAATAAGAGAATAATGATGATGGAAAAGAGAAAGAAGAGAATGGCACTTTTCAAGAGGTATGATTTAAAGGATTGGGGATGGTATTCCCTTACTTGTATGAGGCATTTCATTTTGGTGAATAAGCCTATCCTAGATCAGTAGAAGAAAAAAGTTGGGAAGGCTTTCTCTTAAGTTTAGATTAGAAAAGATATGAAAGAGATGCAATAAGAGGATAAGTTCCTTTTTCTTTTTCTAAAATTAAGAGTTTGAAAATGTTTTTTTTTTTTTTTTTTTGTCTTTTGGAACATCTAAGACTTTAAATTCCAATTGTTTGTGCCCAAAAGTATACGAAGAGTAAATGTATAGGTTTCTTTTTAATTATCCAAGCCTAATTAATGGATTCAATTCATTTATCATACATCATCTTTCTATTTTTTTCTTCTTTTCTTGGCTACTTATATTCTTCTTACTTTTGCCCAATTAACCTGTATTTCTTTATGTTTATACCTATTTTCAAGTCTTTAAATAATGAACATTTTGGATGAACAAGACAATGATGTCGAATTTGATTTCAAAAATTCAATTGACATTAGTAAGCTTGACGATGATGTTGACTTTAAAGATTATGAGTTGCCTCACAAATTACGAAAATGGATAGAATAAAAAAAAAAGCCCATAAAGCCTCATCAAGAGACAATAGATTTGTTAAATATAGGAAATAAGGAGAATAGGAAAAAAGTTTGGATCGATTTTTCATTGCCACCGATGGAAAAGAAAAAGTTAGTAGGCTTGTTGAAAGAATATATAGATATATTTGCATGGTTTTATCAAGATATGCCCAGGCTTAGTATGGATATTATAGAACATAGATTACCTCTAAAGCCAAACTACTAACTAGTATAACAAAAGTTAAGATGCATGAAGCTGGAGAGGTTTTAAATAAAGGAAGAAATGACAAAGCAGTTTGATACAAGTTTTCTGGAAGTAGCCAAATACCTGAAATAAGTGGCCAATATATTCTTCATTCTTAAGAAAGATAAAAAAGTGAGGATGTATGTGGATTATCGAGATTTAAATAAGGCTAGCCCAAAAAATAACTTTTCATTACCACATATTGACACCTTTATGGATAATATTGCCTTGCATTCTACCTTCTCATTCATGGATGGATTTTCAGGATATAACCAAATCAAAATGGCTCATAAAGATATGGAAAAAATCACATTTATGATGATATGGGGTACATTTTGCTATAAAGTCATGCCTTTTGGGCTTAAAAATGCTAAAGCCACATATCAAAAAGTGATGGTCACTCTTTTCCATGACATGATGCAGAAGGAGATAGAGGTGTATATAGTTGATATGATAGCAAAGTCCAAAGAAAGAAAATATCATATAGCTAACCTCAAAAAGCTCTTTGAAAAGTTACAAAAGTACCAACTTAAGTTGAATCTTGCCAAATGTACATTTGGTACTAAATTGAAGAAATTGCTAAGATTTGTAGTCAGTGAAAGGGGTATTGAGGTAGACCTTAATAAAATTTAGGCTATTCAAAATTTAACAGCTCTATATACACAAAACGATGTGAAAAGCTTTTTAGGGTGATTAAATTATATTTCTTGCTTTATATCCCAACTCGCTTCAAAATGTGATCCAATCTTTAAATTGTTACTTAAGAATAACTTGGCAGTTGGGATGAAGAATGTCAAAATGCTTTTAAAAAGATTAAGGAGTATTTGACAAACCTACTAGTGTTAGAGTTTCCTGTTGCAATAAGGCCATTAATCTTGTATTTAACAGTGCAAGAGAATTCGATAGGGTGTGCATTGGGGCAAAAAGATGAAACTAGCAAGAAAGAATAAGCTATTTATTACCTAAGCAAGAAGTTTACAAACCATGAAACTAACTACTCCTAGTTAGAAGAAATGTGCTACACATTGGTATGGACTACTCATAAGCTTAGGCAATATATGCTTTATCATACAACCTAGCTTATATCAAAGTTAAATCCTTTTAGATACATGTTTGAGAAGCCATCCCTTTTGAGCAAAATAGCTAGATGGCAAGTCATGCCTTTGGAGTATGTTATTGTGAATGTGTAACAAAAGTTTGTAAAAAGAGGTGCGATAGCTAATTTTCTTACTAATAGAGCCACAGAAGATTATAAACCCATAAAGTAGGGCCATAGAATATTATGAGCCCATAAAGTTTGACTTCTTGAATGAAGATTTAATGGTAATTTTAGAGGATGAAGATGGAGAGCCTATGAAGAAGTTATGGAAAATGTTTTTCAATGGGGTATCCACTATAATAGGCCATGGCATTAGGGTAGTATTAATATCCCAGAAGGGAATTATTGTCCTAGCACTACAAGGCTAGGTTTTAATTGGACAAACAATGTAGCTGACTATGAAACATGTGCTGTGGGATTACAGATGGCCATTGAAAAGATGATTGATGTATTAGAGGTATATGGGGATTCAATCTTCGTGATTTATCAACTAAAAGGTAAATGGGAGACTGAGGACCCAAAAGTGGTGTTATAACAAAAGCATATTGCTGATTTGATTAAGTAGTTCAGAGAGATCCAGTTTCAACATGCTTCTCAAGAAAAGAATCAATTGCTAATACATTAGCTACTTTGGCTGCAATGTTCAAGTTAAATGCCAATATGGGAACCCGACCCATTAAAGTATAGATATGGGATTTGTTAGCCCATTGTTTAAATGTGGATGAAAAAATAGATCATCAGCCCTAGTATCATGACATTGTATGGTACATTAAATGTTGAGAATATCCTGAGCAAGCTTTAAGGAATGATAACAGGATTATTCAAAGATTAGTAGTAAGGATTATGCTCGATGAGGAAATTTTGTACAAGAAAAGTCAAGATCAAATATTGTTGAGATGTGCAGATGCTATGAAAGAAAGAAAGATACTAAAAGAAATCCATGAGGGGATTTGTGGGACACTTGCCAATGGACAGATGATAGCCAAATAGATAATTAGGGTAGGTTATTACTGGTCTACATTGAAAAATAATTATATCAATTATGCCAGAAAGTGTCCTAAGTGTTAAGATTTATGAAAATAAAATTCATTTCTCCTCTAGTCCCATTACATGTGTTGGCACCTCCATGGCCATTTTCCATGTGGAAAATGGATGTGATTAGGCCTATAACACCAAAAGCTTCAAATAGGCATCGATTCATCTTTGTGGTAATTGAATACTTCACCAAATGGGTGAAAGTAGCCTCCTATGCTAGTGTTTCCCGATTAGTGGTATTTGAGTTTATAAAAAGGGAGATAATATGTAGTATGGGCTCCCAAAAAGAATTATCTCTGACTACGCTAACAACTTGAATAACAAAATGATGAAAAAGTTATGTGCACAGTTCAAAATAACACATCATCATTCAATGATGTATCATTCAAAGATGAATGGTGTGGTAGAGGCTACAAACAAAAACATAAAGATAATATTGGAAAAAATGATTGATACATATAGGGATTGGCATGAGAAATTATCCTTCACCTTGCTTGGCTATAGGACATCAGTTCAAACTTCAACAGAGGCAACTGCATTTTCATTAGTATACGAGATAGATATAGCATTACTGATTGAGGTGGAAATTCCTTTTCTGAAAGTATTGATGGAAGTGAAGTTGGATGAAGATTGGATTCAAGAATACTTCAAATAATTAAACCTAATAAAAGAAAAGAGGTTCTCGGCACTCCATCATAAGCAGATGTACCAAAAAAAGATAATGTAAGTGCATGACAAGAAGTTACAGCCTCTATGTTTTTGTAGAGAAATGGTCTTAAAAATATCTTGCCAAACCAACAAAATAGTAGAGGAAAGTGGGCACCAAATTGGGAAGGCTTGTACATAATGAAAAAGGCATTTTCGGGTGAAGCCCTAATCTTAGTAGAAATTAATGGGAATGTATTGCTAGTTTCAGTGAATTCTAATGTTGTTAAAAAATATTTTGCCTAAAAGTATAAGTAAAAAAAAGAAAAAAAGAAAGAAAAAGCAAAAAGCAAAAATAAAAAGAAAAAAAAAAGAGGATTTGAATTGAAAACCCAAAAAAGGGCTGTTTGAACCAAAATGAGACCATTTAAGTTGAAAACTTGAAAAAACAGCTTAAACAAAGGAAGAGTTAATGGGAAATATTGCAAAGGCAAAGTAAAATGGCACAAACTTGGACTGATCAGTGAAAAAGAAAAAGTCTGGGCCAAGTTTTTATTAGTAATAAGTTACAGGGCAAAGATTAGTTATAAGAGTTCAAATCTAACATGATCGTTTAAGTAATGAGCTTTTGAGAAAAGATCTGATCTAAATTGACTTGGTTGGTCAAATGTTCATTGTATAAAGAAATGATATTTGATTTCCTTAAATACCTTCATGAGTTTTCGATATATTTAAATAGCTTTATCTTTTTCTTTCCAAACCAAAATAAAATTTCATCATCGATTAAATCCATACTCCACTTTGAACTTTGAAATCATTGCATTTGTCACTAAAGGTTGGGATAATTATTGATAATGCTCATAGCAGACATGCGTGTTGCTTAGAAAAAGATAAATGGAAGACAATAACACAAAAAGTTAAAGAATTAATTGATTGGAGGGATGGATGACCAAAAAAAGAATTTAGAGAAAATTTTTAGATAAGTAGAGGTCATAGAAGGCATTTATAAAAATCAATCCATCAATAAAAGAAGAAAAAGAAATATGATGGAAGATATTGGGGTAGCCTTTAGAGTTTTGAAAGAGTTGAGCTAAACTTGAACTTAGAATTAATATGACCAAAGAATGCATGGTCCAAATCATTGATTGCATGTTTACCATTTAAATTTATTATAGTAGTCGCATGTATTGCATACATTCTTTGGATAAATGATGTTGAAGGCTTTCATGAGAAGATGTTAATTGGAATTGGAATGTTTTTCACAAACAAGGTTTCCTTGGCATTAAGAAGAAACTTTATCCTTGGTTACTTTATTTTCTAACTTGCGGTGTTGTCTCGGTCACCTTTTATTTTTGACTTATGGTGTTGTCCTAGTCATCTTTTATTTTTGACTTGTAGTATTGTCCTGGTCATTCATTATTTTTGACTTTTGGTGTTGTCTCGGTTGTCCTTTATTTTTGTCATCTTTTATTTTTTACTTGTGGTATTGTTTGGTCATTCATTATTTTTAACTTGTGGTGTTACCCTGATCATCTTTTATTTCTTACTTGCGATGTTGTCCCAATCATCCTCTATTTTTGACTTATGGTGTTGTTTCGGTTGTTTGCTATTTCTACCTTGTGGTATTGTCCCAATCATTCTTTATTTATGACTTATGATGTTTTCCTGATCGTTCATTATTTTTGACTTGTGGTATTCTCTTGATCGTCCGTTATTTCTAACTTGTGGTGTTGTCTTGGTCATCCACTATTTTTGACTTTTGATGTTGTCAAGGTCATCCTTTATTTCTAACTTGTGATGTTGTCTCGATCATCCTTTATTTCTGACTTGTGGTATTGTCCTGATCATTCATTATTTTTGGCTTATGGTATTGTCCCGTTCATTCATTATTTCTGACTTGTGGTATTATCTTGGTTGTTCGTTATTTTTTACTTGTGATATTGTCTCAGTCTTTTGTTATTTCTGACTTACAATGTTGTCTTGGTCTAGTAGTAACAAAAATCAGAGAAGTGCAAACACATGCAGGAAAAGGAAAATAAAACTAGCATGTGGCAAAAAAAAAGGTGGAACTAAACTAGAGGAAGTTCAAGTGTAGTGAGTAAAAAAAACAAAGCTTGTAGCAATAATCTACAATAGAAAAAAATGAGGAAAGCAGCTGAAAAATTGAAGCAAAACAAAAAAACTTGCAAAAACTACTAAGCTTTTTTTTTTCCTCTCTTTTCAAGTATATGATAATTAAATATATGTAATGAAGTTCATTATGGAGTTTTGTTGAAAAGCTTTGGCATGTTTGAGATTTGCATGGCTTGGTGCTTACTAGCCTAGCCATGCCTCATGCTTCATATGACTTCTATACTTTATTATGTTTTTGTCATGCCTCTACAGGTGAGCTGTTTGCATGGAAGCGTAAGCCTCCTTCTTTTACTTTTGCATTGGTCTATTGCATAAGGATTGCTTGTAGTGGAAAAAGTTAAAGTTTACGAGTTTACTAGTCTTTTTGCAAATTGGCTTTCAGTTTTGGTTGATTGATGTTGTCTTATTCAGTTCTCACCTACTAGTTGTCCATGTAATGTTAAAGAATGTAATTATAAAATATTAGAAGATGTAGGCTATAAGAAATAAAGAAATAGAATAATAATAAAACAAAAATGGAAGGTAAAGTTAAGGCTTATGAATGCTTATATAGTCCCTTACATTATTATTGTTATTACTTTTATTATTATTTTATTTATCATATAAGTTATTTTAATCTATGTTTGATTTAGATTAATTAATGATATTATAAGAGTATTGGCCTTATAAATCAGCATGTGTATATTCTTTCATTGTATTTTATGCATTTTAGTTGTTATTTGCATTTTTTTAAAAATTACCTAGAATTATAATAATAAAATTATTAAAATATCTCAAAGTATAATAAAAATAATGAAAATTTAAATTCCTTGCCTAGATTTTTGAAGGAATAAAAAAAGTTCTATTTTAATAATAATAATTCCACCTAGGTGTTAAGGAATTATTAAATAATAAAAAATAATAAAAGATTAGTTTTAGAGAAATCGAAAAAATGAGCTTGCTCTGAAAATCTACCTATATGTTAGAGATTTCTAGAGAGGCTCATAAATTTGTGAAATGAAACCTCAAAATTAAAATCCCAACCAAAACCCTAAAATTGAAACCCTAAACACAAACCCTAAGGGAAAATTGAAGCCTTAAATGAAACTCTAAAATCAAGATCCTAAAAGAAATCCACAATCGTAAATAGGCCACAGTTGAAATTTTAAATTAAACTTCACAAATCCTAAACCTACCAAAAACCCCAAACTTGTTCTAAATTTTTAAAGATTCATAGAAAAACCATTTTTATGAAATGATCTATTTCTAAATGTTGCCTAGATGATGGGTTATTTAGGAAATTTTATTTGATTAAGAATTTTCATATATTTTCATAACTTAAAATAAAAATTTTAAAGAATAATGAATGAATAAATAATAAAACAGGATTTTAAATATAAATAGTCACACCCAAACTCTACCTAGATATTGGAGAGTTCAAGTGGTCTCTTTATATTTGAAAGCTCATTTCTTAAATTCATATTTTACTATCATTTGTATATATCTCTTTTCTAGAATAATGTGTACATTCATAATTCATATATATATTTATCGATACGTAATATTAATTATATTCTTTTTTCTTTTTTACTGCATAACAAATTTTTTTAAAATTTTTAGTTTTGAGCAAATAAAATTAAAATAGCATTCCATGAAATATAATTGTTGGTACTTTACCTAGATGTTGGAAAGTCATCAATGATTATCATATACAAAGAGATTTATTTCATTATTTTTTAAAAGAATGTTACGACAAATTTTAGATGAAATGACTATATTTCAATTTTGCCTTTATGTCAGGGAATTTAAAAGTATTTCTTTAATCTAAAATTTTCATAATACTCATAAATAAAGTTTTCTTTAAATTAATCTTATTTCTTAAAAATAAAAGGAATTATTATTAAGTCTTAAAATGAAACCATTTTTATCCAAAACCAATGATAGCGTATATTTAATTGGTACCAATTTAGTGGGCACTATAGAGGTGCTAATCCTTCCCTACATGTAATCGACTCTTTAACCTAGTCTTGCTTTCATAAACCAAAATCATGTTTTTAATAAAGCTCTAAATCCGTTTTATTAAAAAGATAAATTTTGGGTGGCCAATCACACCTTAAAATAGATTGGTGGTGACTCCTTATGTTTTTCATAATTTTTAAATTTTACATCTAGTGATTAAGTCTCTGGACCGATACGTTATGACAGCATGCAATGAAACAAACACCTTTGTTCATTAGGATTGTAGAATTAATAACCAACCTTTTGGATATCCATAAACTTACATTTATCCAACTAAGCTCCAAGCTTGTTAAATGATGCATACTTCATATAACTCATGCATTTTCCAAATCTTTTAACTATGACTTGTATGGCATCTTGTCATTTCATATTAAAATTTTTATTGTGTCAATGGATTTGGATGAAACCTCTATTTAGTAGCTAAGTGGTAGTCCTTTAGGTACATCTCTAAAGAAGTAGGAAGATTATATATCAAAGATTGAACCATGTCTAACAAGGTTTAGTTTCTCCATTTGGAATTGTTAACTTCAATCATAGAGTTTCGAATGGAGTCCATTATGAGAGAATCTAATTCTCTTTTAGATAATCCAAAGTTCTTGGCTTAAGCTTTCCACATTAATCAAATATTGGTGTTAAGATACTTTGCCAATTCAATTTTCATTTTCACTTCTAAATTCTTTGAATCTTTCAAAAGATTTAGACTTATACTTCACTAGATTCACATAACCATACCTTGAATGGTCCTTAGTGACTAATAGTGAAGTAGGAACATTTTCCTCTTGGCATTTAGATTCACTATACAAAAGACATACGAATGTATAAGTCTAAGGAACATACTAGGTTTAGCTCCTTTTCAAGTAAAAGGTGATCTGATCATTTTCAAAGCAAACATGATTCATAAGTTTCATAAGATTCATAAATATAAGGATCAAGATATCCTTCTTTATGTAACTTTGTGATTCTTATTTCTTTGATATAATCAAATCTACAATGCCACATATAAAATTAATTTGGTTTATCTAGCTTAGTTTTTCTTGGCATTTATATTGAGAACTTTGATTTTGTACTTTCTTTAGTTGCTCAAATTTGTCATACAAATAAGAAATTCAAAAAGTATCAATACTAATAAATGAAAAGCTTTCTCAATAAATTATGCTTGAAGTAAAAACTTTGCTAAGTTTCTTCTTATTCAAGCTTTACCAAGTAAAACTCTTAATTTTATCTTCCAACAGCCTATCTTTTTATCATATGACAACAGCTATTGCTTTTGTCTTTCTTTATTCTACTTTTCAGCTTAGCAACTTATGATACTTTACTTTCTTTGCTTTTTTCTTCTTAAAGATCCATTATTAATCTTACAAGATGAAACAAGAACGAAAGTACCCTTATGGTGTTGCTTTAGAAACTTAGAACTCATGATAGCTAATATCATTTATGTGGCTTTATCAATATAATCTCAATGATTTTGATAGATTTCTAGTCTCTTAATATCCTTAATAGGGATAGGTAGATTTGAACAAACAAGTTCCTTTCTTGCTTAAGTGTTATTCTTAAGTTTTAGTATCAATTCAAGAAGTTTTCACCAAGTTGGCATCATATATGCCTTAAAGTGACAAGTTATTATTTTATATTCTAAAAACTAAGCAAGTATAAAGCATAAACAAGTTAAAGTCATATTGCATTAAACCAATCTAGATATAGCCTTTTATCTTTTAATTTTTTGCTCCCACTATTTTAATCAAATCAATAACCTTCACTATCAATTCAAAAAAATCTTATTTTTCTAGTTGACTAGGATCCCATTTAGTTTACCATAACTTTGAGTATTATCCTAACAAGCCATGATAAGTAAATTAGGTAGATAACTTGCTAATCAATCACATCCCATATGAATCCTAGACCAACTAGGTGACAACTCTTTGACTAATTACATCTTATGTGATTTGCCTAATCATTGCCTCTAACATTATATGACCAAGGTTTTTGCATCTAGACAATATAATGTCAATTAAATAGGACCCATTAACTATAAAACCACCTTGTTTCGAATAATGAGTGCCTTAAGTATTATCCCAACAAGCCCCACTAATAGAAAATTTTATTGTTTATGTTAATGGTAGGCATCAAGACTTCATATTTTTCATTATGGGCTTTTTAATTTATCATAGGTCTCATATAGCATGCATAAGAATTTATCATATATTTGATACATGTAATCTTATCATGCATCTCATAATTATACATGACATTTATTACAAATAAATTCTAGCATGTATAATAACAAACCAACATAGCATACATGGCATTTTATCTCATATAGCATGCATAGATATTCATCATATATCATATATATGTAATCTTATCATGCTCATTTAAATACAAATGGCATTTATCATATATCAAACATATATATAAATCTATCATGCATACTACTTTGGATGATTATGGACTTTCACTAAATTAACTTTCTTTAAGCCAATAAGGAGGTAGGTTGTTAAAAACCTAGAGGTTGCAATAATAAGACTTCCAAAGCTATCTTGTCGAATCTCCTTGGTACCTCTATGGTGCCATAAATCTCCATTCTTAGACTTGCAACTTAATTTCTATCTTAATTCTAACACATGTAACTATTACATCATTTAAACAAACCTTGAGTTACATTTAAAAGGAGTAAGATGAGAAAAGAATATTACAACTCCATAATTCAAGAGATGAGGCAAGGTGTGCAAGCTTTACTTTAAAAGAAATACTATAAAACATAATTTAACCATCCACACATATATGTAAAACGATCTTAAGTCCATAATCGTCCAATCTAACAATCATATCCAAAATGTGCTAAATAACCTATTTTATTCAAATTAATGATCTTACAGATCTATCATTTGAATTAATATCAATATTATATATCCAAATATTAACTCAACTATTATGATGCAAGACTTTATTTGGTTCAAATAACTCATGGTTTAGAACCAAGACAAATTAGGACTACATGGCTGAATATGTCTACTACATGTTTGAGGATAAGCAGTTTGTAATTATTTGTCCTAAACCATTTAGGATTTACAATTCAATTTGGATACTTAATTTAAATTGATAATTCATGTCCTAAACCATTTAAGATTATCAATTAGTTAAAATCCAAATCAAACTACTTATATTAGGAAATCCTAGTCATACTAGGATTAGTAATTTAGTTCTAACCAAAATAGAATTTGTAGTTCCTTTCGCAACTAATATCCTAAACTATTTAGGAATATTAATTCAACTAGGATTCTTAATTTGTTCTGGTTATACAACTCCTAATCCAATTAGGATTACCAAGTTAATTAAAATCCAAGTTCAACTACAAATCTTCTGAAGTCCTAATCTAACTAGGATACTAGTTCTAGGTCAATTAGGAATCCTAAACAATTAAGGAATTCCAATTTGATTTGGAGTTTTACTGAAATCCAATTTCTTAAATCCTAAACCTTTTAGGAATCCAAATAATACATGGAGTAGAATCAATCTAGGGTTTTACCAAATCCTATTCCAAATAGGAAAGTTTGCTTGTGGCTAGGACTTCCTCCTTGAGGAATTTATGGTCTTCAGGTTAGGCATCCAATGCCATACTCTTTGAGCATCCAATATAGAGTTCATAATTCCTTGACAAGCTCTTATTTGCCTCTAGTTATGAATGATAAACCACAAGTAACAATTACTTAGGTTTTAATTAAAATGTCCACTTTTCTTGATAATCAAGAAAGTAAATCTTGAAATCTTGATGAAGAAGTTTCCTTAGATTCCCAAACTTGATTACCAAGTTAGTTTTATTAAAACTTTAGTGAATAAGTTTTAAAAGGCTCTTAACATTTAAGAATATCAGTTGCATGAAGAAAAATAGTCCCATCATCAAATTAGGGTTTTTATGCATTTAAACAATTTAGACACATGCAGCCGCCAGAAATAATTTTCTGGGCAGATTTGTCATCAACATTTGAATAACCAAATTAACTTAAAAAATTCTGAAAATTTAACAAAATGGCCCTCAAGATGTTTAATGTCTTGTGTTAAAATTTCGTGGTAAACTAATTACCCTAGATAGAGAATTAATTTTTCTTCTTCAACGTCACTGGTTTTGCATGAAGCAGTGGATAGATTTCAAACCAACTCCGATTTGGCCAGGTAAATCTTGTCCAAAATTTCTCAAATTTTAAACCAAAGATTCTTTGTCATCATAGAATCATGGGTTAAAATTTCATATCAATCAAAGATCGCTAGAGAGAGAACCAAAATTTCTTCATGCACACATTACTATGCCACAACCCAGAACAGTTTATTGGTCATGAAGTAAATGCAATCTAGGTGAGTAAACCATGTCGATAAATCATGAAATTTAATCCCAATCATCCTAAGACATTATATTTTGATATTATAAAAGAATCAAATCAAAAAAAAATTGAAAAACTCATTTTTCTAGTCTTCTAATCACAATAGATAGATTGTAATCAAAACAATTTTGATATCAAGAACAAACAAACAAGGTTCCAAATTGAACAATTTATATTGACAAGGCTCTGATGCCACTTGAAGGGAATTGTGTATCAATATACAAAGTATTGGCAGCAAAATTTTAAAAATTTTCAACTCCCTAAAACAAAGATCAATCAACAAGATCATACAAACACAACAATTAGTTTCAACTAGTAATATATTACCTCTTCTGCTGACTTCACTTTGCACCAAGCAAGATATCATCAAATTTGTTTTGTAAACCTAGAGCTATCCAAACATCCAACTTTTAATGGTGATCCACATGAACAAGGTGAAAGAACATTTTTTAAGTGATGGGAAGAACTCAAAATCGAAATCTCTAGCTAGTGAGATTAGTAGGTTGCTCTCTTTGTGTTTTCTCTCAATTGTTCTCAAAATATGAGATATTTATTCTCTTAGAATACTTCAAGAGAAGAGGTGGCTTGAGTTCTTTATATAAAGACAAGGGGTAATTCAAAACCCTAAGGTATTAGCATTTTCTTATGCTTAATTCTCCATTCTCAGTAGAATAACCACTTGACCAAGTCCTATTCTGTATTGTTGATTGGTAATCTACTAAATAGAGTTATTTTAGCATTTAATTGTATGAACTTTACTTAGTTTTTAAAAAAAATAATTTAATTTTCACTCCAAATTTTCTTAATTTATTTCAAGAAAAAATTGGAAAATGGTGAATTTTAAGGCAATGTGGCTGAATTTTAGAGATAAAATGCAAGAATTACTATTCTTAGAATTGGTGAACCAATTGATGCAAATTGTGAGCTGACTTGAAGATTATATGAAGCTATTTTGGAACTTAAATTGAGGTGAAATCAAGGTTGAAAACTTATTGGCAGCTCCCGCAAGCATATGAATCGAGCAAATAATGTAGAGTGAGTAGATTGTCATTCTTACAAGAATTATAAATAGAGTTATACTTAAGTACTAAAATTGGACATCCTAATTATATTAAAAAAAATAAAAAATAAAAACATGCAATTAACTAAATTAATATTCAAAACTAAAAATTAAATAGATTAAACTACCAACTGAATCTTACAGTGCGAAAACAAAAACTTTACTGCAGTAAATTAAAATAACAATTTAACAATGCAGTAAATTATTTAAATTCATAAAACAGTCCACTAAAATAAAACAGTAAACTAAAACATTTTAAAAAACCTAATGCAGTAAATTTTGATTATAATGCAATAAACGTAAAACAGTCCTAAAATAACATGCAAAAAATTAAACCTAGTGCAGAACATAAAAACGTTCAAATTTATGTATTAATAAACATTGCAAAACCGAAAAAATAAAAGCAATGCATCAAATTAAGCTAAAGCATAATTATGTAATTAATCCAATGCAACAAATTAAATTAGTGCAGAAGCCGAAAAAGTGAAGGAAACTAAATGCAGAACCCTAAACAGCCTCAAAACTAAAGCCAAACCAAATTGTAAATATGCAAAAAATAAATTCCTAACTTTAAAACTAAAGCTGGAAATTTTAAAGCTGTAAAACTAAGAAAAGATCTAAACTGTTCTAAGATAAAAATTGGAAAAATAAAAAACTGCATTAAACCGCAACTTGTACCTGCTTCAACAAAAAGTAAAATTGAAATTTATAAAGAGCTCAAACAAAAATTTAAAGAACTTGAACTTAAATTTAAAGAGCTTAAAATAAAATAAAATAACTTAAATTGTAAATTAAATTAACGTACAATGCATTAATAGTAAAAATTGTTTTAAAAGAAAGCTTAAACAAAGTTGCAAAACTTAAAGAAAAATTATGAAAACTAAAGAAAAATTAATGTTGGTAGTTTAGAATGTGGTGCATCCCACATTGGATAGAAATATTTAATTATTGATGAGTAAAGTTAATTTTTGTATTAATTTTATTTATATTTTAAATAATTATTATATGATAAATGGTCATAACTATTTGAATATAAATATATTATTATTCATAAAAGTCATGATTATACAGAAAATCATAACTATTTAAATAGAAGTTTATGTTTATTCATTTATTATACATAGATCTTTCAGTATAACCATTTTCATTACTTCTACTTGAGTGTTTTAAGAATTTGTTGTATTCTAGAGGCATAATTACTTTTAAGAAAGTGTTCTTCACACCTCAAAGCCAAAATTCTTTTCTATTATTTCTCTTCTCTTATTTATTTTTTCTAATAATTTGAAAGCAATTATGAGAAATTTATATTTTTTGCAAAATTGCTGGTAAGAAGATTGACTGAATGAGATAAACACATTAACAACTAATTTCATTAGTGTGTAAAGTCCAAACACAATATACAAAATATTGATTAAATTGCATAAATTTATGCATATATTGAAATTGGCTCCACAATTAGGTTTAATGAATTACATTTATCTATTTAAAAAATCGATGCCTATAAAGGCTGCGATGGAAAATAGCTTGAAAATGTAAAAAGGAAAGACATGAATTGATCTACAACCAAAAGAATTATCACTTGTTATCAAGTAATGAATTAATTGGGTTCTAATGGAATGGTTGATTGTTTAATTATCATGTCTTGGTTATATATAGAGCAAACAAATTGTCCCATGGTTTCTATGAAAACAATAGAAAATGGGTAAAGGGATTTACCATGAAAAATTAGATGCAAGTGGAGAATATATGCAAAAAATAAGATTTGGCTGCAAGATTAGTTTTATTTTTAAATCATGGCACCAAAATTGAGATAATAAATCGAGTCAAGCTATTTGTTTGGTTCTATCTTTGATGGTCATTTATAAATCAAAGGTTGATATATATTTTTTAATTTATTATTGGTTCAAATTTCGATTAGTGTTCAATTTTCGATTGATGTTCAATTTTCATGAAAGCCAATTAAAATTAAATTGTTGTATGTGAATAATTATTATTAAGATATGGTGTTTCATGGATTAATTGGTGGATAATAAACCACATAATTGTTATTATAAAAAACATGGTCAATGTGACATGTATTTTGCCTATTGGATGTATTACACTAGAAGTGATTTTACAAAATAAAATTTTATTGTGAACAATCACAAAGAAAAAGTTTAAGGTACAACTCAATTTTTGTTTGATGGCCAAAACAAGACAAATAAACATAAGAATTTGGAATATAAATGTTCTTTCTATATAACTATGATTGATGAAACTAGCTTACAAAAGGTAGGAGATTAAAGAGATGCTTGTTTAAAAAGAAAATATCAAACTATTGTAACCATGAGGTTTATAAAGGTATGGGATATAAAATTTTATTCCCGTTGATGGTAGCATTTATAAATTATTTGAATTTATAATGTAATAAGTTAATGCAAGTTTATTATATGCAATGAATATATAATTTCATGAAGAATTGTGGCTAGTGGTAATGTAAAATACATTAAGTACGTATATCTATAGCATCCCCATATTTTGTAAAATTTATTTTAGTATCACTAACTAAAATTTGGCCAACAATTTGGGCTAATTAGATGATTGATTAAAAGAAAAGGCATGTCATTAAAAATATTGAAGCATTTTTTGGTTACTAGCTTTTTGAATGATGCTCATCAATGTCTAAATTAGCCATGTTTATAAATTAGAAAAGAACATGCAAATTCAATGTTCCAAAGGCACCGGTACATGTATGTGTTTAATTCCATTTTGTGATGGCATGGAGAACATTGGTATAATTTGCCATATATTACAAAAATGAAATGAATGGGATGAAATTTTCTTTTTTATATTTTAAGAAAGATATGGATTATAGAGATAGAATGCCATCATCCAATTAATAAATTCTTGGTTAAAGATAATGAAGACATCTTTTCCTTTTGTACCTACAAAATGGCTTCTTGTAGGCTATTAAAATGACAAATGCATAAGTTTTCCTGGTTTTTAATAGTTTCATGACAATGGCAAAGATGTGGTTGGTTGTACACCATATTAACATATGGGCTTACATATTAATTTTGGATTTTGTAAGCCATGAAACTTGGAGTTAGCCAAACAGTGATTTAACCAATGCAAATTCATCACAAAATTTTACGTAAAATAAGGCCAGAACTCATATTATAACTATTGTTTATGCTATTTTATGAAAATGATTATTTGGATTCATGTTTCATGACTTGAATTGATATGGTGATCTAGATATAAACAAATTAATCACAAAATGATTATGGAAATACTTGAAATTGGAGTTTATACTAAGGATTCTTATTGTACATAGGCATAAGTAAAGTTAGAATTTATTATATATCTGAAAATGTTATAACCAATTAAAAGTGGTAAATAGAGATATATACTTAGGCTGCACAATGGTGGAGAAATAAAGTTCTCATAAAATTTTGAAATCACATTAAGAGATTTTAATAGTAATGAACTCGAAATTGGCCATTGGTAATTAATATATGCATTAGAAACTCATGATAACATTTGAGATAGTTTTCACTAAAAACCATTACTATAAATGAGATAACTTTAATAGCCAAATCTATATGATTTGTAGGTATGATGTGGATTATTATGGTTGGCTTAGAATAGCCATAAGCCAAAATTGATCCCACAATCTTGATCACATTGTGGTAATTTTTTGTTATGTATATGGTCTAAGTCATGGATTGTACAAATGATTTATCATCTATGGTTTTATATAGTGAAAATTTTAAATTATATTTACTTTGGAAGCCATGAGTGATTCAAAGATCTTGTGAATATGAAACTTTTATAATAGTAAAAAGAATGCTATTTGATCCATTTTGGGTGATGGAAATGGTTTTGTTCATGGTAATAAAAATTATTAATAATGTCCATGATGAAATAGATTTATATAAGCATTTATAAATAGACATAAAAAGTCTTAAAAGGAGACTATAGAAGCATGATTATATTTGAAATCTGCTTATTGATGTAAACTTATAAATTGGGTTAAAATATAAAAGTTTTGAAACTTTTATAGAAATATTAAGATATTTGCTAGTTATTTTTCACTAAAGGTGGATTTGGAAGCCTCTTACTTAAAAAAAATCACAAAATAATGAAAAGATAAATGAAATGGCAGCTTGATTAAGTATATATGATATCTTGATAATTGAATGAGACATTCTTTAATAAAAGAATGCATACTTGCACATGATGGTGGTGATAAGAATCAAAAGAAATAAAAATTGCCACCATAGTGTTGTAAGATTTTAGTATAATTTTATGAGCAAACTATACAAGTTAATAAGTTTAGTACACTTATTAAACTAAAATCATAAAAGGGTCCTTAAAAATCTTAAAAGGATTAAAACGGTTTGGTTTATTCATTGAGTTTATTCAATTGTACTAAAAGTATAATTGTATTAAAGATGTATAATAGTGTGGAAATAGAATGGTTGAAATTTATGAGTATAGAGTTGTGGCCACAACCAATACCAACTATTTCTCAAAATAATAAGAATGAGGCAATAATATCTAGAGCATATAAATGATATGCAAAATAAAAAGTTTGGACATATTAGTCTGAAATGATTATATTAGAGATTCAATCTCAAATGGGGGTAATTATCATAAAAGAAATTGAATTCCAAGATATTTGGTTAGTAGTAATACAAGTAAAATGGATTTAAACCCTTACTATTAGACACCAATAATGGGAACCCAACTTTGAATTAGAAACCCCTAATTACGAAGTATAATGGATAAAAACAAGTTATTGTTATGTGTCTATTAAGCACTAGTAAAATTCATTCAAATTTTAGAAACTAGTGTGGTCCATTACGTGGGGAGACTGAGTGTTTATGCTTTTAATGAAGTTTTAAATGCTAAAGCAATAGAGACATAGTGAAAACTCTATCTATATAAACATAGAAGTGGTGCTGCTTCAATAAGAAGAATTGGGGTCTTTTTTTAAACTATTTATGAATGGGATAAGCACATGGCCATAATAGTGCTAAAGTGGTTATAAACCTCTAACAGAAGAATAAATAAGTATTATGTGTGTCATATCTTCAATTCTAACACTAGGAGTTGATGTTTAATCTATGGACACCATCAACTTTATTAGATTTCTAAGATATATACACTAATTGAAGGTTTAAATTGAGAGATATCTTCTTGTATTCATAATATTTATTTGCATGAAAGGTTAAAGATTAAGCACCAGCTTACCAAATTAGTGGGAGATTGTTGGTAATTTAGAATATCCCATTGGATAGAAAGATTTAATTATTGATGAGTAAAGTTAATTTTTTATTAATTTTATCATATTTTATATAATTGTGTTTGAACAGAAACAAGTATTATATGACAAAAGGTCATAAATATTTGAATATAAATAGATTATTATTTATAAAGGTCATAACCATTTGAATAGAACTTTATGTTTGTTCATTCATTATAAATAGATATTTCAATATAATCATTTTCACTACTTCTACTTGGAGAGTTTTGAGGCTTTGTTATTGTCATAACAGTTTTGGGATCGCCAGACGTAAAAGATGATGTTTTAAAATCGAGAAAAATAAAAAGAGAGTCGTCACCAATCTTTATTAGCGTGTGATTGGCCACCTAAAAGTTTATCTTTTTAATAAAACTATAAAAACGGGTTTAAAGTTTATCAAAAAGATAGATTTCAGTCTATAAAAAATCAGGTTGAGTCCGGGAGTCAATTACGCGTAGGGAAGGATTAGCACCCCTACAACGCCCATAAATTGGTACCATTTAATTACGTGCTATTTTCGATGTTGGATAAAAATGATTTTAATTTGAAATTTAACACTAATTTCCTTCATTTAAAAAAATATTTTTGCTAAAATTTTTATTTAGAAATATTCAAAAAATCTTTAAGTTAAAGAATTATCTTAAAATTTTCCAACATCTAGGCAGAATTTGAAATAACTCTTTTCGCTTAAGATTTAACACAACAATCCTTAAAATTAATTAACACTCGTTATAGAAAATTGTTGGTGACTCTCCAACATCTAGGTAGAGTACCAAGAATTATTTCTTTTGGAATGTTATTTTTATTTTATTTTGTAATATCACAAAAAGATTTTTTTTTTTTTTAGTATTATTCTTTTTTTAGTATAAAATATTTTATCACTGAATAGTAAATTAAAGAGAGAATAAAGCAGATAATTATCGATGCATAACATGCTTAACGTATTATACCAATGAATGTTATGCAGATGGGAGATGCAATTTAAAAGTTGGGATTCTTAAGTATAATGACGGGCCACCTCGAACTCTCTAACATCTAGGCAGAGCTTAGGGTGTTGACTGTTTATATTTAAGATCCCAATTTACTGTTATACTTTTTATTTATTAATCTTATTATTAATGCGAATTAAGAAATCATGTCAAAAGACTGAACGAAGTAAAATTTTCTAAATACCCCATCATCTAGGTGGCATTCGAAAACAAATTGCTTCAAATAGAATTTTCACACGTGTCCTTAGGATTTTTAGAAGGTTTTGAGTAAAGGCTTGAGTAGAGGTTTTGAAGGTTTGGTTTTAAGGTTTAGAGGGTTTTAAAGCTTGAATTTTATGATATGGAAGGTTTAGGGTTTTGATTTTAGAGTTTGGAAATTTTAGGGTTTGCATTTTAAAGTTTGGGGTTTTGATTTAAGGGTTTGGATTTTAAGGATTTTGGATTTTAGGATTTTGGATTTTAGGGGTTTGGATTTAAGGGATTTTGGATTTTAGGATTTTGGATTTTAGGGGTTTGGATTTAAGGGATTTTGGATTTTAGGGGTTTAAGTTTAGGGTTTAAAAGTTTGGGATTTTGAAAATTAAAAGTTAGTGTTTAAGGTTTAAGTAAAACGCGAACACCTCTAAAAATCCCCATCATCTAGGCAGATTTTCGAAGCAGGTTCGATTTTAAAAATTTTTGAAAATTAATTTAAAAATTTCTTATATATTTATTATTTTTTTAATGAAAATTTATTCATAATAATTCCTCAACATCTAGGCGAAATTATTTTTTTTAGAAAAATATTTTTATTCCCTCCAACATCTAGGAAGGGAAAATAATAAAAATTATTAATTTTTTTTAGCATTTTTAATATATATTTTTAATTATTACTTGTTTTTAATTTTATTATTATTAAAACAATCAAACATTTATTCTAACAAATTTAGAAATTTATCATGCATAAATATAAAAATATACTTAAAATAACAAAAAAAATAATATAAAAAAATAGAAAATTCAAAAAAAAAATTTTTTTTACCTGAATTGGACCGGTGAACGTTGGTCTCAGTCGGTCTGACTGGTTCGACGGTTCAATCAACGGTTCGAGTGATCCAATGGTTCGGATCGATTCAAACTGGTTCACTGACGGTTCTTCTGGACCGATTTAAGGTTGGCTGAAGCGGGTTGGCGGGTCGTTCACGCGGATCTCGGGTCGGATCCGGGTCTATGCATGGATCCTCATTTATTAAAATGGTGTCGTTTTGGGTTTTTCCCTAAACGATGTCGTTTTGAGCTTTGCTTTCCTATATATAGTTGAAAAAAATTTTTTTGGTTCATTATTTTTTGTTTAAAAAAAAAAAGAGAGAGAGAGAGAGCTTCGACCGTCTCGCCGTCCGACCATCTGGTTCACTGTCCCGCCACCGCCTGGTTCACCGTCACCGATGACCAAAAATTTCAAAAAGTGACCAGGAAGCTGCTTTCGACGCAATCTTTCTAGATCCGAAGTTTGTTTTACCAGAAATAGCCCCGACACATTAGGGCTTGAAGCTTTCAGTTTTTGGTTTTTTTTTTTTTTTAAGAAACTGACTTTTTGTTTTTTGGTTTTTACAGGGCTTGCACGGCGATGATGGTTCCTCGCCGTAGGCGAGGACTGTGTTTTTTTTTTTTGTTTTCTTTTTTTTGGGTATTTGTTTGGTTTTTTGATGGGTAAGAGGTTTGGGTTTTTCTGAGTATGGGAGGCTAGGATTTTGGATATTCAAAAGCTTGTTTAAAGGAGGGGGGCTGTGTGTCAGAAAAGCTTTCGAAAGGGGGGTTCTAGAGAGCGGTCGAAGGGGATTCGAGAGGGGTCTATTCGAAGGCTTTTTTTTTAGAGGGGGTCCAAGTGAGATATTAAAGGGACTTCAGCCCTTCGTGGGGAAGAAGTAAGGACTTTTTAAGGAGCAAATGATGTTGTAGGGGTGGCTATAAGGAGCGGCAGGAGGTGGGCTGTAGGGTGGCTGGTCGAGACTGCTAGTGGTGAGTGCAGGGTGGCTGGTGCCAGGCATCAGCCGCCTTACTTTCTGCCATTTTCTATTTTTTTGGTTTGTTTGTTTTTTTTAATTTATTAATAATTATTTTAATTTAATTTTTATTAAAAATATTATTATTATTATTAAAATTAAAACAGTAGACCCAGACAAAATCGATGTCTACAGTTGCCCCTCTTTACACATTATTGAGAATCAAGAATAGGGCAAAGACAAAGACAACGATTTTGTCCGATCATGATTTTTTTTTTGTTTTTAAAAACACAAAACGATTGGGATGACACCGCAAGTCAAAAAATAATGAATCGATCGAGATAACATCGCGAATCAAAATTATGCCCGGAAGTCTTAGAAATCATGCTCGGAGGTCTTACAGAATTGACTGGGATAATACCGTAAGTCGAAAAATAAAGAATCGATCGAGATAACACCGCGAATTGAAATTACGCCCAAAGGTCTTAAAAATCATGCCCGGAGGTCTTACAAAATCATGTCCGAAGGTTTTAGAAATCATGCTTGGAAGTCTTACAGAATTGATTGTGATAACACCGTAAGTCAGAAATAAAGAATCGATCAGGATAATATCACGAATTGAAATTATGCCTGAAGGTCTTAGAAATCATGCCCGGAGGTCATACAGAATCATGCCCGGAGGTCTTACAGAATTGACTGGGATAACACCACAGGTCAGAAATAAAAAATCGATCGGGATAATACCGTAAATTGAAATTATGCCCAGTGGTCTTAGAAATCATGCCCGGAGGTCTTACAGAATCATGCCCGGAGGTCTTACAAAATTGACTGGGATAACACCGCAAGTCAAAAATAAAGAATCGATCGGGACAATATCGCGAATCGAAATTATGCTCGGAGGTCTTAGAAATCATGCTCGGAGGTCTTACAGAATTGACTGGGATAACATCGCAAGTCGAAAGATAAAGAATCGATCGAAACAATATCGTAAATCGAAATTATGCCCGGAGGTCTTAGAAAACATGTTCGGAGGTCTTAGAAATCATGCCCGGAGGTCTTACAGAATTGACTGGGATAACACCGCAAGTTAGAAATAAAGAATCGATCGGGACAACATCGTGAATCAAAATTATACCTGGAGGTCTCAAAAATCATGCCCGGAGGTTTTAAAATCGACTGGGATAACACCGTAAGTCAAAAGATAAAGAATCGATTAGGATAACACTGCGAATCGAATTTATTCTCGGAGGTCTTCGAAATCATGCTCGGAGGTCATATAGAATCATGCTCGGAGGTCTTACAGAATCGACTAGGATAACACCACAAGTTAAAAGATAAAGAATCGATCGGGATAACACCGCGAATCGAATTTATGCCTAGAGGTCTTAGAAATCATGTCTAGAGGTCTTATAGAATTGACTGAGATAACACCGCAATTCAAAAATAAAGAATCGATAGGGACAATTATGCCTGGAGGTCTTAGAAATCATGTCCGGAGGTCTTAGAGATTATGCCCGAAGGTTTTACAAATCTTAAAATCTTTGAATGCTCCTTATAATTAGAGGCAATGAAACTTTAAAATTTGAAAATCTTTTAATCTTGAAAGTCATGCACAGATGCTTTTAGAAATTATGCTCGTAGGTTTTACAAATCTCAAAATCTTTGAATGCTCCTCATAATCAGAGGCAATGAAACTTTAAAAACTTGAAAATCTTTTTAAACATGGCTTTTGCCTGATCAGATATTTTTGATACTCTAAAAGTCTTTTTCTGAGGAAGGTTCCCTCTAAATGGAGGCTTTGAAATCTTGATTGAAATTGATTCCTCTTAAACAGAGGCTTTGAAATCTTGATTGAAAACGGTTCTTCTGAAACAGAAACTTTAAAACTTTAAAAACATGCCCATTTTTTTTGTTTTTAATACTTACAAAGTTGATAAATGTAAACATGATACAAATGTCTATTCTCATCAAATGATGCTAATGGAAATGTCGATGCAAATGTTAATGCCAACGTAAGAATGCAAATGCTTGATAAATTTGACTTTTTCACAATGTAAATGGCAATGTCCTTTTCATATAGATGCCCTTACAAATACCTTTTTTTAAAATACAGATGCCATAATGCAAATGCAAATTCTTCTTATGGTGTGAATGCAAATATCTTATACAAATGCCAATGCAAGTGATGCAAATACGAATGTCTTTCTTGTGATGCAGATGCAAGTAATGCAAATGTAAAGACTCTTCTTGCCCTTTTTTTTTTTTTGAAAAATTTTTGTTTAAATTTTCATTGTTTCATTTTCACCCAAAAAATGATTTCAGTATTATGTACAAAACGCTTCAATAATCTTGAAAATTTTCAAAAGTAATAAAAAAATTACCCCACATAAAGTATTTTCATAATTAATGAAAAATTTAAAATTCAAGACTTCTGAATCTCTTGAAAGTTGGTGATCACTATTTGGAAAGCTTATGGATTTGAGGGTAATTGACAATTCAACTCCTTTTACTAGTGGGCATATCTCATGGAAAAGCTTAGCAAAGGTTGCAAAGATTTCATCTTGGGCTCATAAAAAGAGATAATTTTTAAAACACCTTTTTTTATTAAAAATGTGATACTCCAATGTGAGTCAAAACTAGCCATTACTTTTCAAACAAGATTTGAGAAGAAGATAAGGCTGGTCAATTTTTTTTTTTAGGAAGTCTTTAATGGGTACTGGTCCTTCAAGAGGTTTTGTATCGAGACCTTTTATTTCGGATAGAACCTTGGAACTATGAAATTCATTATGAGGCCTCAAAAATGACTTTAGCTCTAAACTGCCCTTTTGGGATTTTCACCTTAGAGCTATATATATTTTTTTTATCAATGAAGAATTCAACAAGTATATACAAATTCAAGGATATTGCTCTTCAATCCAAGTATCCATATTTGATCAAAATGGGCTTTTCAGGGTGTGTAATGTAGGCCGAGGTTAAGGGTTCTGAAAGAATGGATAAATAGGCTCAAAATATGTTATTCAGGGTGATTAGGCCAAGGATCCTGATGAGCATTCTCTGACTTTCTTCTTTTGCCTTTTTTTTTGAAACATTTGGCTTTAATTTCATCAACTTTACTCACCCCTTTTTTTTTACCTTGAATTCTCATTTTCAAGGTACATATTTTCTCTTTTTCTTTATATTTTTTTTTGAATTCTAAGTGAAGCTTTAGATTCTTATCTCTAAGGTTTCTTTGTTTTGCCTTAGAAATACTTAACTTAATCTTTGGCTATTCACTTTCTTGAATCTTGAAATTTCAATTGAAGTTTTGTTCACACCCCAGACTTTCACCTCCGAAGGGCATGTTAGACGCTTTCAATATCAGATACTTTTCTTGAAGTTAATCTTGAATGTATCCTAATTTTGCCCCCTAATGTAGAAAATGATCCTTGGCTAGAGTTTATTTTGGAATAAAAAATTTAATAGGCTCAAATGGGTAGCAAATGGATAATTTTTATGTACGAGAAGGATAGAGAAAGATGGCCATTCATCATTTCAAACATGATCACTTGGCTAGAAGAGCAAATCATTAAATATGTCCCTTTTGTTTTTTTTTTTTTGCTTGTTTTGTTTTTTGTTTTGTTTTTTTATTTTTTTATGCCCCATCTTTTTTACTTAAGTTTCAACGACGACCAAGTCCCATAGGATCGATCGCATAGTTCAAAAGGCTCTTTAGGCTCTAAAATTTTTTGGCATTTTCTTGGTGAAAGGAAGAGAAAAGGTATAAAGGTATGAAATAAATTATCTTAGGCAGAAAGAGATTCTTCTTTTCTTTTCTCAATGTGCCTTAAGATATGGAACAAAGGTTATTTAAGAAAAAGGCTCAAGCATTTTTGAATCTATAGTCATAGCAAAATTTAGACACAAATTGAATTATCAATTGGAAAATTTGAAAGAATATCTGATTTTTGAAATTCAAAACAAACTTTCAAAATTAATCTCTTTTGTTCTTTGCCCAAGAAAAGATTATCGGCCCTTTAAGGTTTGAACTCAAACTCACATTCCCTGAAAGGTTATGGTTGATGAGTCTAATCATTTAAATGATTAGGGACATGAAAGTATTTGAAAAGGTATGGAGGTATTTGATGAGCTTTTTCCTAATCTTGAAATCTTGAATCTTGAATCTTGAAATTTCAATTGAAGTTTTGTTCACACCCCAGACTTTCACCTCCGAAGGGCATGTTAGACGCTTTCAATATCAGATACTTTTCTTGAAGTTAATCTTGAATGTATCCTAATTTTGCCCCCTAATGTAGAAAATGATCCTTGGCTAGAGTTTATTTTGGAATAAAAAATTTAATAGGCTCAAATGGGTAGCAAATGGATAATTTTTATGTACGAGAAGGATAGAGAAAGATGGCCATTCATCATTTCAAACATGATCACTTGGCTAGAAGAGCAAATCATTAAATATGTCCCTTTTGTTTTTTTTTTTTTTGCTTGTTTTGTTTTTTTGTTTTTGTTTTTTTATTTTTTTATGCCCCATCTTTTTTACTTAAGGTTTCAACGACGACCAAGTCCCATAGGATCGATCGCATAGTTCAAAAGGCTCTTTGGGCTCTAAAATTTTTTGGCATTTTCTTGGTGAAAGGAAGAGAAAAGGTATAAAGGTATGAAATAAATTATCTTAGGCAGAAAGAGATTCTTCTTTTTCTTTTCTCAATGTGCCTTAAGATATGGAACAAAGGTTATTTAAGAAAAAGGCTCAAGCATTTTTGAATCTATAGTCATAGCAAAATTTAGACACAAATTGAATTATCAATTGGAAAATTTGAAAGAATATCTGATTTTTGAAATTCAAAACAAACTTTCAAAATTAATCTCTTTTGTTCTTTGCCCAAGAAAAGATTATCGGCCCTTTAAGGTTTGAACTCAAACTCACATTCCCTGAAAGGTTATGGTTGATGAGTCTAATCATTTAAATGATTAGGGACATGAAAGTATTTGAAAAGGTGTGGAGGTATTTGATGAGCTTTTTCCTAATAGTCATCACCATTTCTTTTAAGAATCCTTTCATCTTTATTGCAAAATAAAACTTCTTTTTCTCTTTTTTCTTTTTTTTTTTTTAAAGTTACTTATGTAGGACTTTTATCCAAACAAATGCATAAAGAGAAAATTTCATGAAAAAAAATCCAAAGTATTCAATTCTTCCAAAATAAGTTAAATAACTCCTAGAGACATAATGCACATGTCCTACATACATAGTAAAAAAAAAAAATCATCCTATCCTGATTTTCAAAACTTGACACCTCTCTCTTCATCTCAACTTCTCACATTTGACAATTGAATGGAGTCAACAACTTCCATTGTTCTATTTTTCCGGAGTCAGAATACCATTCTTGATAAGATCTTCAACCTTTTCTTTCAACTGCCTGCATTTTTCAATTGAGTGCAATTACCCCTATATGGTAATCACACTTGTCATTGGGATTATAACTCCTTGCTGATGGATTTGGTGTTGTTTTCAGAGGCACAGGAGTGAGATATCGACCTTTTATTAGCAAAGGCAAAAGGTGAAAAATAGGGATGGGTAATTTTTTTTTATCATTCTTTGGTCTCTTTCGATTCTTTGTTGGTCGGGTGATGGATTCAAATGTAGGAACAAGATCATAAAAGACAACTTGAGGATGAGAGTTTGCTAGAAAGCTCAAATGCTGGCTTGGTTGGTAAAGATATGGGTTTTGAGAGATATGGTTTATGGTAGGGTGATGGGGTTGATAAGCAAGATAAGGATTGTACGGGATAAAGCTATTAGGTAGATGCCCCTCCATTGTGACTGCTTGCACCTCTTCTTTATTCTGTTTTGATGTACTTTCTCTTCAACATCTGTCGTATCTTTTAACTTAATCCTGCCACTCTTAATTGCATTTTCTATAATTTCACTAGAAATCACCATGTCCGAAAATTTTTTTGGAGAGATTCCTAATCATTCTTTCATAATAGGGGGTATCCAAAGAATTGACAAACAGAATAATAATTTCTTTCTCTGACAAGGGTAGTTGTACTTGAGCTACTATGTCTCTCTATATATGTGCATATTCTTTGAATGTTTCAATTGATCTTTTCTTCATGTTCTGCAAGGACAACCTATCTGGCACTATATCTTCAATATGCTTGTATTGTGCTAGAAAGGCCCTAGCCAATTCATTCCAATAGCAAATCTTACTTTGATCTAATTGAGCATACCATCTTACTACAGGTCCAGTGAGACTATCTTGAAAGTAATGAATCAATAATTTATCATCATAAGTGTGGCCTGTCATTTTTTGACAGTACATGGTAATATGTATTAGAGGGCATTTCGATCCATTGTACTTCTCGAAACTTGGGGCTTTGAATTTTGATAGAATAACAAGATCAGGTACTAGACTAAGTTCACTGGCACCAACATTCTTGTACACATCATGGCTTTCAATTGCTTTCAATCTCCCTTCCAACAGATCATACTTATCTTTCATCACTATATCTTCTGATGGATCTAGCACCCTTTTCAATTTCTTTAATTCTTTATGATCATTCACATTAGGCACAGCAGTGAAGTCGTGAGGAGTATGCCCAGGATTGACATTTGTCTGAACTGATGGTAACTTGACCAAATGGCCAATATAAAGTTGATGAGTTGTTGGAGGTGCTTGTGACACGTGGGGATCTTGAATATATGTGAACCTAGATGGATACAATAGTGTTTCAATAGCTGTTTCCTCCCTTGTCCTGTGCATCTTAACAACTTTTTTTTTTTGGTCAATTCCACTATGATCTATTTTAATTCTGTCAGTTGTCTGTTCATGTTTTGTTGCATTCCCGTAACTGTTTCATCGATTTCTCCTTGGGTTTTTTCTACTCTATCCATTCGACTGGCTCTTTATTTTCCATGATTCTGGTACTGACTCAAGTGCTATAAGTGTGTAGACTCAATTGACCTTGTTTCTTAGGATAGCTATCCTTGAACCTTTTATTAATTATCAGAAGTCAGAAATGCATAACATGAATTTTATTATCAAAAATCTTTTGGCCTTGAAGATTTAACAAAAGCATATTCACAATCATCATCTTTTGTCTTTAACTAGCATGAAAAATAATGAATTCAAACAGATGATGCATAATGTGCAAGCCATAATTCCTCTTGATTCAACTTCAAAGCACTAATCCTTGTTTCCAATTGATCTCCCATTTTCGTCACTCTGAACCTCACCAAGACAGACATTTTATTCCAAAACTTAGACTAAAAATTCTAGACTATTACCCTTATTGAATGAATATCACAAAAACAAAGACACACAAAGTATGTTTATGAATACATGAATATGAGAATGTCCCAAAATGCATATATACTTATGACAATAAATTTTTATATGTACAAAGACCCAAATAAAAATTTTTGTCAACCATGAATGTGTATGCAAAAAATGCAATGTTATGTTGCAAGAATGGTGGGATATGAAATGCAATGTATGTTCTATATGACCCTATTATTCATGAATCTATATGCATGAAATGCAATGACATATTTATGTGAATGATGAGATGTATTCCTATGACCAATGCAGCATACTTGTATGGAATGCATGAACCTATCAAGTGCTCTTTATATTTTTATATGAAATGCAATGCTTGTGTTACGTCATCCTAATGAGCTGACACTACCTTTAAACATATAATGAGATGGAATGTGAGCACTATTTCTTAATACGCGTATGGTAGGCATGTATCATTTATCAACAAGTGTATAACATGGGATGCATGCACTGTCCATTGATGTGGATGGGATGGAATGCTCATATTATCCTATTATAAAGAGCATGGGATGAGATACATGTATGATGTATGAAATGCGAAGGATGAAATAAAATACAAATTTTTTTTTTTATTTTGAGAAGGAAAAAAAAAGAAATAAGGCTTGAAAATTAGTCTTTATTCGGCCAATAAACAAAGAATTTAAAAAAAATCCTTAATCTTTGGAAATGTTCTTTTGTCTTTTTTTTTTCCTTTTTGTTTCAATGATTGACCTAAAATAAATACCACATATTCATGCACACAATCAAAGAATATATAAAATAAAAAAATAAAATGACTCGAGAATTCAAAACAAACAAGTAAGAGAAATAATATAACAACCATACAACCAAATAATATAACGTATAATGTCATAATTTTTGGTAATTTTCTAAAAAGGTGGCATGGCTCCATCCTAGGCAGGCTTCCTATGGCTCACGATATGCTGGGTTAAGATTTATATGTCTAAAGGTTCCCAGACTATTCCTCACATCATCGTCTATTATAGACTAGTGAGGTTCCCTGATCCTCACCCATTATGGGTTATTAATGGAAAGGGTTCAATCTGAGTGGAAGTGTTTTGCTAGCAAATGTGAAGGTTATCACCTCATTAGAGCGTAACTACTTCACTTCCTCCTAAAAAAGATAGAGCCCGGGTATAGAGCTCATGCATGCGAGTGAATATGCAAAGTGTGTGCAAAGGTAATGTATTAATCAAAATAACATGAATAAATCATAACCAAAAACAAAATCAAAATGAAGTAATAACTAACACATAATTTATTTTATTTATTAACATGAATGTTTTCGAAAAATAAAATAAAAGATATTAAGTTAAATATAAAATAAAATCAATTAAATCCAACCATTGTCGATAGCGCATAATTAAAATTTTGGCCTGACTCTCAAATAAGTCCCTAGTGGAGTCGCCAAGCTATTGTAATGGTTTTGGGACCGCCAGACGTAAAAGATGATGTTTTAAAATCGAGAAAAATAAAAAGAGGGAGTCGCCACCAATCTTTGTTAGGGTGTGATTGGTCACCCAAAAGTTTATCTTTTTAATAAAATTATAAAAACAGGTTTAAAATTTATCAAAAAGATAAATTTTGATCTACGAAAAATCAGATTGGGTCCGAGGGTTGGTTACGCGTGGGGAAGGATTAGCACCCCTACAACGCCCATAAATTGGTACCATTTAATTACACGCTATTTTCGATGTTGGATAAAAATGATTTTAATTTGAAATTTAACACTAATTTCCTTCATTTAAAAAAAATATTTTTGCTAAAATTTTTATTTAGAAATATTGAAAAAATCTTTAAGTTAAAGAATTATCTTAAAATTCTCCAACATCTA
Organism: Durio zibethinus; assembly: GCF_002303985.1. The sequence goes on along the minus strand of NW_019167849.1, from coordinate 7,993,616 downwards.
GGCAGAATTTGAAATAACTCTTTTTGCTTAAGATTTAATACAACAATCATTAAAATGAAATAACATTCTTTATAAAAAATTGTTGGTGACTCTCCAACATCTAGGCAGAGTACCAAAAATTATTTATTTCGGAATGTTATTTTTATTTTATTTTGTAATATCACAAAAAGATTTTTTTTTTTAGTATTATTCTTTTTTAAGTATAAAATATTTATCACTGAATAGTAAATTAAAAAGAGAATAATGCAGATAATTATCGATGATAACATGCTAACGTATATATACTGATGAATGTTATGCAGGATGAGAAGCAATTTAAAAGTTGGATTCTTAAGTATAATGAGGCCACCTTGACTCTCCAACATCTAGGCAGAGCTTAGGTGCGACTGTTTACATTTAAGATCCCAATTTACTGTTATACTTTTTATTTATTAATTTTATTATTAATGCGAATTAAGAAATCGTGTGAAAACACTGAACGAAGTAAAATTTCCTAAATACCCCATCATCTAGGCAGCATTCGGAAACAAATTGCTTCAAATAGAATTTTCACACGTGTCCTTAGGATTTTTATGAGGTTTTGAGTAAGGGCTTGAGTAGAGATTTTGAAGGTTTGGTTTTAAGGTTTAGAGGGTTTTAAAGCTTGAATTTTATGATATGGAAGGTTAAGGGTTTTGATTTTAGAGTTTGGAGATTTTAGGGTTTGGGTTTTAAAGTTTGGGGTTTTGATTTAAGGGTTTGGATTTTAGGGATTTTGGATTTTAGGATTTTGGATTTTAGGGATTTTGGATTTAAGGGATTTTGGATTTTAAGAGTTTAAGTTTAGGGTTTAAAAGTTTGGGATTTTGAAAATTAAAATTAGTGTTTAAGGTCTAAGTAAAACGCGAACACCTCTAAAAATCTCCATCATCTAGGCGGATTTTCGAAACAGGTTCAATTTTAATAATTTTTGAAAATTAAGTTAAAAATTTCTTATATATTTATTATTTTTTTTATGAAAATTTATTCATAATAATTTCCCAACATCTAGGCGGAATTATTTTTTTTAGAAAAATATTTTTATTCTCTCCAACATCTAGGCAGGGAAAATAATAAAAATTATTAATTTTTTTTAGCATTTTTAATATATATTTTTAATTATTACTTGTTTTTAATTTTATTATTATTAAAACAATCAAACATTTATTCTATCAAATTTAGAAATTTATCATGCATAAATATAAAAATGTACTTAAATAAACAAAAATAATAATATAAAAAAATTAGAAAATAAAAAAAAATATTTTTTTTTAGCTGAACCGGACCGGTCAACGATCCGATCAACGCTGGTCTAGGTCGATCTAACCGGTTCGATGGTTCGATCAACGGTTCGGGTGATCCAGTGGTTTTGATCGATTCAGACCGTTTCACTGACGGTTCTTCTGGACAGGTTTAAGGTTGGTTGAAGCGAGCTGGTGGGTTGGTTCGCATGGATCTCGGATCAGATCCAGGCCCACGCACGAATCCTCCTTAGTTAAAATGGCGTCATTTTGGGTTTTTTCTTAAACGACGTCGTTTTGAGTTTTGCTTTCCTATATATAGCTGAAAAAAAAATTTTTTGGTTCATTATTTTCTATTTCAGAAAAAAAAAGAGAGAGAGAGAGAGAAAGAGCTCTGCGGGGAGAGCTCTGACCATCTCGCCTTCCAGCCACCAGAGCACTGCGTCGGCCGCCTAGTTCACCGTCATCGGTGATCAAAAATTTTAAAAAGTGACCAGAAAGCTGCTTTCGATGCGATCTTTCCAGATCCGAAGTTCATTTTACCAGAAATAGCCTCGATCGACGTAAATCGAGGCTTGAAGCTTTCAGTTTCTTTTTTTTTTTTTTTTTTAAGAAACTGACTTTTTGTTTTTTGGTTTTTGCAGGGCTTGCTCGGCGCTAATGGTTCCTCGCCGTAGGCGAGGACTGTGTTGTTTTTTTTTTATTTTTTATTTTTTAGGTATTTGTTTGGTTTTCTGATGGGTAGGAGGTTTGGGTTTTTTCGAGTATGGGAGGCTAGGATTTTGGATATTCAAAAGCTTGTTCAAAGGAGGGGGGCCTGTGTGTCGAAAAGCTTTCGAAATGGGGGTTTTAGAGAGCGGTTGAAGGGGGATTCGAGAGGGGTCTGTTTGAAGGCTGTTTTTTTTTTTTAGAGAAGGTCCAAGAGAGATGTTGAAAGGGATTCCAGCCCTTTGTGGGGAAGAAGTAGGGATTTTTTAAGGAGCAGATGATGTTGTAGGGGTGGCTATAGGGAGTGGCAGGAGGTGGGCTGTAGGGTGGCTGGTCGGGGCTGCTAGTGGTGAGTGCAGGGTGGCTGGTGCCAGGCATCAGCCGCCTTACTTTCTGTCGTTTTTTGTTTCTTTTCTTTGTTTGTATTTTTTTTGTTTATTAGTAATTATTTTATTTTATTTTTTATTAAAAATATTATTGTTATTATTAAAATTAAAATAGTAGACCCGGACAAAATTGGTGTCTATAGTTATATCCTAGAGGCATAATTGCTTTTAAGAAAGTGTTCTTCACACCTCAAACCAAATTTCTGTTTTGTTATTTCTCTTCTCTTATTTATTTTTGTAACACCTAATACTAATGATTGATCTACAAGTAAATTCAGAATTTAAGAGCTTCAACAGTCAAAATTCAACTTACCATCTTTGATTTATTGAAAGACAAAGTAATTCTAATTTAGCTTGATTCTTTCTTGCTAATCTCAAAGTAGATAATTTCAGCCTTTAATTCTTCAAAATTCAGCTCAATAAAAGTTTTCCAAAACTGAATTTAACTTGATTAATTCAGTACATCAAATTCTGTTCAACTCAGCTTGTAAAAATTGAAAATAGTTTAGCTTGTAAAACCTGTTGGGCTAAAAGCCTCCAATCCAATCACACCAGCGGAAGCAAAATCAAACAATAAATCAAACACAAAAGAGACAACAATTTAACGTGGTTCGGTCTAACTGACTTACATCCACGGATGAGAAACAAGATCCACTAGTTGTAGAGAATTACAAACATACATCAAATCATCAACCTCACTCAACAATCAATACTCATAAGACACTCTCAATCTCCTCTAGTCCTATAGAGTATTCTCAACCCAAACAAATACAAACCCAAACCCTTGTGCACTATTTCAACATAACCAAATACATACCCATATGCTCCCATACATCATACCTATGTAGACCCTCTCAATCTCCTCTAGTCCACTCACAAACAAACATACACACCCATAAGACGTAGAGTCCCAATACTCCTATAGGGTGTCTATCCCATAAAACGCTACAACTCTCTTACATCTTTTTCTCATACCTAACCCTATAGAGACTTCACCTATTTATAACCATACAAACTTGCCCATTAAGAATCCCTCTCCTCTTAGAATTCTTCTCTTGTAAATCAAACTTGCCTATTAAGAATCTCTTTCCTTTTAGAATTCTTCTCTTGCAAGTCAAACTTACCTATTAAGAATCCTCTTTCTCTTAGAATTCTTCTTTTGCAAGTCTTCTTGTCCATCAAGCAATATCTGACAAATCTCAAACAAATCTCTAACAAATCTCAAACAAATCTCTTATGGGATTTGAGTCAATATTCCCAACAATCTTCACCTTGACTCAAATTTCATCAATCATCTGTCTTCATGCTAGACATGCTTGGCTCCACTTGCAATGGAAGTCTCACAATCATCTTCTCTTCTCTTGTGTCTTCACACTTCATACAAACTGATCTTCAATCCTCAAAACTTGAACTTGAACTCTTCTCTTAAATCGAGCTCCTCTAAGCTTACTTCTTCCCATGTCTCAAACCAAGCTCTTCCCATATCTCGAACTGTCAACTCTTCCCATGTCTCGAACCATCAGCTCTTCCCACATCTTGAATCTTCAACTCTTCTCATGTTTCAAAACTTCAGCTCTGATACCACTTGTTGGGAAACACCACAGCTCTGATACCATTTGTTGGGCTAAAAGCCTCCAATCCAATCACACCAGCGGAAGCAAAATCAAACACAGAAGAGACAACAATTTAACGTGGTTCGGTCCAACTGACTTACATCCACGGATGAGAAACATGATCCACTAGTTGTAGAGAATTACAAACATACATCAAATCATCAACCTCACTCAGCAATCAATACTCATAAGACACTCTCAATCTCCTCTAGTCCTATAGAGTATTCTCAACCCAAACAAACACAAACCCAAACCCTTGTGCACTATTTCAACATAACCAAATACATACCCATATGCTCCCATACATCATACCTATGTGGACCCTCTCAATCTCCTCTAGTCCACTCACAAACAAACATACACACCCATAAGACGTAGAGTCCCAATACTCCTATAGGGTGTCTATCCCATAAAACGCTACAACTCTCTTACATCTTTTTCTCATACCTAACCCTATAGAGACTTCACCTATTTATAACCATACAAACTTGCCCATTAAGAATCCCTCTCCTCTTAGAATTCTTCTCTTGTAAATCAAACTTGCCTATTAAGAATCTCTTTCCTTTTAGAATTCTTCTCTTGCAAGTCAAACTTACCTATTAAGAATCCTCTTTCTCTTGGAATTCTTCTTTTGCAAGTCTTCTTGTCCATCAAGCAATATCTGACAAATCTCAAACAAATCTCTAACAAATCTCAAACAAATCTCTTATGGGATTTGAGTCAATATTCCCAACAATACCGAAACAGCTTGCAATCAGCGCATGACTTGATGGCAACTTTTGCCCCCTTCATAACCAAAACTTGATAGGCTTTTAAACTCTCAAGGCAGCTTACTTTCAGGTTGGACTTCCTAAAAACCGTAACCAGCATGAAGTCTTAATGCAGCACACGTCCTGCTCTAGCTGTTCAGAACCACAACGTCCAGCCAACTTTGTTGTCCAATAAAAATCCTGCTCCAACAAAATAATTTCATGCATGTGCCTGGTTCAATTTTGAGGTCCAGTGCATGCTATTCCATGTATATAGGTTGTTTTTATTGCATATATTCATGAAATTTGAAGTGAAAGTTTTTTTTTTTTTTTCTGTTACTTCTGGGCTTGGTTCACTTTTGAGATGGTTGTTTAATGCCTTTCTTTTACATCCCAATAAAAGTTGAAACACTGAGCATGAGATGAAACTGAATGCTACTCTGCTTTAAACTTACCCGCTTCTATGCTATCAGGGATTTAACTGTTCAACCCTTATGCATTTAGATGATTGAGTTATCTAGCTTAGTAGATTTTATCTTATATTCCTTTTCAAAGCCATTTACTTTTCTGGTTTATTGGTGCTTAAATCTCTTTTCTGCAGTGATCTTTTCTAAGAAGTTGTATTCCTTTTCAAAATTGATCATCAATGTGCTCACTGATTAGTTATCTTCATGAACCATGGAGCCTCTAATGATTTATTACATGATTTCTGAGTGACTCTAAGAGTATCATCTTGTTATTTTGTTGGTGTTGATCTTCATTGAATTCATGCGCCAATATAGGCAACTATCTTGGTTGGGGATGAAACAAAGGTTTAGTGTGGTTGGGCTATTTGACTTAGTACATCATACTTTGCACGCTTTTGTTGTTATTCTGCTACTGCTTTGACTTGGTGAGATTTGCCTCTGTTTCTATTCTGTTATTAGATATCTCACTATGCGTATGGCAGCATTAAACACGTTTCCTAAGCAATTCCAATATATATTTTAATCCTTTGCATTTTTTCAATTTACTTGTCACAATTATGAAGTTCTTTTCACACTGGACAACGAGAAGCACATGGTGGATGGGTCTAAATACTAGTACTTAGATCACAAAGTTTTGTTCTGCTTGCGTATTGTTGCATGTGTACTGTGATTTATAGTCTTAGCTGTATCTGTTCTATGATTTGTATAAAGTTTTGAATATTTGTATAAAGTTTGCAACAATTTTGTAAAAATTTACTTTATTTTTTATAGATGAAATGAAGGATTTTATTTGTACTTGTATATATTTTAATATCTTTTAAAAGACATAAAATCTTTTAGTGACAGATATAGGGTATTAGTGACGTACTATTCTATAGGTAAAAAAATTTTTCTACATTTCTTTTGCAGCAAGGTAATTTTAACGATGATAATAGATACTGCTAACTGAACATATTGTCACTAATAATTTTTCTATGAAAAATTTCATTAGTAAAACTTTTATTGATGAAAATTTTTAATGGATTAATAAATTCAATAAATACAAAATACTTTTAGTGACAAAAAATTGTTGACAAAAAATTCGTTGCTAAAACTTATTCTATTTTTGGTGAAAGTTTTCTTTTATCGATGGAATATTTTTAGGGACTTCAAATTTTTTAACGAAAAATTCTGTTCTTTTTTTAAAGGTTGAAGAGATTTTATTAATAGCAATGCATACGTACATAAATGTTTTTAACAAAAAATTCATAAGTAATACGATTTATCAACGAATTTATGTTACTAAAAGTCTAATTTCTTATAGTGAGACTATTTTAATCAAGATGATTTTATGATAAATTAAAATTAATTAGCATCATTCTTTGGATGAACATTGTAGGAAAGCTAATTTTCCTCATACATAATCAAACTCTTGAATTTAGGTATGTCTTGGATATCAAAACCTATTATTTTAGGCATCCTTTAGTCAAGCTTACAATATCTTTAAGATAGCATTTTATATCTTTTGCAAGATCACCAGGGTAACGTAATTACTGAAGTGTTCTTACTTTCAAGGTGATCTTATTACTTATGATTACGAATCACTTTATTTAGTTAACAATAATTAATTCTTAGTAATTAAAGATTACTGTAATTGGTATTACTAAAAAACAAATATTATTTTGTTTAAAAATACAAAATTAATTATGCAATAGTTACACAAATTAATGACTTTAATGTTAATTAAACATAATAATTTGTAAAATATTAGTAATATTTTATTTATTTTATAATAAAATATAATAAAATTATTAAATTAATAAATATATTTATTGATAGGTAAACTAATTTTAAGTATAAATTATGTAAAAAATATTTGAATTAAAAAATAAAATTAATCTATTAAATTCATAGTAAAAAAATATATTATATATAAAATATTAAAAAAACATAAATTATTTTGAACTTATTACAATGAATATTAGTTTTAAAATATAAAAATTTATAATATAAAATAATTGAAAATTTAAAAGGTAGCAAGTTTTTTTTTTTTTTAGATATAAAAGGTAGTAAGATTTTAATTCACATATTAAATGGGTAATATTGATAATATTTAATTTTACATATTACTTTACCTCGAAGATAGAAGTTTTTTACTCTTTCAAATGGGAATTAGATCACACTTAAAGATAATGATCTAATTACTTTTGATAATCCAAGATCATTGCCATGTAGATCACAAAGTGCTTACCAAATACAGTGATCTAATCTCCACATGCTAATCACCATAGTTTTTGAAATGATCATCCCATATCAAATGCTATCTAAAGGATAAATTCATTTAGATGACCAATCACAAGTAACCAAAAAAAATACTTATGATGACTCTTATATATAAGTCTAACAATCAAGTTTTCAATCTTGCACATTATAACATCTTCTGCTAATAAAAGTTTAGTTTTGCCAAAAAAAAAAAAATGTCAAACGACTGCTTATGAGTAAGAAGGCTAAATTGAATGGTGCTTAGCTTTTTTTTTTTTTTTTTGGACTTGAGTTACAAAAGGCATGATGCTGTGAAATTTATTTAGATTGATTTTTCTACTACTATTTTTTAGTCTAAGAAATGAATATTTACCAACTTTTGGCTTTAAGGAGCTAAGGGTTATTAATAGTCATGAAATCAAACCGATTAACGAAAATCAATTTGAATATTAAGATGAATTTGTTAGATATTAAACTTGAAATAATGTATCATGAATCTAGTTGTTTATGAATTTAATTATTCATAAACCTAATTAATTGTAGATGGATTTATATAATTAAATGCCTCTAGTTTTTCATATCATTTGTATTTAATGTTTTAAGTCTAGATTCATCTATTAAGTAATATAAATACCCAAATAATTCAACAAGTTTATGCAAGTCAACCAAAATTGAAATTCTAGACTTATAAGTTCTAAGTGACTTTCTCTACTTTTATTTTTTGTGTGAATTTTTGCGAATGCTCACCATATTCTAAAAAGGGTGGTATCAAAGTTAGGCTGACATCCAAAATAAACTCTCTTTCTTTCTAATATCCACAACTTATTTAACTCAATTATGATAATTGGGAACATAGAATGAAGGTGATACTTGGTTCCAATGACTATTTGAAGTTGTTGATAAAGGTTTTGAAGAGTCAAAAGATAAAGCTACTCTTTCTCCAAATCAAAAAGGATCCTTGGCAAAGGATAAGAAGAAAAATTAGTGTGCATTCACCATCAAGGCTTCAATTGATGACATGTTTGAGAATATTGCAAATGAAACTACATATAAGCAAGTTTAGTTGCTTCACAATTCTGTCATGGCATGGGAGTAGAGAAAGTGAAAAAAGTTTTGCTTCAAACTCAAAGGGTTGAGTTTGAATCTCTCTTTACAAGAAAGAGTGAATACATTTTGGATTATTTTACAAGAGTTTTAATAGTTGTGAACCAAATGGAAAGACTTGGAAAACCTTGCCAAATGTTCATGTAGCAGAGAAAATTCTTCAATCTCTCAACGTATAGTTTAGTCATATGGTAGTAGCAATTAAAGAGTCTAAAGACTTGGAGACCATGACCATTGATTAATTAAATGGATAGTTAGGAGTCCATAAAGAGAGAATGAATCGTGGCAAGCAATAGCAAATTGAACATGCATTTTAAGCAAAGATGATTTTAAAATCCAAACAAGATAGTTTTGGTAATTGTCATGGTCAAGGAAGCAGAAGAAGAGATCAAGGTCATGGACATGGTCATAATCAATGAAGAGGAAGAGATAAGCAATCTTCAAAATTTGAGAAAAAAACCGGACTTTCATAAGGAGCCATGGAAAAGGAAAATGTAGAGGTAACTATGAAAGATAAAAGTCATAAAGTTCTTTCATGATTTTTATTACATTCAAAAGTTGACTAATAACATTCTAAGTATTTATATACTTATGGAAAGAGGCTATAAGATTTATTTGAAGAATCGATTATACGCTTTGGTTTAGAGATCAAGATTCTAAGCTTGTTAAAAGATCGTTGCATGTTCTTGTTGAACTTATGCCTAATAATCCATCATGGGTTTTTTCTTTTTGGCTAAAAAGAATGATTTATTAACAATAAAAAAGGATTACAAAGGAACAAGCCTATGGAATAAGGAGCTTGAACAAAATATCTCAAGACAAAAATAGTAGCATCACCTAAAGAAACAAATGAACCAAATCATTCATAGGCCCATACGTAGGAATATTTACCTTACTCTTCATCTTTCATTCTCTTTAAGAACCAAAATTAATAAGAAAAAAATATAGGCTTAAACTTTGGCATAGAAGAAAAGAATTAAATATCTTTTAGAGAACAAAGAATGAGATAACGATTTAGAATGAGAAAAAGTGTGAGAAAGTGGACAAGAAATGGCAGGATGCAACGTCATAATCACCCGCTTGATCATAGTAGTAGATCCTATGACATTGAGAGATGGAGAAACAAACTTGTCATAATGTTTATTGATAACATCAACCCAAAGGGTAAAAAAGGAGACATGTCGGACCTGATTATGAAACGTGGTAGAATTATGGATTTCTATATTCATTTAAACTGGAAAAAGCTAAGAAGAAGTAAGTTCAATTTCTTTTGATTCAAAGACCTAAGAGAAGCACTATAAATTATCAGAGCTTTAAATGGTTACTACTAGAATAACTGGAGATTACATGTTTTAGCCAAGTACAATAAGAATACTGCTACAGGGTATCAACCCAAAGGGTAAAAAAGGAGACATGTCGGACCTGATTATGAAACGTGGTAGAATTATGGATTTCTATATTCCTTTAAACTGGAAAAACCCAAGAAGAAGTAAGTTCAATTTCTTTTGATTCAAAGACCTAAGAGAAGCACTATAAATTATCAGAGCTTTAAATAGTTACTACTAGAATAACTGGAGATTACATGTTTTAGCCAAGTACAATAAGAATACTGCTACAGGGTATCAACCCAAAGGGTAAAAAAGGAGACATGTTGGACCTGATTATGAAACGTGGTAGAATTATGGATTTCTATATTCCTTTAAACTGAAAAAAGCCAAGAAGAAGTAAGTTCAATTTCTTTTGATTCAAAGACCTAAGAGAAGCACTATAAATTATCAGAGCTTTAAATGGTTACTACTAGAATAATTGGAGATTACATGTTGTTTTAGCCAAGTACGATAAGAATACTGCTACAGGGTATCACCAACAAATGAGTCAATCCAATAACAAAGGTAAATCCTTTCTAAAAAAGCACTCAAGCCCTAACAAACCATCATATGCGAAAATTATCAAAAAAATAAGTAGTAGATATAAAAGAGGAAGAGCATAAGAATGAGTCAATAAATAAGAAAGCATAAGAAAAGGTCATCTCATTGGACTCTTCGCATGAAAATAGTATGATATGAGAAAAATAAATAATTATGGAAGACCAAGAATTAAAGTTGGAATGGCTAGATAATTGTGTTGCAGCAGAGGTTAAAAATCCTCAATCTATCAATATGTTTCAATGGCATATTTTTAGTCAAGGTGTTTCTCACTTTTCAATTACGATGATGGGTGCAAGTCTAGTGATATTAACACTCAAATAAAGAAAAAAGATGATCGACGTGCTTCAAGATAGGAAAACATGGCTTAGTGGATGGTTCTTTTAGACAATACCATGGAGTGCTAACCTTATCAGTAACAAGAAATTTGTGTGGTTAAAGTTAAAGAATATCGCTCTTCATGCCTAGTCTCATGGTTTTTTTAAAGAAAATTGATGATCTTTGGGGAAGTTTTACCTCAGTTGATGATAGTACAACATCAAAGCATTTAGATGTTGCAAGAGTTTTATCTCTTATGAGTAAAGATACTTCTTCATCTAGTTCAATATATGTTAAGTTAAAAGGGATCCAATATAAAATCCAATGTTTACTGAAGAAGGCCTTGACTTTTTATGGGTTCCCAAAGTGAAGAAAATTATAAAGGAAAATTTTATTTTATCCATGTCCGACGAAAGCTCCTCTAAAGAGGTAACTTAAATAATAATGGAGGGTATAGAGAGGAAGTGGAACAGTCTGCATGCATGCTAGAAGATAAAAGCCAAATGAAAGCCAACATTCCTTCAGAAATGAACACAACAACTAGTATAATAATATGCAAGCCATATTTTTCAAACTTGAGACATTCTCAAGGTAACATTGATGAAATGGGTTGTGTGAATACAGACAATCTAGAGTTGTACTTTATAGAAAATATATTTGTATAAGTCAAGGATTTTGATGTTCTTGAATTGGGGCAAATTGGTATGCCTAAGAAAAAAAAAAGAGAAAGATTAGGTCAACCCAAACTCATGAGTGTCATGAATAATAGTGCTAGGTGAATAGGCCAAGCAAGGACGGAGAGGAGAATTTTAGGCTCTATGAGGCCTTATGCTCTAGAGAAAAGGGGCTTTTGCCTAATATGAATGCATTCTATAAAGATGTTGAAATAAATAATATGGACCCTATTAAGGAAAGAAGGATGTTTAATAAAGACCCACCTAAGAAAATTAAAATCACTAGGACAAGCAAGAAATTGGTGTTAGTGGTCGACTTCGACAGTAACAAGAAGGTTCTAGGATATGAAAGGAAAAAGGTTGGCAAACAAAGTAAAAGAAAGAAGCTCTACTCACAAAACAAGGCTAACCCTCTGCAGTTGCAAATGTTAGAAGAGGCTTCCATTTTCAGATGAAGATATCAAAAGCAGAAATAGAATTCTACAAATAGAGGCAAACAAGACTCTTGAGGTTGGAAAGCTCATTGGTTTAGCAGGAGACATATATAATAAGGAAATAATCAAAAAGTTGATGGCCATTGAAAAGGAAAAGGATGCAAAGGTAGGTAATCTTTGAAAATTTATGCTTTCTTAATCTTGTATAGGGTACTTATAGTTTTAATGAAGTTAATTTCAATAAACATTAGTAGAATTGGAAAACCAGAGAAAATGAGAGCTTTTAAAAATTGATTTCTAAGGAAAAACCTTCTTTAATATTCATTCAAGAATCAAAATTCCAAGGGATATCAAATAGAATTATTCAATAGCTTTGGAAGGGAAATGACATAAATTTCAAACAAAGTGACTCACTTGGCTCTACGAGAGGCTTAATCAGTATGTGGTCTAAAGCTAAATTTTAGCTCATATCCTTTGTTATTCAAGAAAGATATATCTGGTTGAAATGAACTTTTTGGGATCTTTTGGTGTCTTCAATCTTATTAATATTTATTCCCTAAACGATGTCAATTAGAAAAAATCTTTCTTTGAAGAAATGGCGAAATTGAAAACTATAGATGATGAATTTTGGTGCTTTAAGAGGGATTTCAATTCAATCTTAGGTGAAGAAGAAAAAGTTAGGTCCTCAAACTATTTCAGATCTATCAATGATTTCAATGCCTTCGTTCAAGGAATAGAGCTTGTCGATCTACCATTGATAAGGAGAAAATACACATGGTACAAAAGGAATTACTCTTAAGCAATGAGTATGCTTGATAGATTCCTCATATCCTTTGAATTGGCTATCCTCTTTTTTGTTAGTTAATCAATGGAGCTTAGACGGTTCTTTCTTGGACCATATAGCCATTTGCTTGGGTATTGATGTGATGGACTAAGGTTTGAAACCCTTCAAACTTTTCAACCATTGGCTAGATAAAGGTGAATACAACGTACTAGTGGATGAAAAATGGAATAGTTACAGTGTGCAAGGTTTTGCACATTGTAGGCTTCACCAAAAACTGAAGCGATTAAAGCAGAACATTAGATCATTGGAAAGGCTATAAAAAAGGTGGCATATCTAAAACCATTGAAGCTTTAAATAGTGAGATCAGCAACTTGGAGAAAAGATATGAGGTTAGCCCCTACAATGTTGAAATCGATACTTTAATCAATGTCAAGAAGAAGAAATTATGGCGCACCTAACCTATTAAAGAATAATCATGGAAACAAAAGGCAAAAGTAAAATGGCTATAAGAAAGGGATAAAAATGCAAAGTTCTTCCACTATATTGCAAGTAATAGATGGATGAATAACTTTATTGGTCATCATCCTTCAATGGAAAACAACTTAATAACCCTAAAGAAATACAAAACACAGTGGAAAAACACTTCTCAAAACATTTCAAAAAAGACCAAGGTCCATCTATTGTATTCTCCTATGCATTTTAAAATGTAGTCACCCTTTCTTCAATTAGAAGTTCCTTTTACAGGGAAGGAAGTGCTTGATGCAATTATGTCTTGCAATGGTGATGAAGCTCCAAATCCAAATAGCTTCAATGTGAATTTTATAAACAAAAAAAAGTAGAGCCTCCTAAAGTAGGAAATCATGGAGTTGTTTCAAGAGTTCTTCAACACTAGAAAGTTCATGAAAGGGATCAACAGCTTTTTTAAACCTTGGTCTAAATGCCATATAGAAAAACTATCTGGTGATATAGTCATTACTGGCACTAAACAAGGCTCAGTAGAATTTTCTCTTTTTACTAAAAAGAAAATAAACAATTTTCTTTCTAAATACCCAAAGGTCAAATACATCCATATAGGAATGATTTTGATCACCATTAAACCACTATTCTTATCCACAAAGGATATTCCCATAATAGTTGTTTTAATGGACCACCGTTTTCAAAACCCTGCTAATGCTGTAATCGGAGGAATCCAATCCAATTTAGCAGCAGGAGTAGTTTTATTTAAAGTTAAACCAAACTATTTTATTTCTATTTTTGATGAAAACATTGAAAAATGTTTATGTCTTTGAATAAAAATACTCAATTCTGATTTCGAATCGACATCGCATGATCTTTCAATCAACTGGTCAGCGGTTTATGAATTTACAAATACTACTAATACCTCTATCAAACCGATAGTTCTAATATTATTGAAATTTTTGAACCAAACTCTTTTAATTCAGAAATTAAACCTAGATTAGTAAATCTCGTTGACTTATCAATCCCAAAAGGATGGTGTCTCGAAGATCTTATTAGTACTTATGAAAAACAGAAAGTTCCAAGTTTAGAATTTTTCTCATCGGGAAAAAAAATCTTTACTTTAAAAATCCAAATGAATCAACCAGTTTTAATCCAAACCTAGTTTTACCCCCAGTAAATGTTTTTGAACATCAAACAGATGATGATATTGAGAGTATAACTAGTAACCAATCTTTTTGTACTCCATATCGAAGTTCTTTTTCAGGATTTCAAGGTACCAACAGTACAAAAACCCTCAAACGAGCAAATAGTATACGTCAATCAGGTAATACTGATACTGCTTAAATTCCTATTTTTGCAGGAGATAATCTATCTCAGTAAGGTACAGTTGATAATTAAACTCATTATCATTCTGTAAAATCTGTGATTAATTCACATACTTCTTCTTCTAGAAAAACTAGAAACGAAGATATTAAAATGTTTCATTCTATAAGTAATTTTTGTATTTCTCATGAAATAATATCTTTTACCAATAAGGTAAGATATTATACTTATGTTGAAGGTTATTTTTATTTTCAAAACTATAAACCCTATAGTTTGAATATTTTGATTGACACAGGAGCAACAATCTCTAGCTGTCGACCTAATGCTTTGCCGTCAACCAAATGGCAACCCATGAAGCATCCTATAATAATAGTAGGTATCGATGGTAAAGAAACCATTGTTAACTTAAAGGCAAAAAATATACCTATTGCCTTAAATGATATAAAGTTTATTATACCTAAAATATTATGTTTTCCCAATATGCATGGAGACATGTTATTAGGAAATAATTTCATACATAAATATTTACCCTTTTCAGTTTTTTTTTATTATCTTGTTTTTACTATTGATAAAAAATCAATAGATGTTCCTTTATTATCCAAGCACAATCATGTTTGTGATAATGGTTTTCAACCAGAAATAACACATATTTCTGAACTTAAAGCTATTAATGAAAAACATTGGCTTTATAGAATTTTACAGGAAAACTTTAGTGAAGACCCATTGAAGCTTTGGAAGCATAGTCCAAGATACTGTAAGCTTACTCTTCAATCTCCAAAAGAGATCGTTCGAGTAAAACCAATGATCTATACCAAACAGGATATAGATGAATTTGAAGTTCGAATTTCATAATTGCTCGACAAAGGTCTGATAGAACCAATTACCAGTCCACACTCCAGTCCAGCATTCATGGTAAGAAACCAATCTGAAATTAAATGAGGTAAACCCCGTATGGTTATTAATTACAAGAAATTAAACCAAAATCTTATTTTTGATGGCTATTTTATCCCTCGAAAAGATGTTTTAATTAATTTAGCAAAAAAAGCTAAATACTTTTCTAAATTTGATTGTAAGTCAGGTTTTTGGCAAATCATGCTAAATGAAACCTCAAAACCCCTTACTGCTTTTAGTGCACCAGCAGGCCATTACCAATGGATTGTTATGCCTTTCGGACTATGCAACGCACCTTAAATCTTTTAGCGTTGGATGGACAGTATTTTCAGCAAACATAAACAATTTTGCTGTGTATATATTGATGATATTTTGATATTTTCTAATACTCTTGATGAGCACAGGAAACACCTGAATATTATTGCTCAAGAATTTATTTTTCATGGTATTATTTTAAGTCCCAAAAAGGTTGAACTTGAAAAAACTGAAATTGAATTTCTTGGTCTTAATCTTTCTGCACATGGACTAACCTTGTAGGATCATATTATTTCCAATATCAGAGACTTTCCAGAAGAACTGGAAAATGTCAAACAGCTACAAAAGCTGTTAGGTATACTTAATTATGGCAGGCAATTTTTCAAAAACCTTTCCAAAAAGGAAAGCTATCTTTTACGTAAATTATGTAAAGATAATGATTTTGTCTGGACACCTAAAGATTCTGATATTGTCAAACAGATCAAATCAGACTTAACCACTATACCTAAGGTCTATCTACCTAAACAAGGTGACCTGTTAATTTTAGAGACAGATGCCAGTGATGAACATTGGGGATGTATCTTAAAAGCCAAAAATCTTCATAAAAAAAGGTGAATTGATTTGTGGATATAATTCTGGTAAGTTCAAACCGAACGAAATAAATTATATCATTTTTGAAAAAGAATTATTAGCCATAAAACATTGTGTACAGCGATTTCACATCTATTTAGCCACGGAGTTCTTTGTTATCCAAACAGATAACCAAGTAGTCAAAAACTTTCTCCAAAATAAAAAGCTTTCTGATATTCCCAGGTGAATTAAGTGGTACAATTTTCTTTGTTCTTATCATTTTCAAATAGAGTTCATCAACGGAGATAAAAATCTCCTTGCAGATTTCTTAAGTAGACCTCATGGATCGAGGAAAAACACCCAATCCATGATACTGGTGGTTAAAGAACTATCAAGAAAAAATCAGGTAAAAAATCCTCTTTTTCTTCTTCCTCTTCTACTCCTTCTTCTCCAAAACCCCAGATCTCTACAAATCCTAACCAAGGATTTAACTTTTATAATAATCCTAACCAAGGATTATACCTCTACCGACAACCTCTTTATCGACCCCCTTTTATGAGGATTCAACCAGAATACTCACAGTTTGCTCAGGATCCAAACGACTGGACTCCTATGAGTTATTCTCAAATTGTTTCTTCCACAGAATAACTGTTGGCAAGAACAAACTTTACATTCTCTAACACAGAGATAAAAGATTTTTACAATCCTGGACTTGAACCACAAGTCTATAGTTTGTTAAACAAAGTTTGGAAATCCCATCTCTCAGAAAACAAAACTAGCTTTCGAAAAGGGATGACCAACTTAACTGAGTTCTTAGTCAAACAGGCTAAAGAATTTCAGACTTTTAAAGAAATAGCTTTCCAAAGTCTTCTATCAACTAATCTGTTAAAGCAGCAAGATATTGATTTCTTTGCTTTGGAAGAAAATCAGTATAGTCTTCAAGAAATAAACAATTTCTTGAATCTATGTGAATATTTTGAGAAAGATAATTTTATTTCTTCTAAGTTAAACAAGCTTAAAAGAATTTTTCTCTTTGAAAAAGCTACGGTGTTCTTAACCCCATAATTATTCCAGCAAATTAATTCTTCTATTTTACAGTCAACAGAAACACTGTTGGTTGAAAAGTTTTCAGAGTATTGTACCTCTACTTATATGTATAATACATCTTTTGGTGAGTACATACCTAAACTAAAGTTTCGACTTGACCATGAAAGTTTTGATATAAAAAGTATTGAACTTGGTTTAGTTGGACAAATAACTGTACAAAATTATTCTTTTCATCTTTTAAAAGATTTTCCAGCTTTTATAAAGCAATGCTTTTTTGAATGTATCAAATGGTCAAAACACCTTTTTTACGTTCATTTTACTATATACGGTTTTTTGGGTACCTTTCAACGAGAAAGATTTTACCAACCCTATCAAATATGGAAATTTGATACCGTATCTGGTGGACACTTTCTATAACCCTATGATATACTTGATCTAGCCACAGACCATATCGAATTCTCTGATGATTTAAACAAAATCATCTCTAAATATACCAACCCAAATTCCTATCACTTCCAAATAGGAACAAACCTAATGGACAAAGCAAAATTCTTTTTCCATTTAGCCACCAAACAAGACTATCCAAAAATAGCCTATTGGACAAATGGCAGACGCATATTTGTTAAAAGATTTCTTGAACCACATGAAGATCTTGACATCGAAAATGCACCAGAAGCAATTGAGCTTTTGGATAAATTATCTAAAATGAAAGATCTGGATCATCCAACTAATTTACTATACCAGTATCAAGAAGGATGGCAGATATGGAACAAATCACATTCAGGATCTCCACACTCACCCCAGTCCCTTAACGCACTGGATGAAGAATTCCATAACTTAACCAATGCTATGGAAGGATGAATTATGCAAATTCTAATCCAGAATAAGCCAGAACAGACAGCCGACACAAAACGACAAATTCCATTCGGCGCCAATGACTAGCAGACAGAAAATACTATAGCAGTCAACTGTAGCAGAAGATAAAACGTCACTGTAGCAGCCACTGTAGCAGAAAAAGACAGAGACCTACTACGAAAGACACTGTAGCAAGTCACTATAGCAGTACTGTAGATAAAAATTTTACTGTACACTTTAGTGGGCAACTGTACATAAGCACTATTTATAGGTTAGAATTTTTCTATTTAAAGCCTCATTGTATCTTAGCTCGAGGAGGCCAATTCTTCACACTTTCTCTCTCTTACACTTTCTCTCTCTAATCTCTTTTTGTCTTTCAAGCCATATATAGATATATAGATATAGCTTTCGTAATCCTTTATACATAGATCATTTTCGTAACCCCCTTGTAAATGGTATCAGAACCCAGTCTTGTATAAAAGTTTGCTAAAGCTTGTATTGCTGGTTCTACAATAAAAATCTACTTGTTATTCATCTTGTAAGATTTTTTTACTCTTACTAGCATCTTCTGCATAAGCTCTTTGTTTCAAAGCTCATACATGCATATCTGAGTGGATAGCTGGCTTTTGTGGCCTGAGTTACCTTTTGTTGCTAGCATTTCAGAACAGCACACCAGTTTTAAGCACCAAAAACATGGAAACTTATGAAAAAAATTCTTGTATTTGTCAAGATAAGTCTTATAATCATGACTTGCATATAGATCCTAAGTATGAATCTAGTAATATTAGCATAAGTAGAACTGTAAATGGTTTCATAGATTTAACTTCTTCTTTCTTTCATAAACTTTTTGTAAAAATTGATAATATTGAAGATAAAGTAGATATGCTTGTAGAAAAGATGGACCAAAAGCATGTTCCCCTTGAAACATCTACTAATTTTGGACCACTTTACTATGGCAATATTATGATGAACGATGACAAACCCTCATCTTCTACCTCAACAAAGGCGAAACAAGAACAACTTGATTTCGACACTTATAAATATATTATTGAAAATTTTAAATTAAAAATGAAGCAAAGTAATGATCCGCAACAATGGATTGATTACCTTAATGCTATAGAAACTCTTTATGAAGAACATAAAGATCTGTTTCTTAAATACAAATATCATTATATGATCAACTATGACACAACCAGTGCCAGTAGTAAAGTAGTAAATAGTGATATAGTTGAAGATAATTTTAAAATTCTTGCTACTAACCTAATAGTCAAGGATGAACCACCTTTATCCGATGAAAACACATCTAATGAGGAAGATAATTTTGAAATTCTTGCTACTAACCCAGTAGTTAAGGATGAACCACCTTCATCCGATGAAAACACATCTGATGAAAAAGATAGTTCTGATGATCAAACAGATCCAGAACAAATTGAAATTCCAACCCCTCAACCAGAGGCGCGTGGGAAGACAAAAGCCGAAGCAATATCTAACCCAGATATTGATGATCTAAGGTAATTTCCAGATTTATTAGATCCAGATTTAATGGATCAACATCTTCCTCATCTTAAGGAAAAATACGCTCACCTAAACAAGGATGAGATCAAAGATGAGATTAAACAAACTTCTGATTCTGGCCAAACAAGTTAGGTTCAGACAGAAATCCCTTTAATCGATTAGTTAAACAAACGAACGGTTTCTCAAGGAAGTACATATTTAGACTTAACCAAAGTCCCTCTTCAAAACTATGGAAAAACCATAGATGATTGGGCACAATCTATGTCTATTGTAGTCACAAATTACAAGGATACATGGGGACGAGAAAGATTCTTCAACTACTTTTGTGGCACATGGCAAGGTGATGTCCTGCAATTCCTCAAGAAATGGGAGAAGACAACCCTCGGAGAATAGCAAAAATCCTCTCTGTTAGTTGTCAGTAATATCCCTCAACTTTTGAAAGATTTAACCCAAATCTTGAAAAATGAGTTTTGTGGTAGTACAGAATCCCTGGATCCTACTCAAGAAGCTCAATTTATTTTATCAAAATTAAAATTATGTGATATTAAGTTTTTAGATGATTTTTCTAAAAAATATCTTTCAGAATATCAAAAATTGGATGAAAAACATTCCAAATTTTGGTTACAACAATACTTTCTTAAACTTTCCTCACCATGGGATGAATTATGTTCTCAAAATTACCCTGTTTACTTTGAGTTAAAACTCAAAACTGTTCATGCTGCAAATCCCAGTTTACAAAATACTGGCAAAAGTCTTGCCCAATAGATTGAAACAAGTTATGGTTTCTTTCATAAGTCCCTCCCAATTTGCTTTTATGGAATGTCATCAGATTATGATAGCATCTTTATTGCTAATGAGATCATTAAAAGTTTCCAAAAAATCAGCTAATTGAGTTGTTGTGCTTAAGTTAGAATTTGAGAAAGCTTTTGATAAAGTTAGCTGGAACTTTTTCTTGCACATCATGAGTCTTATAGGCTTCAAGAATAAATGGATTAACTAGATTAGAGGTTGTATCTCCTCAACATCAATATCATTTCTAATTAACAGCTTCCTAACTAATCCTATTATGATGTAGCAAGGTCTTCAACAAGGTGATCCCCTATCTCTTTTTTTATTTGTAATGGTTACAGAAGCATTGAGTCTATACTTGGAACTTATCAGAGAAATAAGAGTTGGGAAAGGTAGTTTGTAGATATCTCATATTCAATTCATGGATGACATAATTATTCTCTGTTAGCCTAATTTTAAGCATCTTTTCATGATTAAAAAGATTCTTTGATATTTTCAATTAGCAATGGGCCTCAAAGTTAACTTTTTCAAAAAGTGCTCTAATCAGAGTTAACATTGATCTGCAATCTCTATCAAAATGGGCTGGCAACATTCAATGCAAGATAGATCATTTATCCACAAAGTACCTTAGTCTTCCTTTAGTCGCTAATCCAAGGCTAATATTTGCATGGCAACTAGTCATTCAATTGTTCAAGAATAGGCTAAGTCAATGGAAAAGCAAGCTTTTGTTTTTGGGTGGGAGAATTGCTTTAATCAGGTTAGTTCTAGCTAATCTTCCAATATATTATATGTCCTTTTTCAAAGCTCCCAGAAGGGTCCTATTAGAATTGGAGAAAATGGAAAGATAGTTTTTATGGGGAAACTCAGAGAATAAAGGAATATAAGGTTGGTGAATTAGAACTCAATATGAAAAAGTAAGTATCATGGAGAGCTAGGTATCTCTAAAATGCTTCATTATAACCAAACCATGTTGTTGAAATAGCTCACGAGGTTTGGTAACGAGCAGCAAGCTTTATGGAGGCTATAATTTGTAGCAAATATAATCTCCTTGCTAAGGATTTGTGGCCTACATCCTGTCCTCCTCAATCACTTTTTTAGATATTAAGTAATATTCAAAACATATAGGATGAGGGGTGTTTTTCTAACATTATACAATCTAATCTATTTTTTGTGCAGGCAATGGTACAAATATTCATTTTTGGAGCGACAAAGGGATTCAAGGTCCATCATTCAAGTTGGCTTTTGGAAGGATATACTCTCTCGCCATTAATAAAAATGGTTTCATTAAAGACTATGTTGAATGAGATGGATACACATGGAAATGGCAAATCCTTCTCTTAAAGAATCTTTTTGACTAGGAATTAGAAATTTAGTGGTAGTTTACAACTCTACTTAATTCTGTGTCACTTTGTAACCAAACTCATGACCATCTCATATAGGTGCATACTACTAATGGCGTTTATCGATCCAAATCCTTTCGCATGCAACTACGGAAAGTCACATATACTACTGTCACTAAGGAAAAACACATTTGGAAAGGTATTGGCCCATCCAAAGTTGAAGTTTTTTGCTAGAAAGCTTTAAAAAGCGGCATTCCTATGATTAAAGTGTTGCATAAACAAGGTAGCCTGATAAACATGGAAAATAAATGCTCCTTTTGTGGTGAAGTTGAATCCGTAAATCACCTTTTTTCTCTTTTATAATCTAGCATAGAATATCTAGTGTAAGTGTTACAATCAGTGGGGCATCTTATGGGCTATTTCTGGGTCGCTTAATAGTCTTTTTGATTCCTGGAGTTACCTTACAGTTAAAAAACAACATCAGATCATATGGGATATATTGTTCTATACAGTAGTTTAGTCAATCTGGTTTGCCTGAAATGAAAAAGTCTTTAAGCAGCAAACCAACTCAATTGACGGCATCTTCAGCTTGATTTGTACAAGACTTGCCTGGTGGATGAGTGCTAAATATCCAAATCTAAACCCCTTGCCATTGAATTTTGCATCAAGCTTGCAAGATATATTCATTTCCCACTGTAAAAAAGAACGTAGGAAGAATGTTGAATGGTCCCCCCCTTGAAAGAGTTTGGAAAGTCAATATAGATGGATCAGCTTTTGGTAAACCTAGTCCTACAGGAATAGGAGGTGTTATATGTAGCTGGAAGGGGAAAGTATTGCTAATGTTCCCTAAAAATGTTGGAGTCAAGGACTCGAACTTGGTAGAGCTGTTGGAAGTAGTTGAAACCCTCACTATTGTGGCTAACGCCAACATTGATCTCCTCTTGACATCATTATTGAAAGTGACTCCAACGTCATCACAACTTGGCTCAAAAAAGTAAGTGAATGCCCTTGGAAGTATAATGGTTTACTGAATAGGCTGTATAATCTTTTTGCTAGGATGAAGAACATTACTTTTGTTCATATTCTTAAAGAAGCTGATCATTTTGCGAACTCTCTAGCTAAGATGGGGGTGCATACATCTTGTTATTTTGTAGCTTGGCTATAATGACCCAACTTTGTTATGAATAAAATTTTATTTTTACTCTTAAAAAAACCAAAGAAACAAATGCATAGAGATACATGAACAGAAACCATCCAGATCACCACCACGCTTCCGACATATTTTCTCTATACACACCTGAAATTTAGATGCATGAAGAGATGCGTGAAAAGTAGTTGCAAACATAATAAAATTTCTTAACGACTTTTTTTACTGTATAGAACTTAACAATGACAAAAGTTATCATTGTATAAAATATAAAAAATTCAAATATGAATCATTACAAATATAATTAAATTTTGCAACAATAATTTTAATCATTGTAAATTGTGGTTGCTAAAACTTCATTTTCTAATAGTGTTCAATTTGAATGTAATTATAAGTGATAGTAAAAGCAATAATAGCGGATGGATTTAAAAAATGATGAAACCAAAGAAAGTAGAGTAGGTTTGTAAAGAAAGAAAGAAATCTTAGAAAAACCGAAACCCAACCGGCCGAGAAATTAAAAGAGAAACTTATAAAACAAAAGAGTTCATTCAATTCATTTCTTTGTCCTCCAAAGAGTTGGATTGGATATCATGATACGCTTTTGGTGATGATGGTGAGTGGGAATTAGTGTGGGGATCGAAGGAGAAAACGGAAATACTAACAGAAACGAATTGGAATATTTAGGGTAGGGTGGCAAGCAAAGTGGGCAGTGCATTGTTTATCTTAGATTTGTGTGCATATATATATATATATATATAAGTGGTTGCAGGCTGCAGCTCTGATCTGCTGCTGCAATATTCGTAATTTTCTATGCATGTGTGCTTTGATCAAATCAAGCAAAGCGTGCCGGTGAGTATGACCTTATAGATGAAACAATGAAATACTTTCAATTAGGCTGCTGTTCTGCCTGCCCAACCTTCCATGCTTCCATATTTTTTTACCTGAACACAGGAGATCAGCTATTTAAAATTATTACTATGAAAATAATGATTTTCCCTAGTAGTAGTCGGTAGTATTAAATTTCATCCAAAAACCCTAATTAAGTCAGATTCTCTCTAGATTTGAAAAAGGATTAAGTACTTAGAGTGAGACATTGTTCAATGTCCTTAAAATTTTAATTAATTCCCATTAATTAAATGGATTTATATAGTACAATATGATAATGTATACTATAGAAGTAAATAAGATTCGCATATGAGTTAGTCCAAATGATAAAAAAAAAAGAGTTTTTTTATCAATCAGAATTCAATGTTTTAAGAAATATTCTGAAAATAAAATTTTAAATGAACATAGCCAATATGAAAAATTATGCTTTTAAAATCGTATGAGAATATTCTGATTTGATAGTAGTATAAAATATTGGTAATTAATTAATAAGTACTCTCTCTGTCTCTTTTTTTTTTTTGTCTCAAAATTATATGCTTTTTCTTTTTTAAAATATCTAAAATTTTTACCTTTTTATATTTTAATTTTTTATATTTTTTTACTTTTTAACATTCAAAATTATGAAACTTTAATTTTATAAAAAATTAATTTTAATATTAAATATATTAAAAAATTTTTTTTTAATTTTGAAAATCAATACAGTTCAACCATTTTAAGATGGAGGAAATAATGAATAAGTTGCAAAGAGTTTCTCATCATTGTAAAAGGGAAAAAGAAAAGAAACAGAAACCGCTCAAGTTGGGATAGGCAAGTCCATTCACTTAAAATGGTGTCCCATTGATTAAAAAAAACAAACAAAAGAGGGAAGTGGGGAAAGCAGAGCAGTGTTGATGAAAAAATAGGGAGAATATTCTGTAAGACGTGCGAGGGGGTTTGCTTGCATTCAAAGGGGACATGCAATGCAAAGTGGTGATCCATAAAGGAATGGGTTCATAGAAAGTTGGCCTCCTTTTCACTTTGGAATGATCACCCAAAACCCACTCACGACAGAGAGGGAAGCCATGCCAAAACTATCCACCATAGCCTACAAAAGGCATCTCCTTCTCTCACATTTCTATTATTTCCCATTCCCACCCACCATAGTATATAGACACAACACAACCCTACCTTTCCTTCTCTAAGACCAGTCTCTATTAAAAAATTGCAAACCAAAGCATTTTTTTTTCTTTCTCTTTATGGTGTTTGTGTTTGTGAAAATCGCTTTGTGGAGAGAGGCGAAAAGCTCCACCTCTCTCTACCATACATTTTTCTTTATTCTACGATAGGATCAGTATGACCTAATTTCAAAGAATTAAAGCACTGTTTTGGATTTGACTGCCGTAGACAACAAAACCGAGTATCTACTCGCTGTCTTTTCTTTTTAAATTTTCCGCCTTCTTTTGGGTGCTACATCTAAATTCAACTTTAGATCAAATCGAATCCAAACGATACCAAATTATTCTCCTGTTTCTAGCTGTTAAAGTACATCTTCTTAATTTGAGGTTGACATATCCACCAGTGTCCACCACTTGGTGCCGAAACCAACTATTGGTTTCCATATATATCATTTGTTGGGGATATTAAGTTTTTGTTTAGGTCGGCATACGTAATATCCTTCACTGTTATATATAGATATATATTTTTGATGGTAGAATATGAAGAATTTTAATTAATGGGATATATGTTAAAAAAACCATATGTTCTAAAAGAATTTGAAGAAAATTTAATCAATATTTGATGGTAGTCTTGATATTTTATGAAAAAAATATTGAGAATTATAACATTATAAATATTGTAAGATGTTAATGAGTTTCATGGACTTTGTGATTGAACTTTTGTTTTTTGTTTTCTTACTTTAAACTTATATTTTTTTTATAATTTAATTTATTTCTTTATTATGATTATTTAAGTGATTTATTATTAAAACTTTTACGTGATCATTTAATATTATTAAAATTTTAATTTGAGATCATTATAACAATAGGTTATCTTTGCCATTTTATTTATAAATGTTAAAACTTTTTGGCAAATAAAATTTAATCAAAATTATCATTTGTATGTAATTGATATTGACATATCAATTGCTCAAATAGTACGAAAAAGTGAAATTTAAACCGTAATACTAATGGTTCTTCTTTTTATTTCAAAGCCAAAAAATTTTAATAAAAAGCCAAGAAGGTCTCCTTGCAAGTACAAAAATCCAAATGAAAGATCACAAAAATAAAATATATAAAGAACAAGAATTATGGTAGCAACATATCTTAATGGTTTTAGGATCAACAGACGAATTTAAAAATACAAGGAGTAATCACCATTTCTTTTTATTTTTTTTAGGTTAGGTGCGATTAACCATTTAATAAAACTTATTTTTCTACTAAAATGTTAAAATTAATTAAGATTATTTAAAAAGATAATTTAGGATCAACGGAAAACAAAGACAGGTTCGAGCGTATAATTACGTGTAGGAAAACTTAACATCCTCACAACATCTGTTTTTAAAATGGTATCAATTAATCGTATTTTCTTTTAATTTTGATATTTAAAATAAATTTCTTAACTTTCCTTTTTATCATAATTTTGATTTTCTTATTTTCATTTCTCTTCACAATTTTCTCCATTTTTTAGTAAAAATTATTATTTCATTTTTATTTGAAAAAAATGAGAACCTTATTATTGAAAAATTCTCCAAATATTTTAGTATATTGATAACATTAGGAAAAATTTTCTCACATAAGAATTTTTTAGAAATCATTACTCGGATTTTCTTATAATACTATCCTCGGAAGCTTGTATTTTTTATTTAATTAATGCAAATAATATTCATGCATTATTGTATAAATTTTATTTCTGAAAGAACTCATTTTTTATTTTTTATTTAATTAAAAAAATAAACAAAAATTCATTTTATTAAATATTTTTTTAAATATTCCAATATTTTAGTAGTATTTTAGAAAAATATCCTCACTCTAAAATTTTTAAGTAATCACTACTCAAATTTTCTTAATATCTCATTATCGAAAGATTTTTATTTTTTATTAGGGTTTTTTTTTTTACACTTGATTCCTTTTCTTTTTTAATATAAATTTATTTTACAATTTAAAATTTAAGTATGCGTAGATAAACAAATAAATAACATAACAAAATATAAAAATAAAAAGTTGGTCAAAGTCGTTCAACGGTTCATTGAGGGTTCAGTTCGATTCAACAGTAGTTTGGCAAGTCAGTTCAGGTATTAAAAAAGGGTTGATGGTTCAGGTGCAATTTGATTTAATTCACTGTGGTTTGATTAAACCAATCTAGGGCTAGTCAACAATAGTCAGGCACCAAGTAGGGTGCGTTGAGCTTGGATTTGGTTCGAATCCACGCACAGGTCAAGTAAGTTTTCTTTTAACTATAAAAGCTAAATATTTTTCTACTCATTTTTTCCTTTTTGTCTCTCTTTACACTCTTTTTCTCTCTAAACCTCTCTCTCTTCTCTCCATCTAACTGCCAGCAACCTTCACCAAACCCAAAATTTGACTACCATAGCACTACCATCCACCATTATTAGCCACCAGTCATCGATGCTGGAAAAGTCCCAAAAATACCAAAAAATACCTCTCCACCTCTTTCTTATTTTCTACTTGGTTTTACCCAAAACTCATTCGAAAGTCCTACATCTAAGCATAAATTTGTTAGTTTTATAGCCAAAACAAATCATCTCCATTGTGCCAAAAACCACAACTTCAACTACATCTTTTATCATTTCTTTACCTTCATACTAACAAAAAATCAAAGCTAAAAGCCTCATCAAACTCCCAAAGCCAAACTCTTAAGGGCTCACCTCTATCATTTTTTTTTTTTCGGTGCTATTGCTCCCTACCAAGGGATGTTTATTTTTTGTGAAATTTTACTTTTTCAATTGCTAAAAGATTGGTCATTGATTTTTGGCAAAATAGTTGTAGTAAAGGGCTAATTAGGCATTTCTTTTAAGTGCTAGTCACTGATGGTTAAAGGATTATGTTGTGTGATTGGTGGTGTCAATGCTAGGTAGAAAGGAATTTTGCAGGATCTTTTTCATTTAAAACTAGCCCCCCATTTCTTAAGTTTTGTGTTTAAGATTTAATAGGATCAATCTTGAACTAATCCCAAGATTTAAGGCTTGATTTCAGTTCCATAGTGACTGTTGGCAGTTGTCAAAGTGACTATCTAGGGTGGTAGTGCAGGTTAGGGTGGTTGGGTGGTGGATAGGAGTGGCCAACAAGGTGAAGATGTCGTGTATGGCACTTTCAAATTCTTGTCAATTGATTTTTATTTGTTTATTATCTTTTCTTTTTTGTTTTAAATTTTCAAATAAAATTTTTTTAATTAATTAAAATTCAAACAAAATCAAACTATTATGGGTCTCAATTGGACTTATACCTTGGGTTTATGGATTGTGAAAGGGACTAGTTCTTGGCTTGATGCTTTGGGCTTTAATTTTGGACCTATCTAAATGAATTGCATTTCAAAGTTAGTTTCAAAGTTCTTATCAACAATTGATAGCTCAAAAATCAATGTTAAATCAACTTGGTGAAAATTTGAATCTAAGTCCAAAAACTAAATTAATTTGAAACACGAAATCATTCACCCGAACAAAAATTGGTGCCTACAACTACCTTTATTTACATATTGTTGAGAATTAAGAATAGGGTAAAGACATAGGTAACAAATGTGTCCAATCTAATGACTCAAATTATATTTTTTCACTTTTTTTCTTCTTTTTCCTTTCTTATTTCTGTTTCTGAATTTTTTTCTTTTTTTTTTAAATCTTCTTGTTAGAGGTCCACAACTTAGAAAATTAATTAAAATGAAATTCTCTCTAACTAGAGACTCCACAACTTTAAAAATAAATTGAAATGAAAACTCCTCCTACCAAAGACTCCATAACTTTAAAAATAAATTGAAATGAAAACTCCTCTCACAAGGGGCTCCACAACTTTAAAATTGATCATAATGACTTTGAGATTATGCTTGGAGGTCTTATAAATCATGTTTGAAGGTTTCGATTATCATGCCTAGAGGTCTCAATGGTTATGCTTAGAGGTCTCTAAAATTTTTTCACCTTGGAAATTTAAAATTCTAATTTTCTAAAAACTTTTTTATTCTCATCTTAGAGGTATTAAATTGCAACATTATAGATTCTACTCCAAAAACTTATGAATCTTGTATAAGGACTTAGAGACTATGCTTGAAGGTCTTACAAATCTTAACATTAAAACAGATTTAGCTTTAAAAACTAAAAAATCTACTCAGAGGACTTAGAGACTATGCTTGAAGGTCTTACAATTCTCAACACTAAAATAGATTCAACTCAAAAAACTTATGAATCTTGCTTGGAAACTTAGAGACTATTCCAAAAAGTCTTACAAATCTTAACACTACAACAAATTCAACTTAAAAGACTTACGAATCTTGCCTAAATGATTTAAAGACTATACCTAGAGGTCTTACAAATCTTGAAACTAATGAATGCTTCTCTAAGTAGTGACTCCACAACTTTAAAATTTCATTGAAAAAAGATCATCCTAAACAGATGCTAAGAAACTTTAAAAATCTCATCTGAAAAAAGCTTCTCTAATAAAAGGCATTGAAACTTTAAAAATCTCATCTTGTAAAGCACCTCATAAATAGAGGTTTTGAAACATAAAAATCTCATTTTGTACTAACTTAAATGGGTTTAAAACTTTCATCTTATGCCAACTTAGTTGGGCTTAAAACTTTATGCCAACTAGATCAGGCTTGACAATTGTAATTGATGCCATGTGCTTAAAATCTCAAATGGTGCCACGGGCTTGAATTCTCAACTTAATAAATCTTATTTCTAAAATCTCAAAAAATTTTCAACATTTTTCCCTTTCTAAGAAAAACTTTTCTTATTCTTTTTATTTTCCAAATGCCATATACCTTTTTCAAACTCCATGGAAACCTTTTTGCTCTTCACAAAATCTTTCCATTCTCTTTTTTAATTTTGTTTTTTAACAAACTTTTTTCCTTTTCTTTTCAATATTTGAAAATTTAAGAAACACCATCATGATACAAATGGCTATTCTAAAAATGATGATGCAAATGCAACGATCCTTATGCAAATAAAAATATTCTGCAAAAATGGTTACCAACAATGCAAATACAAGTGCCCTTTCTATGATACAAATGGCCCATACAAATGAAAATAATTATGCAAATGCCCTTTACAAATATGTAAAGGCAAAAATGCAATGCAGATGCACGTGAAAATATATGAATGATAAATTTTTTTTTTGAAAATAATTCTTTTCTCTAAACAAAAACCTAGATTCTCATTTGAAAATGCGCATATAAAAATCAAACATTCACACTAAAAGAGATTCATATCTAAGAGTTAAAGATTCTTATTTAACATATAAGAATTAAAGATTCACATCTAAAAATTAAATATTCACTTTTAAAAAATTTCACAGATTTACATCTAAAAGTCAAAGATTCTTATTTTTACATTTAAAAATCAAAGATTTTCATTTAAAAAATTTCAGAGATTCATGTTTAAGAGTCAAAGTTTCTCATTTAACATATAAAAATTAAAGATTAGCATTTAAAAACCAAATATTCACATTTAAAAAATTTTAGAGATTCACATTTAAAAATGATCAGAAATTAGCATTTAAAAATAAAAGAATTCACATTTGAAGGGTTCAAAGATTCACATCTAAAAATCAAAGGCTCTTATTTGAAAAGTTCAAAAATTCACATTTGGGAAAGTTTAGAGATTCATATTTAAAGGTCAAAGATTTTCACTTTAAAAATTTACCTATTCATATTTAAAAATAAAAGGTTCTTATTTAAAAAGTTCAAGGATTTATATTTGGGAAATTAAAAGATCCACATCTAAAAGTCAAAGATTCTCATTTGAAAAATTTAAAAACTCACATCTAAAAGTAAAAAATTCTAACTCACATTCAGTGTTTGAGATTTTATTCTTAAGAGCCAATCAAAATCTCATCTTTGGCAATTTTTCTTTATCAAGATTGACTAGTTCAAATTATTTTTTCATGAAAAGTTCTCAGGCTTCCTACTACATTTGATTTCAAAATTCAAAGTCAAAACTTTTATTTTTTTTATTTATCATATGTAATGCAAATGCTACTTTCATGATGCAAATGCCTTTTATAAAGGCATCAATGATGAACATGCCTACTTTTTTTCCATGGTCCAAATGCTATATGCAAATGCAAATAAACCATAAGAATGCCTTTTGTCTATACAATGTAAATGCCTCTATGTAAATATGAATGTCTTTTCAATAAGCACGAACACAAATGCAGATGCAAATGCCCTTTCCCTATAGCATGCAAAAATGCAAATGTTGATGTCTTTCCTAAGATGCTAATGTATCATATAGCAATGCAAATGCGAGCATTCTTTCGAGATATAGATGATTAACTACTATTATGCAAATACAAAGATTTTTTTATTTTTCATTTTAAAAAAAAAAAGATTTCTATTCAATTTTTTTCCATTTTAAATTTTACCTTTACCAAAAAAGTGATCCAGTATCTTATACAAAATTTCTAACTATTCTTCAAACTTTTCCAAAGTAATTACAAAATTGCCTCATATAAGGTATTCCTTAATCAATGAAAATGTTAAAAATATGTAACTTTTAAATCTTGTGAAATTTAATGATAATTATTAGAAAGATCCATATGGTTGATTAACAATTTAGTATTTTTTTAAGGGATTCACCTGGATCATAGTTCAATGAGAGATGGTTGTTCCCTTATCTAGGCACACAAATTAAATACTTTTTCCAAAACATTTTTTCCTTAAAACCGAAACAAGACTTGACACTCTCTCAATTTCTTGGCATGATACTTCAATATGTGTCAAAACTAGCATTCATTTTGGGGCAATTTGCAAAATTTTGATGACTTGGAAGAAATAAACAAAGGTTTGAATTTTGGGTTTTTAGCCTTTTGAAAGATGTATAATCTTCAATCAATATTGATCTCTCAAAAGTCTTCCATATTTATTGATATTTCCTTCACAACCTCTTTTTTTGGTCAAAACATTAGAAACTCCTTTTTCAAGAATGTTGTGTGGCACCAAATTGGTTATTTTTGCTCTAGACTTCCCTTTTAGGTTTTTTACCCTAGAGCATCATTATTCATCATTCCTTTTTCGTTTTTTTCTTTTAATGGTCTCATTGTGCACCCTAACATTCAAATTCTTCACAACAAGAATTGATTCACAAAATGCAAAAATTCATAATATCGAAAGGCAAAATAAAATATCACAAATTGATAACTAATATGTATGATTTTCAAGAACTAAGCTCTTCAATTCAAACACCCATATTTCATCAAAATGGGCTTTTTCAAGGTATGTATTGTAGGCCAAGGTTTAGGCTTATAAACGAAATGATAAATACGCCTAAAATATGTATTTGAGGTTAGTGAAACCAATGATCAAGTTATTTCTTGCAAAGCACTTTAAGATACTTGTCTCATCATTCTCGAAGCCTTTGTCTCACCATTTCATCCTCATATTTGTATCTTTACAATTTTTTCTTTTTTTATCTTTTTCTTTTCTCTTTTTCAAAATTGACATTTAATCCATAGATGTTTACCCCTTGAAATAAACATTCTTTTCCTTCAATAAGACTTTATGATACTTCAATCTTGAACATACAATTCCTTTGTCTCCCAATGTGGAGGTTGATCTTTAGTTAGGGTTCATTTAGAAAAAAATACTTCAATAGGCCTAAAAGAGATAGCAAAAAGATAATTTTTTTGTTCGTGAAGGGTAGGTAAGATAGCCATTCATCATTTCAAACATAGTCACTTGAACTAAAGAGTGAACACTTGTGAAAAGTGGGAAACATGATTTCATCATTTCTTTGGAAATTTTTTTATTTTTGACTTTTCTATCTAAATCATTTGAATATTTTAAATGCATAATGTAACCATCAACAATCTTTTTCTTTTTTCTTTTCTTTTTTTTTTTTCATTTGCCATGAATGATGCCCCAATTTGTCTATCATTCAAATGAAGGTTCACAAAGAAAATCGTATGACATGGGATGTCATGACTTTAATCGTAGAGGTAACAAAAAGGTTTATTTTGGTTCCAAATTTTTTGCATATTTTCTCAAAATGAGAGGAAAGATATCATGGCACAAAAAAAAATAATCTTACATAATAAGGAATTTTGCTTCTTGGTAAATGTGCCTTAAGACATGAAACAAGAACTATTCGAGGCAGAAAATTGAGGCATTTTTCATGTCTATGGCAATCAAAATGGATTTGGGTGGTTAAATTATTTCAGCAAAATCACAACACACAGTGAATTACCAAAAATTTTGAAAAATAATTATGCTCAATTTACAAAGAAACTCAAAATTAATTTTCAAAATTAATCTCTTATGTTCATTGCCCAGATAAAAGCTTTGCTTTTACGTATTGAGAAAATTAGGTTTATGAAACTCAAACTCATGCCCTTTAAAATATTATGACTATTTAGAATTTGAAACAGGAAAGCATTTCGTGAGAATAACAATTTCTGAGGTATATTCATTCCTAATAATGATCACCAATTATTAGAGACTCATAAATTTTTTCTTGTCATCTTCCTTATTTTCATGATCTGGAAGTCAAATTTTATAAAGCTTTTATTCCAAACAAATTTTCAATTCCTAAAAATCTTTCTATAAATGGAGTGAATGGTCACTTAAAAAATCATTATCCTACTTTCCAAAAAATTTATTTATATAATGTTAGAGTACAATGTTAACCATATGCAAATTCTAAACTAATAAGAAAAAATCATTTTCCTTTGTGCCGTTTAAGAATTCAAATTTGATGCATCAATATGAAAATTTCTTGAAAATATTAAACCTGAGATGTATAAGAAAAGAAAAAGTTAATCTTTGAAATTTTCTTTTTTTTTTTTTTTTTTTTTACAAAAAAGCTCAAGAAGAATTTTTCCAACTTAAGCATACATTGACAGATATAACCATTTTGATCAAGATGGAGTGCAAATTATTTACAAAGATGATGAGTGATTATGTAAACATGACCAGTGAAATGTAACAACATTTTAGTGATATATAATGTATTTGCATGATTGATTATGCATCTGCAATGCAATAATATTTATAATGATAAAATATATACTTGATTGGTTTGTGATGCACATGAAATGAAAATAATGTTTACACAATAATAAAAACATATTCGCAAATATGTAATGTTTTTACCATGTGGTGCAATCAAAAATTTTATTTTCTTGCCTTTTTTTTTTTTTTACCTTTTTTTCAAAAAAAAAAACTTAAAAGAAAAACCACACATTGTTATTTTCTTCAAGAAAATAAAATGAATTGTTTTTGTTCACAAATTTTTTGGTTTTTTTTTTTTATTTTACTAAATAAAACTTTATACAATAACAGACAAAATCAATGCAACATTAAACAAAAGAAAATTGACTAGGAAACATAGAAAAATGTCCAACAAAGATCTTTCATGTGCCATAATAAGGTGTATTCTATGAAAATCTAGCATGGCTCTATTTAGGGTTAGCCTCTTAAGGTGCACTATATGCAAGGTTTAGGATATGATAGAGGTTAAAAGGTTCTCAAATTATTCCTTACTATTGTCCATATTATACTAATAAGGCACCATGATCCTTAGCTATCATGGGTTTTGAACAAAAAGGGTTCAATTTGAGTGAAAATATTTCACTTGCTATTGCAAAAGTTATCACCTTACAAGAGTATAGGTACTTTATTTCCCCCTATATAGAAGAAAGCCTGAGCATAAAACTCATTTATCATACAAATGTGCCAATGTGAATAAAGGAACCTAACATTACAATCCCTATCCTAAATGTCACATAATTTATAAAAAATAATATATACAGAACATATAAACATAATTAAATGACATAATTAAAGTGAGATGCAAGTAAATATTTTATTTATCGAAAATAATATATACAGAGCATATAAAAATATTTAAATGACATAATTAAAGTGAAATGCAAGTGAATTTTTTATTTATTCATTGTTCCTTTTAAAAAATCAAAATCAAAATCAAGGAAATTAAGGTTTAATACTTAAGACCATTAAATCAAGATTAAAGAACACATAATTAATTTCTAGCCTAACTCTTAAAAATAATTTTCCACAACTAAGTCATCAAGCTATTATAACAATTTTGAAACTACTAGACGAATTTAAAAACACCAAGAGTCGCCAGCATTCTTTTTACTAGATGTGGTTAGCCACATAATAAAACTTATCCTTTTAAAGCAATCTTAAAGTTAATTAAAATTATTTAAAAAGATAATTTTGGGTTTATGAAAAATAAAACCAAATTCAGGAATATGGTTCCAAGTAGGGAAGGATTAACATCCCACAATGCCCGTTTTAAAAATGGTTCCAATTAATCATATATTACCCTTTAATCTAGACAAAAATGGTTTTAATTTTGATATTTAAAATTAATTTCCTTAATTTCCCTTTTAATTATAATTTTGATCTTTTTATTTTCATTTCTCTTAACATTTCTCTTTTCTTTTTAGTAAAAACTATGATTTCATTTTTATTTAAAAAGTAAATTGAAACCTTATTATTAAAAAATTCTCAAAATATTCTAGTACGTTGGTCACATTAGGAGAAATTTTCGCACCTAAGGATTTTCTAGAAATCAGTGCTTGAATTTTTTTAGAATACTATCCTCAAAGGCTTGTATTTTTAATTAATTAATGCAAATAATATTCATGTATTATTATATGTAATTTTATTCCTAAAAATAACTCATTTTATTTTTCTTCCATTTTTAATTTAAAAATAAATGAAAATCCTTTATATTGAATATTTTCCTAAACATTCTAATACTTTGGTAGTATTTTAGAAAAATATCCTTGCCAAAAGATTTGTAAGGAATCACTACTCGAATTTTCTTAATATCTCATTATCGGAGAGATTTTCATTTTTTCATTAGATTTTTTTAATTTTTTCCTTTCCATTTTTAACATATATATATATTAAAGATTTAAAATTTAAGTATGCATAAATAAACAAATAAATAATTTAAAAAATAAAAAAATAAAAATTACCAAAAAAATTGGTCAATGTCGGTCAATGTTTCAATGATGGTTTAGTCCGGTTTAGCAGCAGTTCGATGAGATGATTCAGGTGCTGAAAGAAGGTTAAAGGTTCAAGTGCGGTTCGGTTTAGTTTGATTTGCAATGATTAAATTGGACTAGTCTAGGGCTAATTAATAGCAGTTGGGTGTGTGGATTTGGATTTATGTCGAGTCCATGTATGGGTCAAGTAAGTTTTTTTTTTCTAAATTATAAA
Organism: Durio zibethinus; assembly: GCF_002303985.1. The sequence goes on along the minus strand of NW_019167849.1, from coordinate 7,957,485 downwards.
ATCTAAAAAAAATTTCAACATTCTTTCTCTCCAATCCTCTCTTCCTTCTTTCCATCCTACCATGGGCAACCACCTCTAAATGCAAAATTTGACCACCAGTCATTGCATTGCCATTGTCCACCATCATTGGCTAGTGGTCACTAGTTCACATAAATCTAAAAAAATACTAGAAAATTCCTTTCCTTTTCCTTCTCTTTCTTGTTTTCTACTTGGTTTTCCCTAAAACTCATCTTAAAGTCCTAATCTGAGCCTAAATTTGTCAGTTTAGAAGCCAAAACAACCTCTCTTTGGCATGCCAAAAACCATTAGCTTCAACTATGTTTTTTATCCATCCTTACCAAAAATCAAAGCCAAAAACCTCTTCAAACTCTGTAAAGACAAACTCTAAGGGGCTCTTCTCTGTCTTTTTTTTATTGGATTTTGGCACTATTGATCCCTATCAGGGAATTTTTTTTGGTGTATTTTTGGCTTTTCGGTTGCTAAAACATGGGTATTTGGTTTTTGGTGGAATGGTTGTAGTAGGGGTCTAATTAGGCTTGTTTTTAGGTGCTAGTTAATGTTGTTTAAGGGATTGTTTGGTGTGATTGGTTGCCAAGAGAGGTGGTGGTTTTAGTGTTCATTAAAAAGGATTTTTTCAAGATTTTTTTCTCATTCAAAATTGGCCCTTTTTCCCCTAGTTTTGCATTTGGAATTTAATAGAATCAATCTTGAACTAGTCCAAGGATTTGGGGCTTGATTTTAGTTGCCATGGTGGCTGTAACCAACTAGAAGGTGGCTATCTAGGGTGGTAATGTAGGTTAGGGTGGCTGAGTGATGAATGGAAGTGGCAAATCAGGTGAAGGTGCCATGCACGACACCTTTAAATTCCTACTAATTAATTTTTTTTGTTTTAAAATTTTAGATAAAATTTTTTAATTAATTAAAATTCAAACAAAATCAAACAATTACAGACCTCAATTGGATTTGGACCTTGGGCTTGTGGATTTTGAAAAAGACTAGACCTTAGCCCAATGCTTTAAACTTTAATTTGGGGTTTGGACTTTAATTTTGGACCATTCTATATGGATTGCATTTTGAAATTAATTTTAGAGTCCTTATTGACAATTCATACCTCAATAATAAATGTTAAATCGACTTGATGGAAATTTGAATATAAGTCTAAAAGCTGAATTAATTTGAAACACAAAATCATGAATCCAGACAAAATTTGATGTCTACATAGCACTTTTGACACTGTAAAGATATTGGCATTTCCACAGCCCATTAATAACTTCCATAAAGATAATTTTTTGTGTCTAATTTCTCTAAAAAATCGATATACGTAATATTATGTAGTATTGTAAATACACATGTCCAATTATGTTATTATATATTATGGTAAAAATAAAGTATGCTATTATATATAGTCAGCAAAATTAACCTTAACTAAGAAAATATGTGTAACTTATCTAAATCTAAACCTAACTCAACTCAATTTAATCATAAAAAAATCAACAATTCAAATTCAAAACAACTCAAACTCAAATTAATTTGAATTCGAACCACTTAAAAGACTAACTCAAATAAATTAAACTTAAATTGATTTGATTTTTAAAAGTAAACAATTTAGCATAAATGACTTAAACCCAAATGCCAAAATATTGAACTCAAATAATTTGAATCCAAAATAATTCAAAATTTCTTAAACTTGAAAAACTCGACTCACCCAATTGCCATATCTATATTTACGTATTCACGTATATAAGAATTAGTACAATTTACATATAAATTATGGCACCACATGTATATATGTACATAGTTAGGTTTGACCAAAAGCTTTATAAAAAAAACACCAAACTTAAAAACTAGCTCAAGAAAAGCTACATCCAAACCTAATCGAGCTTTAAAAACACCACAAAATAACGTGATTTTATCGACATTTTTTTTTAAAGGTTTGAAAAACTGTTGAAAGTTCTTTATTTGATTTTATCTTTTCCTAACTAAAATGAATCTGTTGTTAATGACTAGTATTTTAAGCACACTATTAACCTCTAATAATAAAAAACTCCAATCTCACATATGTTTCTCCAAATAGTTTTTTCTCACTCTACTATCTTTTTTGTGATTTATTTTTTTCTTTTGCTTTTTCTCCTTTTGATTCCTCCTTTTTTTACCACTTGGAAAATTAGAAATCAAACCCTAACTATTGAAAATCAAAATCAACATTTCTCTCAAATCACTTTTTCTCTAATAAAATTCCTAGCTATTTTCCCTATTTTTTTACATCAAACCCTAATTTCCCTTTCCATTTCCATAACTATCATTGTCATCGTTATCTCTGTCACAACCATTTGTCGCTATCATTGTCGATTCTTCAGCCAAGTCTTCTTCTCTAAATACACTTTTCATTTTGATTTTGATTTTCTATTTTTGATTGGAAATCAAAACTATCACTTTTTTATTTCTATTTCTGTTATATTATGTGATTGATGTTAATTCTCAATTTTTTTAGTCCCAAGGAAAATTTGTTAAAGTATATGCCCAAAAAATATGTAAGATGTTGAAATTTTGCATTATTGCATTATATATATATTTGATACATGTCATATTTCATTTTTTATTGTAATGTGTTTTAACATAGCAGCACAATTAATGAGCTTGAATAGGAGTTTTTCTTCTTGGTATTGATGATAAAGTGCTTTCACTCACTGTTTTAGCTTTAAATCATTTCTTCTTTCCATTTGTATATGAAATAGATAAGATTTTATTCATTTAGATATAGGTGTGAAATCAATTAAACAAGAAGGTTGAATCTATTATGAAATAGCTAAGCCTCTACATTTTTTGTTTTTTAAACTGTAGTTAACACTGAACTTCATTTGCCACAAAGCAACTAAAATATAATAATGTTTAGCTGGTGTCATTTTATGTAATTATCATTCAACATGATCATTTTGTTTAAAAGATCAACATGAGAATTTGCCAATTTTTTCCTTAATTTTTCTTAATATATATATATATATAAAGATATGTTTTCCTATTTATTATCATATGTTATATTATTATTATTATTATTATTATTATTATTATTATTCGAGTAAATAAGAAGTGAACAATTGGATTTGAACATAACACAAGCAACAAAAAAACTACATGTCATGTCAGTTAATAAAATGAGCTTCTTACAAATTTTAGAAAACAGGACAATTAGCATTGATGGAAGTAGTTAAAGTTTATAAAAACAACTCAAAAATAGGAAACAATGAGAAAATCCTGAAGCTTAATTTAAATTTGATCTAGGATGGCTTGTAATATTTTGTTGGTATAAATGGCTTTTTTGTGACAACTTCATCATAGGCCTTTCCACTTACCAAAATCTTTGTTTTGGTGCCTACCTTGTGTAATCCAAATTTCATGTATCCCATTGTTATGTTCTTCTTAAAGTAAGGGCTAAATCCTCTGTTGGTGATTTCACTAATGCAGCTTTCTTTCTCATCTTGAATCTCACTGTGGGATCATAGAGGTAGGCTTGTGGAGATGAAGCCAACTAATTTTTGTAACATATCTATTTGTAGTAGCTTGTATGGCTACATTTTGCGACATGGCTTACACTCAGTCTTAAGTTTTACATCATAATACATAATGACAAATTTTATGAACACTGGGGTAAGATGGGAATTGATTGTTTGGCATAAGGGTGGTTAAAGGTTAAAGGAGAATCCCCTAGTATGAGGGTGGTAAGGATAGGTTTAGGATGTGTGGAGATGAATAGCCTAAATTGCTTGCTGTTTTTACAGATAAAACATGCCCTAATATGGGCAACTCAGCCTAGAAATTTGCAAAGATTAGAATATTGTATGAAAAAATTAGACTGCTAACTTCATGAAAACTAAAATGCTAACCGCGTGATTTCAACTTTCAACACTTGTAAATCAAAATCAATTCTAATCCCTTTATTTATTTACAAAACATGGTGGTACAGAAATTTTATCAAAATATCAAGTAATCATGCAACATGCAATAAATATTAATTCATACCATGCAAAAATTATCATGCAAATATATTATAAATCACCAAATATCATGTAATAATATCATGCCTAGATCATACTAAAATATTCATGCAAGAATGTCATACAAATATATTAATTATCATGCAATAATAACAATCATGTAAATATATAATATTATGCAAGTATATTAATTATCATGCAATAATATAAAATACCATGCAAATATATAATCATGAAATCAAATATAATCATACAAATATATTAGTAATTATGAATAATCATGTAATTATGCACACAATAAATATAGAAACATGCAATTAAATATCATTCAAATATAATATTAATCATGCAATAATATATAATATCATATCATGAAATAAATATAAAATCATGCAATAATAATAAATAAATAAACAACTATGCAAATAAATATATTAATAATCATACAATCACACAAATAAATAAATTAATAATCATGCAATTAAAAAAGTAAATCATGCAAATAAACATGTAATTAAACCATGTAATTAAATATACACTTAAATATATAATCATGCAAATAGTAATATATAAATGATGCAAATAAACATATTAGGCTATTAAATATATAATCATGCAACTAATAATACATCAATCATGCAAATAAACATATAATTAAATATATAATCATGCAAATAATAATATATAAATCATGCAATCATGTAAATAATAATATATGAACCATGCAAAATATACAATTAAAAATGTAAAAGTTATGCCAAAATCATCAAAAAAAAAAAAAAAAAAGAAAGCAAACATTACCTCAATGTATCATGGGTTCCAATAATTTTTCACCTTTCAAAAACCGATGCTTCTACTATAAATCTTAGCCTTCCTTCCAAAAGCTCTAAGTAGATCTTCTTGCAAAATTTTTTTGCTTGATTTCTTCTTCCTTGTTGATTCAAAACTTTACCCAAATTTTCTCTTTTTACAATGATCTTTGTTTCTTCTTGAAGTGACTTGCTATGAGGCCCTTCCATGTGATCTTAGATTCAAGATCCTTATATAGGGATTGAATCCCTTTTGATTTGGAAGGAATTAATTCAACTGAATCTAGTATTTCTCTCCTAATTTTATTCTCATAGTAATCTTCCCTTTTTCCAATAGATTGAGTCCTAAAACCTTCCAAAATTATTCAACCATTAAAGTTAAAATCTAATATAGGATCTAAGAGTTGAATTGAATTTAAGATTTTCCATGCAATAACCCACATTTTTTTCCTTTTTTAGCCCTTTTTTTTACAAATTGACTTTAACTATTTTGACAAAAAAAATAAAATTAAACCAAAAATTAAACTAAAAAATTAAAATACAAAAAAATTTGGGGCTTAATCTTTGGAACCAAAATTTACTTTTCCAATTAAGGCCCAGTTGCACAATCAAAATTAAATTTTGAAACCCAATGAATTTTGAAAAATCCCTAGACAAAATAGTTTGTCTGCAGTTGCCCCTCTTTGTGCATTTTCTATGAAATAGAATTTGTACAAAGACAAAAGATATCCATTTTGTCCGGGTCAAAAAAAATTGAAAAGGCTCCTAATCAAAGGTTTGAAACTTTTTTCTTTTTTTGAAAAATGATCTCCCACAACTGAGGCTTTAAAACTTTTGAAAATAAAATGCTCCCCCATAACTTAGGTTTTGGAACTTTTGAAAAATAAAATGCTCCCCCACAACTAAGGCTTTGAAACTTTGAAAAATAAAATGCTCTCCCACAATTGAGGCTTTGTAACGTTTGGAAAATAAAATGACATCATTCTTACCTTTAGAAAAGCTCCTCCTTGATAAAGGCATTGAAACTTAAAAAATCTTACCTTAAATTGAGTTTTTGCATCTCATCCAATTCATCATTGATTGCCTTCCAATGTCTTTTCTCAAAATTATTTTCTTATCTAGTTTTTCCTTCTTGCTTTCCAAACATATGCAATAAATGCATGCAATGAATGAAAGATTTTCCACAATTCCCAAATTCAATTTCATGATTCAAACTTTAATTTTTCTCTCTTTCAAACATGCATGATGTATGGGATGAATCTAATGAACACAATGTCTGTATACAATGAATGCATGAGCCAAAGATTTTTCAAAATTCCATCCTAATTTCAAGCTTAAACTTTGATCTTTCTTTTCCTAACATGCAATGTGCAATAAGTGCAATGATATAAGCAACATGTAATGAATGTAGTGAATACAACATATGAATGCAATGAATGCAAAATTCTAACCCAATTTCAAACTTTAAACTTTTTTTTTCTTTTTCAAATATGCATGATGAATGACATGAATGAGTGCAATATTCTTAGCATGATACATTCATGTAATGAATGCAACGTATACTATGCAATTTATTCATCATTTCAATTATGGTAAATCAGAGGGTTCTTAAAACTCTTGATTAACTTCTCACTCCTTTTAACTCATCAACACTTGTGGTTTTCAATATGAGCTATAATGCACCTTCAAGTAGTCTTATCCATTATTTCATCCAAATCCAAAGTTTTCTTCTTTTAATGGGATCGCAAGACTCTTCTTCATGTCTTCATTTTAGCTTCACATCAAGTTTTTCTTAAACTTCTTTGGAACTGGCTAACAAATGTATTAATTGATTTGTGACCTAAAATTTAGCTTCATCATTTGATCTCAACCTTTGGAATGTTTCTTTTTATTTGTAAGCCATAAAGATTAACATCATTTTAAACTTCTTTCACCTTTCATATTTCATTTTCAATATGCCCCAGTCACTTCAAAATAATGCAAGGATATTTCATAACTTTATTCACTAATCATCATTTCAATTCAATGCCAAATATAATCCATCACATTTCTTTAATTCATCATAGGAAGAAATAAATGGTGAAGAACCAGAAAAATCAAAGAAATGGTATTCATTATAAGAACAAGTCTAGTAAATAATAAATAGGCAAAGAAATCATTTCAGGATGAATAATCAAGATAAATGCTGGGAAGGGTACGCAACATCTAAAATAATGAATATTCAAAATATTCTAGACAAATTAATTTTGAATTCTTTTTCAAAAGCTCATTCCATTAATATTCTTTATCTTTCTTCAATTCAAGCATTATCCCTATTTCGTGGGGATCCTTATCAAAGCTATTTTTCCAAGTTTTCTTTTTGTTACTTAAATCACCCTTTTGGGTTTTCAGTTTAATTTTTCTTTCTTCTTTTTTTTTTTGCTTTTTTTTTACCTTTTTTTTGCATATCTCTTTCACATATTTTCCTTCTCATTTCCCATTTTCCTTTAATCCATCAATGACATTTCGATCAAAATTTCCAACATTTTCATTACAAATGTATCTTAGTTCAATTCATGATTATCCACTTCAGGCATTCATATTTGATCAAAATGGACTTTTAAAGGATGTAATGTAGGCTAAGGTGAGAGGTTATAAAATAAATGGATAAAGTAGGACCAAAATCAATTTGAACAATTATAAACCAAATGATCACTTATTATCATATGCAGCAGCTTGGCTTTTTGTCCCATTCTTCATCAATTCTCTTTTTTTCTTTTTTCTTTATTTTTTTCACATTTTTTTAATTTGTACTTTCATCTTTTTTCAGGAAAGATCTGAGCACTAAAGAGGTTTTTTTTTCCCCTAAAATCATTAGGGACCTTCATTTTCCTTTTTCTTTGTTTTCACTTTATGATCAAGTCTTTTTCAAACTTTACCCCTAATGTGGAGGGTGATCTTTGGTTAAGGTTTCTTCCAAAGAAAATTTAATAGGCTCAAAAGGGATAGTAAATGGAATATTTTACTCATTGTGTGAAAGGTAGAAAAAAAATAGCCATTTCTAATTTCAAATATGAATACTCTTAATGAAGAACATTTATTGACTAAGAGCAAACTTATGAGTGAACCATCACAAAAAATCACATGCTCATCACTTTCGTCTATGAATGAGCAAAATCCCATACTAGTTTCATTTCATGTAACCTGTCCTCTTTTACTTCAATGATCTCAATAGATTAAAAGCATCAACTTATCAATTCCATCAATATGAATGATACTTTAAAATTGAATCTTGAATTTTTGTCATAATTGCCTGAACATTCATTATATAAAACATGGGAGTAAGTGAAATATGGAAAGCATGTATATAAAAGCAATGGAATAAATAAGGAAATATAATGAAAATGCATATGCCACTTTATTAAAATGATGAAAGATAAATAAAAGACTAACATAAAAGACTCTCGAATGTTCAAAACTTGCATTATTTCTTAAAGTTTAGACATTTATAAAAACTCCTTCAAAATTATGCCCTAGTGTGGTTAAGTAAAAGGTTTTTTATGATACATGTCCTTACTTTTTTTATCAAAATTCACCAATCCATTTTTTACCAAACTTTACACTTTATACTTTAATGCTATGCAATTTTTGTAGAATGGCCAGTAATCCCAGGATGATAGTCACAAGTAGCATTAACACTATACCACTTGGGGTAGGGAGGTTTCATAAGTTTTGAATAAATTGGTGCAACCAAATAGTTCTCAATGAGTTGAGAGAGTAGCTCAATATATGTTATAAGAATTGGATCTATAAGAGTTCTTTCTATTTTCATTCGATTCTTAGGTTGAGTAACTTGTCGAGAGTTAGGTGACTATATGATTGGTTAATGAGTATAAAGACCTAGAGAGACATTATTGATGGTTGTATAGGAAGGTTGATATATCTATTGAAAATAATATGGGGTGAAATCTCAAACTTATTGCCCCTCATGAATTATAGCTTGAGCATCACCTTTTTTTTTTTTTAGAACAACCTCTTTCTTTGCATTACCACCTTTAAGCTTTCTATTCTTGATGGCATTTTTAATGATCTCTTCAGAAATTATCATATCATTGAAATTTTAGTGGCATTTCCAATTATCATTTCATAATAAAAAACGTTAAAAGTATTGACAAACAAGATTGTGGTTTCCTTTTCAATGAGTAGTGATTGAACTTGGGCAGCAATATCTTTTCATCTCTGGGCATATTCTTTGAAACTTTCAATATCATTCTTTTCCATGCTTTGTAGAAACATGCAATTTGGTGCTAGATCAATAATGTGTTTGTATTGTGCAATGAAAGCCCTTGTAAGTTTTCTCCATCCATGAATGTGAGATCTATCCAGTTGCACATACCATTTAGCAACTGAACTAGTAAGATTGTCTTGGAAAACATAGATAAGCAACTTTTAATTATGAGTGTATACAACCATCTTATGATAATACATCATAATATGTGTAATAAGGCATTTGGTCTTATCATACTTTTTGAACTCAGGCACTTTAAACTTCTGTGGAATCATGACATTAGGAACCAGACATAATCCAGTAGCATCCATTGACCCATAAAAATATATTCCTTCAATGGCTCTAAATCTCTCTTCTATGAGATCTATCTTTTGAGAACCAAAGCTTTTCTTTAGTTATAACAAAGCCTATGTTAAGCTTTTCTTATTCCTTGAGATTATCAAAATTTAAAACTTGTGTAGGATCAAATGTCTTGATGTCAAGAATAGGAAAAATGCGAGCATGAGCAACAGTGGTTGGCATATCAGTCTAGATATAAAGATAACTTATATTGAATGGCATTTGGTGTTGGGCCTTTGAGATGCATGTGCTAAATATGGGTCAAGGCTAAGAGGGTATAGTGGATCAGTCTCATTTTGTATCACTACTTTTTCTACCACTTTTTTCCCCTTGCTCATGTTTTTCAATAATTCAGTAATAGTTTCCAACTGCCCTTTCAGTTTTTCTTGTGCTTTTTTCTAGCTTTGGAGATAAAAAGTATTTTTTTCTTCCATGATCCTTACTTGACATGTAGTGTTGTAGTGCCTCAAATTGTTTGAAGATTGAGCTATCCTTGAATCTTGATTTTTCATAATTTTTAAGAATTAGGATGACTTATTATCATAAACTTTTAAAAGATGTTTATGTATAAATGAATGCATGAATGCAATAAGGAGGATTTACTACATAACAATTGTTAACAAAAAGAATCTTTATTGAATTGAAAGTTATTTCTAACCAAATCCAATATTACATCCATGAAAAGTCTAAAATTTATTGTGAAAAAAATCCCCAATTTGTTGATATTAGCCTTGCACTTCATTAAGGAAAGCTAGTAGCTCTTGGCCATGTGCTCTCACTGGTGGCACATTTGTCTTCCATTCTTTGACTTTGCCATGTCCTTGGCTTTATAAGTAGCCATAGTGATTTGATCAAGCAGACACTCTAACTGGTTATGCTTTCTCACATATGCCTCCTTTGGTTGCCCAGATTTTTCACTAACAAACTCATTGGTATTTCAATTTTGACCACTACTCCACTAAGCATTTGGATGTCTTTTTGTGCTTCAGTAAGTGTTTCCTCTTTTTCTTGCATCCTTGCTGGCAATTATCTATTTTTCTTCAAAAGTTGGGCTAACTCACGATTGGTGGATGATTGTGTGAAGTTTGGACTAGAAAAAAGACTTTTCCATTCATCCTTTTCTTGTTTGAGTGCTAGAACCTTTTTGTCCTTTCTTTCCTCTAACTCCTTTTTCAGTCTTTTGTTTTTAAGTTTTTTTTTTTTTTTGGCTTGGAGCTTTCTTTTAGCAATTTCCACTACCAATAAGGGATCAAGAGGTAGTGATTTCATTAGATCATTTGGAGTTATTTCTTCAGGGAATGTCATGTCTTTACCTCACCTAATGTGCCATGCAATGTACTTAGAGGTAACTTTATTTGAGCATCTCCTCCTATCTTTCTTATTAGGCAATTTTCAAGCTTGCAAGGCTTTGGCTATCTTTATGGAGGCATCAATTTCAACATATGAGAACTCTATTTGACTAAGTTCAAAAATGGTTGGGATAAACTATTCGTAGCCATATTGTCTTTGCACCATGATGAGAGAATAACTCACTGCACCCAAAGGCCTAATAGAGGAACCCAAAGCTTATCTTCACAACCATACAACATTTGTCCATAAGGCATCCTAAGAGCTCTCCATATCACATCTTGCCTAGTGAGTTTGCATAGAAATAAGATCCATGCTTCCTTGGATTTTATGCAAGCCATTCATTTTCATAAAATTCCTTAATGGAAGTGCTTGTAGTGAAATATGACTTAAGAAATTTACCAACATTAGTTTCGATTTGATTTTTCATTCAAATGGTTAACAATTGAGCACACCTAGTAAAATGACCCTCTCTATTTCGGCTATAATGATTTAAAGATCTAATAGTCTCAACCAAAATTACAAGAATAGGGTTGATTTGGTAACCGAGTTGATCAAAGAAATCCATCACTACAACATCAATATAACTAATTACTTTTGGAAATACCATTATCCCATATAAAGCCAATGCCATCAAATCATTCTTCATTCAGTGCTAAAATATTTGTATATAAAGTCACCAACAATGGACTAAAGAATACCAATCTTTTTATTTTTCCAATATACCTTATCAGGATTAGGGAGATCCAAGCAAAGGAGAGTTGAATGTTCTTCAATAGTTGGCACCATGTCAACCTCATTGAACACAAAGAAGCAATTTGAGGGTCCCAAAACTTAACCATGGCCCTAATAGGCTAATTATCAATAAAGACTAAAAGAAGTAATGCAAGGTCCCTAAATTTCTTTTGGAAAGTCTCCTTAGCAGTGACATCCTATTGGTTCCAAATACTAACCAAATCACTAAGATCAATTCATTTGATATTGAGATAGATTTTGGCAGGCAAAGTAGTTACATAATTGGCTGGCAAACAATCACCTTTTTTAAGCTAAGCTTCCTCAAAGTTCACTCTCAAGCATGTAGGGAACTTTAATAGGCTCTCCATGAATGTAATTAATATTCTTTTTATTTAGATTGTTTTATGGTAACCACTCCTTATGTAAATCTAATGATGTATGCATACACAATAAAATAGAGAAAAAAAGGTTAGTTAACATAATATAATATATAAAAGGAATAACAAAATATAAAAGGTTAGTATGCAAAAATATATGCAAGGAATAACATAAATTTACAAGAATAATAATTGTCCCATCATGTGTCCTATTTAGGTTTTTTTAATTAAAGAAAGGGTAGGGCTCTAGCCTAGGTTTGTATCCTTAAGGTTCATGTATAGGTTGGGTTCAAAAACTTGATTATCTAAAGGCTCCCAAATTGTTTCCTACATCATCATTCATTATAAACTAATAAAGCATCACAATCCTCGTCCACCATTATAGGCTCAAATGGAAAAGGTTCAATTTGAGTGGGAATTTTCACTAGCTCACATGGAGGTTATCACCTATAGGTACTTCCTCTCTCTTAATAAAGGATAAAGCCCGGGTATAGAGGTTATGTATGAATGCAAGTGTGGTGTGTATAAAGGGACATGCAGAATAATCAAATAAATAGGTGTGAATAAAAAATAATATTTGCAAAACAAATAAATAAGAAATCATAAACAAATAGGTTAGTCCACATGAAAGTCATAAATAAAAACTATCAAAGTAAAGCTTAAGATAATACATAACTAACTAATGGCTTGACTATTTAAAGTCCCTAGTGGAGTTGCCAAACTATCATAACCTCTAGATTGGGAAACTTACCCATTAGACACAAAAACTATGAAGTCACCACCAATCTTTTTTATCTAGGTGTGATTGGCCATCTATGTGAATCTATCCTTTCTAAGGTTGTCCTAAGTGTAAACTAAGGGTCCCTAAAAAGAATAAGTTCTAGTCTACATTATCAGAACTAAGGTACGAGATTTGGTTAGTGCAAGGAAAGTATTAGCACCCCTTTTATGCCCAAAATTGGTACCAAATTAATTATGCATTATCTTGCCTAAGCCTTAATCAAAGATGGTTTATCATGTAAGTCAAAATCATTCCCATCCTTTTATTTACTTACAAAACATGGTGGTATAAAAATTTTATCAAAATTAAATATTAAATCATACCATACAAAAATTATCATGCAAATATATTATAAATCATACCAAATATCATGTAATAATATCATATCTAGATTAGGCTAAAATATTCATGCAAGAATGTCATGCAAATATATTAATTATTCTGCAATAAGAACAATCATGTAAATATATAATATTATGCAAATATATTAATTATCATGCAAAACATAAAATGCCATGCAATAATATAAAATATCATGCAAATATATAATCATGAAATCAAATATAATCACACAAATGTATTAGTAATTATGTATAATCATGCAATTATGCACACAATAAACATAGAAACATACAATTAAATATCATTCAAATATAATATTAATCATGCAATAATAATAAACAAATAACTATGCAAATAAATATATTAACAATCATACAATCACATAAATAAATAAATTAATAATCATGCAATTAACAATGTAAATCATGCAAATTAACATGCAATTAACCATGCGAATAAATATACACTTAATTATATAATCATACAAATAGTAATATATAAACCATGCAAATAAACATATTAGGCAATTAAATATATAATCATGCAACTAGTAATACATAAATTATGCAAATAAACATGCAATTAAATATATAATAATGCAAATAATAATATATAAATCATGCAATCATGTAAATAATAATATATAAAACCATGCAAAATATGTAATTAAATATATAAAAGTTATGGAAAAATCACAAAAAAAAGAAAGAAAACATTACCTCAATGGATCACGGGTTCCAACAATTTTTTACCTTTGAAAAACTGATGCTTCCTACCATAAATCTTAGCCTTCCATCCAAAAACTCCAACTGGATCTTCTTGCAAAATTTTTTGCTTCATTGCTTCTTCCTTATTAATTCAAAACATTGCCTAGATTTTCTCTTTTTTCAATGGTCCATGTTTGATCTTGAAGTGAGATGCTATGATGCCCCCTTTTGATCTTAGATTCAAGGTCCTTATATAGGGATTGAATCCTTTTTGATTTGGAAGGAATTAATTAAACTGAATCAAGGATTTCTCTCCTAATTTTATTTTTTTTAGTAATTTTCTCTTTTTTCAATAGATTGAGCCCCAAGTCTTTCCAAAATTATTCAACCATTAAAGTTAAAATCTGAGATATAATCCAATAATTGAAATGAACCCAAGATTTTCCATGCAAAATCCCATTTCTTTCTTTTTTACCCATTTTTTTGTTTTTTTTTTACCAATTGACTTTGACTCTTTTGACTAAAAAAAATAAAAATTAAACCAAAAATTAAATTAAAAAATTAAAATACAAAAAATTTTAGGGCTTAATCTTTGGGCCTAAGATTCATTTTTCCAATTAAGGCTTTACTGCATAATCAAAATTAAAATTCAAAACCCAATGAATTTCAAAAATTCCTCGTACAAAATAGGGTGTCTACAAATGGGATACAACCATACTAATGTAAACAAAGTTAAAGGATTTGCTTCAATTACTAGTGGCTATTTCTATCGATCCATGGCTGATCCATGCTTGTATGGAAGGTGAGTTAACTTAAACCTACCTATCCTATTAAAAAGAAAGAACTTTACATTGTAATAAAAAATCCTTGTAATACATGAACTTTAGTTTCTAGTACTATATTTTGTATCAATTCAATTTAAAGTAGCTTATTAGTAGGGCATAGTAAATCTTGATAGAGCTTGTTTAACTACAAACTTAATGGCTTTGAGGCATTTAATTTTTGGAAACAATGCCAATTACGTTGGCCTAATTTCTTATAAATCATGGTTGTAGGTACCTCCATGCTAATTTGTATGGTAATGATATTTGGGTAGGAACAAAAAGCCTGGAAGGTAGTGGAAACTTCGCTACCACTCAGCTTTTTGTCAAATGTGCTCTTGACTCTCCTATCTAATGGACTACTCTGCCTCAGTCAACATCTCTAGCATTAGGGTTTATATTCTTTTTTAGGTAGGATAATAAGAAAGACATCTTCATTTTAGCTAGCAATGGTGTCTATAGAATAGTTCGTCTTATTTGCTATAACTACACTTGCTTTGAGGAAAATGTTATAGATATTATTAGTCTTGAATCTGTTGGTGCTCCTTCCTCTTCCCCTTCAACTGGGAGCAAGTTGAGCAATCCTCTAAAACTACTGCTAGTCTTTCCTTGTGTTTTATTTTTGTTATTATTAAGCTTTTACTTGTAATCTACACTAAGAAATTGTTGGTTGAAGAGAAAAAGAATGTTTGGAATCATATAGAAATCTCTTTTGTTGCTTATTTTCATGGATTTTTTTCTTGTTCATATTTTGTTGGGCACAAAGATTTGAAATAAGGAAATTATTTTAGAAAAATAAAGAAAGACTTTTAAGGTTGGTTTTAAGTGCTAATATAGCTTATTCAATAAATATAAAAAATTAAAATAAAATGTGACTTTTATCGACATTTTAAAATGTTTTTCAAAGTTTTTTTTTTTTTACTTATAACGGCAGTTTAAAGTGCTAAAAATAGTCATACCGACAAATACATGTGTAACTTTAGCACCAGTGACTTGATTGCTAGAAAGTTTTCATCGCTACTCACCTAGTTGGCGGTTAACCGACAATTAAAAAACTACTTGTAATAATAATATTAACACTTTTTTAATCTTTTACCAGCACTTATAAATACCGATAAAAATGAATTTTTTGTAGTGAAAATTATTATTTGAATTTGAAATAATTTGAACTCAAAGTGGTTTAAACTTGAGATCAATCCACTCAAATCCTTAACCTTTACCAAAGGATATACTAAAATTTAGAATGATCCAATTTCTAGTTAATGGTTTTTTACAATTTTAATTATCAATTTTATTCTAATTTTGTTTTTTGTTAATCAAAGTTAAAACTTACTTTAAATAAGCCAATGAAGTCTTGGTTCAAGTCTTATTATATATGGGTTTAGTTGTTTAGTTATATCCTAATCTTTTTTTTTTCTTGAAGAGTAGAGATTTTCATTGATGAGAAATTGAGATACAAAACAATGATGAGAATAACAAACAACTAGTTGTATATCTTGTCAAAAGAAAATTACAATTGAAGAGACTAAATTAATATTTAATTACACTATTCTATAAGGTTTTAGGATCTATGCACTCCTAATTTGGCAATGCTCTCAACAACATCATTTGCCCCATTTGGTATGTGATAGATTTGCCAACTTCTTATTTGATTCTTTAAGGTTTTCAAATGTAACATGTGTTTTTCAACCTCTAAGGAGTGGTTTAGAGTGATTTGACCCAAGTGATTGCATTTAAGGAATATAATTGTAACTTGATTAGGATGCAATAACTTAATTATGGTTGTAACTTAAAAAAGAACTTACTTTAAATAATAAAAAATTGAAATTAATATTTATATATAAGTAATATAATAATTTTAATACGTAATAAAAAATAAACTTATTGCTTTAATAAAACATAAATAATCACTATAAGAAAAAAAAACATTTTGTGGCATTTTTTTTTTGCGGTGTTTACGAGTAAACACCACTAAATCTTTTAATTTTAAACTCTAGTGGCGTTTTTGTATAAAACACCGCTAATTATCTATATAGTAGCATTTATGTTAAAAAAAATCATTAAAAAACCTTCATTTTTATGGCATTTTGTTATAAAATGCCACCATATAATCATAAAATTTTATTAAATAGAAATATATAATTTTCTAAAAAGGAAAAGCATGGTATGCTAAATTTTTTAGTGGCATTTTTTTAGAAAACGCAGCTAATTTTTAGGATGTTTATAGATTTAGCAACATTTTTATAGTAAACATCGGTAAATTGGTTTTAGTAACATAAAACTCCCTTTTTAAGTATATTTTGTGGTGTTCTTAAAAAAAAAAACACTGCATAATAAGGCATTTAGTGGCATTTTTAAAAAAGAAATGCCATAAAAATTCCCCCAAATTCCCAAACCCTTACCATATTTTACATTTTTTGTAGTTAATTCTTTTCATTTTTAGCCTAATTCCTCTTATTTTTTGGTGCATTTTCTCTCCATTTATGGCCTTGGTCTTCTTGGTTTTCATGGATTTCCTCTCCGTGCAATATTTCATTTTAGTAGAGCTTGAGGAACTAGCAAAGCTTGAGGCAATGCTTGGTTTCTTTTTGTAAAAATCCATTCCAAGTTTATCTCATTTCCTTTCTCATCCTTTATTCCGTCATTTCATTTTTTATTACTATTATTTTTTATTTTAAAAAAAAAAGAAAAAAAGAAGGAAATAGGTCATTTTTCATAACACCAAAGGAAACATGTCTCTATTCCTTCCTTTAATATAGTAGATCTAGGGTTTTTTCATGCTCTATTTTCTATATAGGTTCTCTTCTTATTTTGATCAGGTGGATAATGTAACACAATCTGCCTAACATTGTCATTGAATAGTTCAAGCTTGTAGTTCATAGAATTATAAGATAGAAAGAAGTATAATTAGTCCAATTTCTAACCAAACTTAAAGGAGACATGAACTTATATCCAAATGACATAAAACTTTCCTTTTTAAAACTTAACAACCAAAATGCAACATCAAATCATCTATGCTATGCAAGAACTATGGCTTTGGTTATGGGATAATGTCATGGTTCAATGTCCAAGCTCTCAAATAAGAATCATTATACCAAAGAGCTTGGTTAGCTACCCAGTGTAAGATTTTTTCAACATCTTCAATGGTTTTAAATTAAATTTTGGCTTGAGTTATTGAGCCTTTTTTCGTAGACTGCCCAACTCATACTGCTTTAATAACTTCTTTCCTTATATATTCCTTCAGAAACTTTGTCATCTTTGCTTCAGTCACAGCATAAGCAAATCCATAGAGCTTAATTTATTTATTGTCCTTAGTGGAATACTTTCAGTTATGCACTTGAAGATTTATGAAATTTATACGAAGTTGTTTCCTTCCAGTTTGCCTTTGTAAACTTGGGCACATTTAATTATATTAAAACTTGCAAAAACTTATACAAAACTAATGTTCTTTAAAAGCATGACACCAAGAGGCTCTCATTTTAGGTTAGTTACTTTGTTTACGTCGTAAGCTTCATTTTCTTGTGGGAGTATTTGTGCTATATTCACAAATTACATTTCCAATTCCTTTTTTCATGTTCTAATCAAGTTCAATCTGTTTTAGTTTCCAACATGTTTCCATTAATTCCTTTTTACTTTTTTTACAAGTCCAGAAACTTTGTTTTTATTTCATAATGGACTAGTTCCCTTTTGGTACTTGCATATGTTTACACTCTTTTTTTTGTTTCCTTTAAACTCAAGCTGTAATGCTCAAAACTTGATGAAACATTCATATTTTTCAAATATGTGCTTCATATTGCCACTTTGCAGCAACCAATACACTCTTTTTAGGTTTTTGTGTTTGCAGAGAATGTTAAGCGTTATTAAAATTAGTTTAGCATATAGGCATTTTCTACTAGAATGTATTCTTTGAAGTTGAGTTTGTGAATCATTCAATTTAAGCTCTAGCAACTTCCTCCCCTTTTCCTTTCCAAAAAATTGGTTAAAAAAGGAAAAAAAAACTTTATGTCAAATGAAGTGAAAAGATAAGTCTTTTATTTCAATTTTCCTTTTCCCCTTTTTCACCCTATTGTAAAGGTTTAATGAAATTAGAGGACCTTTACTAATTCCCTGAGTTTAGTGTAATTAATGATTTCTTTTTTAGTTATTATTAAGATTCATTTAATTTGATGCTTTTGACTTCACCTGGTAATAGTAAGCCTTGGTGTAACCCAAAAGATGTTTATGATTTACATGTTTGTTTTTTTACATGCCATGGAAAGAATTATTTGAATTGTTTATTACAAACTATTTTTTCTATCCATAATTGTATTATATTATCTTAATGCTTTGTTTTTTTTTCAAAAATGTTTACTTTGAATTTTTTTTCTCTTGAATGATTTATTGCGTATATATAACATAATATATGAGCCAATTGATTTTTTATTTGAAATACCTTTAACATTATATGCTGAAAAAAATAGTTTAGTTGGTTCACTTTTTTTAATATAATAGTAAAAATTGTGTTACTATATGTAATCTACTATATATATATATATATCAAGCATCAAAGTTTTAATCAAATACTAATAAAATTAAATCTTAGCATTTTAATTTACCAAAAGGAAAATAAAATCTTAACACTCTCATTTTGTAAGGTTTATGCTTTAAACACAACCTTACTAAATATATAAAATCAAATATTTGAAAATTTAATGTTGTAACTTCTTTAATAATTTAAATATTAGCTCTTTCAATCAGCCCAAAAAGTCGAACAAAATTCAACTATGACTCAAAGATATTGTTAAGGTGGTTCATCTCACCCTATTGTTAAAGATGGTAAAGATAGAGGTGTTTTAAATAGTTATTTGTCGAATGTTTTTTTACCGAATGTTTTTTTGCTTTTGTTTGACTATTTGTTTTCAATTTTTTTCTCATTTAATATATTAATCTATAAAAATACTAATATGTTTCTTTGTTTTTCTTTATTTTTAGTTTCAGATTAAGGTTTGCTCATTATTAATTGCTCCATTTCTATCAATCGTGTCTTTGCCCACTAATGTTTTGAATTTGTGAAGGTATTTCTCTTTTAACAAATAATCACCTTTGATAAATTCAAGTAACTTGTTAGGAGATCTAAGTTTGTTACTAATTTAAGTGTAAAATTTAGTCTAATTAAGTGTGTTAAAGTTTGTTTTCATATAATTAATTATATAATTTTTGTTTGATAGTGTAGCAAGTACTAATGGATAAGAGTTGGATGCAAAAGTCAAGATTAAAAATGGATAAAAGTTGGATGCAAAAGTCAAGATTAAGTTAAGAGTACCGAGAAGGAGTGAAAAATTTTCTTAATTTTGCATTTGATAATGCAAGTGAAGATAATATGATATTATGCCTACGTTAGAGGTGTGCTAATATTGATTGGCAAATCCATGAAGTTGTTTTGGAACAATTAGTTTGTATTGGATTTATCTCAAGTTATGTAAATTGGTATTTTCATGGAAAGTCTATACCGTCAAGGTCAGTGAGTAGAGTTCCTTCAACTTTAAGGGCTGTCCAACACCAACATGATCCTATTAAACAAGATGACATAGAAGGCATGTTGTAGGATGCTTTCAACATTCATAACTAATATTTTCATAATTCGTCTCCTCGAAATGATGATTTAATGAGTCAAATGTTGAAATGAATGATTTTGGTAAACATGGGATAGGTGTAGATGACCAACAACCTAGTGGAAAAGCATCAAAGTTTTATAAGTTGTTTAAGGTTATGAATGAAGAACTTTATTAGGGATCTAAGCATTTAAGTTTGTCTTTCCGTGTGTATCTTTTTCACTTAAAATGCTTATGTGAATGCAAAAGAAACTCTTTAACTTTATTATTGGAGTTTATGAAAGAAATGTTTCCTTTTGCAAAAATCCTTAAATCTTATAAGGATTCAAAGAAAATGATCAAAGAGTTAGGCTTTGGATATGACAAAATTCATAGTTAACCCAATGATTGCATGTTATATTAGGGTGATAGAAAAAATCAACAATCTTGTCATGTGTGTGGTAATTCTCGTTGGTTAGACACAAATTCTGAAAAAAGGTTGAATAAGGATGACAATAAAGTCCATGTCAAAAAGAAGCCTATAAAGGTTTTATGATATTTTCATTAATACCGAGACTTCAGGACTCTTCATGTCTTTCAAAATTGTAGATTCCATGAGGTGACATCATAATGAGTAGATGAATGATGGATTATTGAGGCATCTTGTTGATTTTTTAGCATAGAAATCATTTTACTCTAGGTTTTCAAACTTTAATTTTGATCCTTAAAATGTTATGCTTGGACTAGCATCTGATGGATTCAATCCATTCAAAGTAATGAGTACTTCTTATAGTACTTGGCCAATTGTATTGATTCCTTTTAATTTACCATCATGAATTGCCATGAAACAATAATCATTTATTTTGTCTATGATAATTCTTGGGGAGAAAGGTACAAAAAATGATACAGACATCTACTTATAACCTTTGATTGAAGAGTTAAAGTAGTTATGGGAAGGAGTTGAGACTTATGATGCCTAAAAAAAAAACTTTAATATGCGTGCTGCCTTATTATGGACTATTAATGATTTTCTTTCTTATGCAAATTTATTTGGTTTGAGCATCAAAAGTCATTATACTTGTCCATGTTATGCTATATAGACGTGTTCAAAGTAGTTACATAATGGTAGAAAGTTCAGTTATATGGCACATTGTAGATGGTTAGATGATAATCATCAATTTAGATTCTGAAAACATCTATTTGATGGAACTAAAGAATTAAGGAGAATGCCATTACCAATTGTTAGGTTTGATATCTTGTCAAAGTTAAAAGATATCAATTTCATTTATAAAAAAGTGACTCAATCAAAAAAGAGAGTGAGAGAGATATTTGAACGTATCTAACCTCTTATACCTCAAATTGGTGATATTGATACTTAAGTTAGTAATTTGATATTCAAAGTGATGAGAATGAAGATAAAGAAAAGGACTCCAATGAGTTTGAGTTATGGAAAAAAAGAAGCATCTTTTTTACTTACCTTATTAGAAATATAATTTATTATGTCATAGCCTTGATCTGATGTACATAGAGAAGAATGTTTACGAAAATTTTATTAGAACAATACTCAAATGAATAGAAGATCAAAGGATCACTTAAAGAGTCACCTTGACTTAGAAAACATGGAGATTCACCGTGACCTTCATCTGAAGTTGCTTTCTAATGGTAAATCTTAATTGCCTCTTGCTTGTTTTAGGATGTCTAAAAGTGATAAAGATGTGTTTTGCAAGGTGTTGAAAAATGTGAAAGTCCCAGATGGCTATGCATCAAATATTGAGATGTTCAAATTTGAAGGAATGAAAACTTTCTTTATTGAAGTCATATGATTACCATATCTTGATGCAGGACTTACTTCCCCTTGTTTACATTTATCAATATCAAAGCAAGTCACTTCAATTGTAATTGAATTAAGTAACATATTTAAAGCTCTCTATGGGGAACATTCTGAATGTGGAAAAGCTTGACAAACTTCAAGATCGAACTGAGATTTTTTTATATCATTTTAAAAGATTTTTTCTTCTAACTTTTTCACTATTATGATGTATTTAGTTATCCACCTTCCATATGAAGCAAAAGTCGATGGACCAATTTATTATTGATGGATACATCCTATCGAAAGGTATTATTTATTAATAAGCATTAGTGTTTATGATACCATTCTAATTAAAAAAGGTATATGACAAATGTTTTATGCCTTAGGATTTTAAGGAGGTTAAAGTCTTATTGTTGCAACAAACGCTATTTGAAAGGTTCTATTGCTGAAGATATTTAGCAAAGGAATGTATAATATTTTGTTCTTGATATTTGGAAAAAGTTGAAATGAGATTTAATAGACTATCAAAAAATCTTGGTATGTATCATATTGACTTTGCCTATACTTATCTTTTAAAAAGTTTTGAACAACCAATAGGCAAAGCCGAAATGGTGGAGTTAGATGATAAATCTTGGGCACAGGCACATCGATATGTTCTTTTCCTTCATGACTCAATTGAATCGTTTCATACATAAGTTATTCGTTAGATGAAATCATTCATTCTATTAACCATAATTTATAAACTTTTCTTCTTACTATTAATACTTTATTTTGATGCATGTAGTGAGTATAGAAACTATTTGAGAGCTTGTGCACATTATCGACGATCAAACATTCGAGAGCTTGATAAGTTGTTCATAAAAATTTTCATTAATAGTTAGGAAAAACTGTAAGTAGCACCATATTTCTCATTTCAAAAATTGTTCATAGAATGCTTAGGGTATAAATAAATGCTTTATAACATATATTTTATTCCACCTTTATAGATTTGGAGTGAAAAAGCTTGTTAGTGAAGAGGTGAAGTGTCTTTCATAATGTTTGAATAGGATTATGAAATGATGCAAAGGGTTCATCATCAATAGATTCAGATTTCACACCAAATCCCATAAGAGATTTAGAAGAACACAAAATTCAGGAGTTATTGTTACTTCGTCAACTATTAGCTATGCTAGTGCTAAGGACACAAACCCTTTAAAGGAAAATGTTGACTACTATGGCATGATTAATGACATCATTAAGTTGGATTATTATGGCAAGATGAAGGTTGTCTTATTTTGGTGTAATTAGGTTGATGTGAATAGTATGAGAGGTATTAAGAAAGATCAGATTATATTTACAATCGTGAATTTTTCTCGATTAATTCATACCTGACAACAACTTATTGATGAAGCTTATATTTTTTCCTTTCAAGTCAAACAAGGTTTTTATTCTAAGGACCCCAAAGAATCGGGTTGGTTTGTTGTTCTTCGTAACACACCTAGGGACTTATTTGATCTGGGGCTATATACCAGAGATGATATTGAATATGAAACTGAATTTTTTTTTTTTGCCTGACCAAAACTTGGATGGAAATATCTCTAGTACCTCTACTCAATGGGTATGCGAAGTGTTGATAAAGACATTTATGAACCATAATGGATCACCAATATTTTGTAATTAGAATGTTCAAAACATAATTTAATAAATGCTTTTATGTAATTTATGTGGCATTCGTTTTTGTATATTTATTGACCTATAAATTATATATCTTTTTTAATTTAATTAAATGATATGTTCTTTATATATTGCTAGTTATGATTTCTTAACTTCTCAAAGTGTATGTATTGTATATTTAGATATGTTCTTTACATATATTTGGTTATATATACAATCTCTGAACTTTCAATTGTTAACTAATTTTCTTTTATAATGCAACTAAGTTACAATGCCGAGGAATAGATTGAAAGGAGTACATATCAAGGATATTAGTTCAGAACCATCTACGATGCCTGTTGATTTTAGCCATGGACTAAATCTTTTAGAGGGAAATGTGTCTACTGCTGGTTCTAACTTAGTTGCTTCTAATCTTTTAACTGATATTAGATTTGGCAATACGAGAGGTTCAAGTTTAAATAGTATCCCATCAATTGATTTTGATTTTAATTTGAATGTAGGTATCATAAACCCCATATTTAGATTTTGATTATAAACATTAAAGTATTGGTAATTTACTAATTGACCTTTTATTTTTTGCAATTGATAACAATGGTCAATGGAGGACTAAAGGCAAGACAACTTTGAAAGAATTATGGATAGTACCTCCGAACGAACGTATTGTAGTGTCTGCAAACTTTGATAGGCAATCAATTGGTGAATAGTATCAATTGCTAGCTAGATTTTTAGGAATGATTGCTTGCAATGGCATGAAATTGCCTATCCATTATGAAACATGGCATAAAGTTCTAACAAAAATTATGGTCGAAGCTTTAAACTTTGTTAAGGTTTTAGTATAATTAATTACATATTAGAAATACTAATCCTTTTAAAGTTGGTCTATAAATTGTAACTTTTATTTTTGTATTGTTACAGTCTAGATTTTTACTTGAACTACTTACTTCATTTGTGCGTAAGTCATTAGGAAAGAAATGGAAAGACTATAAGCATAATTTGAAGAAAAATATTTTGATTGAAATAGTACTACAGAAGCCACTATAGATAATCTACCTCATGTTGTGATTAGATGGCAATATGAGCAATTGGTTAGATTTTGGTTCTCAAGGGAATAAGAGGTACTAATTTATAACTTTTAATATTATTTTTAATAAAAAAAGGGTATTTTTATGTTTTTAGTTGGTAATATTTATATTTTTGCTATATATGAGATTGTTTTTTATGACAGGAAAGAGAAAAAAAATTAGGATTTCTAGCAGAAAGCAATAGAAATATAGTCACACAAGTGGATCAAAAAGCTTTGCAAGAAAGCAAAAAAAAGGTATGTAATGCATCAAATAAGAAAGTAATCATTTATATCCATTTAGCTCTTTTTGTGTCATTAAATGACAAAATGTAAAAATGTAGTTATTTTTTTGTTTTAACAGTTTGGATAGTTTCAATACATTATATTAAACTTGCCTGAATGATTGAACTTGGTTTCCATGATTGATATGTGTGAAAATGTTACTGTGTATGCCTTTTTGGGACTTTGTTACGCCTTTAAATGGCAAAAATATAATTTGCAGTTATATTTATGTTTTAACAATTTAGATAGTTTAAATACAAGATATTAAACTTGTCCCAAATGATTAAACTTGGTTTCCACGATTGATGTATGAAAATGTTATTGTTTATGTCTGTTTAGCACTTTTTGTGCCGTTAAACAGCCAAAATACAAAATTGCTTTTATTATTCCATTTTAACAGTTTAGATAGCTTCAATAAATGATATTAAACTTGTTTGAATGATTGAACTTAGTTTGCACGATTGATATATGTGAAAAAAGTTATCGTTTGTCTATTTAGGATTTTTTGCGCTGTTAAAAGGTCAAAAGCAAATTTGCATTTATTATTCTATTTTAACAGTTTGGATAGTTTTCATACATAATATTATACTTGGTCGAATAATTGAACTTGATTTCCATGATTGATATGTGTGAAAAAGCTATTGTTTATGTTTTTTTAGGACTTTGTTATGTTGTTAAGGGTAAAAATGTCATTTTGTAGTTATATTTATGTTTTAATAGTTTAGATAGCTTAAATATATGATATTAAACTTTTTCGAATGATTGACCTTGGTTTACATGATTGATATGTGTAAAAACGTTATCGTTTATGCTTGTTTTGCACTTTTTTATGCTGTTAAAAGGCCAAAATGAAATTTTTGTTTTATTATTCTATTTTAATAGTTTTGATAGCTTCAATATATTATATTAAACTTGTCTGAATGATTGAACTTGATTTCCACAGCTGATATGTATGAAAATATTGCCATGTATGTCTTTTTAGGACTTTGTTATGTCGTTAAAGGGCAAAAATATAATTTTGTAGTTATATTTATGTTTTAATAGTTTAGATAGCTTAAATACATCATACTAAACTTTTTTGAACGATTGAACTTGGTTTTCACGATTGATAGGTGTGAAAAAGTTATTGTTTATGTCTGCTTAACACTTTAATACCGTTAAAAGGCCAAAATGCAAATTTGTGTTTATTATTCTATTTTAACAGTTTTGATAGCTTTAATACATGATATTAAACTTGTCCAAATAAATGAACTTGGTTTCCACAGCTAATATGTGTGAAAATATTACCATTTATATCTTTTTAGGACTTTGTTACACCGTTAAAAGGGTAAAAAATGTAATTTTGTAGTTATTTTTATGTTTTTACAATTTAGATAGCTTCAATACATGATATTAAACTTATTTAAATGATTGAACTTAGTTTCCATGATTGATATGTGTGAAAAAGGTATCGTTTATGTCTTTTTCAGACTTTATTATACCATTAAAGGCAAAATTGTAATTTTATAGTTATATTTATGTTTTAATAGTTTAGGTAGCTTAAATACATTATATAAACTTGTCCAAATCATTAAACTTAGTTTTCACGATTTGATACGTATGAATAAGTTAAGATTTATGTCTGTTTAGGATTTTTTGTAATGTTAAAAGGCAAAAATACAAATTTACAATTATTGTTATGTTTTAACAGTTTATATAGCTCTTATTACATGATATTACATGTGTCCAATCATTATTGCCATGCTTGATGCGCATAAATAAGTTATGGCTGATGTGTGTTTAACAATAATAGTATTTTTTATGGAGGAGATTTTGATCATTATTGCTATGCTTGATACGCATAAATAAGTTATGGTTGACATGTGTTTAACAATAATGGTGTTTTTTATGTAGGAGATTGAGTTAGGTGAAAAAATTGGACATGTGAAACTTTTTCGATTAACACATACAAAAAAAATAGATCTTACCAAAATGTCAAAATACAAGAAATTATGGTAATTTTTTGGATTTGTTTTATATAGAAAGTAAATATTTACTAATTCAAATATATTATGAATTAATTATTAAACTTGATAGCTTTATTTGATTAATTTAAAGGAGAAATCGAAAGAGAAAATGACTATTGAAATTGAAGTAGCATCCAATTGTTTTGTCAACATGCACAAATTGAAAGATCAAATTTTCACAAAAGTTGCTAGAAAAGAAAGACATTGACGGGTTCAAGGCCTTGGATTGGGTTCAAAACCATCTAGCTACTATGAAAATAGCTCATAGTAATTTACATTCTCAGTAAATCAATTTTCACGAGAAATCTCAATATTAAGAGAGGGGTTCCAAACAATGCAACAACGTATTCAGCAAATGGAAGCAGAAAGAGCTGAGGAACATGCTAAAATGGATGGGGAGCATTAGTAGTTACATGATTGATTCAATACTTTTATGAATTTTGTGTAACAATAATTTCCAGGAAACAATCTAGTTGGTCCACCAACTAAGGTATTATATTTAGTAACTATTTATATTTTTTAATATTAGAAATAACTTATTATTAAGTGTAAAAACTTGTTTTACTTTTTTCATTAGATTCTTAAGCAAGTTAGTGATTCTGGTGGAAAAATTGCTTTATCAAATGGCAATGCTCCAAATCAAAATGGTCATCAATTTCATATATTTTAAATTTTTAGTTATTGTACTGAAACAATTTGAATGTTAATGTATTAAACTTTGTGTTATATGTATATTGTAACAAATTATGTATTTAGATATTTAAATATTTATAACATTTAGTTTATGAATTTAAATTCATTTTTATGAATTTAAAAATATTTATCTATTTTTTATTTAATTATAATAGTAAATATTGAAATAAATAAATTTTTTAATTTAGCGGTGTTTTTATCAACAAAACGTCACTAATTTAACAGCATTTGTGTCCAGAAATGCCGCTAAATTAATAGTGACATTTTATTGCACAAACGTTGCTAAATTTCCCTCTAGTGATGTTTTCAAATAAAAATATCATTAAATTTAATAGCACTTTCAAATAACAACGTGGTTAAGTTTGTGGTGCTTTTTCTTAAAATGCCATTATTTTCTCCAACATAAGTATAGGCAGCACTTTTAACGGTATTTTTGACAAACACAACAAATTATATAGTAACATTTATAAACACCGTTAAACATGAAAAAAATATATCATTAAAAGTCTATTCTCCTGTAAAGAATATTACGTGAAAAAATTAGCTTTCAAGCACATTCTATTTTTTTTCTACTGTATAGTGAAACAAAATATTTTATTTTGACATGGAATGTCATATCAGCAAGTCAAACCTGACCTATGGAGCAGTGTGGCCGAATAATATGGTATTTGGTTGGGAAGTTCGGCAACGGAGTCGTCATATAAAAGTGGCCGTTCATCAGTTTCCTTTTAAAGGGAAGGAAAAGGTTTCAGCACCTGGATGGTGACCATTTTCTAGTAAATATATTGTTTTTGCCTCATATTTTCTTTGCTAATTTTAGAAGATAAGTTCCCACTAAGAACAACATCTTTGCTTCAAGGAGTATGTGACTTCATAAGCTTGTCATTGCTGATGAAACGTGACAAAATCTTTGCATTTCTCAGATTTTAAACTAGATGAATCCCACCTCTTCCTTTTTCTCTCTTTTTCTTACACCTTACAAATTTTCGGTAGACTTCCCTTGAAAAGTACTCAGATGCTTACAAAGAATTAAGCAATCGGATGGAAACCTGATCCAACCTTTCCCAAGTGCCATATATAAAATATATAGGCTTGTGAATTTCAGTAATGCCATTTTTTTTTCCTTTAAATCTACGTTTGTTTTATGAAAAATTTTGTAACGGGATGATCAACGAACTCAACTTGAAAAAGATATAACGTATAAAACAAGAAAAAATAAGTGAAAATGTACTTGTTGCTCCTGTATATAGATATTGTAGTTTCATCTCATCTAAGTTAAGCCAAGGTCAACATCAAGTTTTTTCCAAATTGATAATGTGACAAAAGCATTCAAGTGACGCTTGATTGATCAATGTGATGAGGAATTGGTGATGGTGGATTAGCAAGATAATTAAGGCATAATTAGCCCATTCCCAACTTAATTGTTTCGAAACTTCACATAATTTTTCCCTTTAATTAATGTAAAAGAATTACTTTCCAAATGATATGTTTGCTTTCGGAGCTCTCTGATCAGGAAAAATTCCGAGCTGATCGTTGCATGCTTTTGGATCTTTTGGGGTCAATAAGCACCTAGAGCAGAAGAAACCCCTGGAGGATTAAAAATAAATATATAATGCAACTATTTATTTCAACAGGATCCATCTCCTTTACCCCTTTCTTGAAAGAAAAGGAAATAAAATATTCCTGAATCAATCTTTTAGCATTTTCATTTGCAGCAACGTGGCTGGGTTCTAACTTCCAAGTCCGTTGTTGACAGTAATTGACTGAGACTGAGGAGACTGAAGAGCAGTCAGTATATATAAGGAGGAAGGCAGATGACAAGAGGATTCACATGACACGCATTCGATGCCCAAGATAAGCCGTGCTTAGAAGAGAAAATTTTAGATAAATTTTTTTATTAAAAATAATTGAATAAAATTTAAAATAGAAAATCAAAATTAAAAAATTTTATTAAATAAATTAAGTGTACAAAATTTTTTAAAAATTAAAAAATTTTGATATATTTTTAAAATATACATTTTTAATAAAAATTTTATCAAAATTTTTATTGTTAAATAAATAATTATCAAATTTAAATTATAAATAATTTTTTTAATAATTTTTACATATTATTGATTTTTTATTAAATTTTATCAATTTATCAATTTAAATTTTTTATTAAATTTTTATTAAATCATTTAAAAAATAAAAATAACTTCAGAAACTTTATTTAAAAATTTTTATTTAAGTTTTACCTTGATTGAAAATCCTGATAAAGCCTTCCCGCCCACACACCATGCACTCTCTCTCTCTCTCTCTCTCATCTGTTTGTCTGTTTTTTATATATGGTTTTGGCACAGTTTGTCTTGGTTTCTACAAATAAAATTAACCTCCACTTGTTTTTCACATGCATGGACTGACATCGCCACTCATTATCCCACATGCACATGCAAACACATCTCTCTCTCTCCCTCATCTTTGGTTTGTAGGTAAATGGTAATTTGCTTTCCTTAGGGTCGCACTTCGATTTATACAATATTGGATGATGATTATGATGATGATGATGATGATGATGATGATGATGGCATGATGACGAGTTTTTAATCCTTTTAATTCGTCTATTATCTTAAATCAACAGCTCCACGGAACCATTCAGTGGGCGTGAGAAATATTATGGGGAACCCCTCCACGCACTTTCTCTAATGGGAACAGAAGGCACATTGGAAAAGCTATAATAAGTCGGTCCCCCCCTACCTAAAGTACAATAGCAAATAAGTAAGATTAATTCCATGGACTCTGATCCTTGAATTCATCTCTCTCTTTCTTTCCTTCTTCTCTTTTAGATTCTTAATTCGATGGAAAGAGCATTCCATGCATGATTATTACGTATACACCAATACTAGCTCCTCTCTAGTATTTTTTTTCCCCTTCTGACAGGAAGAAAAAAAAAAAAAAAGCTAAGATGTTCAGTCGTTTGGCTCCTTATTGTTGGGGTTTCATCATACTCAGAGGACTCAGTATATCCTTTGGGGCCCCAATTCATAATCATAGAATTTCAGCTCTTTCTTGCTGTTTTTTTGTCTCATCTTTTTCTGTTTGTACTGTCCTGCTTCTCATTCCCTCCCTATCAAAACTTCGATACACATCTTAGCTAATATCTAGCGTATTAGCAGAGATGATCAGTCAGTCTGCCGCGCTTGTATAATTTCTAGCCAGTATGACACATTCTTTCAAAAGTAAATGTTGTGATATATAGCATGTTGATACTATATTAAAAAAAATGTATATGTCACGTTAGCCACTTAAAAATAATGATTATATTAAATAATTAGATGGGGTCGAACAACGTTGATGAAGCATAATAACAATATTAAATGCATGTGGTCATATATCTCTAATGATTTTTTCTTATTTTACCAGTAACATGGAATTTGGCGCATATGTAGTCAGACCATTTTATCAAGATGTTTGTATATAATTCGCATGATTTTAAACTTAATATTATAGGAACATGATTTCATAATATATTGAAATCAGCTCATCTTCGTAAAATGATCCCTATGTGTGTAAATTGAATAGTAACAATACGATTATCATCTTTAGTTTTCATTATACGTATCATTAATTAATTATAGACGAAATTAATTGATTATGTGATTTTTTTCATTAAAAATTTGAACTCTGCTCTTTGATCAACTGAATCAAATGTTATGATTATGTGATTTTGAATGAGAGTAAAAGTATCTACCAAATTGCAATTAAAAGTGAAACATGCTGGTGCGAAATTAAGGAGAGGTTTTTTAAATTAAGAAAGCATTACGAAAGCAATTTTAATACCATATAAGATAGTAATTACAAGGGTCTTGTGTTAAATGGGCCCTTAAATCAAGAGAAGAAATGGGGGATGTCCACTTTCTAGAACGTTGATGGTGAATTTTTGATATCCCCACCAATGCTCCTAGCTTTCCAAGCTTAAGTTATTCCTTGCCCAAGCACTGTCATCCGGACGCCACGCCTCCCATCTTTTACTGCACGCCCCCCTTTATTTAGAACCCTGTAACAGTGATACTTTCCTTCATATCTTTATCAGCCATCCAATTTTTATCCTGCTCATAAAAGTTATGTGGCAAACGTTAAGTATTGTATACAATAGAAATCAAATTAATGACTCTAAAACTGCTAACCCATCACCTCCTACTAGTCCTACTTAAAAGGATTTTTATCAACGGATTGAATAGAAAGTCAGAACGACAATAATTGTAGAAATGAAATTGCAATGAAGCAAAATTAATTGGCATTTTAAATGAGGTATAATTGTCTCATCCTTTATTTAGTTAAGAGAAATTTGCTGTTTTTTTATACAAGAAAAGGAATGTAGTTGTTGGAATTTGAATTTCAAACATGTTAAAAATCACCTCAAATAAGCCAACTGAACTATTTCATATTCGAAATTTGTGGAGTGACTCCTTGAAAAGTCCCTTTGTTTCTAGTTATATTGGAAACAGATAGAGAAAGCGCATGTTTGATGGGCTGGAAAGAAAGAGTAGCAGCTTTTCAGGAAAAGATCAGGCAGCAAACAGCAGCCATTGCTGTGAATCAAATATTAAATCACTCCGTCGAAGTTTTAACACAAAAGAACATAATATATGTAGCATAAATGGAGGGAGAATGAACATATAAAACAAACGAGAGGCGTCTCTCTTCCCGTACAGTTAGTGCAGGGAGGGTGGGGGGCACATGCTTCAGCAACGATATGTCCTACCAAGCCCACGTCGCTGTGTTTCGATTCTCGGGTTATGGGGAAACACCATCATGCATGCCAAAGTCCCCATCCTTTTTTTTTTTAGGTTTATAATTACCTCTTAATAACATACTCTACTCTAATGTTCTCAATTAATTTCTTATTTATTTGACAGGTAATCTCATTATGCCTTGCCACTCATCTGCCCTCTCTGCTGCTCGTCTCATTTCGAGGGCATTAGCATTAGCATTAGAAGTTTTTAAACTTGCCCTTTTCATGTTGAGAATATACTATAATCAGATCACTCCCAACACACAACTGATATCTGGTTTTCAAAAGGAAAAAAAAAATATTTGAGCAGGCTTTGCAGGGGAAATATGTTTCTCAAGAAAATTAAAGAGATTTGGGCAGAAATGTCTATATGATGAGATTGGAGTGCAAATTAAGAATGAATATGTATTAGTAATTGTTAATTAATTATTATTATTATTATTATTATTATTAGTATTATTATAATGATATATTATGATCCGCAGCATCCAAAAGCATGAAAGGCGTGGGATCTTTGAAGCAAATGTGAAGCAGATGGGCCAAAGGGGCGACGTGGTGGGGGTTTTGCTGTTTTCTGATTTTAAAACATTCCAATTATAGTTTAATGTTTGTAGGCATGGGTAGACATTCCCTAAAACCTCCCATTAGGGCTAAAAAGGACCTTTTTGTGATATTCTGAAAAGAAAGAGCCTTTACAGCCATTTTCTCCTTGGAACATGCCCTAAAGTTGTTTGTTGGGGGACCCTGTGATATTTTCCCATTTTAAAACAGGTGGAACATATATTTCGTCTTAATAAAGTCAAAAAATATTATAGTTCGACCTCTCTAAGAATATATACAATTTTATCATTATTTAATCCAACTGACTGACAGACCACCATCTCGCTCTTTCTCTACCCCCCCTCCTGCAACTATTTCATCTCCACAAGCTTCCAAACAAAGAGAATTAATAGAAAGTAAGATTTACAACGTTTATTCTCCTGGTTGTCCTCTGTTATGTTGACAATGAAACAGAAGATAATAACAATTCTTCTCTGATTAATGGGTGTCTCTTGCTTTCTTGATTCCTCAACTCCAAAATATGCTTATGGCAATAACCATAGATCCTTCTGTCCAATTTAAACAACAGATTGAAAAGCTTTTTTTAATCCATGGCTTATGTTGAGATCAAGACTAAGCTCGGGAATCGTTATCATCATCATCATCTTCCTTCTTGTTATTGTCGAAACTGGCTGTTCACGTTCTTGGGTTATAGGATATGACCATGGTTCTTGCTGAAAACCTTTCTAGACAAAATCATCTTCCTCACGGTGCCGGCGGCGGTTTTTATGATTGTTGTGATAGCAGTTACACAGAGAGTTTTGGTCTTATGAGCCGTGTTCACGGGTATGACTATCACACTGAAGGTTGCTTAGGATCTGATCTATTTGCTAATCCCATGGCTGAAGATGAATCAAGAACTAATAGCCTTAATGAGGCGGGCTCCAACTCCAAGGATAACAATCGAGAAGAGAGAGACGAAGGTTGGCTCCAACTAGGTATAGGGGGTCAGGCAACAAGATATGATCACAACATGCATGACCAAGTCGATCCAACGGCGAGAAGAGGAGGGCTAATCGAGCTTGATCTATTACCTGGTGGTAGCTCGCAACAAGCGAGGTCATTAGCCCCTATTTTTCATATGCCTGATTTTCGAGCTCCACCACGTCCACCGGTTATGCGTAGTTTTAGTACTTCTTTATTCTTTCAACACCAACAAGGAAGCTGCTCCACCTTCCCTCACGGTGAGATTAGCTGGGCATTTAGGCCGATAGCGCACAATATAGCAGCAGCTCCTCCCTCTTCCTCATCTTCTTCTTCTTTGATGCCATTGGGCTCCTATTTAGCCAGACAATTTCAAGTGCAATCCGGAATGGATGTTGCAGGGCCCAGCTCGGATGTCAGAATCATTGATCCTCCTAGAAGACCCCATTCTGGCATTTGGTTTATGCTACAAGCATCGCAAAATCAGTAAGTAAAAGAACAGGAAAAAAGGGAACTTGGAAAATATTAGCCTCACTTTTTGTTTTTGTTTCAGGATTCTCTTACTCTTTTAATCGTATCAATTTGTGGGATTTAAAATAATTAAGAGTTCACTTTCTGATGAAATTCAGTTGGTTTTTTCATTTCAGAGCAAAAGAACCGTTCTTGCCTCAAATACCAAAGAGTTACCTGAGAATCAAGTAATTATATTCTATCCCTTTGTTTTATTCCAATTTATCAGTTTCTACTTCCTTTTGGTTTTTCGAGGCTTTCACAGGAACTCCTAAAATATAAGAAGTCTTCTTCTGCTTTACAAACATTTTTCGTGTTTTGGGCTTCATTTTTTATATCCTCAGGGAAGGGAAGATGACAGTGCAGTTATTAATGAAGTATCTGGTTAACAAGCTGAGATTGGATAGCGAATCAGAGGTATTTAAATGCAACTCCTTTTCCTTTAAAATGCTTCTATGTTGAGAATGAGCTGCCCCATGCTTCATTTTGCATACCTCACTTGCTTCAGATTAGCAAAACATGACGGCATAAAAGAGCCAAAAAGAGAAAATAAAGTCATCTTTTTTATCCAATAAATTTAATTACATTATTATAGGACTTGGTTGGTGTTAGAAACATGACAGAAACAGCAGAACTAAATGCATCTCTCTTACTGTGCTAGTTCTTATTGTCATTTTCCATGTCTGATAACATCACATAATTTAGGTGGGAAGTATATGTCTTTGGTAGCCATTTTCCTATCTAAAATTCATTAGCTTTTTAACCCATAATCTATGGTTCCTGAGATTGCCCAAATGTTATTCAAATCAAGGTAATGAATTTTTGAAATGGCTATAAATTTCTTGTTTGGGTTAGTTATGGATGACCTTAGTGACAGGATTAAAGGAGTAGGGTTCAATTGTAGAAGTTTAGAGATGATATAGAAAAATACCTACCACCTTCTTTTCTCAACCCCAAAAATAACTTGAAGAGAAATTGCTTTTCTTGCTTCTATAAATGGGGTTTACTATTTCTCACCATAAACTTATATGAAAGTAACCTATCAATGATCTGGCATACTTGCTTAGAGAACAGAAGAAAACACAAGCAAAGTATTGTGTAAATTAAAGCAAAACTAAATAAAATAAATATGAATCTTATATGATTAAATATTTAGAAAAAATATGATGCCCCTGCCTGCAAATCCATAAATCATGGTTACATAATACACAGAATCTGAATGGCATGTATTTTGCACTGTACAGCCATTAATTACCTTTAAAAACTGTGGAAACTTTGAGAAATATAACCATTTCTTTGTACAAAAGGGAAAACCGTTCTTAAATTTAAGACTGTTATCAAAACCCCTAACCACCTCAATCACCTGAATTAGACTATAGCATTGCAAGAATGTACTAAAAAAAAAAGAGCGTAATGCAAATATGCTTGCCTCCAAATTCAAGCAGAATTCATGTAAAGTGATAACAAGCAGTAAAACAAAGCAAAGATAACATTCTAGCTGATTGCATGCATCATCTTAAGCAGTATTGAGGGTATATCTTTCAATCACATTTTTGGGAGGCTAATTCTATTGCCGATGCTTTAGCTAAATTTTGAGTTCCTCGTTCTTATGCTTTGATTCTAATTGGGAGCTCTTGGGGCTTGGCTTTAATTGGGTTGTTTACCTCTTCTTTTTTAACTTCTCTCATTTTCTCCTTTATTTCCCTTGTACTCCTTCCTGTCCGTTAATAAATAAAAAAAAAAAGCTAAATGATTGGCAAATCAGCTCATTTTAGATGTATATGGACGGAAATTGCTCCCTTATTAAAAGAAAAACGAAGTTGGTAGTGAAGAAAATAGAAAATATTTTGGTTTAGCTATGAAAAATGGGAAAATAGCCTAAGACACAGAAAATCGATTAAAGCTTTGATTAGTTAGGATTACAATCTATACTCCTATTCCTATAAAGGGAAAAATATATACTCAATGGTAAAAATACCCGTATAATGAAAATTCAAGTTGCTTTATAGGTGGTCATTATCAGGAAAAAACGATGTCTATACCACTATAATTTGTGCACGAGGTGCACTATATAAGTGAATAATTTGTGTATCTCAACTTGTTAGCTAGATTCACTTTATTTTTCTCCTCGTCCCTTTTATAAACAATGCTTCTCATGCACACTTCATAATCAAATACAATTATTTCTTCCCTAATTATGACATTAAAGTAAAGTTTCTTCCATACTACGTTAGCATTTATAATTTTAAACCTAAGAGATACAATAATTCAGTATGTAAAGTTACTCAATTTTATCTGCTAAAAGTAAATGTAACCTTTAAATCAACAAATAGCTCCTAAGACAGTCCAAAATAAATCATAAAATTTTCACAAAACGAAGCTTGGTGTTCATTCTAATTTCTAGATTAAAGGATATTAAAAATCTTAATAATTAATTCCCAAGTGCATATGCACATTGACATTTGAACTCGAAGTCGACAACTTCATCACATTCATGTGTATGTCATGCAAGGATTAACATAAAAGAGATTTTATAGATTCTTAATTAATTAACATACAATACAATTTATTCAAGTTTATAGGTTTTTATACCATCTCTTATATTTTGATGGGAAATAGGCTTCAAAGTATGAAAGAAGATACTTTCAATTTATTGATTTAATTTTTTTTTTCAAATATATACTCAATGTACTACGTATTCATGGAAAGCATAAATCCTTATGCTTTTCTATACGTTTCAAAGAGAACTTAAATGTCAAATTACCATATGTCATTTTTTAGCAAGTTACATTTAATCATAGCTTTAATTTGCGGTAATCTTTTATTAGTAAGCTTTTTCTTTTTTTTTTTTTTAAAAAAGGGTAAATATATTCCTTTGCTTACTTCTTAACATGACTTCTTCTTCTTTTTTTTTTTGTTTTGGGTGAAAAGTGGAATTTGATGTTAGGATCTATTTTGGAGAGAAATTGTGTGTTTGTTGTATAGAAACTTCAAAGAGCTAGTATTCTCCCAAGATCAATTGAAAAGAAAGATTTGAATTTGTTAATTTCTTTTCTAGTGTGTATAAGTTAATATAAATAATTATGAAACTTTAGTACCGCAAGTCCTTAATGTTATATTTAGTTCATTTCTCATTTCATGTACTTACTTTCAAGCATGCTATGCA
Organism: Durio zibethinus; assembly: GCF_002303985.1. The sequence continues at coordinate 7,919,920 of NW_019167849.1, read as the reverse complement.
TATAAATATTATATATATAGTTAATTTCATGTTCTTCTTCTACCCAATTTTTGAATCATAGGATGAGATTCTAGGTTTAACTACGTCCAAATGACAAATTATTAGGAAAAGAATCACAGCTGGACAGAAATGTGCAGTAATCTTTCCTTAGCTATTAGCTTTTGACAAAACTTCGGCATCCTTGCACTCTGAAATTTGTTGTTTGAGCCCTACATCTTCTGTAAAAGCCAAAATGAAGCTTTTGTTTGCCAAGCTTGAGAAACATTTTTCTTCATTTGGTTTTCTCTTTTGGGTACGTCTAGACATGTTGACAAATTATACTAACCAATTCTTCTCGTCAATTCATCTAATATTAAAAGGAAACGAAGATCTTAGACATCATATTATTAATTATTAGATTGAAAACGTTGTCAGTTACATTGGCCTTCATTCTTTGTCCTTTCTGGCACTCCAAATATCATTTGTATGTCTTGTCTCTATGCCTGCCATCCAAAACATCTAAACTATGTTAGCCTGCTAGAATTTATGATAGTTATGACATCTTCGACATTCTGTTTCGTTGCATTAGTATCAATTATATAATATTGTTTCGCATATATATAAATTATTTAAACTATGGTGGATGCATATATACTTTTGTTTCTTTCCTTGAACTTCATGACCTGAAGTAATCCAGTTGAGATTATGACAAGTCATGTTAACAGCTATTGCTTGTTTGTATTCTTCACCTAAGAGAAATGCACCCAATCTCAAAAAATCATAAAATTTGTTTAGATAATATAGACGTGCGTCATGCTGAAACATCCTCATGCTTTTATATAATAAAAGAAAATCCCCATGTAATTATTTAGTTCAAGTCGGCTGCCATTGATTTGGGCAAATTCTTGGCAGCGGCTGGGCGATAATCATCTCTTTGCCACATAAAATTTTCATCTCAGCTAGGGTTTTTTTAGTCTATCGGCCTGGGATAAGAAATTTCTGCTTTTTCACGTGACATGCAACAAAGGATCCAATGATTAGTGTTATAAGTGATTTTAGCGTAGATGTAGGACTCTTCTCTCTCCCTTTCTCTCTCTTTGATATCTCCTTAAATAAATTATCCATGTTCTTTATTACTCTTTTAAACCATTTTGTTGTCATGATCATTACCCATAATACAGAGAGAAGCATGGCCAATTTCTTTATTTTTACATACTCAGGTTAATAATAATCAGTCCAAGGAAAAGCCCAAAAGATAACCTCTTGAACATGATGGGAAAGGTTCCTTTGATTTTTTTTTTCTTTTGCATTTTTTTAACTGCAAATGCAATGCATTGACTTTAAGATATTATAGCATAAAAGCATCTTCATCCTTGAATTATTATCATCTCGTCCATAGTTGACACTCACCAACATATACATACCCGTGCTCTGAATAAAAAATTAAAAAAAAGAGAGAGAGAGAGAGAGGATTTGATATTAAGACAGGTAGTAAAATCATATCGTAGGGCCTTGAAAAGCACACGTGGACCCTGTGATTCTCAAACCCTCCCATCTGAAAGAGTTTTCGCTTCCTTTCGTCACGCTTTCGCTTCTTTCTTCTCAGCACAGCTAATTGTAGGCCCTCCTTTTTTGAGCCCTTTTTTCTCATGGATTTTGCTTAAAAAGGGACTTCAAAATACCTTAAGTGCACCACTTTGATGGATTTTAAAACACCCCATCATCACTCCCACAACCAACCACATAATACTTATATTCAATTATAAAAAAAATCCCCACATATTTTACGTCGGGGGAAAGCAATGCATGAGGGATAATTCCACAACAGAATCATTCCTAGTTGTTGAAAAAAAACAAAAATAAAAACATAAAAGGACTGATAAGAGCCCCATGAAAATGAGTTCTTTATTGTTGGTGGACATGGAATGCATGCAGAATTAAATATTAGGGAATAAATCCTTATCTTTCATCAACATCCACCCATTAAACAATTATTAATCCCTTTTCCCCCACCTTAGCTAGTTCACCATATGGATTTTAAGAATTAATTATTATGAATATTTAACCAAATCGAAAAAATCAACACAGTTTGAGGAATATTGACTTTAGGCGTTAGCGGTTTTATTTAAAAAAGAAACTAAATTACACCAATAGTCATTCAATTTTAGATGAATTTTTATTTTAATCACTCAATTATAAAAATTTACGTATGTTTTAGTTATTAACATTTAAGTAAATATTTCTTACTATCTAATTGCTAATCTTTAACATAATATTAACAGAATTAGTCACGCATGATATCAATGATCATGTGACATGCTCAAGTAAAAGAAATATTACAGTAAAATTGCTGACATGACATGACAAAATAGAAAAAGGCACCATGTTGTTGCTACTCTAACATGTAGCCATTTCCATATTCTTCTCTCTTACTCTGGAATTGGTCCAGGTCGCCTTTCTCACATGGTTGTTATCCCAAATCGTTGCCACAATCAAATGCCGAAGTAAAAGTGAGGAAGATAGAAATAAGCAGCAACAAACTTTTTTATTATTTTATGCTATATCAGCAACGCTAACTTTATATATTTTTGACACACACATATCACAGTCACTAATATTGTACATGGCTCGCTTAGTCAACATTTTATTAGAAATTAATAGTTAAATGATAAAAAAAATTTATTTAAACGTTAACGATTAAAATATAATTTTGTACACTTAAGTGATGAAAGTAAAAAAATCTAAAATTAAGTGATTATCTGTGTATTTAAAAAATAACCTGAAGAAGACGTGCATGAATGTGAGTGGTGCACGTGACAGATGTTGAGTTAGGTTTTGTAGGAATAAATATAAAAAAACTGTAACAAAAAGATTTTTAAAAACATGAAAAGAAAATTGGGTCCCTATTCCTCGCTTTGCCTTTTGAATCGTGTTTAATTATTATACATAATGCTTGCTATTTTTGAATATTTATGTAGTGAATTATTTTAATTTTAATACCACTATTAAAATAAAAGTCTATAGAATCATGATTTTGGCTTACGAGTAAAGTCTATATAGGTGGGACCCGTAATGATAATTTCGGGCAGTTTAAGATCGTGGTATTAACGGGCAGGCTTCAGAAGAATAGAGTGTCAATTTCCCTGCCTGACCGCTGACCTAAGTTTGTAGTACTAGTAGTATTTTTCAATTTTTCGTGTTAGGGGGAATGAATATGTTGGAGCAAAGAACAAAAGTAGGAGAAAGAGAAAGGGAGAAATTTTATGGGTAAAGTAGAAGTTTCAGATTGATGGGGCATAGCCTGGATAAGAGACGTAACCCAGTGACAAAGCATGACTTCAATAGCACTCGTAAGAAAAAAAAAAAAAAGTTCAAAAATATTTGAAATTTTTCTTTAAATATTTTTATTTTTTTAATTTAAAAAATATTCATAAATATTCTATTTCGAAACATAAATTCGTATCCGATTGACTGAAAGAATTTTGTTTCTTTTTGGGTTTTCTTAATGACTTTTAACCAATTAATTGATCCCCATACAGTTCACGTCCACATCGTTTCGTTGCTTTCAAGTGAAATTTGAGGAAACTTGTCGACAAAAAAGAAAAATAAAAAAATGACCATTTGATATGAAAATTTTTCTCTTTTTTTTTATTCCTTTTACTCAATTATTTTGTAAGATTTTATGAATAAAATATGGAACTGCTGACAAGAGCGTATTGTACGATTGGAATAAGCAGATAGAGATAACATGTCGAGGGCAACAGCTTCTACCATTGATGACGTTGCAGCATGTAAGAGATCAAATATGGAGTTCAAGAGACGCTGTGACTTTGCTTCCGGAAACCTCAACAGCTGAACATGTCATGGTTCTGCACTATGGTAGGAGCGCTTGAAACAAAACATTTTTCCTCTTAAATTTCTCATAATTTAATCGCCTCCTTTTTATGTGATGGATGTATCATTCTTAAGTTATGGAAACCCGTCCCTTAATTTCTTTTCTTATTTCTTGCATCTCTAATCTATATATTTCTTGGAGAAAATAGTTTGGAGATGTCCTGAAATGATGTTTTGATTTTAACCAAAATTGTTTTTCCTAGCTATGCTAGCTTAATACTTAATTATTATCGTTTCTTTCAACTAGTACAAACTTCATTTGATTAATTGAGTAATTAAACCATTTTTTTACTCACTTCTCGCTCTCCATAACTCATGCCTTAATATTCATATCTTCAATCAACAAGACTGAAGACTTGCCACAGCTAGCAGGTACCTTGTTTATCTTGATTAATTAAATAATCACTTGAAAATTTAATTATGTATAAATGGTGCTCAACAGCCCTTAATTGCTCATGTTACTACCATATAATAATATACAAAAACTCCTATATTAATTATTAACAATAGTCGAACTCCTTTAAAATGTTAACAAAAACAATCAAATATATAAAATTATGCTATAGCAAAACTTTTCCGATCACCTCATTTTCACCTCATGATAAGCGCAATATTGCAAATAAAACAAGGAAACTTTTAAATATGTCATTGAGTCCTTTAATAAAATAATTATATACGGTTTGTTTTTAAGAATTCGTTTTCAAAATATCAGAAACCATGTTGAAAATTTATTATATTATTTTTAAAGTTTTTTTCATATTTAAGACAATTAAAATATAAAAAAATATATTGAAATAAAATTATCATAACGTATAAATCCGTGGAACTATCGCTAGATATGAATTAGAGAAGTCACCACCATTTTTTTTGTTTAGGCATGATTGACCACTTGATTAAATTTGTCTTATTTAAAGAGAAGTTTCAAGATTGATTTAGGTATCTTTAAATAGTAGATTCTGATCGACGAAATCAGAGTTTAGGTTCGAGAATACGATTACGTGTGAAAAAAGTTATAACACCCTCATAACACCTATCCAAAGACCCATCCAAAGAATTATACTAGTTTGATTTTAAATTATCCAAGCTTTGAATATATTTATATTTTACCAAAATATTTAATATTAAAAATTAGTCTTAAAATTATTTCAATAGTTTGATAGCAATTTAAGATAATTCTCTCACCTCTAGAGTATTAATGGAGACTAAGGTCCTACTCTAAAAAGGCTCTATCATCAGATTTATTAAAGGATTTCATTCAAGAAAAAATAGTAAGTCTCCCAATAGTTTGGTAGGATTTACTTTGTAGCAAATCTCCTAATAATTTGATGAGATTTTGTTTGAAAAAAGTTTGTAAAAATTTATTTTTATTATTTTTCTTTTGAGAGAATTCATTAAATCTCCCAATAATTTGATAAGACTTAATTTGAAAGGCGATCCTTCAATAGTTTAAAGGATAAAAATTATTCTTATTTTATTTTTGTTTCTTTTTAAAATTTATTTATAGAATTTCCCAATAGTTTGATTGATTCCATAAAATTTAAATCTATAAAAATTCTCCAATAATTTGATGAAATTCATGAAAAATTTTCTTTTATTTTTTATTTTTTTTGAAAATTGATTTATGAAATTTTTCAATAGTTTGGTGGCTTCTATAAATTTACTTGAAAAGATTTTTTTATTTTTTTGTCCTTTATTTTTTTTCATTCTTTGCTTTTTCTGTTTTCTAAAAAGAAAAGATTTTTTACTTATTATTTTTTCAAATATTGAATTACTAAATACAATTAAATAAATAAAACCAGTAAAATTAAATAAAAATTAAAAATAAAATAAAAACTCAAAATAAATAAAAAATCAAATCAAATCAAAAAATAAAATGAAAATGAAAAAAGAAAAACCTGCAATTCGGATTGGGTTAGAGCGTAGGCCTTATTTCTAGGATAGCCAAGAACACTCATTGAAAACTTCAACCAAAAATTGAAAAACCATTGGTTTTTGAAAAAGTCATCAAAAAATTTAATCTAAAATTAGAAAATCCATTGGTTTCTAAAAAATTGGCCGAAATATGGCCAAAAAATTCAACCTTTTCACTAGAAACTTCATTGAAAAAATTCATGTTTTTCCCAAAAATTCAGATTTTTCAGAAAAATCTTAGGTTTTCTAGATTTGCCCATATTTGCCCAAATTTCCTCAAAAACTCTTTAAAATTCTAATCCAAACCTCATAAACCTAAATCTAACCCAAAATTCTAAAATCAAAATCCTAAAAACTCTTCATTGCTAAAATTTTCCAGAACACCAACTCTCTAAAAAATCAACCGTTTTTCCCAAAAATCAACCGTGTCTTCAAAATCCACTATGTGTTCTATTCCATCATTTTGCATCCAATTTATAGGCATCCTTAGGGTAAATTTTAGGAAATAGACAGAATTATCCAAGACTTGAATATTAGGATTGGGTTCTATTCGAGTGTGATCTTAGGTCCTAATTGATTTCAGTGGTTATACTGATATGATTTTGCATTAAAAACATTTGACTATGGGATTCTGATCTATTGATTCAAAATTTTAGTTTCCAAAATTCTCATCAAAGATCGAAAAAAAAAAAAGAAAGAAGAAAGAAAATAAAATAATAATAATAATATAACACTATACCATAAACTATACTATAATAGTAGTAGTAGTAGTTGTTGTAGTAGTAGTAGTAGTAATAGTAGTAGTATTAGTAGTAGTAGTAGTAGTAGTAGTAGTAGTAGTAGTAGTAGTAGTAGTAGTAGTAATAATAATAATAATAATAATAACAATAATAATAATGAAAATTGACCCCGGACATAGATGAGTGTTTATAGCTATCCCTCTTTACATATCCCTATAAGACAAGGATGATGCAAAGACCTAGACACTTATGTTCCAAAAGTCAAATCTGTGAATAGAAATGACTGAGACTAAGCCATAAATCGAGAAACGATCGAGGTTAAAAGTCAAGAAGATGATCTGGATTGAGCTGAGATCAAATGATGGAGATAAAATTACGAGTCTTAAGATAAAACGACAGGATCAAGTAGTTAAAAATGATTAATTGGGACGAAATCGTGAGCTAAAAAAAATCTAGATTGAGACAAAATCATATGATTGGGATGATGCTGTGGTCTGAAAGTGACCAAGACCGAGTCGAAGTCATAGATGAATGATCAAAACGATGTCGTGAGTCAATAAATGATTTGGATCGAGTAGAGATCGAATGATTGAGATGATGTCACAGGTCTAAAAGTGACCAAGATCGAGTTTTGGTCGTAAATGAATGATCAGGACGATGCTGCGATCTAAAAGTGACTAAGATTGAGTTAAGGTCATAGATAAATGACCGAGACGATGTTGCGAGTCTAAAAGTGACTAAGATTGAGTTGAGGTCATAGATGAATGACCGAGACGATGTTGTGAGTCTGAAAGTGACTAAGAACAAGTTGAGGTTGTAGATGAATAACTGAGATAATGCCATGAGTTTGAAAGTGATTAAGACTGAGTTGAGGTCGTAGATGAATGACCAGGATGATGTCTTGAGTCTAAAAGCGACCAAGACTAAATCAAGATCATAGATGAATGATCAGGATGATATCACGAGTCTAAAAGTGACCAAAACCAAGTTGAGGTTAAAGATGAGCAACCATGATGAAAGTGTGAGTTAGAAGAATGATTTGGACTAAGCCGAGATAAAAAATGAATGATAAATGATCATGCTATAATGTAGATGCATGTCCTATCCTGGATGCAAATGCAAATACAATTATGTAGTGCTGATGTCATGAAATTTTAATTGTGGTGACAAGATTCTCAAGACTCTACCAATTCTTCTTAGCTTCTTGGTATTAGGGGTGTAAATGATACATTAGTACTCACAAGCTACTCGGGTTCTATTCAAAAAAAATTCAAATTCGATTCGATTATTGTCGAGTCGAGCTCGAGCTCGAGCTCGAGCTGAGTAGCTCGACTTATCGATCGAACCAAATTCGAGTATTCTTATATCTGACTCGAGTAGCTCGCGAGCCTAATCGAGCTTTTATATTTAAATATATTTTTATTATTTTAATTAATAAAATATTTCGAGTCTAAGTTCGAGTTCGAGTTCGAGTTCGAGTTCGAATTCGAGTATGAATAATCGAACTCTTGTCAAGTATACAAATCGAGCTTATTTTTACATATTAATCGAGCTTAATCGAGCGAGCTCGAGTAGCTCGAATTCGATCACGAATCGAGCTCGAGCTTGAAAAATAAAACTCGATCGAGCTCGAGCCGAGTATCGAGCCCCGAGTTGTGAGTCGAGCTCAAGTTCGAGCTTCTCACTATTCGGCTCAGCTCGGCTCGTTTACACCCCTACTTGGTATTAATGTTCTAAGAGCAAATTTTTTTAGTTGTTCCTTATCCTTCTTTTCATCTAATCATGATTCATCAGCTATGTCAACCAATCTATCATTGAATTCATCATCGAGTCATCTTGTTTGCCCTTTGTAAATCATTTTCTCATGCTTTTTTCATTTATCTCATCTTGGATTTGTTTCAAAAGAATCGAAAACTCATTATGAAAAATGTCATTCATTTATTTACCATCATTCAAATTAGTGATAGACATGACGCATTTCTTTGGTTCATTCAGGGAATGCTCATTTGGTGAAGGATAAGAAAAATGGGTTTTTATTATTAAAGGAACAAAAGGTATAGTCAAGAACAACTCAAAGGGTGAACAAAGGTAAAATGCTACGATTCATTCAAATAGGACATTAATATCCAAAATAATGATTGTTCAGACAATTTTGAACTCAAAGTCAAATTTTTTTAAAAAAATGTGATTCCATCAATATCATCCTCATTTTTGAGACCCTTATATAGAGCTGTGTTCCATAGTTTCATTTCAGGGTTTTAGTTTAAGTCTTCTTTTTTCTCTTTTTTCTCTTTTTCTTTTTTTTTTGTTTTTCTATTTTTTTCTTTTTTTTTGTGCACACCTTTTTCTCATTTTTTCATTTTTCTTTCTTTTTATTCATCAATGACACTTTGATCAAAGCTTCAAATAATCTAATGGAAAACCCAACCCAATTCAATTCATGATTCTCCAAATCAAATATTTATGTTCGATCAAAATGGACTTTTAAGGGACATAACGTAAGTTAGGGTAAATGTTGCCAAAGAAATGGATAAAAAGTCAAATTGTATTTGTGAGGTAATCAAACTAAGGATCATTTCTTCATACGGAGCACATTGGTGTTTTACCCTCATAATTTATCTTTTTTTTCTATTTTTTTTGGTGGAGCACATTGGCATTTTGCCCTTATCAATTTTCTTTCATTTTCATTTTCATTTTTTCTTTTCTTTTTCATTTGAGCACAAAAGGACTTTGCCCTAAAGGATGAACAAGTTTCTCAAACTTTTGCCCCATGTGTGAGGTGATCCTTGGTTAAGGGTTTTTCAAAAAAAAATTTTAGTTGGTTCAAATAGGGGTAAGCAAAGGATAATTTTACTTTTTTTTTGAAAGATAGAAGAAATATGGCCATTTCTCATTTTGAACATGAATACTCTCAATGGAGTTTTATTAATCAAGAACAGACTTGAGAGTGAACAATCGTGAAGATCATATGTTGCATCAATTTGGAATTCTTCACCTGATTTACCTTTTATGGACCAATAATCTCAAATTTATCAATCAAATGGTGTTTTCAAAGTTGAATATTAAATTATTGTCATAATTATCTAGACATTCATTATTTGAAATAAAAAATGGGTATGGGAAATGTGTGAGAAGGTAAAAATAAATAATGGGTATTCACACAAAAAAAGAATAAAAATGCATCAGATTTGTCACTTTTATTAAAATGATGAAAAATAAAATGAAATTCAAGTATATAAAAGAAGATCCATATTCTTAAGAAGCCCAAGATGATAAGCAGTTCTAATCAACCTTTCCAAAATCATGCCTCTGGGTGATTAGGCAATGAATTTCCACTGACATTAGACACTGTGTTTCCACTAATATTTCAACCTTTCTTTGATTAGACTTTGCACCATATGTTTTAAAAAGATACAATTTTTGGTGGAATGGCCCACCACTTCAAAATGGTGGTCACAGTGAGCAATAGAGTCATACCATTTGGGATAGAAAGGTTCATGTTATTTTGCAAAAAATGATAGCAATCAAATGGTTTTTCTAAAACTCTTGGTACAAATCTATGTAGCTCATAAGAATATGGTCAAATGTTTTTTTAGTTTTGTGATTCTGTACACCACTTGTTGGAGTATTTGGATAAATAGAGGGCCTAGGTGTGGATGGATAAGAAAGTCATGAAGTTGATTAGTAAACTATAGCAGAAGCATGACTTGTAGGAGAATGATATGTGGGGTAGAGTGGCTGAAAGTAGTTTTTGGATTGCTGCTTGTTGAAACTCACAGCTTGAATCTCATTTTTCTTTTTTTTTTTTTGGTATCTTTTTAGCAGTAGAAGGCTCTCTTTCTTCTAATTTATCTTTTTGATTGCATTTTCGATGATCTCCCTTACAATCACCATATCGGTAAAATTTTTAGTTGCATTCTCTATCATCTTCTCATAGTATGGTGATTTTAGAGTGCTTATAAACAGCATTATCATTTTCTTTCTCTGTTAGGGGAGGTGTACTTGAGCAGCAACATCCCGCCATCTTTAGGCATACTTTTTGAAAGATTTGAATTTTTTTCTCTATACTTTGTAACGAAAAATGATTAGGAGCCATGTTTATGATGTGATGGTATTGGTTTTAAAAGATTTAGTCAAATCTTTCCATGATTTTATACAAGTCCTGTCTAACTAGACATATCATCTTATAATAGCCCAATTAAGATGTCTTGAAAAATGTACATGAGTAGCTTCTTATTGTTGGTGTGAGCTACCATCTTACGATAATACATTGTGATATTTGTAATAGGGCACTTGGTATTGTCATACTTCTTAAATTTTGGTACCTTAAAATTTGAAGGAATCATAACATCTGGAGCCAAACAAAGGTTGGCAACATCCATGGATCCATAGAAATCAATGCCTTCTATAGCCTACAATCTTTCTTAAATCATGCTCATAGCTTGATCGGTCTTAGAGTCTTTTAGGGACACAGCCTTTTGTAACTTCACTTCTTCTCTGGTCTCATCCATTTTGGGAATTTAGATGGGCTCATCTACCTTTTCAACGAAGATAGGATTGGTATAGCTATGAACATTCCCTTGATTGTAATTTGGAAATGTGGTCTGTTGTTACTGAAAGCTTGGAATGGTTTAGGCCTTATGTAGAGCAAAACTTGAAGGATACAGTGGTTTAGTATCTTCATATGAGATGTCTTCTTTTATTGCTTTTCCCATGTTTATATTTTCTAAAGCTTCAAAGATCTTGCTTAGCTTCCCCTTAATTACTTCTTGGGTTTTTTCCAGCCTCTCAAACTAGTCCACATTATCTTACTCCATCTTCCTAGCTTTAGCTCAAGTATAACTAGTGTTGAGCTATCCCTGAACTTTGATTTTCCATAATGTATAAATTTAAAATGACATCCATGGAACTCTCAAATTATACATAAGAATCAATACTAAAAAAAATACATGAACGCAATAAGAAAAATTTACCACATAGCAATTGTTATCAAATAAAATCTTTATTGAATTAAGATTATTTTCAACCAAATCTAACATTACATCCATGAAAGGTCTAAAACTACTGAGAAAAAAAACCAATGGCTCGTTGATACTGGTTTTGCACTTCATTAAGAAAATCTACCAATTTTTGATTATGTACTCTTATTAGTGGCACCCTTGCTTTCTATTTTTCAATCATTTTTACCATATTTTTGGCTTTGTAAACAACCACAATGATTCAGTCAAGTAAGGACTTCAACTGGTTATGTTTTTACACATATGCTTCCTTCACTTGCTTACATTCTTCAGTCATGGCCTTCATTTATGCTTTGATTCTCATAACTACTCCATTTAGCATTTGGATATGCTTTTGTGTTTCAAAGAGCATTGCATCCTTTTCTTGCAATTTTGCTTGCAATTGTCTATTTTCTTACAATAATTGGGCTAATTCTTGATTAGTGGATGACCTTGTTGTATTAAGGTCAATGCACAAATTCCTCCATCCATCATTTTCTTGCTCTAATGTTTGGACTTCCATTTTTAACCTTTTGTTTGTAAGCTTCAACTCTTCAGAATCTTTTTTTAGGCTAGTAAAGGATTTGCCTAGGCTTTCCATGGATGTAATTGAGATTTTCTTTGTTAAAAATATTTCGTGGTAATTAGTCCTTATAATGATGTGAATGCATGATAAAAGAAAAAGGTTAATAAAAAATACACAAATACAGAGCTCAACATACAAGGTTAGTAAAAATATACAAAAAGACAATATATAGGCTTACAAATAAAATAAACATCCAATCATAGGCCTTATTTAGGATTTTTTAACACAAAGAGAAGGCATGGTTCTACCTATAGTTGGGCTCTTAAAGTTAACTACATGTGGTGTAGATAAATTCTAAAAGGTTCCCAAATTGTTCCTTACATCATCATCCATTACAGACTAGTAAGGCATCCCAATCCTCACCCATTATAGGCTACAAGCAGAAATGGTTCAATTTAAGTGAGAGTGTTTTGCAGGCTCATGCGAAAGAAATGAGATCTCATGAGGTATAGGTACTTCACTCCCTCTTAAAAGTAGAGCTCGGGTGGAGAGCTTTATGTTATGTATATGTAAATGAATGACAGATATATACAATAAATAGATGAATAATTACGAAATATAAACAATAAAAAAATAAATAGGAAAGAAAATAAATCTCAAATTTATTAGTAAGGCTTGGATAATAAGAAATTGTTTACTAGCTTGACTCTTGATGTCCCTAGTAGAGTCACTAAATTGTCATAACATATAGATCTATGGATCTATCGTAGACATGGATTAAAGGAGTCACCACCAATCTTTTTTATTTAGGTGTGATTGACCACCTGATTGAATCTGTCTTATTTAAAGAAGAGTCTCAAGATTGACTTAGGTATCTTTAAATAGTAAATTCTAATCTACAAAACTAGAGTTTAGGTTTGGGAGTACGATTATGTGTAAGGAAGGTTATAGCACCCTCACAAGCACTCATCCAAAGGATGGTACTAGTTTGATATCAAATTATCCAAGCCTTGAACATATTTATATTATACCAAAATATTTAATATTGAAAATTAGTCTTAAAATTGTCCTAATAGTTTGGTAATAATTTAAGATAATTCTCTCACCTCAAGAGTATTCATGAAGACTAGGGTCCCACTCTAAAGAGGCTCCATCGTTGGATTTATTAAAGGATTTCATTCGAGAAAAATTAGTAAGTCTCCAAATAGTTTGGTAATACTTACTTTGAGGCAAACTCCTAATAATTTGGTGAGATTTTGTTTGAAAAAGGTTTGTAAAATTTATTTTTATTATTTTTCTTTTGAGAGAAATCATTAAGTCTCCCAATAGTTTGGTAGGACTTAATTTGAAATACAATCCTCCAATAGTTTAAAAGATAAAAATTATTCATATTTTTATTTTTATTTTTGCTTTTTGAAATTTATTTATGAAATTTTGAATAGTTTGGTGGGTTTCACAAAATTTAAATTCATAAAAATTCTCCAATAATTTGGTAGGATTCATGGAAAATTTTCTTTTATTTTTATTTTTTCTGAAAACTAATTTATGAAATTTCCCAATAGTTTGACGAATTCCATAAATTTACTTGAAAAGATTTTTTAAAAATTTTTTTATCCTTTATTTTTTTTTTTTTTTATTCTTTGCTTCTTCTGTTTTCCAGAAAGAAAAGATTTTTTTAATTTATTATTTTTTAAATATTGAATTACTAAATATAATTAAATAAATAAAACAGTAAAATTAAATAAAATTGACAATAAAATAAAAACTCAAAATAAATAAAAAAATGAAATTGAAAAATAAAATAAAAAAAAAACCTACAATTCGGGTCGAGTCAGAGTGCGGATCAACGGGTCAATGCGCGGATCCTGGCGGTCCAAAACAACATCGTTTTGGGCTATTATAAAAAGTACTCCTTAACTTTTTTACTTCAAAAGCCCTTATCTTCTCTCTTTCTAGACCCCATTTTCTCTACCTTCTTTCTAGGATAGTGAAGAACACCTATCAAAAGCTTCAACTGAAAACTGGAAAACCCAATGGTTTCTAGAAAAGTCACCAAAAAATTTAATTAAAAACTAGAAAACCCATCGATTTTTGGAAAATTGATCAGAATATAGCAAAAAAATTCAACCTTTCACTGGAAACATCATCGAAAAATTCATGTTTTAAAAATTCATGTTTTTCCCAAAAACCCAAATTTTTTAGAAAAATCCTACATTTTCTAGATTTCCCCAAATTTGCCCAAATTTCCTTAGAAACCCTCCAAAATGATAATCTAAACCCCAAAAACCTTAATCTAACCCAAAAACTTCAAATCGAACCTAAAATTCCAAAATCAAAATCCCAAAATTTTTTTATTATCAAAATTTTCCAGAACACCGACTCTCCCAAAAATCAATTCTTTTTCCTTAAAAATCAATTGTGTTTTCAAAATGCACTATGTGTTTTGTTCCATCATTTTGCATCCAATTTATAGGCATCCTTAGGTCAAATTTTAGGAAACGAATAGAACATCCCAAGCTTGAATCCTGTGATTGGGTACTGTCTGAGCATGATCTTAGGTCCCAATTGATTTCAATAGTTATACTAATCCAATTTTGCATTAAAACCATTTGACTATGTGATTCTGATATGCTGATTCAAAATTTCAGTTTCCCAATTTTTTTCCAAAGATCAAAAAAGAAAATAAAAAGAAAGAAAATAAAATAATAAATAAAAATAATATGATGATGATGATGATGATAATAATAATAATAATGAAAATGAAAATGAAATTAAAATCGACCTCAAACATAGATGGGTGCCTACAATGGCCTTTGCACATAGTAGTGATATAAGGGGCCTTGGAAATATCTCGTTCTTTTGATGAAATTTAATCATCATTTAAAGTTATGAAATTTAGAGCCATAAAACTCCCAACAATATGGTCAACATTCTCGACAGAGATATTACAGTCTGCATGTGCTTGATTCAACAATCTTAATAGGGCATTTTGATGATAACAAAAAAATTTGAGTGGGCATCTTGTTCAACTGCTCTACTATGCTGTATTCATTATGTTTGAAAATTTTAAAAAACTCATAGGCTTCTTTTTCAGTGACAGGTTCTTTATATCTTGCATCTTAAGCCACTAAAAAATGAGTCTTATCTTCTTATACCAACATCTTTTCTCTTTCTTTAGCTTTTCCTTTATGAGCCTTCTTTATCATATCGGGAGTATAATATCTCCCACTTCTTATCATTCCACCTACCCAGTTATATTTGCAGTACTAGTGGTATTTGGCTCACTCGCAACCTGACAGTCATTTTATTCTTATGCCATGACATTATAATCATACTTCCACAACACTACCTTATTACTCTGATAGAGGAATAGGATAGGAGCTTGAATTGTTATAGGTTTTATGCAAAAAGAAATGGGCTATTCTTTTACCGAGCTTGGTTTTGCATTACAAAAAATAGCTATCAGTTTAAGCAAAATTTTAGAAAACATACTTTTTAAAGATCCGTCTCTTGCTATATTCACCAAGGATTGCTTTTGCACCTCATTTGGTTTTTCATTATAGTAAATCATCACTGGCTTAAGCATAAACTTAGGCATACTCTTTAAAGACCCTTATTCTGTTGCATTCATTATGTTCTAATCATTTTCTTTATAAAACTCTACCAAGGATGAATCTATCATTGTTTGTAGCATTTGGTGAAACATGCCATAATTTTGAATTGAGTGTCCTACCATATTCATGTGATAGATACATGTTTAGGTCGGATCATAGACTTTATGATAAATCTCTTGTTTTGAGTGAATTGAGTGAAGCATGTCAATTTTGACCAAGTTTTCTAACATTTGACCCATCAAGGTTTTAACTTCATTAACACTTCTTTTAATACATCTTACCATACTGCCATTTATTACGTTGATCACTGGCCCAGCGTGGTTTAGTAAAGTATTTTTGTTAATATTTGGCTTCCCACTGGTGTCAAAATTTATGTATCCTTTCTTGATCAAGTGCTACACTCTATACCTAAGAGCTGTGTTGTTTTTTATGGAATGGCCCACAATCCCATCATGATAATCACATCGAGCATTTAGATTATACCATCTAGGGTGTGAAAGCTTTAATGGTTTTATAGGGTAAGCTACAATAAGATGGTTTGCTACCAATTAAGGGAACAAATCAGTGTAAGACATGGGAATGTGGTCAAAGGGAGTTTTCTCTTAAGTGGCCTTTGGACCTCTATGATTGTTTGTCAAACTATAAGGCTGAACACAGGTTAGGCTATAGGTGTAGGAGTGTGAGTAAGCATGCAAGGGCAAAAGCTTTGTGGGAATCTCAATGGCGGTACCAGTTGATATGGGTGTAGACTTTAGAAAATGTTATGTGTGATGGGGTAATAAGGTGGGTAGGCTGGGTAGGGGTGATATGAGACTAAATTTCTGGGTGGTTGATTCCCATAAGCCATAGCATATGCCTCTCTATCTTTCTTTTTAGATGGCATTACTTTCTTGAAACTAGAGGCATCACCTGTCTTGATCTTACCACTCTTGATGGCATTTTTTGATTTCACCATAAATTACCATATCCATAAAATTTTTGTTGCATGGCCAATAAATTTATCATAATACAATGCTTTAAAAATATTAACGAAAAGCACCATTGTCTCTTTTTTTGTCAAAGGTGGCTATACTTAAGCGACAAGATCTCTCCATCTATAGGCATATTTCTTAAAAGTTTCATTGGTTTTCTTTTCCATATTTTGCAGTGATAACCTATTATGAGCCATGTCTAATACATGCTTGTATTAGCCAAGAAAAGCTCTTTAGCGAGGTCCTTCTAAGAATGTATACGACTCTTATCTAGTTGGACATACCATTTAGCTACAGACCTAGAGAGGTATCCTAAAAATAATAGATCAAAAGCTTATCATTGTCGATGTGACTTGTAATCTTATGATAGAACATGGTGAGATGGGCCAATGGGCACTTAGTTCTATCATACTTCTCAAAATCAAGAGTTTTAAACTTTAGTAGAATTACTAGATCCGAGACCACATTGAGGTCATTTGCATCAATAGTGCCAAAGATATCTCTTCTTTCAATGGCTTTTAGTCTTTTTTCTAGCAAGTCATACTTGTGTTAAATTTCTTTTTTCTCTCCTAACTCTAACATGCCCTTTAATTTCTCTCATTATCTGGGATCATCTAAATTGAGAAAAAAATTGGATCAACCAGATTACATAATGGGTTATGTTCAAATTACCGTTGATTTGGTTATTGGTTAGCCAATAAGTTCACATTCATGAATGATAAGGTTGCCCACCCATATATGATGGATACATTAATTAAGGAGCTCAAGCATGGGGTGGTATATACTCGGGTGGGTAAAATGCCTTTTCTGTGACATTGGTATTTTCTTGAGGTCAATTTTCCTCTGTTATAGTACAGGCTTCAAAAATACCTTTTAACTCTACCATTTGTTTTCGCATCTCCTCTACATTTCAACCATCCATTGTTGTATATCTTCCTGAGCTTTTTCCATTCTCTCTATCCTGGCTGCCTACTTGTTTTCCATAATTCTAACTTGTAATCATGTATTGTATGAGTGACGAGTAGATCAATTTTGAACTTTTGGATGGTTAAGCTATCCTTAAACCTTTCATTACTACAATTTGAAAAATTAGGATGCCATATTATTTTTGTGAAAGCAAAACAATTTTTATTTTAATATTAAAAGCATCATTTTAATGAGGTAAATATTGAGAAAGAAAAAAATATGCACAATGTATGCATGATTGCATTCAAAGGTATTTACTCCAAGACATATCTCAAACATTAGAACTTTTCATTGATTCTAACTATTTTTTTTTTTTTAACAAAGAGTCTATCATTTTAGCATTGTAGCCATAAAGACATTTAATTTGCTCATAGTGATCCTTAGCCTCAACTAAAAAGTTCAACAAACATTGCCCATAACTTCTAATTAGGTTAATTTCTTATATTAAAGCTTATACTCTCTCGACCATTTCGCTTGCTTTCTTTACTGCTTTACAAATTTGACTAGCCAGATACTCTATGTATTATTGCCTTCCCAAGCTCTCCGCCTTCCACTTCATAGGAGCATCCACTTTGAGATCGTAAGTGTATCTCCAATCTTTTTCTTTATTTTACCATTCTTTGATGATTTTGGAAATATGGTCTTTGTGGTCTCATAATTGCTATTCCATCTCTTGAATTACTTGACAGAGTGATTCTTTCTCCTTTTGCATTTTGTAGTGTTTTTTTTTTTCATTTTCAATCTGTGCCTTCAATTTAGCATTCTACTTTTGACATCCATAAATCTTGTTGAAGCTGTTGAATACAAACCTTTTCACTCTTGCTATTCTTGAAAAATCCTGAAGGCTTTTTCCTCATTTTCCTTAGCTTTATCCTTCCAACCTTGCATCTTTTCTTGAAGCTCAATCATTTTCCTTTACTGCCTGACACTAAATCTAGCTCATTTTCCCTCCTTTAGTTAGGTTCACATTTTTTTGTTTTCTTAATGCAAATCTTTTAGATCATTTTGGGCCACATCCTAATCTTACATTGCCTTTTTTAGTCTATTTTCCTGAGCTTCACTTAATATTTCAATTGTCCCATCTCTTCCTAGAGTTTCAAATTTTCTTTTCTCAATTTCTCTTTTTTTGCTTCAAGTTCTTGCTTAACAAGCTCAACCTCTAACAATGGTTTTTTTGTCCATGGGTTCACTTATTGAAATGAGAAATCGTTTAGAGGGAGCACAATATCTCTTGAACACTTTGCCTTCCAAATCAAGTAATTGGGGGTGACTTTGTCAAGAATAGGTTCTAATCTTAACCTTCGAGACTTCTTCCATACTTAAACCGACTACTCTGTTGTTTTTGATAAGCCTACTTTTCCATAAGCACATTTTACTTGGGCGATTCTATGTGTGGCAGGGATAAACTACTTCGTACCAAATTGCCTTAACACCATTAGTGGAGCATAACTTACCACCCCCCATAATCCCAAAAGTATTACCTATGGATCATTTTCACCTTGATATAATAGTGGCACATTAGGCATCTATGGTGCCGTCCATTTGACTTGATCACTAGTAAGCCCTCAAAAGAATGCTACCCATTTTTCTTTGATTTCAATGTTGGCCACTAACTCTGGAAAAACTTTTTGACCAGGTTCTGTTTTAAAGATAAGGCTTGGGGAAAGCACTTTTCTTGCATCTAAAATGGCTTTTTATCTAGATAAATAGTAGCTGTGCACTCCCTGAGAAATGTCCTTCATTTCGGTGACAAAAGTTCAATGATTTGATTATCTTAGCTAGGATGGCTAGAATGAGATTAATTGCTTGACTTTCGATTTGTTCAAATAGATCAACTACTGTAAATTCAATATATCCTAATGTTTTTGGAAATATCACCATGTCGTAAATTGCTAGGGCGAACACTACCATGCTTTGATCATCTTCTAAGTGTCCCAAAATGAAATCATGAAAAAAATGTCAAGGTAAGCCGACACCTTTACCTTTGTCTTTAGTTAAAGCATCTATGGCTTCTACCTTCATTCCCATCAATTTAGCTATCTTCTTATGGTACGCTGGCTTTAGTTTTCTTACATATATCTTATTAGGGTACTACAATTCAAATCCTACCAAAATCGAATATTCCTCAACGGTCAGTGTCAAATCTTCCTTATTAAATGTGAAACATCTGTATGATGGGTCCCAAAAATGAACAGCTATTCGAATCAAGTGTTCTTTAATCACTATTAAGATAAAAGACACAATCTGCCCATATTTTTTACAAAATTTTTCCTTCCTAGCTTTACCCATCCGATTCCATATGGTAGCCAAATCTTTCAAATTATTCTGGGTAAGACTCAAATGCACTTTTTCTGGTAACCTTGATATAAAACTAACAGGTAAACAATCTATTTCCTTTTACTAAGTTTTTTTAAACCATTCATGCACACCTCATTGTACGATTCACGTAGGACAGTTATAGAAAAAAGTAGATTTGTAATATTGTGGGATCCATAAAAAGAAATATGTTGAAAGATGTCTCAGAGCAAATACCTCACTATGTTATTGTATCATGGCAATGTGATTTATGTAGAAAAAACACCAAAAAAAAAGTCGTTAGTATCAAAGAGAGAGAAAATATATATAGTAATAAAAGCTTGAAAATTAAAAAAAAAAACAAAAGGAAAAGTTTTTTTTTTTAGAAAAGAAAATGAGACAAAGATCTTATTATATTTTTTGAAAAATCAAAACAAATATGAATGCCTACATTTATGATTTTGCTTAAAAAGAAAACTACAATACAAATGTCCTTTTTCTAAATTATAGAGACAGTCCACGAAAATGGTGTATATGGCTTTACTTCAGGTCGGCTCTTATTATGCTTGGTTCAAATTGATTTTTATCTAAAGGTCCCCAAACTATTCCTCACTAACATCCACTCTAGACTAGCAAGGCACCTTGATCCTCATCCATTACAGGTTACGAACGAAAATCGTTTACTTTGAGTAGGAGTATTTTGCTTGCTATTGTAAAGGTTATCACCTCACAAGAGCATAGGTACTTTACTCCCTCCTAAGAGAGTTGGAGCCTAGGTCTAGAACTAATACATGATGTGAATGTGTCGTGTGTGAATAAGGGAACAAAGTATTATAATTCTTATTCTAAGCACTTCATAATAACAATAATAGTACATACGAAGCACAAAATAAAAGAGTAAATAGTAAATAAATGACATGGGTAAAATAAAATGCAATTTTTTGTTGCCCTTTTATTATTACCGCTATTATTATTATTATTAGAAAGAATTAAGAGTAAGAAAATTAAGGTTAAATACCAATTAAGACCATTAAAACAAAACTAAAGATAACACATTTGTAATTTTTGATTTGACTCTCTAAAAAAAATGACTTCTCCAGTGGAGTCTCTAACCTGTCATAATAGTTTTGGGGACCACTAGATGAATTTTAAAACAAAAGATAGAGTTGCCACCAATCTTTTTTAATATTTGAGATTGGCCACTTATGAAAACTTACCTTCTTAATAAAATTTTAAAACTAAATATAATTTATTAAAAAGATAATTTTTGGGTCTGCAAAAATAGTTAGGGTTGAGAATCGATTATACATGGGGAAGGATTAGCACCCCCACAATGCCCATTTCAAATGGTTTCAATTAATTATGTGTTATGCTTTAATTATAACTAAAATGGTCTTAATTTTGGTATTTAAAATTAATTCCTTTAATTTCTTGAAAAACATATTTCTAATTTTTAGTATGCTTGAAAAATTAATAAGAACCTTATATTGAAAATTTTCTAAAAATATTCCAATACTCTGACAATGTTAAAAAGAACTATCTCACCTGAGGAATTTTTAAAATTCACTACTCGAAATTCTAAAAGAATTCTATCCTTGGTGATTCATATTTATTTTTAGTATTTAGGTTAAAAATAAAATATGATATCTATAATTTTAAAAACAAATAGTATTTTCTAAAACTCATTTCTATGTCATTTATAAGAAAAAAAAAAGAGAAATCTTTATCAGAAATTAATCTAAATGCTTCAATATATTGGTGGCATTTTAAATAGATTTTCTTATCTAAAGATTCCCAAAGAATCACTACTTAGATTTCTTTAGGATCTCATCCTCGAAGATTTTTAGTCTGTTTTAAAAATTATTAAAAGTCATGTAATAATATAATTATTTACAAATATATTTATTTCCTAAAAAACATATTCTTACTTATTAAAAAAATGTTCAAATTATAGAAAATAATTATAAAATAGAAAATTTTTGTATTGAAAAGAAATTTCTAAATATTCCAATGTTTTGCAATTTTAAGTAATGTAAACAATAAAATAGAATATGTACAAGAAAAATATATAAAAATTATTTTCTTTATATTATACCTTTCATTACTCATTTTAATTATGTTTTAATCTTATTTTACAATTATCACTAAAATTTTTGGAAGGAATAAAGTAAATAAAAATTTTTATTGAAAATTTTTCTAGATACCCTAATCCTTTGGTGGTATTTTAGAAAAATTTTCTCACTTAAGGATCTTTTGGGAATCTTCATTTGGACTTCCTTACAATCCCATCCTCAGAGTTTCACTTGCTTCTTTCTTTCTTTATTTAATTAATTTTATTTTTTATTCTAATTTTTTAGTCTTTAATTATACCAATATCATTACTAAAAAAGTCATTACATATTATTATTAACATCTAAAATAGATAAATGAAAATCTTTTGTATTGAATATTTTCCTAAATACTCCATTACTTTGGTAGTATTTTTTTTAGAAAAATATCCTTACCTAGAGATTTTAAAGAATTACTAGTTAGACTTTTTTAAAATCTCATCATCGAAAATTTTCATTTATTCTCATTAACACTTGTGTTACATAAATAAAATGCCAAATATAGATTAAAGTACGAAAGATTAAATTAAAATAAACATAGGAATCTAATTAAAAATGTATAAAATTAAACTTGTAACTAAACTTAAATAACATAAAAGTATACATATAGGCATGATTAAACTTAAACATACATGGAAATAAGTCTTTATTAGGAACAAACTTGATGCTTTATATTTTAAAAAATCATTTATTAGAGAATTTTAGTTAAAAACCTAAACCTAACTAACAAAAAAAAAGGCAAAGTATCATATGCAATGCAACAATCTCATCATCATGGCCTTACACCATGCCCCCCTTGCCTCCCATATGGTATTAATATTATGGTTGTGTTTTTACTAACAATGGGGCCACCGTTTGTACTACATCATTAATAAAAAAGTTGAAAAAGTTTAAACTTTCCTAAAATCTTATGATCATAGACACCAACCTCCACCTTTTGTAGTAGAAAATGGACTATAACCTTTCCAAAAAATCTTCCCCATGAAAGGCTTTCATGTAGAAAAAGTATAACCAAGCGAACAAAAGAATTAACACCTTAAGTACATGCAGCAATCCATGCTGAACAATAAAAAACAATAATGACCATTTGAAGCCTTAAATTTTAAAGAACAAGCAAGGTAGTAATTGCAAACATGATGAAGCATATGGCTTTTAGACATAGACCCATACAAGAAGGATAAAAAATAGCATGTGTAAACAAGATGGAGTTTCATATATCTATGAAGGATAATGCCAAAATACAAATAAATTTCTCTTTATTTTACATCATGCCACAACAACCCAATAAGAAGGTGCTTTAAGCTTTTATATGCATGAGTTAAAACAAACCCTAAGACTAAAGGAAAAGGTTCATCCATGATTGATGTTTCTTTGTTTCTACCTCTCAACTAGGTTTGACATTCTTGAAGATAAAAAAAATATGAAAGTTGGACCCAAACTTGCCTGTAAACCAATATCATTTTGGTTTAAGCTCTATTCTCTCTCAGGTTTTGAGAAAGCATTAACTTTCTTAAAAAATTTCTTTTCATTGCACAAGTCAAGAAAGATACACCGTAATGGGGACCTAAGTTTCCTAGGTTGTAAAGAGAAAATAGCGTTGGAGTTGTTGAAAAGAACATAGCTTTCTAAGCTCAAAACCTTTTGAAGCTTTTGTTTGTTCTTTAGACTATAAAGGCTTTTTTTTCTTCATTGAAAATTTTTGTTATTCTTCTTATTTTCTAAGTAAAATAAAAGTCACTTTTTTAATACCCCAATTGGCAAACATGAAAAAGGAAGAACCTTTATGGTCTTATATACAACAACAAACAAAAGAATGGTAGCCCCATCAAGTATATGGACTACTTTAAAACTATCAGCTAGCAAGTAGTCCCTTTTATGCTTATAAACCATAGATGAAAAGCATCAATGTGCCATAACCTTATACAAAAATATACTAGTTTTTTAATGCTGGTAAATCATGCAAGAGGCGTATGAAGGTACCTTCTTTTTTTATCTTCTAAAGGTTGGCTTCTTTTTAGGAAAGCTCTCCTTTTTTCTCTACAAGGCCTCATTTTTCTCTTCTATTTTCCTTCAATCCCTTTCTTTAAAACCCAACTTTTCTTCTTTTTTTTTTCGACATATTGCTCTTCTCTTTTAAAGAACAAGACCTAAAAAAATATCTCTCTTTCTTGGTGAGTATAGGCCCTTGGATCCAATCATATCCAAGGGCCAAAGTTCCTGCCTTTTTTTTTTCAAGGAATAACCTTTAGCCACTAGATCAAGATCCAATAGTAGATCTAGTGGTCCACATTATCCATTGCAAAAGATGGATTTTTATAGTCTCTAAACCCATGGAAAGACCATTTTACCCCTAGTATAAAGTTTTCAATATTTAGGCCATTCTTTTAAAAATCAGTATTCCCATGCTCATTTTTGGGATTTTAAAATTAAAAAATCATTAAATATTATAAATTGAGATTCGAAAAGTTTCATGAAAATTCGAGTTTGAGAAGGTCAAATTACGAAATATCCTTATAAGGTTATTTTCATAATTTTATGCTTCCCGAGGTGTTGCTGTGATTTCAAATGCACCAAAAATCATAAAATATTATAAAATTAAGATCTAAAAAGTTTTATAAAAATCCAAACTCAAGAAGGCCAAACTACAAGAATACCCATATAAGGGTATTTTGGTAATTTCACACTTTTCGGAGTACTACTATAATTTCAAATGCACTAAAAATCATGAAATATTATAAAATTTAAATCTGAAAAGTTTCATAAAAATCCAATCTCATGATGACCCAATTACAAAAATACCCTTAGAAGGTATTTTACTAATTTTGTACCTCCCTCAGTGCAATAAAAATTTTTAGTGTTTTAAAAATCACCAAATTTAATTTTAAATGACATTGATTCCAATTAGGTCATGAATTTTGAATATTGACCCGAGTTCTATTCATTTTGACCAAGTTTTATGCCATTTTGACTAGAGTTGACTTTGGGGTTTACTCGTTTCATTTATTATTTATTTCTCATGCACCCATGTGAAAAGGCATCATCCATATAAATCCCATGCAAAAGAGTTTGATATTAACCATATGGGTATAATTTTTTTTTGTTTATTATAGGCCTAAATATCGATGCATTTTACAGGCTATTAAAGGGTCTTTTTATAGACTTCAAATGGGCTTTGTTTGGGTCTCTAAATGAGCCAACTTATGGGTTCTTTATGGGTTACAAATGGGCCTAGATTAACCATGCTAAAATGTTTTAGACAAAATTTGGTGCTCACACACATCTCACAAACTCTCACTAGAATCATAGCATTTTATTGAAAAAGAATAAAAACATATGTACAAAAATCATATCCAAAGAGAAATATGCTTAAGAAATCATTTCAAGGTCCACCATAGTCATAAATAACTTCATATCATACTCATGCCAATCTTTTGAAAATTTATGCAAAATTAACTAAGTGTGCATAATAATGAAATTTAGGATGCCAATTTGGTTTGAAAGCAAAATTGGGTTAAAATTTCAAAAAATATTGAAGTTCAAATATCATTTTTTCCCTCCCCTCACACTTGAGTTGAACAATGTATTTAAATAAGAAACAAGGGAAAAGAAACACTCCAAATTTTTTTAAGGTCAAATCATCTTTTTGCATGAGGCAACATCCTTGCATCCATTTCATCTATATAAAAACAAACTTAAAACATAAAAAAAAAAAAATCAAAACATACCTATCCTAGCAAAAGAAAAAAGTAAAACCATTAAACTTAGGTTGACCTCCTAAGCAATGGTAGTTTTGGTCAAGCTTGATCATCCCTAAATCTAAGAAAATCATCTTATCCCTTTAGGAGGGAGTTTGCTTTATTACATCCTTCTTTAATGAACCACATAAACTGAACTAGGCTTAGGAGGTGTACTAGTTCTCTTGACTGGGATAACATAAACTGAGTCTAAGTTCATCATGGCTTTAGCCTTACTAGAGCAAGGGGTTGCCAAATAATCTTATGTTAAAAGATTAGGAGCTTAGCCACCCAGTTAGATTCCCTAAGGTTTTCTTTTTCCTTCATTTTTGCTATTATGTGTACCTAAGGATACGATACCCACCAATCATAAATTATATTTTCTTATATTTGAATTTTAAGGTCATATTACAGTTGTACCCATCAATTAGGGCTTTGACTATCAGTAGGAAAAGTTTACATAATAGTAATGGAGCTTTATCATCCTCTATGTCTAGCATAGCATAGTTCTTAGGAAATGTATACTTACTAACTTTTACTAGCACATTTTCTAACATTCCTTATGGCATCTTAGCAAATTGGTCAACTAATTTAAAATTACATTTCATAGGCTTTAACTCACCACATCCTAGCTACATGAAAGCATATAAAGGCATTAGGTTTATGCTTGATCCAAGATCACAAAGAGTTTTATCAAAATTTAAATGTCCCATTTTAGAAGAAATAGTAAAATTCCCTAAATCTTTTTTGCTTTTTAGGGAAGAGTTGTTAAAGCTCAGAGCTGTAGTCTTTCACAAATGTGGCATCTTTCATCTCTTTAAGTAGCTCACTAGCAGTAAGTCTTGGGTTGGGTGGTGCTACATCAAAACATTGTTTATGAGTAGACATTTTTGCAGTTAGCCTTGGCCTTTCTTGTACTTTCACTTAAACTTCCTCATTTTGAACTACCTTATCAGGCTCAGGTTGGATACTTGATAGTAGTGCTCTCTCCTAAGTTGTATCAACATCACTCATTCTTCAGTGGATCCTTCTTAGAATCTAACTCAGAATGTCCTTCATCTTCCTTCTCATAGGGTGTAATGCTTTCAGATGCTTTAAGTACCATAGGGTTAAAACCCTTTAGAATCTCTCTTTCATATCTCGATAGTTCTTCATCTTCCAAGATGTCTTCTCTCTCAATAAAATCTACTTTAGGTTGCTTCACAAAAGTAAGGAGATTTACCACTACAGGCTTATATATTATATCATCGTCATTATCAGATTCATCCACCCGTATCATCTTTAAATGAATAGAGAGCATTACAAGCTTTTCTTACCTTGTCTTTTAGGGTTGGACTCAATATTACTAAGTAGGGTTCCTATAAGACGGTTGGCTATAACTTGGGCTAGTTGACCTATTTGGTTTTCAAGATTTTTGACTAATGTAGCTTGACTTTGAATGTTGGCATTATTGGCTTGCATCAACTAGGTCAACATTTTCTCAAAACTAGGTTTCTTTTCTTAGAGTGGATCAAAGGGTTGTGGATTGGGGTGGAAGTTGTTAGTTTGGTTGGTGGATTGGTGGTTAGGTTGATTTCAAGAAAATTGGGGTGGTTATGCTAGCCTAGATTATAGGTGTTGTCGTAATGGTCATGGTGGGTTTGGATTGTTGGATGAATTGGACTGGTTCTACTTTAAATTGACACTTGTCATTGGAATAGAGTCCTTTGCAAATATCACATGAAACAAATGGGTTCTAGATTGCATTGACAAGATCGGTTTAAAATTGAGATCTTAAAGCTTCTACCTTTCTGGTTAAAGTAACCAACTGAGAGTTTATAAAGGTAATAGTATCAATTTCAAAAAGACCATCGAATTTCTTATTTACCTCTCTCTCCGTTCTTCATTGGTAGTTATTGGCAGCCATATTTTCAATTACCTTATTAGCCTCCTTAACAGTTTTACTCATGATAGCGCCTCTAACAGCTAAATCCAAAGTGGTTTTCATTGATAGTGTAAGGTCATTGTAGAAAATCTAGATATGAAGCCATTGGGGTAAACTGTGATCTGGGCACTTTTTTAACAGTTCCTTAAATCTCTCCTAAGCATCATATAGGGTTTTGCCATCCACTTGCATGAATGTGGTGATCCCATTTCTTAACTTGGCTAATAGAAAGAATTTTACAAGAAATTTTTGTACGAAGTTATCCCAAGTTGTAATAGAGCCTGATGGTAGTGAAGACAACCAACTTTTGCCTTGTCCTTGAAAGAAAAAGGAAAAGCCTTAGTAGAATTGCATCATCAGAAGCACCATTATACTTAAAAATATTGCATAATTCTAAGAAACTAGAGATATAAAGGTTAGGGTCATTGCTTGGTAGCCTTTTAAATTATACAAAAGTTTAGACCACTTGGATTATTGAAGGTTTAATTTTGAAGTTGTTTGCTTGAATGGGATGGTTGGAAACCATCAGCATTAAGGACAGCATAATCCTTCATGGTTCTTTGAGCTTCATTGTGTGCATTTAGCATTGGTGTAGGTGTAGGTGGTGCTGATTGCTTTTTTCTTCTTTGCCTGAGTGTCCTTTCAATTTTTGATCAATTGGAGCTAGTTCCACACTTTTCAAACTACACATTCAAGCAAGCAAAGATAAAAAATAATAATAATAATTAAAAAATAAGTTTTGATTATAAAAGTTTAGAAAATCCTTATTAATATTGAAAACTTGATAGCCATTGGGGATAAATGTATAAGAGTTTAACTTCAATTCAAATGTCAATGGATAATGGTTTATCTTGATCTTTAAAAGAGGCATGCTGAATGTGGACTCTTCATCCTTAGAGAGTTTGGCTGGATGAGGTTTTTATGGGGCAGCTTGGGCTTTGATCTTGCTAGTATTCATTCTTGATTAAAACTCCCTCATAGGTTTGGCTAAAATGTGATTGTATATAGGTATTTGCTCTTTATCCAAACTCTAGGAATTCAAAGAGATAAAGTCCTCCTCCACTTTAACGTATTTAAAACTAAGCAAAAAAATCATGGCAAAGTTTAAACTTCATTGGCTGAATATCCAAGTGTCCATTTAGGATTGAAATTCTTCAAATGATACATCAACTCTTCTTGAAATAGGTGTGACCAAATATGATACAGTTTTTTTGCATGTCAAACACTTTAGATTTCCTTATTGTAGCCGAATGGAAGTAACTTTCTGCATGTGAACTTCTCTTTGGTTGCACAGATGAATGATGAGAAGCAACTAGGTATTAGTTTTCATGACAAGGCTGAATGTGCACCTTGCATGCTTGTGTGCATGGTTTGCATGAAAATCCAAGTCTTCACGCCTTTAGACCCTAAAAACATGAAAATAACATTAAAAGTACCAAAATCCATAAAAAAATTGTTAAAATTTAGCTTTAATTTTAACATGGAAAAACACTATAATTCTAGTGCTATCAAGGCTTTAAATTAATAGTATAAAGACAATTGGTTGATGCATCACTATAATAGTTATTCAAGACTACTCAAAATTCTAGAGTTCCCAAATACCATATGTATTTTTCCACATTGTCTCTCTTAAACCAAACTTATGGTGATGGTCATTGTTCTTATTCTAATAAACTAGAAATTTCAAGGATTAATCATACGAATAAGTAAAGTCTTACAAATGCCTAAAAGGTGGTTTTAAATCTAAGATGCCTTGCCTTTTTTACTATGCTTTTACAAAGAAAACAAAAATTATAGTATTTGCATTTTTTATCATTATGCTTCATAATCAATATTATCTAAACCTTTACTATTCATTGATAGATATTATTTCCTGGTTTCATTATACATACTTGTTATGAGATCATTCAATAAAAGAGATCAAGCTATGAGATTTCAAAATTTTTTACTTGAGAATTTGTTTAAATGTATGAATGTGCATATCTTTAAAAAGACTTGATTCATTTGACATTTCCCTATCATTGGTAAAGATAATATACGTGTAATCTCAGCTAGAAAAAACTTTACATTATGTAATCGATTATCAGTATCATATTTTTATAGGTAAGCAAATGCTTATGCAAATGAATAATCATTGATCTAAAATGATGCATCCAAGCATGGAACTTAAACAGTTGCATGAGCTCTCAAATATACGAAACTTAAGATTGAGTGAAGATGAGGTTAAAACTAAGTGCATTTTTCCAAACTAACTTTCTAACATCTAAATGCAAATTTAAAAGAGACAAAAATTATAAATAAAAAATAGAACTTGTTAAAATGGGAATTACCTTCACAAATTTAAACAACTAGTGGGTAGTG
Organism: Durio zibethinus; assembly: GCF_002303985.1. The sequence continues at coordinate 7,889,900 of NW_019167849.1, read as the reverse complement.
ACACAATGAACGAAAATAGAGTGACTGCTAATGAGCTAACCCTAATCTTAGACTGAAAAGAAATAAGAAAGGAAACATACTAGAATTGTTAGAGATTAATATAAAAAATGAGCAAAAATTTTGAAAATAATTAGTCAAAAATTGAAAAACATTTGGTTACCATAAATGATGAAATAGGATAGGAGGAGGAAACAAAAGAAGGGAATGAATGGAAAGAGGTCTTGGTTACTAAAGAAAGAAAGTCCTAACTAGAAGTCTAAGATTCAACCATTGTTACAGAAGTGGAAGGCATCGAAATTGAAAAAGGAAAAGAAGCTATAACAAAAGGAAAATGAAAGAAAGGAAAATATAAATGGAAGGAACAAGGAAATTGAAAGTGAGAAATGAGAGGAGTTCAAGGAATGAGGAAAAAGCTTCAAACGAGAGAGATGAAAGATGGGAAAGTTAAAACATGGGAGTGTTCTGGGTTGAAAGAAAAGGGCTTTTGGTTGAATTTGGGGAAAACTTAGCTACATTTGTTACAAGAATTGCCACTGAATTCTTTTACGTAACGACGTTTATAAGAATAAAGGCCACTAAATTAGAATGAAAAATTGCATTTCAATTTTCTATGAATTTTTAAAAAACATATTTTTCAAATAAAAAAGTTTTAAGAAATATTTTGGAGTGCTTTACAAAGTAAATGCCACTATATAAATATTTAAGGGACATTTGGATCCATGTAATTGGCTCTAGTGTGGTATGGTTACAAGTCTCAATTGCACTAATATATTGTTTGGATCTCCTAGTTGAGGTGTGGTGAAGCTACTTTAATCACGCTACAACCCTAAATTGTGACTAGAGCTTGAAGCTCCAGTGAAAATTTTGAGTCTTCATTGCAATTCCTCTTCCTATTATACCCTTAGAACTATAATATAGAGACAAAAATGCCCATACTACTAAACCTTTTTCTTTTTATTTTTTATTTAACAATTTTCAAATAAATTCTTTAATTTAGTATAATAAATAATTTATATAATTATAGAATAAAAATAATAAATAAATAACTAGAAATTGAATAACTACATAAATAAATAATAAATTTTATAATGAAATAAATTATTAATAAATGAATAAAAATAAATATCCTTATAATTAATAAGAATTAACTAAAATAGTCAACCACATAAATAAATAATTTACAAATGCTACTATATACAAACTTCAGTTTAATGCCTTTAATAGTCATTTTCCATTCTCATTATAATTTATTTCACCGCCACGATAGCTTCTGTATCCAAATATATATCTCACCATTGATTTTAATCGCATAGCTACAGTATTCAATCTCACCGTTATAGTAACTAATCTCACTTCTACTACTATTTTAAATCTTACCGAAGTCAATCTCACCACCCATCCAAATGGACCCTTAGTGGCATTTATACAATACATGCCATTAAAATTATAAAATCCCCTTAAGATTATAAAAAGATGAAATTTGGCGACATTTGTTAGTGAAACACCCCTAAAAAAGTGCCACTAAATACCTATTTTCTTGTAGTGATACCAAAAAAATAATTTAATCTACCAAGATTTTTCAATTTAAAAATGGCATTCAAATCATGAAACAAAGAACCAATTACTAAATCATTGCTACCAGTTATTATGATATCATCAACATAAATAAGTAAGACGAGTATATTGATGTTAGTGTGCTGAATAAATAAAGAGGAATTGGACTTGTAATTAACAAAATCAAGTTTAAGTAAACAAGTACTAAATTTATTGAACCATGCCCTTGAAGCTTATTTAAAACCATAGATGGCTTCGTAGATTTTTTAAGCAGCATGAGGCTGTGTAGGATGAGCAAAGCCTAGCAGTTGAATCATATAAAGCTCTTCTTGCATTAAACCATATAGAAATGCATTATTCATATCTAGTTGGCACAAAGACCAACCATTTGAAAGAGCAAGGGTAATAACAACTCTGATAGTGACATGTTTAATAACTAGACTAAAGGTTTCAATAAAATCTACACCTGCTTCTTGATTACATCCTTTAGCAACAAGTCTTGCTTTATATCTTTAAACTAAGCCATTTGCTTTTCTTTTGATTTAATAAAAACATTTACAACCAATAATATGCAAATCTAGAGTAAAGAAAACTAAAGACCAAGTTCCATTCTTAATCAATGCATAATATTCATTATCCATGATTGACCTCCAAGTGGGAATTTTGTTTGCTTGTATAAAACAAGATGGCTTTGTTTCAGATAATGAAGATAAGGAAATAGGATGACAAGTAGAAAGGTAAGTAACATGATCATGATATACTTTTGGTTTTCTAGTGTGGTCATCAATTTTAGTGACCATAAATGCCTTGTATCAAGAGGATTGATTATTGAAATAGAGTTTAAGGAAGTAAGGACATGTAGTAGGTGTAATAGGAGTGGAAGAAGAAAAAGGTGCAATAGAATTAAAAGGAACAGATGACAAAAATCGAATATTGCTATTTGGAAATATATTTTGCAGTAGGTAGGGAAGTCATGATAGATATGTTTTGTTTAATTTTAGAAAATGGAAAACTTTCATAAAAAATAACATGATGAGAAACAAAATGTATACCTACAGACAGATGTAAACATTTGTACCCTCAATGAAGAGAACTATATCCCAAAAAAACACACCTTAAAGATCTTGGTTGCATTTTATTTGAATTGTATGGCTTGGAATAAGGAAAACAAGAACAACTAAATACATTAAGAAATTTATAATAAGATATTTTATAAAACAGCTTTTCATAAAAACTTTTATGATGTAGTGTAGTAGAGGCTCAGCGATTAATAAGAAAGACAACTACATCATAGGCATCATCCTAATATGACAAAGGATGTGAGGCATTAAATAATAAGGTAAGTCATGTTTCAACAATATGTTTATGTTTTCATTTTATTTAACCATTTTGGTATGAGTGTCAAGATAAGAAATTCTGTAAAGAATGCCATTTGATTGTATGAACTTTGAGACATTCCTATATTCATTTCTCAATTTGTTTGCAAAGTTTTGATTTTCCAACTAAAGAAAGTTTCAACTTGCATTTTAAATCTTTGAAAGATTTGGAAAACTTCATATTTTTGTGTTATTGGAAAAAGCCAAAAATTATCAACACAACACATAAAAACGATATTCATTATTAGAATAAACTAGAGAGGGTCCCCATACAATAGAATAGACCAAGTCAAGAGGACCTTCGAACACAAAATTAGATAAATAAAAGGCAATCTATGTGATTTTTCTAATTGACAAGATGAACAAAAAATATTGACTTATTGCCTCTAATTGGTAGATTATTAGAAGAGATAATATGTTGAACCAATTTGGAAGTAGGATGACCTAAATAGTTATGCCATATATCTATGAAAGCTTTTTCACCAATGAAAGCTTGAGGTTGAGATGTTGAGATGGTGATAACTCTATGAGATAGAGTTATTTTTAGTGCTTAAATGAGATACTTTTGCTTTGTTTTTGGTAAAATAAGCTTTTTTTTTCTCCTAATGTTTTTAATATTTTATAAGAAATCCTAAAGAAAAGATTGAATCTTGGTGAATCTTGAAGAATTTTAGAGTTTCTTGATCAATCTTGGATGATTTTTGGTACATTTGGAGTAATCTTGGACTATTCTTGATGTGTAATTGTTGATTCTTGAAAATCTTGAAGTTGGATTGATGAATTTCTACAATGTTTGCTTTGTTGAATCTATTGGAGTTAGAATTGATGAATCTTATTCAAAATTTAAAAAATTCATGCAAGAATTATGTAAGGGATGTTTGGCTATGAATAGTGATAGATGTGTAATTTCAAGTTAAATGCAAGTCCATGGTAGCTTATGTAGTATGCAATTCAAAGGATTACTAATGGATGACATGGCAACAAGTTTTTTCTCATTGGCCAAGAGAGATGATTTAGAGGCTTATGTGCATGATCACTTGGAAGTTTTGTACATACTTGGAAAAATCCAAATAGCCTTTAGTTTTCATATTTCAAGAAGGTTTTCCTACTTTGACCTAAAATCCCATTTTGACTTGGAATTCCTACCTTGACTAGGAAAAGCACTTAGCTATCCTACTTCAAGTTGTTTTTTCTAAGTTGACTAAGAAATCCTAACTTGAATGGATATTCCTACAAAGGGTAAGATTTGCTTGAGGAAAGAAGAACACTATAAAAAAATGGGGCTACATAAAAGAAGAGAACAACTTAGAATTTTACAGTCTTTTTTCTCCAAAAACTCTTCAACTAAGAGTATAAGTTTGATCTGAAACCAATTCATTTCAAGATTGAAGCCTAATTTAAGAAAGGTCTAAGAAGTGCTAAAGCCTAATCTAAGTTGAAGTTCTTATTCAAAAAAGCTACAAAGGGTTTAAAAGTAATTACAAAGTAATCTTTTCTATTAAAGAAAGCCCTAGCCACCTTCTGCTTATCCTTCTAACTTTAGGATTTTTGGTATTCTTGTTCTATAAATAGCTAGCTTAAGCATTAAAAAAAATCATGTTTGGGGTGATAGCCCAACCTAGAGTAGTTTGCTTTTTTATGTTTTCTTGTTCATTACTTTTCATGTTTTTAAGCTTTTTTTAAATTATTTTAAGTTTATGCAAGGTTCAATTTTAGTTTTCCTTTAAATTCAAGTTCTATTTTGTTTTTAATTCGATTCAATCTTTCTTAAATTTCTATTCTTGCTTTCAATTCAATTCAATTTGTGTTTTCTCTCTTTAAAGGCTTTTAATTCATGCAAATCATGTTATGTTCTGGATATAATTAAGGTGAATAATTTCAATTCTAAGTTCATTTCTATATATTTCAAACTTTGTGGGAACAATACTTTATTCATTCTATATTACTTGTTCACTTCCATATATTTCAAACTCTGTGGGAATAATACTTTATTCATTCTATATTACTTGTTTGGATTCTATGCACTTGCTGATTCTAAATCAAGTTTTTGGTGCCATTGCCAAGGATTGGCGTAGTTGATTCAATAATGATACTAACCATCTTTCTTGTAGTTTAGAGTTTCTTATTTAATTTGTTAGATTATTCTTGTGTTGTATGCATAAAGTTAGGAGTTCTAGCTTAATACCCTTGGACAAAAAAATTGAGTAGACTCTTATAAAGATAAAAAGAAAAAGGAAAAAGCAAGCAACTCTTGAGCAACCAAAGGCTAAATAACAAAAAAATCAAAGAACTCCGAGGGACTATGCTATCCCATACTTGGATGGCTTCCAACCTAGCATTAGAAGGCCTGCCATTGAAGATAATAAATTTGAATTGAAACCATCTATCATTAACATGATTTAGAATTCCATCCAATTTAGTATGTTGCCTAATGATGACCCCAATTTACATTTGTCTAATTTTCTAGAAATTTATGATACTTTTAAGTATAATGGTGTTACTAGTGATGTGATTAGATTAAGATAATTTCCTTTTTCTCTCAGTGACATGGTAAAGAGTTGGTTGACTTCTTTTTAGTTAGGCACCATCACTACATGGGATGACATTGTTCAAAAGTATCTAACAAAATTTTTCCCATCGGTCAAAATCACTAAAATAAGGAATGGCATTACTATATTCCAACAATTTAAGGTTTAATCTTTGTTTGATGTGTGGGAGAGATATAAGGAGTTATTAAGGAGATGCCTACTCAATGGTTTGCCCAAGTGGTTATAGATCCAAATATTCTATAATGGGTTAGTGGTGCAAGCTAGAACAACCATAATTGTTGCTACTAATGGAGCTTTGATAAACAATCCAATTGATGAGGCATATGCCTTGATAAAGGAAATGGTCATGAACAATTATGAATGGTTTAATGAAAAAGTAGTTCTAAAAAAACCAATTGGGGTATATGAACTTGATGTCTTAATCGCCCTTACATTTCAAATTGTTGCTTTGGCTAAAAAATTTTATTCTTTAAGAACTAGCTATACACCTAACTTGGTCCAAGCCATACAAAGTTCCTTTCCCTTTTGTGAAATTTATGGAGGGAACCATTCTCAAAATAAGTGTCCTATTAGAGCAGAATCTGTCCAATTTGTTACTCAACCCAAACAACAATTTAACCCATACTCAAACACCTGTAACCAAGGTTGGAAACACCATCTAAACTTTTCTTGGGGTAATAATAGGGGGTAAACATCCACTTATCATTCTAGACCCGCCCACTTGGTTTCATCAACCACAATAATCCTAATACTATCCACCTCCCCCACCCCAAGGAAAGAAACCTTCCATGGAAGAAATGTTCACCCAAATTCTACAAAACCAAGCACCTACTATAAAACCTTAAGGTTCAAATAGGTTAACTTGCTAGTGCCCTCACAAATCGCCCTCAAAGAACCTTGCCTAGTAATACCGAGTAAAATCCAAAACATAAGGTAAAAAGTAATGTAATTCCATCATTACACAAAATGATAAGAGTTGAATATAGTTATGGGGGGAGTTGATTCTGATGATGAGTTTAAGATAGAGGAACCTACTTGAGAGAATATGCGTAGTATTGTTAAGCTTGTAAAAGAAAAAATGGAGAAAATTGTAGATGATCTATGTGAAGATGAAATTAAAAAGGATCCAAGTGAAGATGAGCCTAAGGTAAAATACATGGCTATGGAAGACGAATCAACAAATGCGAGGCTATTGAATGATGGAATGATTCATAATGATGTGGTTAAGAAATCAATTGGAAAAGGACCATTGGTGGAAGCTAAGCCAACTGCTAAAGTTGTGGAATAGAATGTGAGGAAATAGTCAAAATTCAAGCAAGGCAAAGAAAGATAAAGATCAAAAGAAGTTTACTTTAAGTATGTCTACTATATGTAGGAAACAATTCTTTCTTGCATAAAAAGTTTAAAAGCCTAAATTGAATGAGCTACTATCTGAATTTGAGAATGTTACATTTACTGATGAGTGTAATATCATGCTTAAAAGGTATTTTCAACAAAAGCTTAATGATCTAGGGAGTTTTTCTATTCCTTATTCTATTAGTTCTATTTCTTTTAAAAAAGCTTTATGTGATCTTGGTTCAAGTATTAATTTAGTGCCTTTGTATATTTTAAAAAATTAGGCATTATAAACTTGAAGCCTTCAAGGACTTATGTGCAATTGGCTAATAGATCGATTAAGCATCCTTTAGGAATGGTGGAAAATGTTTTTGTGAAAATTGATAAATATGCATTCCTAGTAGATTTTGTTGTGATGGACATAGCTAATGACAAGAAGATCCCTATTATATTAGGGAGGCTATTCTTAGCTACATCTAGGTCTTTAATTGATGTTGGGAGCTTATTATGAGGTCCCAAGATAGGGAAATTGCATCTAAGTTTTTTATGGATGTTTTGAAGAAAGATACAAATGGAAGGAATGATAAGAGTAAGCTGATTTATTTAAGTCCAGCTAAGAGGAAAAATAAGATGATGAATGCTAAGAATGGTGAGAAGTTAGTAAAAAATAAGGTGAAATCAAAGCCGCTCGAAGTGAAGAGGAGGAAAGAGCAAGTCATGTTCACATCCTATGTTTTAGAAAACCATCCTAAGGAGAATGTCATGAAAAAGAAGATAGTAAAATGGATGGATGCTGTAGACACCTAATTTTGTTCGAGTAAAATTCTTAGCCATATGTGAAGTAGTTAAAATCCAACCCAGTTTAAATCTAACATTTTTTCAAGTTTCTAAAATTAAATTTTGGACCAATTTGACCTTAATGCTCTAAAGTTAACTCTGGTCAAAGTTGATCAAAGTTAAAATCAAACTTGATCAAAATTAGTCAAATTGGATAAAAATGGATAGAATCTGGGCCAATCCTTAAAATTCACAACTAAATTGAAATCAATGTGGTTTGAAATGGAAATTTGTGATTTTTAAAGCACCAAAAAGTTATATTGCACTACAAGAAGTGTAAAATTACTAAAATGCCCTTAAGGATATTTTTCATAATTTGACTTTCTCAAAGTCAAATTTGCATGAAAACTTTTAGATTATAAATGAATGTTATTTGATGATTTTTTATGCACTTAAAACCCTACTCTACCTTATGAAGTAAAATTACCAAAATGTCCTTGATGGGTGTTTTTGTAATTTGACCTCCCTGAGGTCAAAATTTCATGAAAAGCTCCATATCATGATTTTATAATATTTAATAATTTTTAAAATTTTGAAAACCTTGATTGTACCTTGGAGATGTAAAATTACCAAAATACCATTTAGCAGTATTTTTGTAATTTAACCTTCCAAGGTTGGTTTTTTGTGAACTTTTTCGACCATGATTTTATAATATTTATGATTTTTGGTGTATTCGGAATCATAGCAATAGCTGTGAGGTATGGAATTACCAAAATACCTTTTTAAGAGTATTTTCATAATTTGATATTCCCAAGATCGGATTTTCACAAAAATTTTTAGATCTCAATTTCATAATATTTCATGATTTTTGGTGCTTGAGAATCCCAAATTTGAGGACGAAACATTAATTTATAAGAAAATAACTAAAATATCGAAAACTTTGCACTAAAGGCAAAATGATCTTTTTCATGTGATTTAAAGGCTGCAAAAATCTTACCTTTACAGTGAATAATGTGGACCATTATATAATATTAGGAAGATGGATCCAGTAGTGAAAGTTGGCCTTTTGAAATGAAAATAAGGGAGAAATGTAAGGCATTAGATGGTTTTTGATCCTAAGGTCCATATTTAATCTTGTAAGATATTTTTTTTATTGGCTTCTTCTTTAATCAAAAGGGATTTTTTTCTGCATGAAAGAGGTGCTGAAAATGTGAAAATAGAAAATAAAAAAAATGAGAGGAAAAAATGGGAAAAAGAAAAAAGGAAAAATTTTTGGTTCTTGGCTTGACAATATCCATTCCATATTCATCCTTTGCGTTTTCTAGTATCTCTATCTTTTTTTTTTTTTAGTGCTTTCTACATCATATTTCATTAATTTCTTGTTTGATTTTCAAAAAGTTTAGGTTTATTTTTTTTGCAAAAAGCTTGAAACAATTTTCATCAACTAATCTATAGTTGGTTTGAAGTTGTAAACCAAGCAACAAACATCAAAATCCACCATTGATACAACCAAGTTAAAGGTTCAGCCATGATGTCCTCTTTGGTGGCCGAACCTCTTCTTGGTTTCTTTTATTGTTTCATTTGCTTCTTAATCTTACTTTTGATGTTTACTGATTGGTTAGTTTGAATCTTGTATAGATTTTTGTTAGGTGATTGAAATATGTGGATATTTGGTTCATGTTTGATTTCCATAGTATCTTTTTTAGGTTTTTTAGTTTACTTCATGTTTGATAAATGTTTTGGTGCTCCAAATGCTTTGTATGATAGATGAGTAAATAGATGAAGCTTGGTTGGATTGAATAGAATCAAAGTATGCTTAAAGAAAATCCAAGAGAGGTTCAACCATTGAAAATTTTCCTTTAACCGAATGTGTTTGGTTTGTTGAATATGTGTTATTTGATTCATGGATGATAAATGATATTTTAGTTATGAGTTCCAAGTTTCCATGTGGCTATATTATATTTCTAATGAAAATTTTATTGTTGTTTGGATAATATATTTGTTCATGAGATTTTCAAGCTATATTAGTTCATTATATGTTTGATGAAATTGTTACTTTGATTTTCACATGAATCATGCTTGTTTGGATAAAATGAGATTAAGTAAAATGTTTGAATATATATCAAAAGGTTTAGCAATGGTAGGTTTTGGGTTGGCTGAACCATGTTTTTTGTTTTATGGATTTTTAGTTCTTTGATCCTTGCTTCATGCTATGTTTATTATGGTGTTTGGCAATTTTCTCAGTTTGAAGTTGCTAGAAAGTTTCATAAAAAATATGTTACTTGATAGTTGTTTTAATGATTCTTTTATTTGTTTGGTTCTGTTTAATGATGAACAATGGTGGGACATTCAAACAAAATTTAAAGTTTCCATGTTTGATCCATTTTTATTTTGAATTTTTATGCATTTCATGTTTGTGTTATAAAGTTTGAAAATACCTTATTATGTAATTATGTTTCTAGGTCATGCATTTGGCACATGCATTCATTAATGGCATTCTTGCAATCTTGCATTTATTTCATTCCATTTCCATAAAACCCAAAAAAAATTTTTTGTTTGACCTTAAACTAAAACCCTACATCCAAACCCTAAACCCCAAACCCCAAATCTAAACTCTAAATTAAAACCCTAAACCCTAAACCCTAAATCCAAACCCCATATCCCAACCCTGAACCCTAACCTTAACCTTAAACCTAAAGCCAAATCCTAAATCCTAAACCCAAACCCTAAAACATAACCCTAAACCTTTAACCCAATCTTAAAACCTAACCGTAAACCCAAACCCTAAAATCTAACCCTAAACCTTAATTTAAACCCCAAACCAATCCCCAAACCCTAAAATCATTAATGTATTTGCATTACATTTTATCTTGTATCACGTGAATTTTTATATTACCATGCACTCATATTATATTGTCATGCATTCATCACATGTTATTATGTTCATGTATCTCATGCATTGTTTGTTTAAAATTGGGTTTTTTAAGTTAAAATGTTTTAAAATAAGATAATGTCTTAAGTACATATAGTCATCGAAATCCTGTCTAACTATAGGAGGACTTTCAATGATTATTATTTATACGAGGTGTTATCTTGGTTTTATAGGGCAATTTGAAAACTTTTAAATTAAGAATATTTTTTAAGCTCTACCAAATTATAGGAGAGTAGAAAAAATATTTTGATATTTAAAGTGTTTTCTCTTTAATTCAAAAATTAAAAAAAAAGTTTTGTTTTGAATTTGATTTGGTTTTGTTTTTAAAAGAAAAAGTTTTGTTTTAAATTTGATTTATTTCTTGTTTTAAAACAAAAGAAAAAAAAAAGAAAAAAAGAAAAGGAATTAATTTTAAACATTAAGTAAATAAAAACAATTTAATTAAAATAAAAGATAACATGCAATCAATTAGTACCGTCTTTGACGAGCACTATGGGGATGCTAATCCTTCCCCACATGTAACTGATTCTCGGACTCAATTCTAATTTTGCAAATCATAAATTTGTTCTTTTTCTAAAACTTTTAAACCTGTTTGAAAATGTTTTATTAAAAGGACAAAAATTTTTGGGTGGCCAATCACACTCTAAAAAAGACTGATGGCAACTCTTTTTATTTTGTTTTTATTGGAAATATTTTTAATCCTCCCATTTTCCAAAATTTTCCCATCCGTTCAGTTTTCAGGTCAGCCCAACCCTGGGTCTCGAGATGTTACAATAGCTTGGCAAATCCATTGAAGTTACATTTAGAGAGTAAGGCCAAAAATTGATTGCATGTTATCCTAATTTTTGGTTTAATGGTCTAATTAGTGTTTAATCTTAATTCCTTAATTTCTTAAAAAAATCTACAAAAATGGAAAAATGAAAATATAAAATAAAATGAAACAAAATGGAAAAGTGACAAAAATGAAGAAAAATGAAAATGAAATATTAAAAAAATGTGTGTGTTTTACGTTTCATGCTTTTTTAATTATGTTATTTCATGTATATTTTAATTATATCATTTCATGCGTATTGTAAATATATCATTGCATGCATATTTTAATTATTTCATTTCATGCATATTTTACTTATGTCATTTCATGCATATTTTAATTATGTCATTTCATGCATATTTAAATTGTGTCATTTATTTTATATGGTTGTTCTTTACTTTGTTCTTAATATTAATGGGGCATTTAGGATAGGGGTAGTTTAGGAAAATGTGAAAGGCTTAATTGTTCCTTCCAACACACTCACTTTGCATTTCATGCATAAGCTCTATACCCAAGCTCTAACTCTAATTAGAAGGAAGTAAAGTAGCTATGCCCTTGTGAGGTGTCAGCAATAGCTAGTGAAACACTCCTACTCAGATTGAACCCTATCTATTCATAGCCTATAATGGGTGAGGGGCAAGGTGCCACACTAGTTTGTAATTGACAATGATGTGAGGAGCAATTTAGGAATCCTAGATGTGTCAATTCCTGACTTAGCACAAAGTAAGTTTTAGGGAGCTAGCCCTAGGTAGAGCCATGCCACACCTTTTCCATAGACAGTACCCGAAATTGGTCACATGAAGGAACACCTCCTACCTTTCTCATTTTCATGTTATTGTTAATTTGATAATTCCATATTTGTTGCTATTAATTAAAGACATAAGGAATCATTAGAAATGAAAAAGCTTAAAAAAATAAAAAAATGAAAAAAGCCAAAAAATAAAAAAATAAATCTTTAAATCACTAAAAAAGTCGAATAAAAGAAATTATTTGTTAATTATTTTTTACATTGCATTCTTTAAATTTTTTGTAGTAATTTTTCTATGTTTTCTTATTTTCTTTGTTTATTTATTTGTTGATAGAAGTTCTTATGGCATCTTAAGAGTCTTGAGTAGGATCTTCAATAAGTAAGACGTTTTGGGAAGTCAAGGATTAGTAAAAAAACAGGCAACAGATAGAAGGGATTGTTTGACAGATGGGCATGTTTCAAAATTACCGGAGATGGTTTATTAGGATTTGAAAAAAAATGATATGATAGATTTAGAGGGTATTTGGAATTGATGGAGTCCAAAAATGAAGTCAGCCTTCACAGCAAAGTATAGGATTTTGCTCTGTTAGTACCATTGAAACCTAATGATTAGATGTTAAAAGTCATCATAAGATTTTGGAATCCAACCTATTGGTGCTTCATGTTCAGCAAATAAGACTTGATACCTACTATAGAAGAATATTCTGCCCTATTACGCTTAGAGCTTCCCAAGTTCAATAGAGTATATTAGAAAGCATAAAAGTTTACCAGATATAAGAAAAAGTTAGCAATGATAATAGAGGTCGATGTTTAAGTGGTTGAAAAGAAAAAAGGATCTGACAAAGGGGTACCATGAACTTTTTTTTGAGATATCATGCTTCAAAGTTTGAATGAAGATGAAGTCATATATATGTTTGCTTTGGCTGTTTATGATTTGGTGATATTTCCAAGAACTTTAGGATATATAGATGCATCTATGGTGGACTTTTTCGTGTAGTTGGAATAGAAGATTAACCTTTCACTAACAATTTTGGTAGAAACCATTGGATCTTTGAATTATTACCGAATGGAAGGAAAATGAATCAATTTATTGTATTCAATTATTGTATGTGTGGATTCAAAGCCATTTTTAGAGTATCGATCGAGCTTTGTTATTAATTTATATAAGAGTCCTAGCACCGTTAGTCTAGTTCAATGCAAAGGAGTGGCTTAGCAATCTTTTAAAAGAATAGTGGATGTTTTTCTTTCAAAGCTTAGAAAGAGAAGTGGGGACTTGGAAAGCACCTTAGATGCTTGGAGTTTTTATTCTGTATGGTTGTAGAGATCAATCTTGGGTTCCATTGCTTGGTATTTGGAGAGCCATCAATTATGCACTATTGAAGGTTAGATGATAGTATGGGTCCTAGCATTTCATCTTGATGACTTAAGGATTAGATCAGGTAGAGTTTGACTATGGCATAGAAGGTTGTATGGCTAAAATGCATATCATCACCAAAGCTCGAGGGCATACAGTAAGGTCAAAATTAGGGAGAAATACAGATGTAGCCCCAAGAAGCCTAGTTTAGTGAGCCAAGTAAGTCAATGATTTGCTATTGTTGGCAGATAAGGAGTTAGTATAACTAATGGACCCATGGGCTAAGTCACCACTATCAAACTAGAGATTGCTAGGAAAGAGTTTGAAGTAGAAACAAAAAAGTGAAAGTAAGAAAACCAAAGGTTGTAACTAGAAATAGGTCATGTCAAGTATAAAAATGGTGTACAAAAGGACATGTTGGAAAAGATGACAAAGGAGAGAGATTTGGTTCAAAGTGATCTTAAGGATTTACACTCGAAAAACCAATGATTGAGGGCTCAGTTAAAAGACAAAGGAAAAGAAAACAAAGATTAGGATGAGATAGAGTAGCTTCAAGATGAAGTTCATTTATGAAAGCAAAAGGTTTGGGGTAGTAATGACAATCAATATGACAGTGCAAGAAAAGAAAGACTCACACAAAGCCCTCATAGCATATAAAAGGAAATTAAGCAAAATCCATGAAGAGAATAAAGAATTGAGATGTGAGAAGAAAAGGCAATCGAACACTCAAGTGGAAAAAATGCACGAGGAATAGAAATCAAGGCCATAGAGATGCAGTTAAAAGAAAACAAGGATTAAATTCCTTGCCTACACAGAGAATGGCAAGAAAATAAGGTGGAATAGAAACAAGTCTATAATCAAAAGATAGAAGCTTGTGGTATTAAAAGATTGAGAGTCAAGAGAGATAGATGTATATTGACCATCTTAATACTTAGATCCAAGAGGTAGTCAGACAGGCCAAGTTAATGATGGAAAAGTTAGAAGCTTTGAGATAGAAAGTCGTCCTTACTAGCAGTCATAACCAGCTTCTCTTAGACTTTTTAAAGAAAGTAAAGGGACAATATAAGCAAGTTTAGCATATTTATGACCTTTGTTATAAGAAAGATCATGATATGTAGAACTTGAAATTTTTGAAATGAATGAGAACTTCTATTGATTTAAATTATCTAGAAATGAATATCCTTGCTTATATTTAAAAATATGTTTAGAGGTGTAGATGGAAAAGAATGATGGATGTGAATATTACTTTCACCAAACTTTTGAGGTGGGATGAATGTCTTTAAATAACCTTACCTAAATATAAGAAGGAATTTAAGCTCCTTCTTAATAATAATTATAAAACCAAAATTGCATTGCATGCATGATTTGTCTAAATTCATGGTTTTTCATGCTAGTTAAGGATAAGGGATGGTGATTGCAAGCATATTTTCATTAAACCTCTAAAGCAAAGAGATACCGTTAAAGGTCTTACCTAAATATAAAAGGATTTTTAAACTATCTCTTATGGCCAATAATAAGATTCATATCATACATTATTGACTTTTGGGAATCAATAAAAGGTTCCAGGATAGCACTTCCAAAGAAATAAGACCAGTTGGTTTTACACACCCATAACACTTAAACTTGTGCATGATTCATGAAAGGTGAATTTGTCAATTGAATAGACAAGATGGAAAGGGCCCAAGAAAGATTAGGAAAATAGTTACGGGAATACAACAAAATATATATAGATAGATAGCAAAGTTAAAACAAATATCGGTTGGCTTGGTTAAAGGAAAAGGCACTGTGGAAACGTAAAAAATTACCATGGAAGAGCCAATATATGCTAGGTTCACATATCCTTATTTGCATGTTACTCAGGCACCACCAGCCACTTATCAACAGTATGTTGGTACTTCTGCTAGACCATCGCCAGTCTAAGTGAATATCAATCCTAAATCCACTCCATCTGATCCCATGCCAAACCTTAATGATCTAAAAGAATAAGAAAAATTGAAAAGGGTATCTGATCTAGGGGAAAGCACTAAAATGAAGAATAAGTATGATATGTTAGAAGAATGATTGAAAGCCATAAAAGAGCATGATATGTATAGAAATGTGGATGCTCAATAGTTGAGCTTAGTATGCGATTTGGTGATTCCATCAAAATTTAAAGTTCCAAGTTTTGAGAAATATGATGGAATAAAGTGCCCTTCAACTCATAACATGATGTTTTGTAGGAAGATGACTAGTCATACCCAAAATGACAAGCTATTAATACACTATTTTAAGGACAATTTTATTAGATTTGTTACCATGTGGTATGTGAAACTGGATTGTAGCAAGATACATTCTTAGAAAGATTTAGCTAGGGCTTTTATAACATAGTATAAGCTTATTGAGGATATGGGGCTAAATAAGTTATCTTTATAGAATATGGAGAAAAATGCAATTGAAACTTTCAATATGCACACAGGTGGAAAAGATATGGCTGTATAAGTTCAACCACCATTGACAGAAAAAGAAACCACTATTCTTTTTGTTAGTACCTTGAAAGCTCCATAATATAATAAGTTAGTGGGTAATGCAACCAAAATTTTTACAGATATGGTGATATCTAGTGAGATGATTGAGAATGCTATAAAAAATGACAAGATTGCTAGTCAAAAGGCCTCAGACACCAAAAAAAATCTAGTAACTAGAAAGAAAGAATTTGAAACCCATGAAATGATCGTCTCTATCCCTCAATTCATTCCCTACCATCCATATCCCACATACACACCCTACTACACATCTGCCAATCAAATATCCCAAGCACCATACCTATATACACCATTGCCACCATCAACATATTAACCCAACTTCAGACCTAGAGCTCCCCAATTCACTCCTACCCTAGATTGTTATTATGTTGTCATAACTCAAAGTATCATTTCAGTTTCTTATTTAGATATGAATGATGGATACTTATTTAATATTAAAGGCAATTGTGATTCCTTTTATTTAAATGATATGTTTTATGGCATGGGAATGTATCATAATGGCTTATATCTTCTTAGATTAAACAATGATGTTCTCAATATAAAAGTATTAGGACATTTAGATCTGATAAAGGTGATGAATACTTAAGCCATGATTTTCTAGGTTATCTAAAAGAGAATGGGATTCTCTCATAATGGACACACCATAACATAATGGAGTTTCTGAGAGGAGAAATAAAACCTTGTTAGACATGGTTCAATCCATATGAGCAATTCAAATCTTCCTATATCTTTCTGGGATTATGCACTTGAAACATCCACTTATCTTTTAAATATAGTTCCATCTAAATCCATTAATAAGACACCATATAAGATGTGGAAAGGTAAAATACCCAACTTGTCACACATAAGGATTTGGGGATGTGATGCTTATGTGAAACATGCACAAGCTGACAAGCTCGGTGCTAGATTAGTTAAGTGTAAATTTATGGGATATCCAAAGGAACCCATTAGATATTATTTCTACTACTATGAGGAGCAAAAGGTGTTTGTATCTAAACATGCTGTTTTTTTGGAAAAATAGTTTATCCTTGAATAGAACAGTGGGAGTAAAGTAGAACTTAAAGAAATTCAAGAAACACAAATTGACACAAGAATGGAACTTGGCCAATGGCTAAGGCATCAGATACGCAGTTGAAAGCTCAAAGTACACAAGAACTTCATAGGTCAAGTAAGACTTGCCAAGCTCCTAAAAGATATGGATTTCTTGTGGACAAGGATGAGTTGATCATAAATGATGATCCTACAACCTATCAAGAAGCAATGTTGGACGTTGATTCTAAGGAATGGCACGAGACCATGAAATTTGAAATGGAATCCATGCATACAAACTAAGAATGGTCTTTGGTGGAACCATAAATGGGTTTTCAAGAAGAAAACTGATGTGGATGGCAATGTACAAACATACAAAAATAGGCTAGTTGCAAAAGGTTATAATAAAAAACAAAAGTTGATTTTGATGAAACTTTTTCACTAGCAGCCATGTTAAAATCCATAGGATTTTGCTTGCTATTACCGCATACCATGACTATGAGATATGGCAAATGGTTGTTAAAATGGCAATCTTTAATGGGAATTTACAAAAGGATGTGTACATGGCACAATCAAATGTTTTGAATCCAAAAAGAATGTAGACATGGAGTGTAAGCTTCAAAGGTCCATCTATGGACTTAAACAAGCATCAAGGAGTTGGAATATACATTTTGATAAAGAAATTATAGAATTTGGATTCATAAAAAACATAAATGAACCTTGTGTATACAAAAACACAAGTGGGAGTGCAATTGTTTTAATAGTGCCATATGTGGATGACATTTTGCTTATAGGAAACAAATATATCCATGCTACAATTTACCAAGATTTGGTTATCAAAGAAGTTTTTCATGAAGTATTTGGGAGCAACAACATATGTGTTGGGCATAAAGATATACAGAGATAGATCAAAGAGGTTGCTTGGTCTCTCATAATCCAGATACATAGACAAAGTGCTAAAAAGGTTTAGCATGGAAGAATCCAAAAAAAGATTCTTACTAGTGTTGCATGGCACAAATCTTTCCAAGGACATGTGTCTTAAGACATAAATTAAGAAATATAGCATGAATAAGGTTCCATATGCTTCGGCAATTAGATCCATTATATATGAAATATTATGTTCAAGGCCTAATATCTCATATGCTTTAAGCATAACAAGTAGATATAAATCAAATCCAAGTGAATGTCACTAAAATGCCATGAAAGCAATTCTTAAGTACTTGTGAAGAACTAAGGATATGTTTCTTGTCTATGGTGAAGTCGAACTCCTTGTTGAGGACTATTGTGATGCAAGCTTTCAATCCAACAATGATGATAGCAAGTCTTAAAGTAGCTAAGTTTTTACTCTGAATGGTGGAGCAGTGAGATAGAAAAGTTTCAAATAGAGTACAACTATAGATTATGGAATCGAAGCCGAATACATCTCTGCATCTAAGGCTATAAAAGAGGCCACTTGGATCAAGAAGTTCATAATTGAACTAAGTGTTATTCTTAGCATTATTGATTTAATAATAGTTTATTGTGACAACAATGGAGCTATTGCTCATGCCAAAGGACGAAGGTCTCATCAAAGATCCAATATGCGTAGACACCTAATTTTGTCCGAGATATTTTACCTTTTAATTTGGGGTTGGTTTTTGCAATTAGGCCCAATCTTCATTTTTCAAGCCCAATATATGGTCCACTTTTAAACGCATCATATAAGGCCCAAAATAGCTCAATAGATGGCTCGATAAGTGGCCTAATAAAAGCCCAAAGGAAAAAGTGAAATGAAGAAAGCTTGGATTTGGCCATTAAACACAAATATATAATAATAATAATAATAATAATAATAATAATAATAATAAAGATTAAATAAATTAAAAATTAACAAATAAAAAAATATTATTAAAACATTAAAAATTAAAAATTAAAAATTTTAAAACTAATAACATAAAAAATAAATAAATACAAAACCGAAAAAAAAAACCAAAAAATGCTTGGCCCAATGCAATAAAAGCACAAAGCCGAAAAAGACTAAAATGAAGAGAGGCCCAAGGTATGGCCAAGAAATAGGGGCCATTAACCATCCATGAGAGGAAGTTTTAGGTGAAAAAAATAAAAGTAAGCTGCTGCCAAATGGTATGGAATTAAAAACGGCTTGAGGCGTGAAAGTGAAAAGGTAGCAGCATGTGAGAGAGAGGGCGTGTATGGGACGTGGGTTGAGAGAAAAAATTGAATAGAGGTGGCAGCAAAAACTGCATGGGGAGAGATTTTCATGCGCCGGGAAGGCAACTGGAGCAGATACGTGCAAAAAGAAAGGCAGAAAAACTAAGCAAAGAAGAGAAAGGAAGGACGCGAAGCCAAAGGGAGAAAAAATAGGACAGTGAAAAAAAGAAGAAGAGTAGGAAGTAAACAAAGGAGAGGATGCAGATCAGAAGGAGAGTGAAAAAAAAAGTGGCTGGTAGCCCAAACCAAAAAAATGAACATGAAAACAAAACTGAAGGCATGTAGAAACTGAACCAAACAGGGAAGAAAAGAAAAGAAAAGCGAGAGGAGAAGAGAAAGAAAGGCGCAAAAGGCCATAGCATGGGTGAAATAGACCAAAAAATGGAAGGTTGGAAGGAAAACAGAAAGAAAAAGGAAAAAGGAAAGGTCTCTCAAATGGTGAGGCAGAAAAACCGGAAGGCAGTGGCCAAAACAAAATGGAAGAAACAAAAGCAAAGAGGAAAAACAGAGGGTGAGAAGAAAACTGGGCAACCAGCACGTGAAGAAGAAAAACCAAGCAAAAAAAAAAGGAACGAAAGGTAAGCTCAACAAAAAAAAAAGGTTAGTAGAATTTGCAGCGAAGAATGGATGCTTAACATGAAAGCTTGTGAAGAAAAATTAGAAGAAAGAGCAGAAAGGCAGTAGCCAAAAGGAAAACTGGAAATATTCAGTAGAAAAACAACGAGAAAAAAGAGAGGGTTGAAGCTCTCAAGAAAGGTAATCTCTTTGGACCTTTCCGAGCATGTTATGCATAAATCTTCCATGCTTAGCTTTGATCATAAAATTTAAACTACATTTTATTTTTAGTTTCTCTAGTTGTTAGATCTTTGGCTGTTTAGCTCACCTCTCTTTGTTTTTTTTTTCTTTAAATTTTGTTTAAACCTTTCTTTAATTGGTTTTGGTCGTTATTTAGCTTAGCAAAATTTCTTTTAAGCAAATTAGCTACTGTTTGAAACTTGACAGTTTGTAGATGTGATTTATTAGATGTGATTACAATTAGCTACTGTTTTATTAAATCTTCATGTAGTTTTTATTTTTCTTTCAACTTGTTAACTTCAATCTCTTACAATTTGAAAGCCAATTTCACTACAAAAAATTAGAGTGAAAAATTTTAAGATAAATTCATGCGACTCAAAATATAATAATAATAATAATAATAATAATAATAACAATAATAATAATAATAAAATTTAAAAAAATTGCTGCCTAAATGTTGGAGGGAATTTAAAATCATGTTTTAAAAATTAATAATTTCGCCTAAATGTTGGGGAATTATTAAATATTAAAAATAAAAATAATAACAGATTAATAAATTATAATAATAATAATGATAAAATGTTTAATGAAAAGGAAAGTAAATAAAAATATAAAAATCCATTTTTTAGAAAAATAGATAAGGGTAAATAAATAATAATTATAATTTCAAAGGAAAAAATATATGAAAATATAAAAAAAAATATGATTTTTAGGAAAATTACAAAATATGAGCTTGCTCTGAGAGTTTACCTAGATGTTGAAAATTTTTAGGGAGGCTTGTAAATTCTTAAAATTAAAACCATAAATCAAAACCCCAAAGTACAACCTTTAAATGAAACCCTAAACTAAAACCCTAAAATGAAATGCTAAATGAAACCCAAAACGAAACCCTAAAATTGGAATCTTAAGTGAAACCTAAATAAAATCTTGAAACTTCAAAACCCTAAAACTATCATAAAATTTAAGGATTGTATGAAAACCTCTCATAAAATAATTTATTCCCAAATGCCGCCTAGATGATGGGGTATTTAAAAAATTTTATTTTATTAAGAATTTTCTCACAATTTCATAATTTAAAATAATAAAATTAAATAAAAAATTGAAAAAAAATTTTAAGATCCTAAATTCACATGCTCATATCTCTTAAATGTTATTATGTTATTATTGTTCCTTGTTTAATTGTGGCATCATCATTTTTTTGCATAAATATCTTTTATGTAAAATATTATTTAAAATAGATTTAATATAAATTTAAATAATATTCTAAAAATTGTAGTTTTTGTTACTCTGCCTAGATGTTGGAGAGACATCAATAATTATCATTTTTAAAGAATATTATTTTTTTAAGGAAATGTTGTGATAAATCTTAAATGTAAAGGATTATCTTTAAATTCTACCTTTAAGTAGGAGAATTTTAAGGTATTTCTTTAATTTATAACTTTTCATAGCATTTCTAAATAAAATTTTTTAAGTAATTTGGTTTTTAAAAATGAAGGGAATTATAATTAAATTTCAAATAAAAACCATTTTTGTCCAAAGTTATAAATAGTGCATGATTAATTAGTACCAATTTTATAGGCTTTGTAGAGGTGCTAATCCTTCCTCATACATAATCGATTCCCAAATCCAATCCTATTTCATAGACCAAAATTATATTTTTAATAAACTTTAAACCTGTTTTATTGTTTTATTAAAAAGATAAAATTTTTGAGTGGCCAATCACACCCTAAAAAAGATTAGTAGCAACTCCCCGTGTTTTTCATGATTTTAAATTTTTATATCTAGCAATTGAGTATCCGGATCGATATGTTATGATAGTTCGACAATTCTATTAGGGACTTTTTAGAGTCATGCCAAAATTTTTAATTATACGTTATTAAAAAATTTTTATTTAATTGATTTTATTTGATATTTAATTTAATTACCTTTATATTAATATTTTTTTTTCAAAAAAATTAATAAATTGCATGTTAGTTATTATCTTGTTTTGATTTTGTATTTGTGATTATTTAAGTTATTTTGATTAATATATCACTTTGCACACTTTTGCATATTCACTTACATGCATGAGCTCTAGACTCGAGCTCTATCCTTATTAGGAGAAAGTGAAGTAGCTATACTCTCATGACATGATAACCTTCGCATTTGCTAGTGAAACACTTCCACTCAGATCGAACCCTCTTTGTTTGTAGCCTATAATGGGTGAGGATTGGTGTGCCTTATTAATCCATGATGGACACTGATGTAAGGTTTGATTTGAGAACCTTTAAATAAATAAATCTCATTCTAGCATATCGTGAGCAATAGGAAGCCTATTTAAGGTAGACCCATGCCACCTTTTAGAAAATTTTCAAAAGCTAAGACATTGTATATATTTTGTTGTATTATATCGTTGTCTTGTTATTTCTATTATTTATTTATCTTGGATTATTGGTTCATTTTTATTTGTGTAGTCTTTAATTTTGTTGCAAATATTATATACTCATTATGTTTTAAAAGAAGGATAGTTATTTTAGGTTAGTCATAAGCAAATATATATAAAATAATAAAATAAAATAAAACAACAAAAAAAAGAGAAGTTTTCATAGAGCCATCAATGGTGTCATCCTCTTGCAAAAATTATTTAGAAATTAAAAGCTATGCCAATTTCTTTTGTAGCAATTACACAAAAATAGGGTATTTTGATGCAATTTGTGTTTAAGGTAATAGTGTAACAAGTTATGATATAAAGAGTCCAAATAAAAAAGAAAAATAAGGAAAAAAATATTTAGGATAGGTAATGAGTTTTTTGTCTTTTTGAAATTTAGTTATTGCATTCTACGTTTATTGTTAAAATGATTTGTATATTTTGGGTTGTTCCATTTTTGTAGATATATTTGCATGCAAATTAGGAATTGTTTTGTGTCATTTATTCATTCAGCAAGAAAAATAGCATAAACATTTTAGTTTAGATCCTTGAAATAAAATATTTTCTTAATGGGATAAGAAGCTAAAAATATAGAGGATCAATTGGAGGCATGAATTAGTGATTTAGACTGCAATCAATAAGAGTTTGGTCATGACATTCAAGAGATTAAAAAAATAGCTTGCTGAGTTTATGAAGATCGTTGATAGATTTAAAGAATTTATTTTGGTGCCTTCTCAAGGCTCCTTACCAATTTCAGTCCAAGTAAGTCCTATGAACTCGTGGAGTCATGATCAATCAATCCTTGCTACGCCCAGTATATTTCCTAAGCATGCTGAAATATTTAGTGGTTTGAGCAATAACGAAGGTTTGGATAAGATCATAAAAGGGATAAGTGATTTGACTAAGCAAGTGTTTGAGCTCCATAATTTGATTTCCAAGACAGAGTTACCAGGTTTCATACAACCTTCACCAATCATTTTAAACCTGAACTTGTATCCAATCCTGTTCATGTTTGTCTTCAACTTCCTTTCCAAGCTTTTAGGTTTAGACCCTAAAGCTTTATACAATCTTCAAAAAGTCCACATCTCTAACCTTTCATTCCCCAATCACCTGTCCAGCCAATTGCTCAACTTTAAACCTTTGCATCACCACCAAATCCTTGGACTCCTAATCAACCTGTTGTCTAAAAATTATCTAAAAAGAAGAAATAGTTAGATCCTATCCCCATTTCATATGGAATACGTTTTCTTTATTTGTTTAAAAGACACCTTGTTGTCCTTGTGCCTTTAAAAGCCTTTAAAGCCTCTATACCCAAAATATTCCCAAATGTGAGAGGTAAATACCATGGTGGGATTACGGGGCATTCCATTAAGAATTGTAAGGGTTTTGATCACAAGGTGCAATCACTCATAGATGCCAAATGGTTTGATCCAACTACAATAAGGGATTAAAGATTAGGGTCAATGAGAGGGGATAGCATTATAAGGAACATGGATGGGACTTTTAATTAAAAGGGGTCTTCAAGTGTCGAGAAAATGAAATGCTTTGTGAATTTCTTTTATTTGTGAAATATTTTTTTATGTTAATATGGTGTTGTCTTTTTTAACTTAGATATGTGAATTATGGTTTATCTTTAATTCTTGTCCCTTTTCCAATTTTCACACTTTTCACAAAAGAGCCTTGTCATTTCATTCATTCATGCATTCATTCACTCATTCATTCATGCATTCATTCACTCATTCATTCATGCATTCATTCATCCATTTATGTATCCACCAAAGAGAATGCAATTCATGTGTGTTCTAAAAAAAAGAATTTCTTCAAAAATAATCCTTACGATTTCTTCTAAAGATTAGGAGAATATTGATTAGATAGGATAGATGAAAAGATTATTGAGGGACTTTTTGCTCATGTAAATGATCAACCTGAAGGACCTATCTTAGGACCCTTAAAAGAGGAATCATGGAATCTAGATGAATAAAGGAGGTATAATCTCTTAGAAGAAAGAATTCAAACTATTTAAGGTAGGGATAAATCTTGTGATGCAAAAGAATCCTAGCTAGTTCCAAATATGGTTACTCTACCCAAATTCAAGGTTTTGACATTTGAGACATATAATGGAATTGGATGTCCTAAGACACATTTGGCTCAATACTGTTACAAAATGGTTAGGTGTCTTTTTGATGAAAAGTTGCTTATCTATACCTTTCAAGAAAGTTTGATTAGGGCGGTAACCAATTGCCATTATGTCAGGAGAGCAACCAAATTCATACTTAGAGGGATTTATCTCGGGCATTTTTTAAGTAATACTAGCACATGTTAAAGATAGCTCCAGACTGATTAACCTTTCAAAACATGAAAAAGAGCCTCAATGAGAGCTACAAAGAATATACTGCTAGATGAAAAAAGGTTGCATCGTAAGTCTAATCACCTTTAAGTAATAGGGAGCTGAATTCTTTATTTATGGACACTTTTCTTTCTTCTTATTATGATAAGCTGATCAGTAATACATCCTCATAATTTGTCGATTTGTTATTTGTTGTAAGTAAAATCGAGGATAGGGTAAAAAGGGGAAGGATTATGGATGCAAATATGGAAATTTATAATGAAAAGCAAGGGAATACTTCCAAGGAATACACCTAAAAGGCAATTCTTGAAAGGCAAAATGAGAGAAACTTTATCATGATACAGAAAGATTTGGTGAATAATTATTCCCATTGTTCCCAATCGACACCTTAGGCTAGGAATTTTCTTTAACCATCTCATCCGTGTACTCGAGTTTCTTTTTCACAAAAATTTATAGACCAATGGATTAAACCAAGCCAATCACAAAGCCATAAGAGAAAAAGAGTCAAGGCGTATCATTCACTCCCAATGTCTTGCACTGAGCTCTTCACCTTACTTATCAAGAATCATATGACTTATGTTGTCCCTATAAGACCCAAAAAGCCTGCTTACCCAAAGTGGTATAATCCCAATGTTAAGTGTAAATTACATGATGGGGTCGAAGAGCATTCCATATAAGATTATATTACTTTCAAGGATACAGTTCAGGCTTTGATTGATGTAGATCTTACAAAGTTTAAATAATTGGTTAGTGGTTTGATGATTGAAAGTGTAAAATTTATAGGGCAATGATACTAAATCTAAAGTACCAGGTGGGGAACCTTCATTCTTAAGTTTGAATGTTATTACAAGAGTACTATTGGGAATGTAAATTTTTAGGTCAGGTTTGAGTGCTTGTATTGCATGAATAGATCTTATGCATTATAAGTGTTTCATGGATTTATATTGCCATTTGATGTTTTCAATTTCTTTTGAATTTTGGACTTGCAGGATTTCTTTTAGAGGAAATTAGTAAAAAGGGAAAAATGTTAGATGTGAATAAAGCTCCACATAGTTAAGTCCTAGGGTTATAGAAAGAGAAATGCCTTGAAAAAAAAGAGAAAAAAAATTAAAAAAAGGAAAAAAAAAGAAAGTTTTGCGTTAAAAGAAAATGAGTCTCGGATGAGTTGGCAATCACTATTAGGAATTTATCAAATACCTTTATACTTTTTCTCAAATCATCGAGATGACTCCATTTCATTAGCCATGACCCTTCAACAACCTTGAATTTGAATTTATGAACCTTACTTTCACATGATAATGTTATGATATCATAGGGTAATATTCTTTTCCAAGGCAATGAACAATTAAAATAACTAATTGAAAAAAAAGAAAAAAAATGTGGTTCCTAGAAGATTAGGCAAATATGACATTTTTTTAAAGAATTCAAATGCGGTAATTTGATGTATTAATGTTACATTGTAGTTTCAAAAAATTTCCAAAATCAAAGTTACCCCAAGTCCTGTAAAATGACCATAAACATATCCATTTTTCAACTATTTACCAAAAAATTGGCTTGATCCATTGTCTTAGGGGCATGTTGATCAATGAAGAAAAATCATATTACCCTCAAGACAATTCGAGCTATGATTAACCCATTTGTTCTCTTTTTGTGGAGTAACTTAGATCATCTGATACTTTAAATGGGTTTATTCCATATAACCTTTTTTCTCATTCATTCCACATGACTCTTTTCTTGCAATGATGTTCATAAAGGTGGTTTGTTAAAATGGGGTATTTTCCATGAAACATATTACTGGCAAAGTGAATTTAGGCATGAGTTATAGGTGGCATCTAAAAACAAAAAAGAGGAAAAAGAAAAAAGAAAATAGGAAAAAAAGAAATAAAAAAAATTGGTTATGACATTATGCCATTAAGAAATTCAAATAAATCGAAATAAAGTCTTGACAAATCCAAAATTTTGGAAAAGAAACAAAAAAAAAAAAGCCTAAAATGAAAAACCAAAAAAAAAAAAAAGTCAAGAGAACCAAAAAGTTAGTAAAAAAAATCAAGAAGAGAGGGAAACTTTTTGGAACAAAAAATTCTTTATTCAAGTTCATTTTCCCAAAGGAAACTACTATTCGATTTAAGTGATCATTCTTGAAATGACAAATGACCATCTTTCATCATTCTTTTATGAATGTAAAAATTTATCCTTTGTTACCCCTTTGAGCCTTATTGAATTCTTTCAAAATAAGCCCTAACTAAGGATCACTCTCTACATTAAGAGTCAAAAGGATTGCATTCGGGAGTTTAAAAAAGGTGATGTCGAAATGGAATCTTGTGTGTTGGAACAAAAGCCTAATATAAAAGTTCCTAAAAGTTTTGAATCCATTCAGTGAAAGAATGCAAAAGAAAAAATGAGGAAAAAGAGAAAAAAAATGAATAAGAACAAAGAAAAAAAAAAGAAAGAAAATGAAGATGAAATGAAATGAATGGGTTAAAAGCATAAAAAATGAAAAGGAATATACTTTAGAGTGAATCCTTCAAATGAAAGAATGATCATTGGTATTAATTACCCTTAAACACTTGCTTTAGGCCTATTTATCCTTTTCTTTGACAACCTCGATCTTTAGCATATGTTACATCCTATGAAAAGTCCATATTAGATCAAGCATGGATGCTTGAAAATTAAAGAGCTTCTTTTGGAAAAATGGCCCTGAAACCCATGAACCTTTTGGTCCCTCTTTATTACTTAATTTTCTGTTTAGACCATTAGCCCTTTTTTATTAAGTTTGAACTTTTAAGTGCATGGTGTGATAATCAATCTAAAATATAAAAATAAATAATAAAAAATAAAAAATAAAAAAATAAATGTGGCTCTAAGGTGAAAACCCTACAAAAGGGCAGTCTACAGTAAACTTTGAAAGCCATACCAATACTAAATGAGGTGGATATTGAATAAGGATAAGCTGAACCTTTTTGAAATATCTAAAATATCAAAGCCCTAAAAGTTTGAGAAGGGTTGATTTCGAAAATCTGAACTTTTTTTCATTCTCAAATAACCTTTGAAAATCTCAAGCCTCCACAACTAACTTTGACATATATCAAAATGTCACATTTGAAGGCTAATGAAAGTATTTAACATGTTTGATTTTCAAGGGATTCATGTTTTGGAAAAACTTATGTTTCATTTGTGAGTTTGCATGGAAAAAGTATATGCCTCATTTATCTTTTTTTGGTGGAGAAACCTTTTTAAATGGATAGAAACCTCAGTGTGCTAGTTATTCAATCCATTTTGAAAGAAAATTTTCACCACTTTTATTTTTGATAAGGATTGCCAATTCTCAAGAATTTAAGCCTAGTTTAGCTAGTACTCAGGTTTTAAGTTCAAATTATCTGGCATCAATGAAGTCTTAAGCCTAGTTTAGTTGGCATTAATCAAAATTTAAGCCCAGTATAGCTGGCACAAAAGCCCAAATTAGCTAGCACATAAGCCCAAATTAGCTGGCACATAAGCCCAGTCTACTTGGCACATAAGCCGAGATTAGTTGAAAAAGTATACACCTTATTTATCCCTTTTAAGTGGTGTAGTCCTTTTTCAATCAACATAAATCTTCAGGTACAAAATCATTCATCCATTGAGAGAGATAATTTTCACCTTTTTCAATCTTAGTAAGGATCATCAATTGTCCAGAAAAATTTAAAACCTATCCAAGTTTTAAGCACAAATTATCTACACTCAGTGAAAATTTAAGCCCAGCTTAGTTAGCATCCATAAAAATTTTAAGCCTAGTTTAGCTGGCACTCCAAAAAAGATTTAAGCCTAGTTTAGCTAGCATTGATAGGAATTAAGCTCAGTTTAGCTAGCACTCATTAAAGGATTTAAGCCCAAATTATTTGGCACTCAATGAAAATTTAAGCCAAGCTTAGCTGGTACTCATAAAAAATTTTAAGCCTAGTTTAGCTTGCACTCATGAAAAGATTTAAGCGTAGTATAGCTAACACAAATGAAGATTTAAGCCTAGTCTAGTTGGTAACAATGAAGTTTTAAGCCTAATTTAGCTAACACTCATGAAAAAATTTAAGCCCAACTTAGTTGGCACCTAATGACATTTTAAGTCCAGTATAGCTGGCACCAATGAAACTTAGACCTAGTGTAACTGGCTCTCAATAAAATTTAAGCCCAGATTATCTAGTACCAATGAAATTTAAGGTGGTATATCTGGCACTCATGAAAAGATTTAAGCCCAATTTATCTAGCACCCAATGAAATTTAAGCCTAGTTTATCTGACACTCATGAAAAGATTTAAACCCAGATTAGCTGGCACCTAATGAAGTTTTAAGCCCAAATTACCTAGCACCCAATAAAATTTTAAGCCAGTTTATTTGAAACATAATGAAATTTAAACCCAATTTAGTTGGCATCCAATTAAGTTTTAAGCCCAATTTAGTTGACACCCAATGAAAGATTTAAGCCCAATTTAGCTAACACCAATAAAAATTTAAGCTCAAATTAGCTAGCTTTGAAATTTTAAGCCTAGTATTAGCTGGCATAAAAGCCCAAATTAGCTTGCATACAGGCTTAGATTAGCAGTCACTTAGTTTGATATGCAATTTAATCCTGATCACTTCATTCGACCTATAGTTTAATTTTGGTCATTCTTATCTTTCGACTTACAATTTAATCTTGGTTGTCTTAAGGAAAAAAAACAAAACAAAATACCAAAAAAACCAAAAAAGAAAAAAAAACCAAAAACCAAAAAGAAGAAGGAAAAGAACCAAAACAAAAAAAAAAATTGTCTTAGGAAATAATATCCGAACAAAATTTTTGTTTATATCTCTAAAATATTCTTGATCCTCAGAAATATGCAACGAAGAGTAGTTATAGATACCGAATTTTATCCAGAATACTTTATCTATTAATTGGGGGTTGGTTTTTGCAATTGAGTCCAATCTTCATTTTTTAAGCCCAATATACGGTGTACTTTTAAATGCTCTGTATAAGGCCCAAAATGGCCCGATAAAAGGCTTGATAAATGGCCCAATTAAAGCCCAAAGGAAAAAGTGAAATAAAGAAAGCTTGAAGTTGTCCATTAAACATAAAAATATATATAATAAAATAAATAATAATAATATTAAAATTTTAAAAATTAAAAATTAAAAAAATTATTATTAAAACATTAAAAATTACAAATTACAAATTACAAATTTTAAAACTAATAACATAATAAATAAATAAATACAAAACCAAAAAAATAAAAAAAGCTTGGCCCAATCCAATAAAAGCCCAAAGCCAAAAAGGACTAAAATGAAAAGTGGCCCAAGGCATGGCCAAGAAATAAGGGCCATTAACCATGCATGAGAGGAAGTTTAGGTGAAAAAAAATAAAAGTAAGCTACTGCCAAATGGTAAAGAACTAAAACCGGCTTGAGGCATGAAACAGAAAGGGTGGCAGTATGTGAAGAAGAGGGCACGCATGGGATGTGAGTTGAGAGAAAAAATTCAATGGAAGTGGCTACAAAAACTACATGGGAAGAGGTTTTCATGTGCTGGGAAGGCAACTAGAGTAGAGACATGCAAAACGAAAGGTAGAAAAACTAAACAAAGAAGAGAAAGGAAGGACGCAAGGCCAATGGGAGGAAAAATAAAAATGTGAAAAAGAGAAGAAGAGTAAAAAGTAAAAAAAGAAGAGAACGAAGACCAGAAGGAAGAGTGAAAAAGAACTGGCTCGTAGCCAAAACAAAAAAAAATGAACATGAAAACAAAACTGGGGGCATGTAGAAACTGAACCAAACAGAGAAGAAAACAAAACAAAAACGAGACGAGAAGAGAAAGAAGGGCACAAAATGAAGTAGCGTGGGTGAAGTAGACCAAAAAAAAGAAGACTGGGAGGGCTGAAGCTCTCAAGAAAAGTAATCTCTTTGGACCTTTCTGAGCATGTTATGCATAAATCTTTCATGCTTGGCTTTGATATCTTCATCCTTTGCTCATAAAATTTAAAACCTACTTTTTAGTTTTAATTTCTTAATTGTTAGATCCTTGGTTGTTTAGCTCACTTCTTTTGTATTTTTTTTTTGTTTTAAATTTTGTTTAAACCTTTCTTTAATTGGTTTTAGGAGTTATTTAGCTTAGCAAAATTTCTTTTAACAAGAAAGGTAACCTCTTTGGACCTTTTCTGAGCATGTTATGCATAAATCTTCCATGCTTGGCTTTGATATCTTCATCATTTGCTCATAAAATTTAAAACCTACTTTTTAGTTTTAGTTTCTCAGTTGTTAGATCCTTGGCCGTTTAGCTCACTTCTTTTTGTATTTTTTTTGTTTTAAATTTTGTTTAAACCTTTCTTTAATTGGTTTTAGGAGTTATTTAGCTTAGTAAAATTTCTTTTAAGCAAATTAGCTACTGTTTGAAACTTGATAGTTTGTAGATGTGATTTATTTGATGTGATTACAATTAGCTACTACTTTATTAAATCTTCATGCTATTTTTATTTTTTTTTCAACTTGTTGACACCAATCCCTTACAATTTAAAAGCCAAATTCATTACAAAAATTAGAGTGAAAAATTTTAAGATAAATTCATGCAACTCAAAATAATAATAATAATAATAATAATAATAATAATAATAATAATAATAATAATAATAATAAATAAAATTTTAAAAAATCACTGCTTAGATATTGGAGGGAATTAAAAATCATGTTTTAAAAATTAATAATTTCACTTAGATATTGAGAAATTATTACATATTAAAAAATAAAAATATTAAAAAGATTAATAAATTATAACAATAACGATAAAATGTTTAATGAAAAGGAAAATAAATAAAAATATAAAAATCCATCTTTTAGAAAAATAGATAAGGGTAAATAAATAATAATAATAATTTTAAAGGAAAAATATGAAAATATAAAAAAATTCTATTTTTAAGAAAATTACAAAATATGAGCTTACTCCGAGAGTTTGCCTAGATGTTGAAAATATTTAAAGAGGTTCATAAATCCCTAAAATTAAAACCTTAAATCAAAATCCCAAACTGAAACCCTAAAATGAAACCGATAATCAAACCTAAACTAAAACCCTGAAAATGAAACCTCAAATGAAACCCTAAAACGGAACCCTAAAACTAAAACTTTAAGTGAAACCCTAAACCTTAGGTAAAACTTGAAACCATAAAATAAAACCTCGAGACCCTAAACCCTAATTGAAGCTTAAATAAAATCTTGAAACCCCAAAACCCTAAAACTATCATGAAATTTAAGGATTTGTATGAAAACTTCCCATGAAATAATTTGTTCCTGAATTTCACCTAGAGGATTGGGTATTTAAAAAAATTTATTTCATTAAGAATTTTCATATAATTTCGTAATTTAAAATAATAAATTTAAATAAAAATTAAAACAAGATTTTAAGATCCTAAATTCACATACTCATATCTCTTAATTGTTATTATTGTTCCTTGTTTAATTGTGGCATCATCTTTTTTCTACATAAATATGTTTTATGTAAAATATTATTTAAAAATGTATTTAAAATAAATTTAAAATAATATTGTGAAAAATATAATTTTCATACTTTGCTTAGATTTAGAGAGGCACCAATAATTATTATTTTTAAAGAATATTATTTTTTAAGGAAATGTTGTGGAAAAACTTAAATGGAAAGGATTATCTTCAAATTTTGCCTTTATGTGAGAGAATTTTAAGGTATTTCTTTAATTTAGAAATTTTCACAATATTTCTAAATAAAGATTTTTAAATAATTTTATTTTTAAAAAATGAAAGAAATTATAATTAAATTTCATTTAAAAACCATTTTGGTCAAAAGTTATAAATAGCATATGATTAGTTTGTACCAATTTTATGGGCATTGTGGGGGTGCTAACCCTTCCTTATGCATAACCAACTCCTGAGCCCAATCTTGTTTTGTAGACCAAAATTATCTTTTTAAGAAACTTTAAACCTGTTTAATTATTTTATTAAAAGGATAAAATTTTTCAATGGCCAATCACACCCTAAAAAAGATTGGTGGCGACTTTCTATGTTTTTCATGATTTTAAATTTTTACATTTAGTGATTAAGTCTCCGGACTGATATGTTATTGTCATAATGTCTAGGTTAGGAAACCTACCCATTAGACACAAAAATTATGAAGTTGCCACTAATCTGTTTTAGCTAGGTGTGATTAGCCACCTATATGAATCTATCCTTTTTAAGGTTATCCTAAGCCTGAGCTAAGGTCCCTAAGAAGAATAGGTTTTGGTCTACATCATTAAAATTAAGGTTCGGGAGTCAATTACAAGGAAAGTATTAGCACCCCTTTACGTCCAAAATTGATCCCAAATAAATTTTGTGTTATCTTACCTAAGCCTTATCAAAAAATAGTGTTATCACGCAAGTAAATCAATTCCAATCCTTTTTATTTATTTACAACACATGGTGATACTAAACTTATCAAGAATATCATGCAATCATGCAATCATGTAGTAAATATTAATTCATAACATGCAAAATTTATTATGCAAATATATTATAAATCATATCAAATATCATGTAATAATATCATGCCTAGATCATGCTAAAATATTCATGCAAGAATGTCATGAAATATATTATTAATTATCATGCAATAATAACAATCAGGTAAATATATAATATCATGAAAATCAAATGTAATCACATAAATATATTAATAATTAAATCATGCAATTATGCACACAATAAATATAAAAGCATGCAATTAGATATCATTCAAAATTAATATAATATCATATCATGCAATAAATATTAAATCATGCAAATAAATATATTAATAACCATACAATCACACAAATAAATAAATTAATAATTATACAAATAGACAGGCAATTAAATATATAATCATGCAATTAACAATGTAAAACATGTCATTAAATATCTAATCATGCAATTAACAATGTAAAACATGCAAATAAATATATAATTGTGCAATTAACAATATAGATCATGCAATTAACAATGTAGATCATGCAAATAAATATATATCATGCAAGTAACAATATAAATCATGCAATAAAATGTATAGTCATGCAAATAAATATATAATCATGCAAGTAACAATATAAAACATGCAAATATATATAATCTTGCAATTAACAATATAAATCTTGCAAATATATATTATCATGCAATTAACAATATAAAACATGCAATTAATTATATAATCATGCAATTAACAATATAAATCATATAATAAAATATATTATCATGCAATTAACATTATAAAACATGCAAATAAATATATTATCTTGCAAATTATAATGTTAATAATCATGCAATTAAATATTAGTTATGCAAATTCATGCAAAAATAAATACTATGAAATAAATATAAAAATAAAAGTAAGCAATTAAATATTATAAAAGTTATGCAAAAATCACAAAAAAATGAAGGTAAATATTACCTCAGTGAATCATAGATTCCAACAATTTTTCACTTTTCAAAAACTGATGTTCCTACTATAAATCTTAACCTTCATTCCAAAAACTTTAATTGGATCTTTTTGCAAAATTTTTTTACTTGATTGCTTCTTCTTTATTAATTCAAAACTTTGCCTAAATTTTTTCTTTTTTCAATTACTTCTGTTTGTTCTTGAAATCAATTGCTGTGAGGCCCCCCTTTCAATCTTAGATTCAAGGTCCTTATATAGGGATTGAATTCCTTTCGACTTGGAAGAAATTAATTCAACCGAATCTAGGATTTCTCTCCAAATTTCATTTTTTGTGTAATCTTCATTTTCTCAATAGATTGAGCCCCAAGTCTTTCCAAAATTATTCAACCATTAAAGTTAAAATTTGAGATAGAATCCAAGAGTTGAATTGAATCCAATATTTTTCATGCAAAATCCCACTTTTTTTTTAATTTTTTACTCCTTTTTTCAGTTTTTTACTAACTTGACTTTAACTCTTTTGACTGAAAAAAACAAAAATTAAACCAAAAAATTAAAACACAAATAAATTTTAGGGCTTAGTCTTTGGGTCAAAAATTCACTTTTCGATTAAACATAATTGCAAAATCAAAATAAAAAATCAAAGCCTAATGAATTTCAAAAAATCCCCAAGCAAAATAAGGTGTCTACAGTTGCCCTTTTTTGTGCATTTTCTATGCAATAGGAATTGTACAAAGATAGAAGACATCCATCTTGTTCAAGTAAAAAAAAATCAAAAAACGAAAACTGCAAAGGCTCCTCCTTAGAGGTTTGAAACTTTTTTTTTTTTTGGAAAATGCTTCCCCATAATTGAGGCTTTGAAACTTTTGAAAAATAAAATGCTCTCTTACAACTGAGGCTTTGAAAAATTTTGAAAAATAAATGCATCCCCACAATTGAGGCATTGAAAGGTTTGAAAAATAAAAAAGTTCCCAACAAAATGCTCTCCCACAACTGAGGTTTTGAAACTTTTGAAAAATAAAATGCTCCCCTACAATTGAGGCTTTGGAACTTTTAAAAATAAAATGCTCCTCCACAACTAAGGTTTTGAAACTTTGAAAAAATAAAATGCTTTCCCATAACTAACACTTTGGAACTTTGAAAAATAAAATAAGATTATTCTTACCTTTGAAATAACTCTTCCCTGATAAAGGCATTGAAACTTAAAAAAAACTCTTACCTTAAATTGAGTCACTACATTTCATCTGAATCATCATTGATTGCCTTCCAATGTCACTTCTCAAAATTATTTTCTCATTTAGTTTTTCCTTCTTGCTTTCTAATCATATGCAATGAAGGCCTGCAATGAATGAAAAGATTCTCCACAATTCTCAAAATCAATTTCAAGATTCAAACTTTAATTTTTCTTCCTTTCAAACATGCATGACGCATGGGATGAATATGATGAACACAGTGTATGCATACAATGAACGCATAAGCTAAAGCTTTTTCAAAATTTCATCCTAATTTCACAACTTAAACTTTGATCTTTCTTTTCCAAACATGGAAGTGCATGAGTGCAATAAATGCGATGATGTATGCAACATGTAATGAATGTAGTGAATACAATGCATGAATGCAAAATTCCTACCCAATTTCAAGCTTTAAATTTTCTTTTCTTTTTCAAATATGCATGATGAATGCCATGAATGAGTGCAATATTCTCAGTATGATGTATGCATGTAATGCATGTGGTGAATGCAATGTATTCTATGCAATTCATTTATCTTTTCAATTATGGTAAATCAGAGGGTTCTCAAAACTCTTGATTTATCTTCTCACTTTTTTTTTAACTTTCAACACTTGTGATTTTCAACAAGAGCTATCATGCATCATCAAGTAGTCTCATCCATTATATCATCCAAATCCAAAGTTTCATTTTTTCAATTAAATCTCAAGATTCTTCTTCATGTCTTTTTTTCAGTTTCTCATCATGTTTATCTTCAACTTCTTTGGAATTGGCCAGCAAATGTACCAACTGATTTGTGACCCAAAACTCATTTTCATAAGCTTCATCACTTGATCTTAACATTTGGGATTTTTTTTTCATTTATAGGCCACTAGGATCAACATCATTTTAAAATTCTTTCATCTTTCACATTTTATTTTCAATATGCCCCAATCACTTCCAACTTTTCTGAAATAATGTAAGGATCTTTCATAACAGTCATTTATTCATTTATCATCATTTCTTTTGAATGCCAAATATAATCCATCACATTTCTTTAATTCATCATGGGAAGAAGTAATGATGATAAACAAGAAAAATCAAAGAAAGGGTATTCATTATAAGAACAAGTTTAGTAAAGAATAAATAGGCAAGGAAATCATTTCAGGATGAATCAAGATAAATGCTGAGAAGGGTATACAACATCTAAGATAATGAATATTCAGACAATTCTAGACAAATTAATTTTGAATTCTTTTTCAAAAGCTCATTCTATTGATATTCTTGATATTTCATCAATTCAAGCATTATCCTTATTTCTTGGGGAACCTCAGCAAAGTTATTTTTTTAAGTTTCCTCTTTATTACTTAAACTGTCCTTTTGGGTTTCTAGTTTAAGTTTTCCTTCTTCCTCTTTTTCTTTTTTTGCTTTTATTTACACATCTATCTCACATCCTTGCTTTCTTATTTCCCCTTTTCTCTTAATCCATCATTGACATCTCAATCAAAATTCTCAACATTCCCATTACAAGTTTGTCTTAGTTCAATTCATGATTCTCCACTTTGGACATTCACATTTAATCAAAATGGACTTTTAAGGGACATAACATTGGTTAGGGTAAGGGGTTATGAAAGAAATGGATAAAGTAAGGCTAAAATTAATTTGAAGGGTTATAAATCAAAAGATCATTTATTATCATATGGAGCAGCTTGGTTTTTTTTTTTTTTGCCCAATTTTTCATCAATTCTCTCTTTTTCTTTTTTTTTTCTTCATTTTTTTTATTTGCACCTTTCATCCTTTTTTAGGAAAGATCTGAGCACCAAAGAGTATTTTTTTTTTCTTTTACCCTTGAAATCATTAGGGACTTTCACTTTATTTTTTCTTTGTTTTTCTCCTTGGAATCAAACCTTTTTCAAACTTTGCCTTTTAATGTAGAGGCTGATTTTTGGCTAGGGTTTCTTCTAAAGAAAACTCAATAGGCTCAAATGGGATAGCCAATGGATGATTTTACTCCTTGTGTAAAGGTTAAAAGAAAGATGATCATTTCTCATTTCAAATATAAATATCTCAATGAAAAACATTTATTAACTGAAAGCAAACTTGTGAGCAAACCATTACAAAAAAAAAAAATCACACACTACATCACTTTTGTCTATGAGTGAAATCCGATGCTAGTTTCATTTCATAAAACTTATCTTCTTTTACTTTAATGATCCTAACGGATTAAAAGTTTCAACTTATCAATTCCATCAATATGAATGATGCTTTCAAAATCAAATCCTAAATTATTATCATGATTGTCAAAACATTCATTATTTAGAACATAAGAGTGGGTGAAATATGAAAGGCACATATATAAAAGTAGTGTAACAAATGAGGAAATGTAATGAAAATGCTTCTGTCACTTTGTTGAAATGAAGAAAGATAAATAAAAAATTGATATAAAATACTCAAACATTCCAAACTTGCATTATTTCTTAAAGTTCCTAAGGTGTCAGATATTTATAAAAACTCCTTCAAAATTATGCCCTAGTGTGGTTAAGCAAAAGGTTTTTGCTGACACATATCCTTATTTCTTAATTGAAATTCACCAATCTATTTTTTACCAAACTTTGCACTTTACACTTCAATGCTATGCAATTTTTTATAGAATAACCAGCATTCCTAGGATGATAGTCGTAAGTAGCATTAGCATCATACCACTTGGGTTAGGGAGGCTTCATAGGTTTTGAATAGGCTTGCAGTAGATTGTGAGAGGTTTGACCTAAGCTCTGTAAGGTCCTTTTTACCTCACTACATTTACCATGTCTTCTTGAACTTTTTCATAAAACTCGATGTGAAAGGCATCCATCATTTTTTGTAGTTTTTGATGAAAAGCATCACAATGCTAGATAGAGTGCCCCAAAGCCCCTTTATGATATTTGCAAGATTGGTTCAAATCCATTTTGGCACAACAATTTTATGACTTAAAGGTATTGGACAAATCATGTTTACCGTAACCAGAGCTTCAAAACCTTATTCTAATGGAGTTTTGACATCATTGACACTCCATTTAATGTGGCTAGTTTTACCACCATTTATAGGATTAGTGATTCCAGCATGAGTTGGTAAGGGATTCCCACTGATGTTTGGTCCCTCAAAGGTATCAAATTTTAACACACCCTAGTCAATGAGATGTTACACCTTATATTTCAAAGTAATGCAATTTTCAATTGAGTGACCTATGTTTCTAGCATGATAGTTACATATGGTAGTACCATCATACCATTTAAGGTAAGGGGCTTTAATGGTGCCACTTGGTGAAATACTATTAGCTAACCTTCTACTAACTGAGGAAATCATTCAATATAGGTTATAAGGATGGGATCAATCCAGTGAGGGTTATAGTTTAGATGGTAGGTTGATAAGTAGGTGGTGTGGGGTGATAAGGATAGGTGTTTGGTGAAATGTTATAGGTGGAATGGTAAAGGTCTTGGTATGTGGGGTATAAAGGATATCAAGGGTACCCATTGAATTGTAGCCCTTTCACAAAATACAGCCTGAGCATCAGCCTCTTTTTTTTTGTGCAACTCCTTTATTTGCATTAGATGTTTTACCTCCTTTTAGCTTTCCATTCTTAATAGCATTTTCAATGATTTCCCTAGAGATTACCATATAAGTAAAATTCTTAGTGGTGTTGCCAATCATTCTCTCATAATAGGGAGCCTTAATAGTATTGATGAATAGAATTGTATTTTTTTCTATCAATGGGGGTTAAACTTAGGCAGCCATATCCTTCTACCATTGAGCATATTCTTTGAAACTTTCACTTGTTTTTTTCTCCATATTTTGGAGAAACATACGATCTGGTGCCATGTTATAATATGCTTGGATTGTGCAACGAAAGTCCGTCCAAGTTCTCTCTATCCATGGACATGAGATCTATCTAGTTGCACATACACCTAGCTACTGAACCAATAAGACAATCTTGGAAAACATGGATGAGCAATTTTTCATATGAGCATATGCAGCCATTTTGCAACAATAAATCTTGACATGTGTAATAGGCATTTGGGTCCTATCATACTTCTTGAACTTAGGCACTTTAAATTTTGGTGGAATCACCCCATCAGGGACTAAACAGAGTCCAATAGCATCCATTGACCCATAAAAATCTATCCCTTTGATAGCTCTAAGCCTTTTTTTAATAATGTCCATCTTTTGGGTTTCAAAATTTTCTTTAATATCAACAAGGCTAATCTTTAACTTTTCTTGCTTTTTTAGGATCAACAAGATTTGGAACTTGCATAGGATCAAGCATGTTGATGTCAAGAGTAGGGGTAAGCGAAGTAGGAGTAATAATTTTTGGCATGTCAATCTACACATAGGGATAGTTTGTAGTGAATGGCATTTGATGTTAGGCACCTTGAGATGCTTGTGTTAAACATGGGATAAAACCAAAAAGGATATAATGGATTAACCAAAATTTGTATCACTACCTCTTCCACTTTCTTCCCCTTGCTCATATTTTTCAACAATTCAGTAATAGTTTCCAACTGCTTTTTCAATTTTTCTTGTGACTTTTCTAGCTTCAAAAGGTGAATAGTGTTTTCTTCTTCCATGATCTTTACCTGATATCTAGTATTGTAATGCCTCAGATTGTTTGAAGGTTGAGCTATCATTGAACCTTGATTTACCATAATTTTTAAAGAAATTAAGATGACTTATTATCATGCACTTTGGAAAGATATTTATGTATGAATGCAATAAAGAAGATTTACCACATAACAATTATTAACAAAGAAAATATGTATTGAATTGAAAGCTATTTCTAACCAAATCCAATATTACATCCTTAAAAAGTCTAAAATTTATTGTAGAAAGAAATCCCTAATTTATTGATATTGGCCTTGCATTTCATTAAGGAAAGCTAGCAACTCTTGGCAATGTGTTCCTATTGGTGGTACCTTTGTCTTCCATTCTTTAACTTTTTCTACCATGTCTTTGGCTTTATAGGTACCGATAATGATTTGATCAAGCAAGCACTCCAATCAGTTACGTTTTCTCACATATGCTTCCTTGGTTTGTTCTCATTCTTCATTCACAACACCTATTTGTGTTCCAATTTCGACCATTACCCCATTAAGCATTTGGATGTGCTTTTGTGTTTCAGTGATTGCTTCATCTTTCTCTTGCATTTTTACTTGTAATTGTCTATTTTCTTTCAAAAGTTGAGCTAACTCATGATTGGTGGACGACTGTGTAATGTTAAGATAAAAAAAAAAATTCTTCCATTCATCATTTTCTTGTCTAAGTGCTTGAATCTTTTAGTCCATTCTTCCCCCTAACTCTTTTTTTAGCCTTTTGTTTTCAAGCTCTAGTTCGTCTTTTTCAACTTGGAACTTTCTTTTAGCAATTGCCACTACCAATAAGGGATCTAGAAGAGATGATTTCATTGGGCCATTTGGAGTTATTTCTTGAAGGATTTTAATATCTTTACCTTGCCTAATGTGCCATATAAAGTACTTAAGGGTAAATCATTTGAGCGTCTCCTTTTATCTTCCCTTTGAGGCAAATTCCAAGCTTTTAGGGCTTTGGCTATCTTTCTAAAGGCATTGATTTCAACATATGAAAACTCTATTTTACTAAGTTCGAAAGTGGTTGGGATAAATTGTTCATAGCCATATTGTCTTTGCATCATGATGGAAAAATAACTTACTACACCCTAAAGGCCTAAAAGAGGAACCCAAAGCTTATCTTCACAACCATATAATACTAATCCATAAGGCATCCAAAGAGCTCTCCATATTACATCTTGGCTAATGAGCTTGTGCAAAAATAAGATCCATGTTTCCTTGGATTTTTGTGTAAGCCATTTATTCTCACAAAATTCCTTAATGAGAGTGCTTGTAGTGAAATAGGGCTTGTGAAATTTACCACCATTAATTTCATTATGACATTTCATCCAAATGGTCAACAATTGACCACACCTAGTATAATAAACCTTTCTATTTCGATGACAATGATTTAAAGATCTAATGGTCTTAGCTAAAATTGTAGGAATAAGGTTGATTTGGTAACCAAGTTGATCAAAGAAATTCACCACTACAACATCAATATAACCTATTACTTTTGGAAATACCATCATCCCATATAAAGCCAATGCCATCAAATCCATTCCTCTTTTAGTGCCAAAATATTTGAATATGAAGTCACGAACAATAGACCAAGGAATACCAACACTTTTACCTTTTCCTTTTACCCAATTATCAAAGGTTTAGACATCTATGGCCATCATTTGAACAAGCTTTTTGCAGTAACTGGTCTTTTTATTTTTCCAACATACCTTCTTAAGATTAAGGAGATCTAAGTGAAGGAGAGTTGAATTTTCATTCAATAGTTGGCACCATGCCAACCTCATTGAACATAAAACAATGATATGAAAGGTCCCAAAATTGAACCATGGCCCTAATAAGCTAATCATCCATAAGGACTAAAAGAAGCAATGCAAGGTCCCCAATCTTCTTTTGGAATGTCTCCTTGGGTTCCAAATACTAACCAAATAGCTAAGATCATTTTGTTTAAGATTGAGATGCATTTTTGGTATAGAGATTAGTTACATAATTGACTAGCAAACAATCATCTTCTTTAAGCTAATATTCATTGGACTTCACTTTCAAGCTCATAAGGAACTTTGATAGACTCTTCATAGATGTAATGAAGATTCTCTTTCTTAAGATTATTTTAAGGCAATCACTCTTTATATAAATCTAATGATGCATGCATGCAAAATAAAGTAAAGAAACAGGTTAGCTAACATATACAAGGAATATATACAAAGAACAATATAAAAGATTAGTATGCAAAAATATATACAAGGAATAACATAAATTTACTAGAATAATAACTATCCCACTATGTGTCTTATTTAGGTTTTTTTCTAATAAAGGGAGGGCAAGGCTCTTGCCTAGGTTTGTATTTTAAGGTTCATGTACATGCTGGGTTCAAAGGCTTAACAATCTAAAGGCTTGCAAATTATCCCCTATATCATCGTCCATTATAAACTAGTAAGGCACCCCAATCTTTACCCATCATTATAGGTTCAAACAGAAAGGGTTCAATTTGATTGGGAGTTTTTGCTAGCTCACACAGAGTTTATCACCTCACAAGAGTGTTGGTACTTGCTTCCTTCTAATAAAATATAAAGCATAGGTATAGAGCTTGTACATGAATGCAAATGTGGTGTGTGTAAAGGGACATACCAAATAATCAACTAAATTAATGCACATAAAAAATTAAAATCTACAAAACAAGAAAACAAAAATAAATAGGTTAGTAATATGAAAATCACAAATAATTATATAATAAAACTATCAAAGTAAAGCTTAAGATAACACATAACTAATTAATGGCTCGACTCTCTAATATCCCCAATGGAGTTGCCAAATTGTCATAACATCTAGGTTGGGAAACTTACCCATTAGATACAAAAACTATAGAGTCACCACCAATCTTTTTTAGCTAGGTGTAATTGGCCATTTATGTGAATCTATCCTCTTTGAGGTTATCCTAAGCCTAAGCTAAAGGTCCCTAAAAGGAATAGGTTTTGGTCTACATCATCAGAACTAGGGTTCAAGAGTCGATTACATGCAAGGAAGGTATTAGCATCCCTTTACATCCAAAATTGGTACCAAATTAATTATGTGTTATCTTACCTAGGCCTTATCAAAACTAGTTTTATCATGCAAATAAATCAATTCCAATCCTTTTTAGTTATTGACAGCACATGCTGATACAAAAATTCTATCAAGAATATCAAGTAATCATGCAATCATGTAGTAAATATTAAATCATACCATGGAAAAATTATCATGCAAATATAGTATAAATCATACCAAATATCATGTAATAATATCATGACTAGATCATGTTAAAATATTCATGCAAGAATGTCATGCAAGTATATTAATTACAATGAAATAATAATAATCATGTAAATATATAATATCATGCAAATTAAATATAATCACACAAATATATTAGTAATTAAATCATGTAATTATGCACACCATAAATATAAAAACATGCAATTAGATATCATTCAAAATTAATATAATATCATATCATGCAATAAATATAAAATCATCCAATAATAATAATAATCATGCAAATAAATATATTAATAATCATAGAATCACACAAATAAATAAATTAATAATTATACAAATAGACATGCAATTAAATATATAATCATGCAATTAACAATATAAAACATCATATATATGATCATGCAATTAACAATATAAATTATGCATATATATATATATTATCATGCAATTAACAATATAAAACATGCAATTAAATATATAACCATGCAATTAACAATATAAATCATGTAATAAAATATATTATCATGCAATTAACAATAAAAAAACATGCAAATAAATATATTATCATGCAAATAATAATATTAGTAATCATGCAATTAAATATTAGTTATACAAATTCATGCAAAAATAAATAACATGTAATAAATATAAAAATAAAATTAAGCAATTAAATATTATAAAAGTTATGCAAAAATCACAAAAAAAATGAAGGCAAACATTACCTCAATGGATCACGGGTTCCAACAGTTTTTCACCTTTCAAAAACTGATGTTTCCTATTATAAATCTTAGCCTTCCTCCCAAAACTCTAACTGGATCATCTTTCAAAATTTTTTTGCTTGATTGCTTCTTCCTTGTTGATTCAAAACTTTGCCCAAATTTTCTCTCTTTTTAATGACCTTTGTTTGATCTCGAAATCAATTATTAAGGCCACCATTTTAATATTAGATTCAAAGTCCTTATACAGGAATTGAATTCCTTTTGATTTGGAAGAAATTAATTTAATTGAATGTAAGATTTCTCTCCAAAATTTATTCTCTGTGTAATCTTCCATTTTTCAATAGATTAAGCCCCAAGTCTTTCCAAAATTATTCAACCATTAAAGTTGAAATTTGAGATAACATCTAAGAGTTGAATGA
Organism: Durio zibethinus; assembly: GCF_002303985.1. The sequence goes on along the minus strand of NW_019167849.1, from coordinate 7,845,535 downwards.
AATCCAAGATTTTCCATGCAAAATCCCACATTTTTTTTTTTACTCTTTTTTTTTGTTACCAATTGGCTTTGACTCTTTTGACTAAAAAAATCTAAATTAAAAAAAAATTAAAACATGAATAAATTTTAAGGCTTAATCTTTGGGTCCAAAATTCACTTTCCTGATTAAATCCAATTGCATAGTCAAAATAAAAAATTGAAGCCCAATAAACTTCAGAAAATCTCCAAACAAAATAAAGTGTCTACAATTAGGATAACATTTATTAAGGCAATATCATCTCATTAGAGACTTTGTTTTTGGAGGTGATGCTAAAATTGAATGAGTACCCACTGAAGATAACATTGTTGATCCTTTTATTAAAGCTATGTCCCAATAGAAACATGATAAGTATGTAGCCCAATATGGTGTTAGATACATGAATGATTGGCTTTAGTGCAAGTGGGAGATTGTTGGTATTTACCCTTCAAGCGGAATCATATTTGGCCAAGATATTATCATATTTGGTCAAGATATTATCATATTTGTAGTACTTTGACATTTAATATCTTATAAAGATCTTATGTCTTTATCATTAAGCTTGTGTCCATATATTTCAATGTTGATGCTTATATGATAAAGTCCTCCAAAATTAAATAAAGCATTGTAAGAGAAATACAATAAGATTGTAATTATGAGATCATCATCATATAAAAGCTATATGTTCCAAAATTATTCATAGTCATACCTTATTAATAAGAGGACATTGACAAAAGCTACTGAGACTAGCACATGGTTATGGTCTTACTTATGAAGCAAGCAACTGATGTCATAAGATGAAGTTAGGGTAAACTTAAGCTAACATATGGTGCTTTTTACAAGAACAAGTTCACATAACATGACCAAATATGAGAATGCTATATGGGATTTCACATAGTGTCTATAGCTACATTATAATCTGATGGTTGTATAAATGATTCTTTAACTTGAAATTACTTATGATCTTATATGATGAATACTATACTTTGACTTCATTTTACTTATGGTTCTAACCAAAAATGCTCCAATCGAGTATTGTTAGGTATAACATGAGGCATATGAAGATGCATGAAGTAATCAAGATGGGATTTATCGCCTTATGTGATCAAAAGAGTATCTTAACTAGTACTGATTGAATTAACTTAAGAAATCTTTAGCCAAAGTGAAATAAGATTTTAGAATTATTCTAATATTTATTTGTGAGTTAATGTCAGAACAAGACTTAACATGATTGAACTAGATTGAATAGACACTAAACCATACTCAATATTCAAATTGAGATAGTATGTGATGAAGAATATTAATTATACACAAAGACCATTCGCAGATAGGTTGTCAAGCCATATTGACTTTTCTTTAGGAACTAGGGTCATGGTAATGAAGCTAAAATTGATCAAGATCTACAAACATGAGATTGGCTAATTGGAGAAATGGTGATGAAGATAAAAAGTTTGTTTCATCCATAGCCAAATACTAAGGCTTACAATGCTTGTGTTTATTGCCAATATGCTAAATAACCTAATGGGTCATACATAATAGGACAATTATGAAAGATTAAAATTAGGACAAATAAAGTTGGACTTAATTTGATTTTAGTATGACCAAAAATAAAGGAAATAAAAAAGAAGAGAAAGAGTTTTTATTGTTCGGTATATTCGGCTAGCTCAGTGTTAATTGTAGAAATTTGTATTTCAAGCATTAAACCTAATATGGCTGACTACTTCCCCTATAAAAAAAACATCAAGTCACCTCCTCTTGAAGAGAAACCAACCAATCATCTAAAGATCACTCAAGAAAATACAATAGGCTTTAAAAACACTTACTAGTTATAGTATGGCTTTGAGTTTTACCAAACCTTAGAGAAGGTTCTTTCATAAGAGTTCATGTGGATCACCATTAATGGCTGAACACTTGGGCAGCTTCTTGGCTTGAAATCTATTTGAAAGATCACCAAATTGAACCAAGGGATTTTAAGTATTCAAGGTAACACCCTTAGCCGAAATTATGCATGCTTGTATATATAAATATATTGTTTGTATAATCTTGTTGATTGATCTTGGCTTTAAGGAATTAAAATTTTAAAAATTCTACTACTTTAACTTTATATAATGATGTATAATTTTTTTAGCATTGATTCAAAGAGGCTTGCTCCCAAAGCTCAAGGACCCTAGTAGTTTCATCATTCCTTACACCATTGGTAGCATGTCCTTTGATAGGGCTATATGTGATTTAGGCTATAGTATTAATTTGATGCCTTAGTCAATTTTTAATAAGCTAGGCACAGGTGAAGTGAAACCCACCTGTGTTACTTTGTAGTTGGCTGATTGTTCATTAAAATATCCTAAAAGGATAATAAAAGATGTACTAGTGAAGGTAGATAAATTCATTTTGACAACTAATTTCGTGGTTCTAAACATGGAAGTAGATAGAAAGATGCCTTTAATTTAGGGAAACCTTTCCTTGCTATAAGTAAAATGTATGTAAATGTCCAAAAAAGAGAGTTTTCTATAAAAGTCAAGGACAAGAATGTCACTTTTAATGTTTTTAAAGCTTTACAATTCCTTGATACTCTTATAAGTGTTCTAGAATAGATAAGCTTGATAAAGTTATTAATGACGTTTTTTATTATGAACACTTCAGAAATACTTTTCAAAACCTTTTTGATGATAGGTGTGTAGAGGAAAATTTAGAGTTGTTTATGTTGTTCATGCATCTACATCTTTATTAGAGCTTATTAGTAGCATTGAGCTATTAAATGAGTCATTGTCTCATTTTAAGGTTCTCAATCCTTTTACTAGTACGCCACTTATGCATGCAATGTCATTGAATGATAACTTCATGGGGAAGAAAATTTTTGAAGAAATTGTTAGAAGTGATGATGAATAGAAGATAAAGAAACTGTTAAATGAAGAACAAGCCATTAGGTAGATGCCTTAGCACATTTAGAGTCTATACCTTTAGCTAGTACAGTTTTTACTCTTAACATGATCATGGTACCCCGAGTTCTCTTGAGATTCAACCTACCCCTACTTATCTTAATACTTTTAGGAAAGAAGGTGATGGGTTAGTTGTTAATGATGAGATATCCATGTTGGTTGATTCACCAGTCAGGAAGAAATCTTAACTTAATCATACTTATCATAGTCCTTTTAAAAAAGAAGGCATAGAAAAGGATATGATATGATTAATGTTGATGATATACCGATTGATTGGATGCTAAAACTAAAACTCAATTACCTTAGTCCTTTTAAGTGTAAAGTTAAAGGTTTTGTTGATGATTTTACTTTTACTCCTACTTGCCTACATGATCCACCATGAGACCCTATTTCAAATGAGATGCTTTAGAGAAAGGTCCTTAAATGGTTGGATTCGGCAATTAAGTGTAATGTGATCATTGTCAACATATAATCTCAAGTTTGTTTTAATAGTCTAGCTATTGACTTTAAATAAAGCGCTTCATGGGAGTCAACCCAAGCTTTACTTTTTATGTTGTTTCTTTTTGTTTATAGTGTTGTTTTTGTTCATATTTCACATTTTTTTTCAATTGCTTATGTTGTTGTTTTGCTTATATTTCATTGTACAATATTGATTTTGTTCTTGTTGTAGATGTTTTCTTTTGCTATGTAGGTGAATAAATGCTTCAAGCTAGGAGCATAACATGGTTCGACTATACTAGCATTGTACATTTGTTCACCATGCTTCCAAGATGATAGGGGAGTTCCCTTGTTCCTATTTTATGCTTTATTTCTTTTTTGCTTACACTTTAAGGACAATGTGTTGTTTAAGTTTGGGGGCTATGAAAAAATTTCTCAAAATTTTTCCAAAATGTTTTGAATTTTTCTTGAGTTTTGCCTTGAAATTGAGCTTAACTTGTTATAGGTTAAATCATTAGTATGCTTTTACTGATTAGTTCTTCATGAAGCCAATGATAGGTAGAGATTGAGAATGAATATTGTTTTAGGAAAAAATTGAATATTGTGTGAAATATGAGATGATGCTTAGGTTTAGTGACTTCTTGAATATGAGTTTTCATATGTGAGTTAATATTTTGATAATTGAATTGCCATTTTTTATCTAGTGCTTGATTATGTGAGCATGAGATTTTTTTTTCATTGGTCTTTGAAGTTAGGGGTGAGCAAAAGTCGGTTTGAACCAACTAGACCGTTCGAAATCGAGTAAATTTGGTTAATTGGTTTGATTTATTCAGTTTTAGTTATAATCCATTTTTTAAATCAATTAAATTGGTTAATTCAATCAATTTTTTATTTTTCAAATTGATAACCGAATTGACCGAATTAACTGACTTTCTAATAAGTAAAGGTAAAAAAAATGAGATAAATATTTTTATTTATTTTTTTCTTGTAAACTATTGTTGAAATTATTAAATTCTTTAGTCATTTAGTTTGAATGATACTTGAGTTTGAGTTTTATTGAATTGAATTTGTGGTTAAATAATTATTCATAATAGGAAGAAAAATCATAAAAAAATTTGTTATTTAACCGAACCGATCGAACCGAACCGATTTTGGTCAGTTTGATTATGGTTGATTATTTAATAATATTAAGTTGGTTCGGTTATTTGTTAAATGAAAGTCGATTAAGTTAGTTATTGATTTTTTTCAAACTGAATCGACTGAACTAACAGATTACTCACCCTTATTCGAAGTTGTGTTTCATATTCTAGAATTTGTTTTGATAATCTTTTGAGGCAAAAGCTTAGAGGATACATGATTGAGGATATAAGCCATTTTTGGATCAGTTGAGCCTTTCAAGCTAACCTCAATATAATTTTTTCATAGTCACCCTTTTTGAGCCTAATGATACTTTTGTTTGTTATGAACCACACTATAAACCCAAGCCTTGATTTGATATTTCATATCTTTTGGTCCCCTACTCCATGTATGTTAGGATAATGATGCATCATCTTTGAGATATGTATTATTAAGGGAGGAAAAATGGAGCTTGGAAAAAGAATGAAAAAAAAAAAGAGAAAACAAAAGAAAAGAAAGAAAAGAAACAAGCTAAAAAGAGAAAAAATTATGAAAAAGAAAAGGAAAAGAAGTAAAGTGGTGACATAGCACAGAAGAAAGAAAAATATGGGAAAAACTATGTTTGGGGGTGCTTCTTTTAAATTGCTCTTACCTTTCTTTACCTTGAAAGCTCAACATTGAATGTTCTATGAAAGTAATGCATAGTTAGAGTACTTAAGTCTAAAATGACTTTTAACATACCTTGACCCTAGCCTTACATTACAATCTTATAAAGTCCTAAATGATCTTTTGTCATGTGTTTATGTATATTAATAGAGAGAGATGTTATAAGCAAACACATAAAAAGTGATCACACTTTATTGATCTTTGTTTTAGAATTTTCATGTTCTACCTAACATCATTAGATTCCATAAAAAGATTTAAGTGATGTATTGCATACATTTGGAACCATAATTAGGAAGAAACTTTGCCTAGGTTAATTCTTGTAGATTAGCTTAAGTTCAAGATTTTGCTTTAGTTATATTCATTAGTCAATCCATGAGGCATACATGTTGAATGAAGCATTGAAAGTTAGTAATGATTCTTGGTCAATCTTGTTTTGCTCGAGGACAAGCAAAAGCTTAAATTTGGGGGTTTAATTGCACCAAAAATTTATTAATTTATCATACCTTTCTAGGGACAATTTCTAGTGAATATTTGCATATTCCTTGAGAAAATATGGCAAAAATACTCTTAATTGCTTAAATATTCAATGAGTAGGTAAAAATATGTGAAAAGAAAGAAAAAAAAAGTACTTTTTTTACTCATTTTGGATGCATTTTTATGCAAAAAGCTCTATTTTGCCGAAACTAGTGTGTTCATGCATTAATACCATACTTAGGAGATTTTTCCTACCTTTTCTTTCATTACTTCCTTTGCTTATTTGACCCTTAATTGAACTTTAAATTGAGTTTTGTTCTTCATATTTTCCTTGCTTAAATATTGTTTTTAACTCATTAGTGCATTGTCACCTTTGTAGTAAAGTTACATGAGCTAGAATGGATGCAAGCTTGTATTGAGCTAAAAGTTTCTAGATTTTTACAAGGATAATTTGGCAATTAAATGAGTTCTAATTGGCTAAAATTTGGATATTAAATAAAGGATGATTGATGCCTAAAATTGAAGATAAGGGACAAGTCTCAACCGTTGGATGCACTTGATGATCAAGTAAGATTGGCGCCAAGTCTTGGATTCAAACAAGAACGCCAATGGGCTGTTGCTTCAATGGTGATTTGGAGGCTTCTAATTGGCCATAATTCTAACTTTCTAAAGCTCACAAGATCAAAAAAAGAGAGCTTGAAGAGAAGTGAAGTGAAGAGAAGCAAACTATGAAGCTTATGAAGCAAGCTTGGATGACATGCAAATATCTTGAACATGTGGCATCCAAGTTGGCATTTTTCTATAATTTAATTGGATGGAACACATTATCCTTAGCCTATAAATAGGAGGGATGGTTGGCCAAGTGGAAGAGTTTTTGGCATTTTTTGATTTTTTTCATTCCTTAAATTTTACTTTTTTGTTGATTTTCTATCTAGTAGTTTCCTCTTTATTAATTTAGAGTGCTATTGGAGAGAAAATTATTTGTATTTTCCATCAAAATTTAATGTTATTGCATTTATTTTGCATTCACTTTAAGATTCAATCAATACAATTTACTTTTCTTTAAGTTTTCTTACACAATTTCATGCTTTTTCATTGATTACTACAATGTTGTTTCACAAAGTTCTTCACTGAGTTAGTTATAGGTTCCATGTTACATCTTATTCAATTCTTGCAAGTTTCGACCCAATTTCTTTTATACAAACTCTTAATTCATAGAATTACAAATATGAAAATTTTCACATTCAAATTCATTCCACAAAAGTTTTTAAAATTCTAGAAATTTCAAATTAAAGATCTAGTAATAAGGGCGATGATAAAGTAGTGATAGCACTTGAGGATTCATCTCTCTTGGCTAGGTGATCAGCACATTCTTTTATTACTTTGATCTTGTTAATTCATATGTTGACTTGCTTAGATTCAATTCCTTGCTTTAAATTCAATGTTTTCTAAGATTATTTGGCTAAGTTTCTCTTGAACACTCTATTTTTTCTATTTTTTGCATTTGATTATTGTTGAAGTTCATTAAGCTTGTTAATGCATTGTTTTCCTTGATTTCCTTGTTGAATCTTGTAGTAGTCTTGTAGATCTAAGTTAGATCTGCTCACTTTTAGTAAATTTACATTATAGGATTGTAGATCTAAGTTTTCATTTCAAATTGATTGCAATCCAGATTGTGAAATGGGTTCAGTTTTGTATATTGTCAATTTTTTCTTGTAATTTCTAGCGACTAATTTCAATTCATTTGTGTCTTGATTCATGTTTCATTATTGTTCTCACATCTAAGATTCTATTTGGATCAATTTCATGTAGAATTAGGATCACATTTTGTTTGGAAGTTAGAAGTTAGTTGGTGGTGGTTAAGACGTAATTATTTTCGATTATGTTCAAATTTCAAGTTGCAAGCTTTCACTTGTTATTTGTTTGTTGTTTTAGCTTTCTAATTCATGTTCCATAGCTTAGATTTACTTTTCAATAATGTTAGAATTAATTCAATGCAATTTAGCTACTACTTTTTTTAGATTTTCAAGTATGCTTTCCTTGCACTTAATGAACACACATTCGGTTATGTGCATTTCTCTTCTTTGTTTTTACACTCTTGTTAAGACTTGATTAGTAATGTTGCCTCTAATTGTAAATTAAATTTAGATTGAGTATGGAGATTATAGGTACTTAGCTTAAAGTTCTTAACTAATTCTCATGGGAACGATATCTTGCCTTAAGTCACAATTATTACTTGAACGATCTATGTGTTTGCAATAAATCACCAATCAAGGGTTTGATAAATCTATGACATACAGTTATTTTCAGTAGACCTGGTGATTCATGCATTCGTGTTGTGTAAAATATTAAAATTCATGTATTCGTATTGTGTTTTACCTGAAAATTATGGTCATAATTCATGTCAACACAAAAATATGAAATATAATTTTTTTTTGTTTTATTAAACCCATATATCGTTATTGCTACAATTTTAAGTTGTGTCACCTTCATGTCTTATTTTCATATCGTGTTCATGTCATGTCATCGTATTGTGTCACCATGTTGTGTTTTAGAGTGCCAAGTCTAATTTTCAATGCTTAAATGAGTTACTTTTGCCTTGTTTTTGGTAAAATAAGCTTTTTTTTTTTACTCTTAATGTGCTTAATTTGTTGTTTTGTAGGAAATCCTAAAGAAAAGAATAAATCTTGGTGAATCTTGGAATTTCTTTATAAATCTTGGATGATTCTTGGTACATTTAGAGTAATCTTGGACTATTCTTTATGTGTTCTTATTGATTCTTGGAAATCTTGAAGTTGGATTGATGAATTTCTATAATATTTGCTTCCCAAATCTATTAGAGTTAGAATTGATGACTCTTGTTGAAAATTTCAAAAAAATTCATGCTAGAATACTATAAGGGATGTTTGACTATGATTTAGAATATATGTGTTATTTCAAGTTGAATGCAAGTCCATGTTAGCTTATGTAGGGTGCAACATATAGGATTACTAATAGATGAAATGGCAGCAAGTAATTTCTCATTGGTTGATGCTTATATAATTTATAGCTTTTTATAAGTCCATTTTTAAAATTTTGAAAATTTTCATGAATTTGGTACTTTAATGAGTGAAATCTTGATTTTTAAGGTTTTGGTCAATATGGACATGAATACCTTGCAAACTTTGAAAGAAGGTGGCCATGCATGAACCATGTAACATTGTAGGATAACATTTGGCCAAGCACCTAAGGGATATAATCAAACCAAATAGCTAATGAATTACCATCATAAGTTTGGCCAAAAAGAAAGTTTCTTTGCATGAGGACTCTTTTCAAATCTTTAAAGAGTTTTAAGCCAAGTAAAACAATTTAAGAATGGTAAGGCTAAAGTTATGGTGCAAAAAAGATGCTTTGAATTTTAATCCAAAAGAGTTTCAATTCAAGTAAAACAAATCAAGAAGAGTTAGTCTTGGATTTTATCTTAGCCGAGTGCTTCATTTGAATTCAAGATAATGTTGACTTGGATAGACACATGAGCATGGAGGCATAAATAGACCAATGAAGGAATGTTATTCGACCAACACAGGCTCCATCTCATCCTTGAAGTTTCCCACATTCAACCAACTTCCTATGACATTCAAGATTACATTGCAATCTTTTAAGAGTTTAAGCTAAAGTATAACTATTTAGATTTGATCCTTACTTGGCCGAACCTAGTGCTATAAAATAGGCTATGCCATTTCACATGTAAAGCAATTCCATCTCTCATTTCATTTATCTTTTTCTAGTTTTGATTTTTCTTAGTTTTCTTATAATTAATTCTTTTTAGTCTCCACTAAGGTGACAAACTAGCCAATATTTCAATATTGATTGTTTTCTCAAGCTATTTTCAATACAAGTTTATTTTTAATCAAAAGCTTTTTTTTTTCTTTACTTTGTTTGCACTTTATTGTTTTTCAAGTACTTTTCTTACTTTAAAAGTTTTCAAGTTTCAGTTTTGTTATTACTTTTTACATTCAGCCCATTTTTGTTTTACAAGCATTTGTTTTTCATTTTGATCTTGCTTTACTTTATTTTTGTGTATAATTGGCTAGCCCCAAGGCTACCAAGTGACAATTGGTTAGTTTCATAGTTGATTCTTACATTTTAAGCAACCTTTATTTTTTGCTTCCAATCAATCAACCTTTCGATCTATTTGAATATAAAGCTAGAAGGAATCTCATGTGGTACTTGGTTTTACACCCTAGTTAAGATCCTTATGGGAACAACACTCTACTTCGTCACTATTATTACTTGGATATGATTGTGCACTTGCATGGTTAAAAAGCAACAATTAAGTTTTTGGCACCATTGTTAAGGATTATATCGATGCTAGAAGACCAATATCAATAACACTTCTTTCTACTTTGTAATTTAGACTACTTTTTATTTTTATTTTAATCTATTTTTATCTTTTCTTTGTTTACATGCATAAATCTCGAAACATTGATTTAGCTCCACTTGATAAAAAGATCAAAAGAATACTTAGATGATTAACATGTGAGCAAACAACAAACCCAATCACTATGGTGAATGCAACAGCCGAAGGTCATAAATCACTTACGGACTATATCATCCCTAATCCTAAAGGCTTCTAACCATCCATTTGAAGGCCTGCGATCGAAGCCAACAACTTCAAAATCAAGCCTTTAACCATACAAATGGTCCAAACTTTTATATAGTTTGGAGGATTACCAAATGATGATCCTAATCTTAATCTCTCTAATCTCCTTGAAATATGTGATACTTTCAAATATAATGGAGTTTCTGATGATGTAATTAGACTAAGGTTATTTCCATCTTCTTTCAAGAACAATGCAAAGGGATGGCTATCTTTAATTCCATTAGGCTCCATTAAAACATGAGATGACCTAGTCCCAAAGTTCCTTCCTAAATTCTTCCCACCATCAAAGATAGCAAAGATGAGGAACGAGACCACAACTTTTCAACAATATGGTGGTGAGACACTTTATGATGCGTGGGGGAGGTACAAAGAGATGTTGTGTAAGTGCCTCCATCAAAGACTTTCACAATGGCTTTAAATTTAAATATTCTACAAATGGGTTGACTCCATCAACGAAAACAACCATAGATTTAGCCACTGGAGCATCATAAGCAAATCAATTGAAAAAACCTACGAGTTGATTAAAGAAATTATTGCAAATAACTACCAATGAGGAATTGAAAGAATGGTCCATAAGAAAGCTTCTAGGATATACAAGGTTGACACACTTGCCTCTGTTACATCCTAACTGAAAAACCTAATAAAAAAAAAGGTTTAGGAAGCCGGTCACCCATTGCCCCTATCTAAGCAATTCAAAGCCCATTTGTAACTTTTGATATTTTTGGAGGCCTATATTCTTCAAATAGGTGTGCAATATGCAAATCAAGCCAAACCATCCTATAACCTTTATAGTAACACCTATAACCCTTATAGCAACACCTATAACCTAGGCTAGAAAAACCGTCCTAACTTTTCTTGGAACCAAAACCAAAATAGCCACCAAAACACCAACTAACAATCCAACTTTTGCTAAAACCAACCAACTCATAATCCACCCCAAGAAAATAAGCCCAACTTGGAAAGATGTTCTCACAACTCCTACAAGCCCAAAACACCACAATCTAAAGTCAAACCACCTTAATAAAAAATTTAGAAATCCAAATGGACCAATTAGCCAAAGCCTTAGCAAAATGCCCATTAGGATCCTTACCCAGCAACATTGAATCCAACCCTAAAAAGCAAGACAAAGAGGTATGTAATGCAACAGTTTCCTATGGAGAAAATGAAACTTACTTCTTAGATGATGAGGATGACTTAATAGATCAACCAGTGGTGGTAAACTTGCCAAGTTTTGCGAAAAGGCCTAAAAAAATTACATAGAAGAGGAACTTGACATGGAAGATGAAAAGTTATTACAGTTTGGAAGAGATATTCTGAATAGTTTGGGCCTAATTGTAGAAATTCAAGATAAAGTCTTAAAAGTTTTGCAATAGGATAATTATGATGAAATGGAGAAAGATTTTGAAATTGAAGAGGACTTTGAGGAAAAAGAAGTCTAAGAGAAAGAACCATAAGAAAAGTTTGAACGGGAGTACAAGAAAAATAAACTGAAATGGATGATGAAGATCTATTACAAGTTGGAAAAGCATTTTTGAAAGCTTAGATCCAACTATAGAAATGTAAGAAGAAGATCAAGAAGCAATGAGAATGAGATTAACTCCAAGGATGTCGACCCATAAAAAAAATTTTAAAGTAGCCTAAATGACACCTAAGCCCAAATGGAAAGAGCTATTCAAGGAATTAAAGAAAGTTACACTTATTGATAAGTGTAGCCCAGCACTTCAACTGATAAATCCTTTTAACCAAATTAGATGATCTAAGGAGTTTTTGTATTCCATGTTCCATTGGTCATTTATTTGTTAATGAAGCTTTATTTTATTTGGGTCTAGCATTAATCTAAAGCCAATGACTATTTTTTGTGTAGCTTGGAGCTGGTGCATTAAGACCTTCAAATTTCAGCATTAAATTTATTGATCGATTCATAAAATGACTACAAGGAATTTTCGAACATGTATTTGTAAAAGTGGGTAAATATGCTTTCCCTATTGATTTTCTATTTTAGATATGGAAGATAATAAAGCTCTTATCCTATTAGGTAGACTCTTTTTAATGACCTCAAAAGCTTTAATAGATGTCTATAGTTTTGAGGTAACCCTAAGATTTAAGGATAAAAGAATAACCTTGAAAATTTAAGGTCAAAGAAATCTTAGGGATGAGAAAGATGTTCAATGAGTGTCCAGCCTAAAGGATAAAAGGAAAGAAAAATCAATCCATAGAGAACCCTATCATACCTAAAAGGGAAAAGATCAGCCCATAAACCCTAACTCAAAAACTCCAAGAACCCAATCGGTAAGTCAAAAAAGCCTAAGGTTTAACCCTAATATAGTTTTTGTTATAGGGAGCCCACTTCCTAAGGTTATGTAAATCTATGTAATTCCAGCCAAATGCAAGCAGCAATGGAAAATCCTTTCAGAAGAGAAATGGTAGTAGTAGACATTTAGGTATAGTCTAGCTTGACCAAAACTAACGCTGCCTGGGAAGCAACTCAAGTTTTACATTTTTTTTGTTATTTGTTTTAATTTTGTTATTAGGATAGGTATTCTTTGATCTATATGTTTTTCTGTTTGTTTTCTTAGAAATAAAGATAATGTAAAGGATACCTAAAAGATAGTACACCATTTGGCCTAAAGGATAATATTCATTTTCCCTAACTCTTTCACTATTTTATTTGAAATTGCATACAAATCAAGTGTTGAGGAAGGAACTCTTTTGTGTTAAAAATGTTTGTTTCAAAAATTGGTTTAGTTAACCCATAAAAATCATTGTTTTCAAACCAAGTTAATATGCCTATAATCATGATAATGTGCTCTTAGTTAATTTGTCATAAGTAGTTCATGAGTAACTTAAGTATGATGTTAGCACAAGTGTGAATGTCATGAAAACATGAAATGATGTCCTAAGTAGGTTTTTCTTTAGATTGTTGATTTTTTTGTCATGTGCATTTTAATCTTGATCTTTGACATGCATCAATTTTGGTGAAAATTCATGTGAATATAAAGTTACATAAAGATATAAGGCATGAGTATGACTTTAGAATTTACCTACTCAACCCTCAAGGTAAAATTGTAGACTGTACTTGACTTAAAAAATGATTTAGGTCACCTTTAGATCGTTTGAGTCTTTTCAAGCCCATTTATAATAAAATATCCTTAATATCTTACATTGAGCCTTAGAATCCTTTTCTTTATTTATTTACCCACATTAATAAGCCCAAGTCTTGTCTATAAATTATCCATCTTTTCCTCACACAAGTCACATTGCTTATGAATGTTAAAGACAAAATAAGAGAATAAGTCATATTAGGGAGGTAAAAAGGCATAAGGAATAAGGAAAAGAAAAAAATTGCAAAAGCCAAAAGTGGCTAAGAAAAAGAAATGAAATGAAAAAGCCAAAAATAGCTAAAATAAAAAGAAAAAAAACCAAAAAAAAAAAATGCCTCAGCCTTGTAAAGTCTCAAAAGTTCTCTAGTCCAAGTTCCAAAAGTAAGCAAAAAGAGTTTTGAGCCTAAAATATCCTTTTTCCTATCCTGATCCAAGTCTTACATTACAAGCCTATAACAACCTATTGATCTCGATTCAAGTATGTAAGTCTACATTAGTAGAAAGGGAATGAAAAAGGTAACCATATGAAGTATGCTCTATCATTAAGTTGATATGTGATGGCAAATGTTACATACTTTTCTCTTAGATGGCATGCATAGATTAGAGATAGATTAACTTCACATACATAAGAGCTACATGAAATTGAAAACTTACTTTTGAATAAATGTCTAACTACATATATAACTATCTTGAAATTATACCATAGTGCATAAATGATAACTTGTGGAATTTTGACTTTGAAAGCATTTATTTTGAGTGTTAGCATAGTAATTTGAAGATTTTGCTCAAGGATAACCAAAAAGCTAAGTATGAAGGTGTGATGATTATAGAATTTCTAGCATTTTATAAGTCCATTGAACTTTAAAAATTTGAAAATTTTCATGAATTTGCTACTTTAATGTGTGAAATCTTGATTTTTAAGGTTTGGTCAATATGGATGTGAATATCATGCAAACCATGCAAGAAGGTGACTATGCATGAATCATGCAACATTGGAGGATAACATTTGGCCTTACACCTAAAGGATATAGCCAAACCAAAGAGCTAATGAATAACTATGATAAGTTCGGCCAAAGAGGAAATTTCTTTACATAAGCACTCTTTCTAAATCTTAAAAGAGTTTTAAGCCAAGTAAAATAATTCAACAAAGCTCAGGCTAAAGTTATGGTACAAGAAGGAATCTTTGAATTTTAATCCAAAAAAGTTTCAATTCAAGTAAACCAAATCAACAAGAGTTAGTCTTGGAATTTATCCTAGCCAAATACTTCATTTGAATTCAAGATAACGTTAACTTGACAAGACATATGAGCATAGGGGCACAAATGGACCAATGAAAGAATTGAATTCAACCAACACAAGCTCTATCTTATCCTTGAAGTTTCCTACATTCGGCCAACCACTTATCATATTCAAGATCATATTGCAATCTTTTACGTGTTTAAGCTAAAGTAGGACTATTTAGATTTAATCACATTGGCCAAACCTAATGCTATAAATAGGCTAGGCCATTTCACTTGTAAAGTGAACCCATCCCTCATTCCATCCTTATTTCTTTTTTTTTTCTATTTTTAGTTTTTCTTAATTTTCTTGTAATTTTCTTTAGTTTTGGCTAGGGTGACAAACTCACCAATATTACAATATTCTTTTGTTTTCTCAAGTTATTTTCAATACAAGTTTATTTTTAATCAAAAGCTTTTTTTTCTTTACTTTGCACGCACTTTATTATTTTTCAAGCAGTTTCTTTTCTTTAAAAGCTTTCAAATTTTGATTTTGTTATTACTCTTTACATTCAGCCCATTTTAATTTTCAACCATTTGGTTTCCATTTTTATCTTGCTTTACTTTATTTTCATGTATAAGTGGCCAACCCCTATAGCTATCAAGTGACAATTGGTTAGTTTGGCAATCGATTCTTACGTTTTAAGCAACATTTATTTTTTCTTTCAATCAATCAACCTTTCGATCTATTTAAATATAAAGCTAGAAGGAATCTCCTTTGGTAGTTGGTTTTGCAATTGAATCATAATTGTTGTAGGAACAATACTCTACTTCATCACTATTACTACTTAGATGTGACCTATGCCCTTATAGGCTTAAAAGGCATCAATCATTGGCCAAGTGAGATGATTTGGAGGCTTATGCAGCATGATGACTTGGAAGTTCTATTCATACTTGAAAAAGTCCAAATAGCCTTTAGTTTTCCTACTTCAAAAAGGTTTTCCTACTTTTATTTGGAAATCCCACTTTGACTTAAAATTCCTACCTTGACTAGGAACAACACTTAGCTATCCTACTTTGAGTTGTTTTTTCTAAGTTGACTAGAAAATCCTACTAGAGAATCCTAGCTTGAATGGGTATGCCTACCAAAGGTAGGATTTGCATGAAGATAGAAAGCACTATAAAAAGGGGTTGATTGGGTCAATCTGTAAGCGTACAGGCCGTACAAGTAATAATAGTAACATTTCAATCAAAAAATCACCCCACAGAGATTAGGTAAAGAAATTCCTAGGCTAAGTACTTATTATCACTCTACCCTTCTATAGTTGGCTCAGATCATCAAATGAACATGAAAACTAACTACTACAAAGATAGAATTAAGTAAAGCATCAAGAATGTAAAGCTAAGTAAATGAGAAAATGAACAAGCACAATAGGTACATGAATGCTATAAAATGTAAAATACAATAGCTAAATCAAAGTAAAAACAAATTTGAAGTAAAAATGATGCAATGAAAATGCAAAATGCAACTAAACTTGCAAATTTTGAAAAACTAAAAATACAAAGCTACTTTAACTAAACTGTGACTTCTATGCTAAAATGAACTCCAAATGACTAACAAGGTAAATGAGCTAAAACTTAAAAAAGAAAAATCACATAGAGAACTAGATTAAAAGCAGGTTTGGAATTCCAATGAAAAACAAAAAGTGTAAAAATTCAAAGAAAAGGTTGAAACTATAACTAACTTTGCAAATTTGAAAAATTAGACTTTAAGCTATTGTTTTATCTAATAAATGGAACATGTTCAAATGAAAACAAGCTGAAAAATCAAAGATCTATCAAAGAACATCGTGGGAAATGAACCATGAAAAGCAAAATGCAAAAGAGGATCACAAAACTAAAACTAACTAAAATTTGTTAACTGAATTTGAATTCAGTGTAAATCTAATTGATGCTAAAGTAAATGACCATGAATTGGAATTTTAAAGATCAATTAAGGAACTCAAAGGAAAAATGATTTGAAGAACAAAAAAAGCAAGAAATTACAAGAGTTAACTAAGAAAAACCAAAATAGAATTTGAAATTCCATCCTAAACTCATTGATTCGATACGACAGAAATTAGATCTAGAAGCCTATACTAAAAATGAACTTAAATTGAGCTAAGGAACAATTAATCAACAAGTTTACTATAAAATGCAACAATAAAATCATAGCAAAATGTAACAAAACTAGCTATAAAATGTAACAATCAAATCATAGCAAAATGTAACAAAACCAGCTCAATAAACTAACTAACTAAACAATACACTAAATTGCAGGAAATAGACTATGTTCAACAATTTGCATTCAAACAGCAATTGAATTCAAATAAATCAATGCAATCAATCAAAATTTAGCAAGTAAACAAGTAAAACTAAAGTTCAAAGTAAAAAACAAGTAAAAAAATCACCTAGAGGAGAGAAGATCGCAACATCAAACCGATTTTTATGTCTAGAACTGCACTACCACTTGATTCTAGCCACAACTTTGAATTTAGAGCTGGAATGTGGTTTGAATTTAAAAATGATTTTTTACTAGATTAAAGCCTAATGAATTATGAAACTATGAAAAAAAATGGAGTAAAAAAAAGTAAGAAATCAAGGAGTTTGATCAAATCATTGAAGCTAGGTCAAGTTCATGAATTCAAACCCAGATTTGAGATCAACAAGAAATCAAAGGAATTTAAGCAAGAAAACATGAGAATTTGCAAGTTTCATTGTAAAAATCTTAAAAAACATTTAAAAGCACTTCAGGAAACATAAATTTGCAATCAAATTCAATAAGGAAAATTTAAATTTAAGGCTATTTGTCAAGAAAGAAAATAAAATTGCAGGAAAGGAAAATACAGAAAACTAAAGAACAAAAAATTAAAATCCTAATCTAAAGTCTCCTAAAATGGCTGGCTCTTCTTCTATTTATAGGCAAGTAAATGGTGCCTTCAACCCAAAAAAAAAAAATCTCTCCAAAATATCTAAGGATGAGGGGGCCTTCTAGATCTTTCTTTCTCCTTGCTTCATGGTTTCCAAGCTGGTGTAATGTTTGGCACATCATACTGTTAGTTAATTGCACACTTCTTCTTCTTGAATTTTGCTACCCTAAAATTCCACTTTATGGCCAATGAGAGTCCTCCAAAATTCCAATTTAGCAGCTACCATTACCTCTTTTGAATCTCCAAGAAATAGTGCCAATTGCATTTATCACATAACCATGCATCCAATAGCTTGAGTTGTATTTTGTTCCTTCATTTTGGCACCTAATGCAAATAATTTTCTCTTCATTTTACTGCCACAATACCAGCCATTGAATGAAAAATTTTAAGATTAAAATACTTGGCAAAATTCTGAAATTTAATCAACTAAAAATAATTTCCATCTCCATGATGCATTTTACCTTACAATCATGTATAAAGATACTAGAAAGGTACTAATGAAAGCTTGAGCTAAGGAAAATAATTCTAAATGAAAATTATGAGAAATAAGGCTTGAAATAAATTTTCTTGAAGTTTAATTAAGTTTAAGAGATCATAGGAAAAAAGGATTAAGAAAAACTCCCTCATAAGGCATAGTAGCTTAATGGCACTAGTTATGACCTTTGCTAAGCTTTTCCACCATAGTTCCTCAAAAATGTATCCAAATTGACCAAAATTCATCATTTTCTCTAATTTCACCTACACATGAGACAAACGTGCATTTAGGAGAATTTTTACCATAACTTGTAAGGAAAAAGCCAAAATATAAGAAAAATTACACTAAAAATAAGCATAAAAATAGTAAAATTTTAATGTAATCAAAAGCTATACATAAAGAGAATATAACTTAAAATTTTACTTCTCTTTTCTTCAGGAACTCTTTAACTAGATGCATAAGTCCAAGATCTATGAAACTGATCTGAGACCAATTGATTTCAAAATTTAAGTCCAATTCAAGAAAGGTCTAAGA